>OY759236.1:202500-1402500 GCA_963662185.1 Eilema griseolum | reverse complement strand
TCGAATTATCAACACTAAGGACCACACGAAAAGAAAATTGCACAGTGCGTTATCAGGCGCATGAGAGAGTCATGATGCCTCTCGCCTAACTCTCGCCCATAGTCTGCAGTCAGTAGAAAAAGCTTTGGTGATTTTACGACGATGTAACGAACAAACAAGGCGAAGTGGCGTACATTGGGAGAAGCATTGTTCAACAATGAACCGCAATAGGCTAATTGACATTGACAGTTGAAGTTCGTGGAGACCTTATAACTTGATTATTTAAAATTATTATTAGACTAGTATATATAATAATAGCTTGCGAACAGTGTCTCATTTAACTTTGACTTTCACTTTAAAACGCAAATTACAAACCGTCAAACTTAAAAATATATTAAAGACTAGTATAGCAAATGTACCAATTCGAATCTAAGTCAATTTGAGTAGTCAGAATGTTATTAATTTTAAAATGTCCAAACAGTCGCTTGCCCCTTATAACCTGCGCCTGCCCAACTCGGCGCACTTCGTTTGAAGTGGTCCCACGTTATTTACGTACTGCTTGTATATTTTCATATTCGCGGCCAGACCATCCACTGCTCGGAACCACTGCGGTATGGGATGAACTGAGAACTGTTGCACAACACGTATCATTACATATCGATATACAATAACAAGCCCCGTATTTGATTTAGGAGCTTTTTGTCTTGTTTGTTTGCTTGCTTTGTGGGTAAGTACTGAACAAATGGCGGCCTACTTAATTTATGAGATGAATTATTTTGTGTCTAGACAGAAGGCCGTAAATTCTTCTTCTAAAAGCTTGGAGAAGTGTGTCTTAGGGAGCATTTTTAGTTCAGATGGACTCTTTCAGTTAGGTCTATGCTTTTCTTATCTAAACAGAACATCTCGTGGAGAACCACATGATGGAAAGTGATTACCGTGGTCTATGGACGTGTGCAAAACCCAACCCTGTAAGCATAGACAGTTTCTGTGCCGTCAGTGTAAAAGACGAAGCAGGACAAGCTATTGGCCTTTCCACCGACAGCACAAAACTCTCTAGTGAGCTCTGGCTACCCTACTCACCGCTGGGAACACAACAGAAGGTTATTATGACCGCGGTATTCTATAGGGCGGAGGTACTTCCCCAGACGGACTGCTCAATTGGACGGAAATACCGTCGTATACTACCTCCTTGAATACTAATAAACTATGGTGTCACCTTGATACGATAGTAACAATTCCATCACGAACAAAACTGTTCTATTAATAGATACAGAGTCACATCAACACACAGTGAAAACATCAAAACACAGTGAAAATTTTTGATTGTGAGAAAATGGCCATATTCCAAAATAGTGTTCTAAAAGAGATTCAGCGGTCTATGCATAAAAATGCAACTGTACGGTCAGATAGCTAACACCTTTTAAATGATATATGATCTTTACTGGGATGACTGCTAGTGAGTACCGCGCTGAGGTGACTTAGTACATAATTATGTAATAAAACGAATATGATGCGATGCTAGCACAGCACAAAAGCTACGCTAGCGAAATTTTCGGGTTTACCCGTACAGCAACATATAGGTAGACGCCTAAGTTGGTCAGAGTATTCCCCTATAAGGGACTGGATTTGAAGTCGCGTCTTGGAACGTCCAAGACGCGACTTCAAGTCTACGACAACAAACCTTTTTTCCTATATAACTCGACAGACAGACAGAGTTCCATACTTTCTCATTTACTTAAATAATACAAGTAATACAAGCCCGATTGAGCAGTCCGATTGGGGAAGTACCTCCGCCCTACAGAATACCGCGGTTATAATAACTTCGTGTTGTGTTCCCAGCGGTGAGTAGGGTAGCCAGAGCTCACTGGAGAATTTGTGCCGTCAGTGGGAAGACAAAAGGCTTGTCCTGATTTGTCTTCTACTGACAGCACAGAAACTCTGTACTTACAGGGTTGGCAGCGCGACTGTGACTCCTCTGGTGTTACAGACGTCCATAGGCCACGGTAACTACTTTCCATCAGGTGGGCCGTGTGCTTGTCTGTCAACTAAGTGGTATAAAAAAAAAAAAAAGTATGGATGCGTCTTATCCATATAATCGTATAAGTGCCATTAAAATTAATATATCATTCAAGCGCGTGCTAATCCTCTTAGATTGGCGCTGGCAACACTTGTAGGGCTTCAATAAAAAGTAAAAGGAATTAATTCAATATTGCCAGTACGCAGCACTGCACCGGTATCCGAAACCTTGCGGGACTTATTACCATAATCGGAGAATCGTTTATTTTGAACGAAAATCATATGTTTGAGTTAGGTTTCTTGACGATTTTGATGTTAATTTTAAATATTATTCGATAGTTTTGGGAGAGGATTGGAGAGGTAATAAAGGAGTCGGTAAGGGAGAAGGATATAGAGGGATATATAACCTCCAATATACTGTCAAATCACACACATTATGGTTATCTTACCAGTAATTTTTTCTAGTTTTTATGTTCACTCTTTCAATCGACTATACACTGGTGAATGGTGTGAAGCTAGGGTGATCCACATGATATGGATCATCATTCTAAATTCTGATCATCCTAAGATAGTACTCCCTGCCTATCCGGCTACGACAGATACTTTTTCATAGCTCTCTCGAAGATTTTAAGAAGAGGAGAAACTTCTTCAGAAACCTTTTCCAGCACCCCTAAACAAAAGTGGCACAATGTAAGTAGAATATATTAGAATACTTAATCAATGACATGATAATCAAGGATTATGTCAATCTTACAAAATACAGCATACGTAGCGCTATTCTCGGTCGTGCTTTAATTTGTGTGCAAAATATAACAAACAAACTTACATTTACATTATTATAAGTAGTTGCCAATGTCTCGAAGTGTGGAATACTGATTCCATTTCCATGGTTTATAAATTACCAAACGTAAGCTACACAATATATATCTATGTCAATCTTCATGCAAATTCGTTTACTCGTTTTCATACATATAATACATATAATCACGCCTTTATCCCCGGAGGGTTGGGCAGAGGTGAATTAATACCCACATTTTACCAATCATTGAATTCGGTTCCACGTAATAGGGTGTGCCTATTGCCGTATTCCGGGCACTATTGTTGACTCGAGCCTTGCATCTGAGGCTGAGTCTGGGCTGTATATATATGTCTGGTGTTAAACAGCCCTATCCCTTAGTAGTCTTGTACGACACTGCATGGGAAGATATGGGGTGGTCCAAATTCTACTCTGCCGGGAACCACGCGGCGTTTTCAATCTTTAATTAATTTGAGTTCGTCAAACGAATGTACAAAATATTCTGTAAAACTATCGGTATCTCCAACCGCTGTGGGCAAAGCATCGATAAAAATGGGCTAAAGTAATACGCACGCGATCAAAAGGCCGGTGGGCGTCAAAGGAGGCCGACGTAAACAGCGGCCTGTGCATACACTTCCTGTAATGATTTCATTACACCTGAAAAACGTAAACAAATGTTTCCGCTGTCTCTAAGCATTATTTTTATATCAAAATGTTGGGTTTTTTTTATCTGTTGTTTAATTGCTGAAGCTGTTAATGTGTGAACTTTGATGTAGGGGATTATATCATAACATTATCTACTTTTTAATGAACTGGAGGCGAATGGGTAATCCGAGGGCTGACCTAGGTGTTCGTATATCAATATTTTTTTAAAAATTTTCTTTTAACACTTTCAATATAGTAAAAACGCATAATAACATCAATTCTGATATACAGTTGCTAAATACGGTCTTTGTTGATTCAACAGTAGTCTGTCCTTTATTTATTTTACACTTTATGGTACATAACATAAACTCACGCCTATATCCCCGAAGGGGTAGGCAGAGGTGCTAGCACCCACATTTCGCCAGTTTATGTTTAGGTCCCTATGTAATAGGTGCCGGGCGCTTATAAACCTTCGATAAATACACACATAACTTTGAAAAGAATCCAAAAGTCATTGGTGTGTGCCATGGTAAAACCTGGGATCGAACCCGAGAGCTCGTCTCAGTAGTCCATTACCCATATCACTAGGCTACCGCGGTTTTTTTTTATGATAAAGAATATAATTATTTAAAAATAAAGAATACCTACATATTTAAAATCTAAAAAATACTGAAGCAGCACAATGGGCGGCACAGTAGAATTTGGGTCACCCCATCTTTTCCCATGTGGTGTCGTACAAGGCGACTAAGGGATGGGGTTGTTTAACATCAGACTAATATATACAGCTCAGACTCAGCCTCAGATACTAGGCTTAAGTCAAAATTGTGCCCGGAAGACGTCAATAGGCTGACCCCTTATTACGTGGGACCGAATTCAATGATTGGTGAAATGTGGGTGTTAATTCACCTCTGCCTAACCCTGCGGGGATAAAGGCGTGATTATATGTATATATGCATGTATCACTTTAAGCGAATTCTTCCAGACGATCTTTAGATGGTGACTATAGCTGCAGAATTAAGTGGTAGTAGTTTTGGCGTATTTGACACTTTAGGTTCACAAAGCACAAAGTGGGGCGGAGGTCGGCCGGGGTGCGAGGGATATGCCTGTCAACCTCACCTTCGGCAACCAAAACGACCCACAGGCGGCGTGCGTTATTTGGGCACGTAAAAAATAAAAAAGTGGGGCGGAGTTGAACATGTAGGAATATTGTACCTTATCTATATCTAGAGCACTTCATGGGTCTTTCTATCTCTCTTCCTCCTACCGATGGAACGGCATGGCTGGACATTTGGTTTCCCCATAGGCCGTAATATATGATCGCACCAAGAACGATGATTCTCCCGCAGTTTATCTGCGATGTCACGAACATGAAGACTGCCTTGCATGGAGTTTGCATGGAATTGACTGTGTGTTGATGTGACTCTGTATCTATTAATAGAACAGTTTTGTTCGTGATGGAATTGTTACTATCGTATCAAGGTGACACCACAGTTTATCAGTATTCGAGGAGGTAGTATACGACGGTATTTCCGTCCAATTGAGCAGTCCGACTGGGGAAGTACCTCCGCCCTATAGAATACTGCGGCTATAATAACCTTGTGTTGTGTTTCCGGCGGTGAGTGGGATAGCCAGAGCTCACTAGAGAGTTTTTGTGCTGTCAGTGTGAAGACCAAAAGCTTGTCCTGTTTCGTCTTTAACACTGACGGCACAGAAACTCTCTATGCTTACAGGGTTGGCACCGGGGGTGTGACTCCCTTGGTTTTACACACGTCCATAGGCCACGGTAATCACTTTCCATCAGGTGGGCCGTGTGCTTGTCTGCCACCTAAATGGTAAAAAAGGGCATACATATATATTCCATTAAAGAAATGCCAAAAACCACGGTGACGTAAGGTTAATAGACGTTTTCGGAGTTTAAAAATAAATAGAACCACCTTTACATATTACAGATTATTTATTTAACATATGAACCAAACCTCGTAATTATAAAACCGCCGGAACTGGCGAATAGCAAAAATATTAATCAAATAGCTTGCTCTGACCAGCGGCCACCACATTCTTGATTGAACAACATTAGCTTACGATACCCTACTCATCAAATTGAATCACTTCAGGGGGGATTCGATCTCGCGATATTTCCTTACAGGGCTTAGTGGTCAGAGCGTTCCCCCTGTAAGGTATTTCTGCCTATCTTAATAGATTTGAATAGTTAGCATGCTAAATGCTTTAACATTTTATTCTTAAAACATTTTTATAGTTACGTCACGCAAACCCGTCAACAGATTTTTTTTGTGTTTTGTCTCATTTGAAATACAGTTAAAAAATGTAAATTTTATTTTGAAAAAAAAAATAAAATATTGTATGGTTATTATTTAGACCGCTTGGTTTCAGGCAGAGTAGAATTTGGACCACCCCATCTCTTCCCATGTGGTGTCGTACAAGGCGACTAAAGGATAGGGCTGTTTAACATCGGACAGATATATATAGCCCAGACTAGGCCTCAGATGCAAGGCTCGAGTCAACAATAGTAGGTACCTGAAATACGGCAATAGGCTCACCTCCTATTACGTGGGACCGAATAAAATTACTAGTGAAATGTGGGTGATAATTCACCTCTGCCTAACCCTCCGGGGATAAAGGCGTGATTATATATATGTATGTTTTATTTACGTATAAGCTAACATATCCAATACATTTCCTATTTTATTGTAATAGTTATTCAAATATATAATTATCAATGATTATATCCACAACGATCTATGTAGTAGTGTAAGCTAAGTAGAATATTTGGTCCTCATTTGATTGGTGATCGAGATATGCGCACGCGCGTCCGGTCGCGCCCTTTGATCGCTGGAAACATTCATCATGGCACGCGTGTGCGCTGAAAATCACTCCTGTATTGACAGATTTACGACCCAGAAATGCGTGCATTTGGAAAAATATTCATTAAACGTAACGTTATTATGGGTTTTCGTATCGATAAACATTATTTTGTTTATGATTTATTCGATATCAAAAGTTTTCTTTGATGGGCTCGCGGCAGTCTGTTGTAATTCGAAGTTTCTGTGTGGTGTAAATATTTATCTGGTGATACGGGAACATGTGTAGATACTCTCTAATAAGCTCTCTAGTGGTAGAGCTTTCGACTGATAAGTCACAGGTAACGAATTCGATTCCCGTTCACTGTAAATATTTGTTTGACATTCATTAATAACACGTAGAGATAAAAGTTTGAAGTTTCCAGCTACATTTAGTTTCAGTCAGTTTAACATCAAACAGATAAATACAGCCCAGAATTAGCCTCAGATGCATGGCTTGAGTCAACAATAGTGCTCGAAAGACGGCAATTAATTAGGCTCACCCCCTATTACGTGGGACCGAATACAATTATTGGTGAAATGTGGGTGTTAAATCACCTCTGCCTTACCCTCCAGGGATAAAGGCGTGATTATCTGTATGTATCCTGACATCTGATTGCGTAGGTACTTTTATAAAAATAATATTAAATAAATAAATCACTACGAAATAATCAGTTAATTTTTTTTGAAGTAGGTTAATACACTTTCAAGATACAAAATTCCCGTACCTCTATTAAAACGTTACAAAAACACAAATAAACAAATTACAAGAGCTCCTCATATCGTCGGTGTCCGCCACATTTCCGCGTGGATGCGCAAGCGCATGTCATGCGCGCTGACGAGGGTAACCACTGATCTGGCCAGTGGTGATCAATCTACACAACTTTAAAACAGATGGATGATATTTTAATTTTAATGTCAAATTTTAGGTAAGCTTATGAGTCGATATCTTTTTTTATACTAAGGTAGTAAAAGTGTACGGCCTATAGCAAGCTGTTATAATACTGTGGCCTATGAATGCAGTCTATGGAAACCAGATATTTTGCTCGTACTTATGTTGCTGCTGAGGAAAAAAGAGTTTAGTTATTTAAGGGGAAAATTCCATACATTTATTTTGTATGAATGCTTCTTAATTATGCTGAATGCGCAAGGCGGAGGATTGGAGCGCAGGCCTGGGGGTGGCGGGTGAAGCCTCTTGTCACCCTAGAAGAAGCAGGCGCGCATCGTGAGTCGCTCTATTTCCGGGGATGAGTTCGGGACTCTGTGGGCCCCACACCTGAGGGGGGACCCAGGGTTAACCGGGGTGCGAAGGATATGCTTGTCAACCAACAATGACCCATAGCGTTTAAATCAGTTCAAGTCCTTGTCTGCCACCTAAGTGATTTATAAATAACATTCCTTACGAAATTACGCCCTTACGAATGGAAATTTCCAAAAATCCTTCCCTGGGTAACTTTAAATATCTTCCGTCTTTCTTGTAGAGGACCATGTGTTTGTTCTCTCCCTTAGTAGTATAGACAAATATACCCTGTACTAATCAGTCTTCAGGCAGTAGGCTGTACCGTGACTTCACCCGACAATAGCATGTTATTAGCACACTATTAAGTAGATGTGCCCGATAAGTGGACGGAAGGCCTGTCCGTTATTTCGCTACATAAATATTTTAGTGGCGGCTTGATGGATCGGTCGTCGGTTCAGTTCCCGGCTGGCGCTAATCTACCTGTTTATCAATATTATTGTGTTATTTAGAATATTTCTTTTTATGGTATTATGATAATGTGGTATTTTGAGAGTGGTGTGGGAATACGTTTATATAAGTAAAAAAGTTATTTGATTTTTAAACTGTGATATTTCTAACACGAAAGACGTAAAAAGGCGAAGATGGGAGCCTCCTTCCCCTAGTCTATTTCTTCAGGAAAGTATTTGTAGCAAAGAGAATATTATCAATTTAGCTCCAAATTATTCCCAATAAGATAATCAACTAAACAAAACACGTTCTTATTGCTTCAGATCGCATTTATGGTTCGTTTTCATCCTCTTATACACAATAGTTTCTTGCAATTGTCCCGTCCCGTTCCCCGTGACAACTGAGAAACAAACTTCTCATTTGTCCCCTCTAGCCAACTTTCAAAGGGAACAGTCGGCACAAATTGTCACCCCGGTGACAACTGGGAAGACAATTCCTAGCTGTCACCTTGGAGGACAGAGCTAGAAGGGACTACTGGGAATAATCGATAGTTTAATCTACAATGTTAACTTATCGGCATATTTACCATGATTTTTAGCTTTCGATTCGTCATCGTAAGACAGATATACAATAGAAAGATTTGGATGATTTCAGGTGAGATTCGGTGGCTAAGAGGTCAGAGCATTCCCGCTATAAGGGAAAGATCGCAGGTTCCAATCCCGCCTGAATTCATTCATATTTTTTCCTAGCTTAATCGACTATCCGATATTTATTATTAAGTACTCGATAGCTAAAAAAATATATGTAAATATTCCGGCGAGTGTTGTCAATCTCAAAGCATACATTGCAAAGATAATTAATAGTTAAAGTTGTTTTTTAAGGAGTTAGGACACGGTGGTATTTCAGCAGTCCGACGGGGGAAGTACCTGCGCCCTACAGAATACCGCGGTTATAATAACTTCGTGTTGTGTTCCCAGCGGTGAGTAGGGTAGCCAGAGCTCACTGGAGAATTTGTGCTGTCAGTGGGATGACTAAAGGCTTGTCCTGCTTTGTCCTCTACACTGACGGCACAGAGATTCTGTGCTTATAGGGTCGGCAGCGCGAGAGTGGCTCTCTGATGTTATACACGCCCATAGGCCACGGTAATCACTGGCCGTGTGCTTGTCTGCCATCTAAGTGGTATAAAAAAAAAGTTAAGTGACCACCAGTATAAAAGCCCAAACAGTTGAAGGCGACTAAATGATAGAGCTGATTCTGGGTCGGCCGGTGTGCGAAGGATATGCCTGTTAACCTCACCTTCGGCAACCAAAAACGACCCACAGACGGCGTGCGTTTTAGTCGGATGGAGTCCAACATAACCTCTCCTACTGGCTCCGGTGGTGGGAGCATCCGTAGGGAAATAAAAAATAACGTAACGTTTTCGCACGTAAAAAAGCAAAAAAGAACGTTGCTTCTTATCATTGGTGAGATATAGAATATCTACCTGGTTTATTTATGATGATAAGAAATACCCCTTTATTACCACCCTTTCCTTTTTTATACAGAATAACACGTGCAGGGCTTAGATATCAGCCGCACACGATACGGTGCAAACAATTCTATCCTGCACTCCTTGATCCTTTAGCATCGAAAAAGCATCTGATGAGGCTGTCAAGCTGCTGAGGGCCACAATTTAGTGTAATATTATTTGTGTCGTGACCGATCTTGCCTTCAGCTTACTATTAGGCGAAGTGAAGTCATATTGACGTGTCCAATGTAAAAAAGGCACAAAAAAAATCATCTATTCCATGGGTCATATGTTTAATTGCTACCAAATGTATCACAGAACCAACATTTCAAATATTTGTTTTCAAATTTAATAAAGGCAGACATCTTACAAATTAATTTATACGCTTGTCAATTTCCACAAGATTAATACCAAATTACATAAAACAATTAGAAATAAACTACTACACCTTATACAGTTGTGATATGGTCTTAAATCGTGTGCTAGAAGAGTTACTGATAGCAAACAGTATCTTGGTTCCAAAAAAAGTAAATTTTATGATGGATCTGTGGCGTTGAGATAGTTATCAGTCTGATGTATAGATGTCGCTAAAGTCACGAGTGATGGTGGCCGTTGTCTATGAGTTATTTATTAGTATTGATGGTGGAGATATTCATGGTAGCTGAACTTTTGATTGGTTAACGGTTTCTCGTCAGGAGCTGTTATCTTATAAAACTAAGCTGGTAAAGTAATGGACAGTCTGTTTGCAAGGAGGTAGACATTATCAGGTCTCCAAACTTTGGTCGAGGTGCGAGAGACATGTTACTGGCTATTTCACCTCTGGAAACTGTATACGGCGTGCGGTTTTAGTCGGTTAGAGATTGGTTATAACTACTTGAGAAGATTTCCATACTACAAAAAAGGTCTCCAATTCTAGTCGAAGGGCTAATAAATGTATTACAAATTTTGTTAATGACTATATAGCACTTTTTTTTACGTGCGCAATATCCCCACTGGTATCCCCCCTCACCGGGGTCGGTGGAAGAGGTTATGTCGGACTCGAACCGACCAAAACGCTCGCCGCCTGTGGGTCGAACGGTGGTGTTTTGGTTGCCGAAGGTGAGGTTGACAGGCATATCCCTAGCACCCCGGTCGACCCAGGGCCATCTCTCACTATCTGGCCCTTTCCTCGGGTGTGGGGACTACAGAGTCCCCAACTCGTCCCCGGAAACGGGGAGACGCGCAAGGCGCGCCGCAGCGACTATATAGCACTTGACTTTATGCACCTTCGTATTCCAAAATATGCAATTCGATGGAAGAATACGCAGTCATACCTACTGACACAATAACCGAGGAACATATTTTTATTTTAGTATTATAATAATTCACATGTGTTAAAGTTATTTTGCACATATGAAGTGACGCGCCTTTTAGATACAAATAAAAGATATAAAACTTGTCTTTGTTCCTCGGACATTTAAATATTACCCCTCGTTGTCAACTTCGGAACAGGAGACAGTGACAAAACTGTCCGAAGTCAACGTCGGGAGCGATGTTATTGTTTTTAATTTCAATTTTGTATATAGAACAAAGGCTATTGTCAAAAATAAACTAATTTGACTACATTCAGGCTGATGTATTTTGTTAAATATTTCATGTTATTTTGTAGCCGTGTTCTATTGTTTGAGAGCTCTCCTTTCGTAATATGTAGGTTGAATTCATGCTGGTCTGACACACTGGCGATTGTCTGAGCACCGGCGGCGTTGTTTGTTTCCCATCTGACGTAATACCAGTAATACTTCTGCGTCTCTTCTTTGAACTAGTTATTTGACAACGATTATTCTCAAGTGTATAAAATATTAATGGCTTGTGAATTAGGTATGTAAGAATAGAAGAAAAAGAGGAGCAAATACTCTTTGGTTTAACAAAAAGAAAACTATCTGGTTTTATGGACGACAGTTTCACCCGCGTGAATTTTTAATCTGTTCGCTACCTAGATTCGTAGATCTATTTCCGGGATAAAAATATATTCTCTGTACCAAATTTCAGTGTAGCCGCGTGGTTTCCGGCAGAGTATAATTTGGACATGCGGTGTCGTACAAGGCGACTAAGGGATATGACTGTTTAACATCAGACAGATATATACAGCCCAGACTCAGCCTCAGATGCATGGCTCGAGGCAACAATAGCGCCCGGAGAACAGCAATAGGCTCACCCCCTATGACGTGGGACTGAATACAATGATGGTGAAATGTGGGTGTTAATTCATCTCTGATAACCCTCTAGAGATAAAGGCGTGATTATATGTATGTATGCATGTACCAAATTTCAGTCAGATCAAACAAGTCAGAGAACAGATATTCAAATATCTTCACAAACTTTCACATTTATTTATAATATTATGTACTGGGATTTGATCCGCGAAAAAAGGCAACGGTATTGGCCAAATATGAAAGACTAATAAGACGCTATTTGAATGTTGCTATTAAGCGAAGTAGAAATAAAATGGAGGAGAGTCCTTCAAAAATGTCCTCCTACATATCTATTGCTTACTCAGTTGCAAGGCTATTTCCATATTAGGAGCGTGACTTTTGAAATGCAATTCAATAGCTACCAGCTTCGGACAATATACTTTTTTGAAAATATAAAATTCTGTAATTCCATATTCAAAGTGTCGCGCCACTCATTGTTTCTGCCTAATAAATATGGCGACTAATTTTGACAGATACGCGCGCGCTTCCACGGCGCCACTGTTGACTAGATTTACTGTTGCTCCAACCCATATTGTTGCACTTTTGTCTTTAACTCGTTCGGAATTCAAAATAAATGAGCTGAGCTACTGATTTGAATGTCAATACTGTGTTAATACGGTTAGGTGTTTTTGTTTCTGACCAAATGTGTGGTAGAAAGACCTCTCGAGAGCAGCTCGAAGCGTTTCGTTTCACGTATTGTGTACAGACGTATACATATTACAAGTAACATTATTCATGATGATGTGTTACACGAGTTTTTGTCTGTTTTATGACCTTTTTATTTGTATGTAATTTAAATAATAATGTTTGTTAATTTATTTTAACGCATCCGCATAATTTTCGTTCACGGTGTATTGTTGCGGAGGTAAGTTACACAATTGCGATTGTTATGATTTTATTGTTAGTTTTAAATTATACTTGAAATATGGTTCTTTATAATTTTAGTTTTGAAGTAGACAAACAGGATGTTAGTTTTAAATGCTTTACTTAAAAGAGTAGTTTATGTTTGACAAACTGTTTTATAGTGAGATTCCTATGGTAGCAACAGAACTGACGTAGATATCCATACAAAAAGCGGCAGTAGTCTAGTGGCTAATTATAGGAGTTTCCATCGAGTGGAGACAGGTTCAAACCCCACCCATTACACTATCCACGTGAACCTTGCTGCGAGCTGCGATTGGAGACTCTGCAAAGGTGTGAATGCTGATAAGTAATATAAAAACTTCTGGCTAAGTTGTTTCTGTGTTCTGGCTGTTTATACACTTGCAACACCAACAGTTTAATATAAGGGTTGCATTTTTGTGATGAGATATACTTAGATAAGAGGAGAATTAGCAATATGAAAAGAAGTGAGACCTCTGGTCCTAGATTGAAAATACACATTTGTCTGTTTTGTAGTCTCTTGTTTGCCGTGTGAACTAAGTGAATAGGTGCAGTTGATTAAGAATATTTCTTGCAATTTTTATTTAGGTACGCTAATAAAAACAACATCATAAAATATTATAGCAAATATTGTTTGTAAAGGTATTAGCTTTGTCTTTACAATTAAGTTCTCAACTGGCACTCCAGCAGGGAGTTAAAATACCATCATGTAGTTCGCAGGCGATTTTTAATACTCAGACAATAATAATTTGTCGATTAAAATTGCGATTTTAATCCAAAACAACATAAATATAGACATCACATGCATTTTAATAAAACATTATTAGTAATCAATTCACAGTCAATAGAATACCTGCGGGCTATTACTCTTTGCAAGATTATTTTCAGGTTATTTTTTAAGTTGGGACCTTATAAGTTTAAATTTAAAGTTGAATATCCGTTAAATGTGTTTAATTATGTGTAAGAAAGATAAAGACAAGTTCACACTCGCTCGATGTCGTGTCTGCGTGCAACAAATCGCGCGACAAACAAGTGCGCGGGCGCACGCGGCGACGCTCATTACCTATTTGATTTATAACGATCGCAGATTGCGAATAACCTGTAATCGAGCGCGATGTTTTTGGTAACAAACATTTAATTTTATTGTATTTTTATTTTAAGAAACGTTAATTAAAGGTGTCTTGGGTTTACAAACTCGCGGGCGATGTTTAATTTTTAATTTTGGTGGGTTATCGTGTTTATAAAAGGCTTATGATTTAAGTTATTGCCAGTAAAATTGGTTATGATATTCTTAAATAACAGAGGCTGTTCGCAAAATGCTTACATAGTAGATTTGTCATGAAAATGTAATTGCCAAACAATATATAAACATTGCCATAATAAATTATAAAAAAATAATCTGGAGCTGTCAATTATTCAATATAAAAAGGTTTGTATTTAACAAAGCAGGTTTGAGATGACAGTCTAATACATACATACATACATACAATCACGCCTTTATCCCCGGAGGGTAAGGCAGAGGTGAATTAACACCCACATTTCACCAATCGTTGAATTCGGTCCCACGTAATAGTGGGTGAGCTTATTGCCGTCTTCTGGGCACTATTGTCGACTCGAGCCATGCATCTGAAGCTGAGTCTGGGCTGTATATATCTGTCTGATGTTGAACAGCCCTATCCCTTAGTCGCCTTGTACGACACCGCATGGGAAGAGATGGGGTGGCCCAAATTCTACTCTGCCGGGAACCGTATAGTATGATATTATGTCTCAAATTAAAAAGGTTGATCAAACTATATCGACGGAGCCCCGATATTATCTTCTAACCTATATTTATCTGTAAGAAATATGTAAATAAGTTCATTGCCTATATTTAAATTTAGTATAATCATAGAATACTTATTTTACCCTAGTAACCTACATGACTGAGGCGGAAAGTAATTACAAATACCTGAGTCGGTTATCCGTCTCTTATCTTAATAGTTGTGATAATTGAGTCAGTGTTTTAATAACTAATTTATATGTTTATATCCATAAAGAGCGTGTTTTATAATACAACCATTAGTTTTTAAATTTAGAAACTAGATGTCAGATTGTATTTTTTTATTTCGACACATTCGTCCATCATTCGCTCTGCTGTTTCTGAACGCATTCTCGATTAGTTGCGCTCCCGCTACTTGGGTGTCTAACTAATGTAATGAATTTCATGCATCTGATTCTCAAACTACTTATTTTACTTGTTATAATTTTTTGTTCTTTAAACAGTATGAACCATTGTGCGATTTTTATGTTATTTTCTTTGACTATGCATAATAATTGGCGTAGCAATAAGCGTTAGGCAGAATGATCAGCGGTCTTTGTCAACTTGTATGGTAGCTGATGGTGTCAGTGGGTGGTAGTTATGGACAATTTGAAATTTAAAATGTGACTGCCGTATTTCTTTTGTTTCGTTGGTCTTTTTTTGGGTAGCAATGTGCTCTTACTTCATACTGTATGTAAGCTAGTCTTTTGTTTTTTTTTTAAGTGATGCCTTTTACTTCTTTACGAATGAATTTTTACTTGAACATACATCTGTTATATGTAACAAGGCAAAAAAGGAAAAGTTTAATAGTTATAGAGAATATCATGAATATTTCGCAATTTATCTATGCTCACTGGAGAGTTTTTGTGCTACCAGTGGGAAGACCAAAAGCTTGTCCTTTTCCTTTACACTGATGGCACAGAAACTCTCTGTGCTTACAGGGTTCGCAGCGCGAGTATGACTTATTCTTACCACGGATATAATAATCTCGTGCTGTGTTCCCGGCGGTGAGTACGGTAGTCAGACCTCACTGGAGAGTTTTTGTGCTGTCAGTGGGAAGACTAAATGCTTGTCCTGATTGTGTCTTCTGCGCTGACGGCACAGTAACTCTCTGTTTTCACAGGGTCAGCAGCACGAATGTGACTCCTCTGGTGCTGCACACGTTCATCGGTACGTCTGTTGTTTGCCACCTAAGTTGTATAAAAATAAAACCTTACACTCCATATGACAAGGGGATATCTAAATCAGCAAGCCTTATTAATGTAGACATGGGACTGGACGCATTTATTTATGTGTCACTCCTCCGGGCGAGGCCTACCGGCGGCGAGACACTCCTCCTTGTGATACATATTCATAACACAACTGAGTAAGAAAGGTGATAGACCTCCTATAGGAATTCCTATTAGAATACGGTTGCTGTCAATTAAAAATGCTAGGAATTCGGCTGATATTGTAGTCACAGACAAGCATGAAGTATTTTCTCTATGATGGTAGGGTTATCTACCGGGTCCAATAATGTGATTCTAAGCAGAAAAGTTTAAATGAAAAAAAAAACCACATACACGCAAACACTAAATTTCATCAATTTTAATAAAAATAATGCAATTTTAGAGGCGACCAATTCATATATAAATTTTCAACAACTCGTAGGAGTAATTGTTGAAATATGTATTTTTATTTCATTTATTTATATTCTTACACAAAGGTAAGTACCTAAAATCCATCTTCTGTGCTCCTCACTTTGAAATTATGAAAACTGTTTATCAATTACGCACTTTTCAACTCTTTAGTAGATTTTGCAGCACATAAGGTATATGCCAAAATTTCAAGTTTGTAACACTATCACCAGTCCGGCCGTAATCAAGATTTTCGCGGTTACCGGTTGCCCAGAAGTGTAGGCTTTGCGTTGCTGAAAAAAAGAATTATATCATATGAAACAAATATAACATATATATGAAACAGTCAGTAAATCGTAGTCAATTATATAAGTATATGCATCGAATATTCATTAACGTAACTAAAGAAATCATTATTAAAATATGAAAATTTTGTGTCCATATTGGGTAGGTCTGAGAATCGGACAACATCTATTTTTCATTCCCCTAAATGATGAGGGTAACTATTTTTTTTATTTTTAGATATTTTTGTGACCCCTATTTTTTTTATTTTTAGATATTTTTTTAAATTTTCATTATGTTTTATTATTTATCATTAGAAAATACATACAAACCTGAATTTTCAACCCTCTTTTATCCATTGCGATTTTTATCTTTCGATTATTAGTAAATCCCCGAGAAAAAGTTCCCTAAAAATAATATACATGGCAAAACTACGTTTACTGGGTCAGCTAGTATTATTATAAAACGAACGAAAACTAACACAGCAATCAAACACTTAGACAACACAGGACAACGATCCCGCCAAGTGCAATAATTATAACAATCCTTCATAGCACCTTTTTATTTTAAATAAAACACGATAATATCCAATTTGCGTATGCAAAAGGTCCCAGAGATCAGCTGGACCATTGGACCATTTGATTTACGCTACCCCCCTGTGCGTGGTATAACGATGTCTGAATACTCTGAATTGTACAAATGCATAAACGTTTCAACTTACGGACCATGGACCTTTATTGGTAATGTAAGAATTCGGGAGTGTTGCCTACCGCTTCCTGTAGTGTTAGTGTATGGCTTTCGGGGAATGATGGCTGTTGTTTGAAGGTGATGGATGGGTGAATGTTCTGTATTTTGAAGGGTTTTGGTTGCTAGTTGTCGAATGTCGACGTGAAAGGTGTTTGCAAAAGTACCAGTAGGGTAAGATTGGTTTTGTTGCTGTTGTTTCTGTTTTTGTTCAGGTGTTGCTGTGTATTTAAAATGTATATAGGTATATTTATCTGTATTCTAGAATCTCTATTACAAGTTATGTTTAGAATAAGCGGTTTGGGACTAGATGGCATTGTGTTATATTTATTTAGGAAAAACCTTACTCGTACATAAACTACATAATTATCTTATGTTTAACTTAGGAATTCAATAAGATAACATTATAATTGCAAGTCTAGTTAATTTAAAAAATGTGTGTAGTTTGTAAAAGAAACCAGTTGAAAACCAGCACCATAAATGCAGCATAAATGTGCACAACATATATATATATATTTCTTTTGATACAAATATTTATATTCTTAGATGCATGTTTGTGCTGTAGAAAAAAAAAGTGTATTTTCTTTCTTTCTTTCTTTTTTTTCCAGTTCCTACTTCATTTTACATGGGAGTAAACATAATTACTGGCGGAATATGTAATGTAATGGATCTGACCTTACATATGACAAGTTTCTTTTTATTAAATTTCCACATGCCTTGTGGTCATATCGGTATCTTAAACTAAATTTTATTTTGTGCTTTTTTGTGTGTGAGTAATTATTTAGGTAGCTAAATAGCAAAATCACAAAAAATGTCCTTTAACTATAATGTCTTCGTTTCATCCTTTTATCTTAACGGCTATTATAACAGACGGTGTTCACTTAACATGAGCCATTGTCTACACATCTAAATGTCCTCTTTTATTAATGATTAATGGTAAAACCCTATGAACGGAAGCCAAAATACTTGAAAAAGTCAACATTGCGACTATTATGTAATTACTGGCAACACTTTGTCGGCGGTTCTGGGAAATGTATCAGATGCACCGACTCCTGAGTCAAGCATTTGAACCATACATTAGATATACCCAGACACCGACTTTAATAAAAAATCTGCCGATAGTTAGCCATGCACGGTGAACGGCAATATGGACAAAATAATAAAAACATCACAGTCAAAATATATGTTGGCGTTTACAAAAAAACGTAAAAGAGATGTTGACTCGTCTACTTTGTGACATACCGCGACCACTGTCCGTCTACCCAACATGTAGTTTCGACTGTATCCCACAGATGTAAGATTGATTTTCGATTTTCAAAATCAGGCGTCAAATATTTTTTTTCCGAGTTGGATTCGAGAAAGGGCGTGGTCTGTCCCGAATGGAAACATTTGCCAATATTATCGTGAAAGGTCTGAACAGATGAAATAATTTATTTCCCTGTGTCGTATTGTGTCCAAAACTTTGTCCTTTTGTGATGTTTTTTGCACCGGCTTTGCTCAGTGTGGTACCGACATCTCATTTATCCCTTTAAGGAAAAAGGAGGCCGACATTTAAAATTTTGTTGGACGAAATCGATCTTATTAATTTAGGGTAAAGATGTTTTTTTGATTTTCGATTGGTTTAGACTTGTTGCCTTTTTCTTTGGAGGACAGTTGACGTATTTGGTGGATGCGTGTTGATGACAAAGGCATTAGAGTGTTGGTAAGTGATCCCTCGGTTTTGTGCAAGCCGCCGACGTCCGTTGACTCTAATGATTTGACTTAAATAAATCTTTGGACTTTCAATAGATTAATATTGTTCGTGTGTTTAGCGTGTTATTTTTGTGTTTCCTCGATAACAGTTAATACTATTATTACAAGTTTTTGAAATATGAATATGTGATTAGTATTAGGAGGACTTATGATAGATTGAGATGGTAACCGTGCCTTTTGATATAGATTACTACTTGTGATATTTTTGCCTTGTTTAGATTCATAACAATACTTTTAAAGGACCTTCAACTAGCAGGCCCCTACAAAAACCTCTACAGCGATTTCCCAGTTGCATCCAAATTTATTCTCTTTAGTGTCCGGCGTCCTCTTACTTACTCAATGCCAAGAAGAAGAAAAACACAGCAAGACGATGAGGAATGTAGTAAGAAGTATACCTATTGTAAAGAAACAGAAGAAAGGTTATATACATTTTTTTGTAATATACCTTTAGCAGGAAATAAGTAATTGTACAGCGTACTTATACCCTTCTTAAATGTTTTAACAAAACCACTGCTAGTTCCTAATTTTGCCATAGGCTTTTAGCCAACAATTCTGCAAACAAAGATAGCCACCGGCAAAGTAACCCCCAGAGACTGCAGCAAACTGCAAGCTAATGAACTAAACATTAACTGAACAGAACTAAAATAGTAGTTAACCCTTGGGATGGCTTCTGTGCAGGTACTGCAAAGTTCTGTCGGCCTCAATTTTGGAGAGTTTTTAGTATCCTCCAGAGATTATACTATTTGTCAACATGCGGTACATGAAATTTGCAAATCATTATGTTTTTTCGATAGTAGCGATGACAGCAAACATATTTTGTCTAAACAATTTAGACTTTGAAACACCAGGGTGTGTTGCCGTTTTTGTTGAATCTGCTACTAGGAAAGGCGGTACAGAAATACCGTGACTTGGTATTGAAAAGAAAATCCCAATAAGTTGAAGTAGGAAAAGGGTTTTTTAATTCTTCGTGTCTCAGTATTGAACAGAGTTTCGATACATTTGCATTTATTAAAGTTTTGGTACAAATCAATAAATTCTATTGGCAAGATAAATATTTTAGGCAGGTGTTATTGACCTAAGGAATCAGTGGCGGTTTTTTTTATCTAGGACACGCTAATTTGACTATTGACGTGATAGATACCTTGATAGTATAAATAGGGTTAGACAGGGTTACGTAGACGGTTTACTTGTGACCTCAAACACATTAATTTATATTCTATTGATATTAAAAATGTGACTTAGTAAATATGTTTGGATGATGGTTATTTAATCATACTTCGACTTCTGAACGGACCTGACAGAGATTTGGTACAGGGATAGAGTATAGTTGGAAATAGCACATATTGTTTATATTTCTGGAATTGAGTAGGTACATTATTCGCACCTGTAAGGTGTATTAACACCCACATTTCTCCAATTATGATTATTGGCCCGTAGTAATGTTGGAACTAGCTTACAACTAGTTCCTATGTGCATACATACTTAGATACATATAATCACACCTCCGGGGGGAGGGTTAGGCAGAGGAGAATTAACACTTTGTTAAGATAAAAAAAAAATTCCGTGTAGTGCCCGGCAGAGTAGAATTTGGGCCACCCCATCACTTCCCATGCGGTGTCGTACAAGGCGACTAAGGAATGGGGCTGTTTAACATCAGACAGATATATACAGTCCAGACTCAGACTCAGGTGCATGGCTCGAGGCAACAATACGACAATAGTCTCACCCCCTATTACGTGAGACTGAATACAATGATTGGTGAAATGTAGGTGTTAATTCACTTCTGCTTAACTCTCCAGCGATAAAATCGTGATTTATGCATGTAATTTTTTTTAAAGGACTTGAGCAGTAAGCATCTTGCCATCCTAAAGACAGAAAGTGAGTGTGCCACATTTTAGATAAAACCTTTCGAATTTTTAAAACCTCACATTATAGTTTTACTGTTCGACAATAACATACCATTAGTGGCCCAACCATTGTTTAAATAAGAAAAGTTAAACCAATAACGAGCTCTTACCAAATTCTTTGGCCACTGATCACACCCCGAGAGCCCCACTGGGCGTGACGACGTCATACTTGGCACAAACTAACCACTATACATTTAAAAAGACCACTCATTATTACAAGTCGCCTGTGGTCGCATCCACACCAAATTTCAATAACATTTAATACAACATCATGGTTTTACAACACCATTGTTAAAGTGTGACTAAGCGCTTCACATGGGGTCGGGACAAAACACGAAAACCACGAAAACTGTAAACAATCAGATTTTATTTATTGTTTTACGGCAGCCATATAACTCCGTCTCAGAAGAATGAGAGGCCAATAATTTGTGAAATGCACCCACAATAAAACCATCATGGCCAGTGGTTTAGTTCGTCGTGGTGTGGACAAAAAAGTGCAATGTGCGTTTTGAATAGATTTGGCACGCTCGGAGCGTACCGGCCGATCCGATCGGCTTTGCATCGCGTGATGAATGTGCGGAAGTCACATTTAAATCCCTTACAACTTAATAATAACGATAAACATGAGTCCCCTGTTTAAATAAATGTTTCACAACATTAGCGCGGCCATTTCGCGAAAGCTGCGCACACGCAGTTGATTGTACAAACATTAGGATTAGAGTGTTTGTCAGTTATTGTTGGCTTTGATGGATCGCTTGGATATTGGATGTGTTACATTGAAAACTTACGTTATCTAATGTATTGTAATCTTTAATGTATAATATGATGGATAACTGCTGCTGTTCTACTTAAACGGTAATACCTTGCTCGGCACTCACACGCTTGTGAATTACGAAGCGTATTACACACGCCTGAAATTTCTAAATAAAATTATTACCAGCCTTTACTCGCGACACTGTATAACCAAAAGTTATATTTCTATCCGAACAAACAAACATTTGAAACATTTATTGAAATTTAGTTTACATGGGCGCTAAAACTATTTTACCGCTGGATCTTCACACTAGGATTCCATGTGGCCTGAAGACCAGATTCCTTAGAACTACTCTTAGTTCCTTCTTAAGATATTTCAGATTGAATTTTCAGGATGTTCAGATTGAGTAGTTAAGGGTTGAAAGCGTAACTGTGAATGTTCTGAAGAGCTCTTCCAATTAGTCCCACCCTCTCCTTTTCTACACAGGCACATGCAGGATTTAGATATCACTCGCATACGGTGCAGAATATCCGATCAAGAAGTACGAAGACTATTTCCTTTGTCGCACCATTAAGGTCTGGAATTCTTCCTTCGTTTCCTTCTGCCTACAGTTCCGCGATATTTAATCGGGACGTGAAAAATCATATGATGAGGACTTCAAGCTGAGTGTCACCATTGTAATATGATATATGTAACGGTGACACTCTTTTCTGAGACTTTGCCTTTAGCTTATCATCAGGCGAGGCAAAGTCTAATTGACGTGTCTTTTATAAAAAAAATAACTATATAAACAATAAATATATAAAAAATAACTATATAAATTTATGATAACGATAACGACAGTTTATGTTATTTAAGGGCTTTGATTCTATTAATAGATCCTACCTGCGCTCTTTATATTCCGTTTTCATTTTAGCTTTAGTTGAGTTTTTTCATAACTTGCTGTAAGAAATTTTATCCAATATTATCTTTCAAAAGTTACCATTGTTTAGGATTCCTATGTCTATATCAAATATGTCTTCTCCTCAAACATCAATACTTTTTCTATTTTTATCAATCTCTCTGTCCTATTGATCTTTGCTATTCCCCTCTAACACCACAATATACATGTCTTTTTCTTTTATTTTAATGTCTACATTTCGCAGCCACAGTTTAGATACCGATATTTCTAAATCTGTTTTTAAAATGTTACTACATTAGTATAATTGACTTGAATAATAATTGCATTGTATTATGCAAAACTAATATCCACACATAATAATAAAAATATTTACATATTCCATAATGAATGTAATTCAAACTCAAATATTTTTACTTTCATGTTGTATTTATGTTAATTAATGATTATAGAATATCTAATTTATTGAAATTCAACATTAGTATGTCAATAAGGATTCTTCTGTATGTTACACAATGTGACCTCGAAGTCATTTGTTCTCTGTGGGTTCCTTTGAGTCACTCTCACAGCAATATAAAGCTATTTCAACTGATTTCATTGCGATTTACTTAATGTTATTCACACATACACCGATAACATAATACTAAAGTAATATCAACGCTTTAGCTGGTTTTCAGCATCAGCAATAATATCAATATCATCAGCAATAATATAATATCAATTAAATTGTGATAGAATCTGTTAACAATAGTTTTATTCAATGTGTGATATACGCGTAAACTGCCGATAATATCACTCTCACAAGTTTATATTGCATGAATATAGTAATAATAATATTCTACAAAATATCACAGTAATAGTCATAGATTCTCAAACAAAGCATAGATTGTGATGTGTTGTAACAGGACAACACGTCACAATTTATACTTTGTTTGAACTCAAATATATTTATTTTGTAAGTATATAGTGTATAGAAACACCTCGACTAATCCTAATATTCATATGCAGATAAATATTTGCACTCAGCGGAAGTCGAACTAGTGTACTCTAACTTGCAGCCAAACACTATGCTGCTACGGCACTTAAGTAAAGATGACATTACTTTTATTCCTTTTAAGTAAAAAATACTTTTAATGCCCTATTCGCAATGCATGTAACAAAATGAACAGGTTCACAAATTAGGTGCTGTAACTATTAGGTACCTTATTTATCTTGGCACTAACATAAGAAGCAAATTATTTCCCTTACCGACTCGTAGTCACACCACATTATCACACCAGTATGACAAACGGTATTTTTTTTCTCGTTTGTCACACTGCTGATTTTTACACAACATGTACAAGATGTGTCTTATTATGTCGCATGGTTCCCAGCAGAGTAGAATTTGGACCAACACTTCTCTTCCGATGCGGTGTTGTACAAGGCGACTAAAATAGTGCTGTTTAACATCAGACAGATATATACAGCCTAGACTCAGCCTCAGATGCATGGCTCGAGTATGTATAAATAATGCCCGGAAACCGGTAATAGGTTCATCCCCTATTACGTGGGACCAAATACAATGATTAGTGAAATGTGGTTGTTATTTCACCTCTGCGTGATTATATGTATGTATGTATGTATAATGTTATAACTACTACTGGTAGGTCAGTGGGCTACCTATGTAAACAGACCATTAACAGTGAACTGTTATACTGACTTTTATAGCAAATAAGTTGTTAAGATATGGCGGTATTCGCTACCATTCAGAATCTAGCAAACTACTTACAATATAAGTGGCAATTTCTTTTACTATTTAAAGCTGAAATCACCGAGGTAACCGTGCGTGCCAACTTCAAACTGTACTTACATTCATTTGCACTTCTTATACATCGACTTATTTCACGCACATGCTCCGATTTTTTCCTTTGAAAGATTTACGATGCATGCAAACAATAACTGCAGCAGATGTCTCCATACATTATTAATAATGGTAACGCCGACGTTTACCACAATAACCGCTATTGCAATAACAAACACATCTACGTGATAAATGATTATATTTTATGGCATTCGCCCTTGATCTGACTCTTGTGTCTTTATTTCACCGACTAATCGTATTCACACTCTAAAATCAACTCTATTTCAAAACGAAAAGGGTAGTTTTTTTATTTTGGGCTGTTGTTATAGTTAAAACTAGAACTTGGGGTGTACAAATGGCATTGATGTTGTTCAATCGCACGTAGCAAATTGTCGATAGACGCTCGAGTCATTAGCGGCGCGTTTTTGTCCGCGCTCCGGATCATTCGGCACACTGTGCGGCCTGCGCGTACGCACATTTAGATTCTTTTACAAAAATCACTCGAGTGTACACTGCTTTGGTTTCGTGTAAAGAATATATTCGATATTGTTGGTACTTAATATGGGAATTTATTTTTGTGTTATTGTAATATTTTTGAGTAAAAATGCTAATATGTAAAAAGGTGTTTACCTGCATATTAAAAAAAGTAACTGTCTGAATTGTTTATCTAAAAACTATCAAGATGTAGATATTGATAAAATCTTTAAATTTGATTTACAACTTTATCACGAACTTAGTTAACATAATCGAAATATTATTTAAATAGAATACCGTGACAGTTCTGTTAAACAACAACATTAGCACAAAATTGGGGTTGCATCCAATGGCTGTATCTCCCGAATCTGTGCTATAAATACGACATCTAACATTTACAAACATAAATCTCGATTGAATTGTAAAACTCAGTTCCCACATGTCCCGTGAATTGTAAACATGATCATGCTGTTTAATACGTCAACGCATTCACGACCAACCTAAGAAATACCACACAAATATTATATACCTTAAACTTTAACACTAAAGTTCAAAGTCGTATAACAAAGTGTATAAGATAAGTTGGTAATTGAACCGCACAGTGGGTCGAACAACGCACCCTTGGCGAGAACAATCGTGCCTAATATTTGTAGATAATATTGTTACTGGGTAGGTGCAGCTCATTTTATATAGGGCGGTGTCAATAAACATCTGCACATACGGACGTGAGGGCTGTGATTGAATGTTGTCTGCAAAGTGATCGCGATGTGAACCAAAATAAATGACAACTAAACATATTGAGATTTAAATGTCTAGAAAGAGTTAGACTGAGGGAAATGTATTAACTTCTGTGGTAAAACAGTAAAGCATTTGACAAGTAAATCACATTTTGTGGGTTCGATTGCCGCTCAGTGCAAATACTTTTATGGATTAAAATGTATATGCATTGGTGGCAGACAAGCCCACGGAAAGCCTCATGGAAAGTGCTTACCGTGGCCTATGGAGAAGTCTCTAACACGAGAGGAGTCGCACTCGCGCTACCGACCATGTAAGCACAGTGAGTTTCTGTGCCGTTAGTGTAGAAGACAAAGCAGGACAAGCCATTAGTCTTCCCACAAACTGCACAAACTCTCGAGTGAGCTCTGACTGCCCTACTCACCGCCGGGAACACAATAGGACGTTATTATGGCCGCGGTATTCTGTAGGGTGGAGGTGCTCCTCCTGTCCGATTGCTCAATTGGACGGAAACACCATTGTGTCCTACCTCCTACACTTACAAATTTTTAAAAATTTCCAAAAAAGTATACTTAAGTATGTTTATCCACATACTAGAACTCATAAAAACTTTGATGGGATTAATGTCCTAGTAAATTTATTATTTGTTTGTTAACCTACATATATGTTTAATAAGTGCTACCGACATAACAAAAGTATCATTATTAAAATATAAATTATGCAAATTGCAGTTATAAAGATAATAAAACTATGATCTTTGATCTTTTTTCTGAGTTTGCGTTATCAACGTGGTTATGCATATTATTGTCTTAACAGAATATTTATTTTGATTTCAGGGCAAAATGTATTCTAGACATAGAGATACGAAATGTTCTGCGAGCAAGTAATGCTCGAGGAGGCGGGGCGGGAGCGTATGAGAATCGCAAACCGCGCTGCTCGTGAAATAAAGCCATTCGAGCGTGCGTCAGAGGTCGCAGAATGACCTCCCCCATGAGCAAAGACCTGAGGATGACGGGTGGAACCGTGCCGTATTCGTGGGGATTTCGGACTTTAAGAAACATACATACATATAATCACGCCTTTATCCCCGGAGGGTTAGGCAGAGGTGAATTAACACTCACATTTCACTAATCATTGAATTCCCACGTAATAGGGGGTGAGCCTATTGCCGTTTTCCGGGCACTATTGTTAACTCAAGCCATTCATCTGGGGCTGAGTCTGGACTGTATATATCTGTCTGATGTTAAACAGCCCTATCCTTTAGTCACCTTGTACGACACCGCATGGGAAGAGATGGGGTGGTCCAAATTCTACTCTGCCGGGAAAAGAGATATTAAATGTATTCACACCGTGCGTTGTATGGGACCTTGTCAAAGGATCATTCCTCTCACTGAAGCTATATACCAGGCATGAAGAGAACAAATGTACATATTACCAAAAGCTCGATATTTTCCGCGTGGTATGTTATTTGCTAATTTAATATCAAGCACTCAGTGAAAATTATCTCAATCGTTTTGTTGAAAATCGGATGTGTGACACTGGGAGGCAAATAGGTAAGATAGACGCTAAGAGCATATTTATTTTTAGAATTACTCATCTATGATTTTAAATCCAAAAAAACTTGAAACAAATTACTTAATTATAATATTGAGTTACATACTACCTGAATTAAAAAAGCAACAGATTCTTATCTGTACTTGTAATATAATATAAACAGTCGGCTAATTCGTCTGGCCGTAAGTCTGCGCATGCGCTGATCGTCTGAACAACCGTTAATACACTCCATTGGACGTACAAACAACACACTGAACATACAATAATGTAAGTATTCCATAAACAAATCGCAATTTTTTGCGTCGGCGTCTCAAACGGTTCGCTTTGATGCGCGGGCGCCGATATTTTGAAAGCTCCGGAGTGTTTCAAGTTGAGCAGAGATGAACAAAATGTGATGTTTTACGTGAAGATAATCTAAATACATATACGCTGGGGTGGCCTGTCTGCGAGATTAGTTTGTACTCAAAAAGTGGGTATTATTGTTTGATTGTTGCGGTACTTGCTAAGTACTTGGCGATGGGAGTTTTTAATAATAAAGCTTTATAGGACTAAAAATATATTCGGGTGCGTCGGTGCGATGGGCGATTACATCAGAACGAGCGTGTGCATTTTTTATACTACTTTAGTGGCAGACAAGCACACGGCCCGCCTAATGGGAAGTGGTTATCATGGCCTATGGACGTATGCAACACCAGAGTAGTTACACTCGTGCTGCCGACCATGAAAAACCCTTCTAATACCCTTGTTGAAGGACCCCATGTTGCAGTCGCTTGGGAAAACCACAGCAAGGAGTTCATTCCACAGACTGAGCACAGTGCATAGTGCGCAGCCTTTCCTGATGGAAAGTAGTTACCGTGGCCTACCCTTTAAACCCACAGAGTTTCTGTGTCATCAGTGTACAAGACAAAGCAGGACAAGCTTTTGGTCTTTCTCCACCATTTCTTTAAATATATGTTGTAGTTCCCCATAGTTGTGGGGTTTTGGGGCGTTCGTGGCCAGGTGAATTTACTGTCAGGCAAATGATCAATGAGTTAAGTCACTTGGGCGCACTTGGGACAAACACCTTGCCTACCTGATGGGAAGTGGTATTGTGGTGGTGTCGTGGCCTATGGACGTATGCAACACCAGGGACGTTACACTCGCGCTCACGAATGGGCACATTAAAAATCAGTCCATTTTAAGTCAGAATCGCCATTTCCACCAGAATCGTCAATTTAAGTCAGAATCGCCATTTCAAGTAGAATCGCCATTTTTTTATACCACTAAGGTGGCAGACAAGCACACGGGGCACCTGATGGAAAGTGGTTATGGACGTTTGTAACACCAGAGGAGCCACAGTCGCGCTGCCAACCCTGTAAGTACAGAGTTTTTGTGCTGTCAGTGTAGAAGAAAAAGCAGGACAAGCATTTAGTCTTCCCACTGACACTACAAATTGTGCTCTGGCTACCCTACTCACCGCTGGGAACACAACGCGAAGTTATTATAGCCGTGGTATTCTGTCGGACTGCTTAATTGGGCAGAAATACCGCCGTTTCCTACCTCCTTATATTTCAGGCAATCATCTGTCTGCGTGCTCGTAAGTACATTACTTTTACCTCGCGAGTTGCTTCCTGTGTCCCGCAGGAACAGGACCTATAGCCAGACTATAAATAACCATTCTTTCAACAACTAGAAAAAAGCACAAAGAAAAAAAAACATCGACTAAGGAAGAATTTTTGAAGAACCTTCTAATGCCGTTGGCTACCATCTTACGCAAAATCTCTAGCCGTTGCAAAAAAAAAATCGACCCATCAAGTTGGAATAAAAACACCAATCAACCGCCATAGATAAGGGTAAACATAGTGGTGATTGGCGCCATGTTATGGTTCGATCGCTAAAAAACACCCGCCACCCACGACAGCACCTATGGGAAAAAATGAGAGCTTTTGAGTTATGTGGTGAGGTTCTGTATAATTTAGAAATTGTGTTGTTAATTAGGCATTTAGCTTGTTGTGCTTATGTTTGGCAGGTAGGCAGGTAGGTATAATAAAGGTATTACTGTAGTCACATAAATTATTTGGTAATTAGGTAGGTTTGATGTGTAATAATACTAATAAACATCAGTATCAAAATAAACGGGCTATTTACCATGTTTCATTGTTTTGAGTTTCCGATATTTCGGCGCTGTTGCAAGCACCATGATCACGGAGGAACTGGAGTAGTGGCGGTGAACAGAGAAAAAGTTTTTTCCTAGGAGTAATTATATCGATCTACCCTCTTTCGAGTTCTTTTACTACACGTATCTGCAACTGCACTACTATTGGTTTCACTCTCACTACAAACTCGAACTCGAAACAATGAAACATGGTAAATATCCCGTTTATTTTGATACTGATGTGAGTGACTATGATAGTTTAAATACTAATAAACATTATTGTTAAAAGAGTTTGATGTTATTATTGATGCGATGAGAGGGCGAAGTGATAAAATATAAATAGGAAGGTATCGGAAATACTATATGAATTAGCCCATTGCAGTCCACTGCTGGACATAGGCCTGCCCTATTGTTGAGAGGCTCTGGCCTCGCTGGTCAGTCGGGTTCGGCCAATCGAAAATACTATAAATTGTTGAAAATGTGACCTATAAATTATTTACAATTAAATTTATTAAAACGGGTATCAATATTTGGATTAAAGTCAAAGTATTTATTATTGTTCAATAAATAAGAAATACATTTACACATTAATTACATATTATTCACATTAATATTAATATTTACATAATGTACACGGATGTTATTTAAATTAAAATATTAAGTAGGTAGGGTAGCCAGAGCTCACTGGAAAATTGGTGCTGTCATTGGGATGACTACAGGCTTGCCCTGCTTTGTCCTCTACACAGACGGCACAGAAACTATGTGCTTACAGGGTCGGCAGCGCGAGTGTGGCTTCTCTGGTATCATACACGTGTGCTTATCTGCCACCTAAGTGGTGAAAATAAATAAATAAAAAAGAACAGAATACTAAACAATCCGGCAGGTAATATTTTGATTGCAATATATTTCAGTCAGTCAAATATATGTTGGTTGGTGTATTTGGGAGTCTATTATGACAATAACAATAAGAATTTAACTATTATTATATATTTTTTTATTTAGGACACGCTAACTTGACTTCACCTCGGCTAATGCTAAGCTAAAGGCAAAGTCTCAGGAAAGAGGGTCACCATTACAGACACTAAGTAATGTTATAATGGTGGCACTCAGCTTGGCGGCCTCATTAGATGCCTTTTCACGCCCCGCTTAAAGTACCCGTGACTGTAGGAAAAAGGTAACACGTGTGCTGGTAATGAATTCCAGGTCTTGGTGGTGCAGCAAAGAAAAGAGTCGCCGAACCACTCGGTTCTTGCTCGTATAATCTGCACAGTGTGAGGGTGACATCTAAGCCCTGCACGTGTTGTCCTATGTAGGAAAGGAGAGGGTGGGATTAATTGGAAGAGCTAATCAGAACACTCACCATGGTAGAGACGGTAAAATACAGCCAAGGAAGCAACATCTCTACGCATCTGCAATTAATTAGAAATTAAGAATTTGCAATTGAAATTACTGACAAGGGTCCTTTGGGCTACTTCCCCATTGATCCCTAAAGACCAACAAGTCACGTATAAACTCAAACACTTAGCAAAACGACGTCACGTTATCTGCCGACCCCCTCGACTTGGGTGGTGTCACTGAGCTCAAGTGCACCCACAGCTCGGCTCGTAAATCTTCAGCCCATTATAGATACCAATGCGATTTTAATTGGCTTGAATATATTTACATTTTTACAGACATCCCCACATACCTAGTCTTACCATAAATACTGTAACAAAGAAAAAAATTCTGCAAAACAATATAATATATAAGTGCTTATTCGCAGTGGTCTTCATTGGCTGCAATAGTCCTTTAAACGTTAAGGCCAGTTATCAATAAAAGTACTCTCTACATGGGAAATTTTTTCACTGCCAATCATGGATTCTTTTAGGTACTCCAAGTTATCATGTTATCATGTTATCTCCATGTTATCAGTTTAGAGCAAGCCGTACTCTCAATCAAAGCATAAATCATAATCTAGTTAGTTAAGATCGGGACTAGACGACGACCAGTCTTCGGTACACAAAGATTTCACTAATACCAAGCGTATGGAGAGTAAAAATACCTACTTACTTTGCAATTACAGCGATTCGGTTCTCTTTATTACCCCACTCCATTTTAATATCGCAAAATATTGTACAATGCATGTAAAGATCTCATCTATTTCTCTCCAATGTTTTCTGTCTTTCATTTTTTTGCCATTTGTCTTCTATATCTTTGAATTTATACTGAATTCGAATCTACAAGGTCCGCATTGAAAATCGGACATCCTAACAATCATCCCTTCCTCCCTTCTAAATACGTTTATGAAGTAAGACAAAAATATCTCAATATAACTAATTTGTTAAGTTTTTTCCTCTAAACACGACAGAACAACCCAATTTGTCATCACCATTTACGGAAATAACACACATGTACAAATTATAATGGGCAGAGACACGTGTTGATATGCTCACGTAATTTGTCTTATTTCTTTGATCTGTAGACCTCCCAGCATCAGTAGCCAACCTCCATCATTCATACACCTCTTAACCTCCCCAGTGCTAATGAGGCTGAGTAACCTGAAAGAGACTGTTCATCATTTTAATTATAAATGCACAGCATTGACAGGTTAAGTGTAAAGTTTTAATTGATAGTAAATTAATTTTGGAAGTTAATTATAGTTATAAATGACTATTACTGTTTTTACATGTAAGTACTCGTCAATGTGAATTCACCTAGCTGTGTTGCCATGAACAGCCTCCCTAACACGCAGAATGGCCCAAAAAAGGAGGCTAAGTGCGGACAAAGACTCCCTGTCCATTCCAGCCTCCTTCTGCGAGCAAGTACTGCTCGTGAAGGTGGAGGCGGGGCGGGAGCGGTAGCGGGAGCGGCAGCGGGAGCGGCAGCGGGAGCGGCAGCGGGAGCGGCAGCGGGAGCGGCAGCGGGAGCGACGAAAAATCGCAAGCCAAGCTGCCCGCGTATTGAGACAGCTCGAGCGTCAGAGGTTGATGAATGACCTCCGCCCCCATGAGCGCAGGCCTGGGGGTGACGGGTGGAGCCGCCTGTCACCCTAGCAGAAGCAGGCTGCTGCGGTGGCGTGCAGAGCGAGTTCAACATAACTTCTCCCTCCGGCTCCAGCGGGGGGTATCCGCGAAGATTTTTCGCACGTAAAAAAAGTATTGCCATGAAGAAAAGTCTAATATGGAATTATATTTTTTATTATATTGTCTCATCTTCTTTATCTTAGTGTTAATCCCAGTCGCATTTGAAGTTTTCGCCTCTGAGTCTGGGACAAGACACAAGGATAGCGTCTGTGGCGTGGTGGTACCTACACAGAACGAATGCGGGACCGACGGCTAACGAACTCTCCGAGTCACGGCCAAACCAATGCAAATACACATATAACATACAAATATTTACAATGAGCGGAAATCGAACCTGCGCCTTCTGCGTAGCAGTCGAACGTTTTACCGCTACGCCAGAGGCTAACAATCCTTACTAATATTAGAAATGTGAAAGTAACTCTGTCTGTCTGTCTGTCTGTCTGTCTGTTACGCTTTCACGCCTAAACCACTGAACCGATTTTGCTGAAATTTGGTACAGGGGTAGATTAGATCTTGGGAAAGGACATACGCTATGTTTTGTCGCGATAACCGACATCTACGCGGGCGGAGCCGCGGGCAAAAGCTAGTAATAAATATAACAAAATAGGTACCGACTTCTAACTAACTACTACTAATTTCTACTACAGCATAACATAAACTTACGCCTTTATCACTGAAGGGGTAGGCAGAGGTGCTAGCACCCACATTTCGCCAGTTTATGTTTAGGTCCCAATGTAATAGGTGGCGATCCTATTGCCATTAACCGGACACTTATAAAATCCATGCTTTGTTTAAGAGTCTTTCTGGTGCAGCATAGAATAAAAGCGCTGAACCGTTTAACTCAAGATGAAATGTGTTAAAAATACTCAAAATTCAAGCATGCTTCGTTAAAATTCGCTTCCCCTTTCCGAACTTCACGGGTAAGTACAAATTGTTAGGTTCGGTACCCGTTCCGACCCCTTCTCTCAGGGTACACCTACCGCAAGCTCGTTAGTGAAATATATATTGCAGGAATTTTAATTATCTTCACAGATAATATGCCTTGAGTACCTAATTTTAATGTGTCATATATCATAACTACGAAAGGAACTCTATCTTGACTTGGACGACCTCTGTTGAGTGTTCGACTGCTAAGTCAAATGTCGCCGATTCGATTTCTGCTTAGTGCAAATATTTATAATATGAATGAATATTCATGTAGGTATATTTGCATTGCATTGAACAACCGCGGAAGCCTAGTGGTAAGGGTAATGGACTGCTGAGACGAGGTCTTGGGTTCGATCCCAGGTTTTATCATGGCACACACCAATGACTTTTAGATGCTTTTTGAAGTTGTGTGTGTATTTATCACATGTTTATAAGTGCCCGGTTAATGGCAACAGGCTCGCCACCTATTACATTGGGACCTAAACATAAACTAGCGAAATGTAGGTGCTAGCACCTCTACCTACCCGTAGTAGTAGGCGTGAGTTTATGTTATGTTATGTTTATGTTATATTTGCATTGATATGAGGTCCATACCTCCACAAAGTATGGAAACCTTTAGAAATCAAATTCGAAGCTCAAACCTGTATTAATTATTATTTTTTATTAATGTAAATATTAGCATAGATTTAAAATACAGTAAGTGTAAGTCATCTTCGCTTTGCAGACGACATTATTTTGTTTTCGGATTGCCCAAAAACTCTGGAAAGCATGTTGCAACAGCTATCGAATAAAAGTATTAAAGCAGGCCTGTCAATGAACTTAACAAAAACTAAAATAATGTCAAATTCTACAAATATAGAAATAAAAATAAAGGACGAGGTAATAGAATATGTACAAGATGTACAATATACAATATGTATATATATCTTGGACAACTTATATCTCAAGAAGACTGCATGCAAAAGGAAATAGAAAGAAGAATTGCTAATACCTGGAAACGGTTCTGGTCGCTAAGCGAAGTAATGAAAAATAAAGACATGCCTATAAAACAAAAGAGAAAAGTATTTAATATGTGTATTCTTCCATGCTTACTGTACGGGTGTCAAACTTGGGCGTTGACAGAAGAACTATCAAACAAATTAAAAATTTGTCAAAACGGAATAGAGAGAAGTACAATAGGCGTAAAAAGAAAAGACCGAATAAAACTAAAAGACATAAAGAGCAAGACAAACTTTAAGAACGCATACACAACTAACAAACAACTAAAATGGCGATGGTCTGGACATATGATCAGAGAGAAAAAGGAGAAATGGACCAGTTTAATAACTGAATGGTATCCACGAGATGGTAAAAGGAATAGAGGTAGACAGCTAAAAGATGGGAGGACGACATTATAAAAATAGCTGGTACTACATGGACGCGTACAGCAAAGGACAGGACACAGTGGAAATCTTTAGAGGAGGCCTTTGTCGAAGGACAAGCTGCGATACCACAACCACCGTTTGCCGATATTAATTTAATTCCATAAGGAACTTAGTATTTAAGTTTTGGCATGTTTAAGTAATTTGATATAGTTTGTAAAACTAAGAACAGCAATAAAGGCTTTTATTTATTTATTTAAGTGTAAGTTACAATAATTGAAATGAAAGAAAATATATCCCTGTATGCAGACATGTTATTAGGTAATAGAAACTATCAATAATACAAACCACACAAGCACAACTATCTCCAAGATTAATACACAAATGACACACTCAGCTAATTATCACTCCTGCATTCCTCCCCAGCTCCATCTGGCGGGCCGTTCCCGGGATACGCCACACATTCCCGCCATACTTGACACTCCCTAATGAGTCGGGTCCCGCGCCGCTGCGCAGGAGGAATGGGATATAGTTTGTTACTCATATAAATAGGACCACCTGATTTGTTGGTTTTTATTTCATTGACACTATTTGTGTGTAATATTAAAGTACGCTTATATTAAAGTATGCTGCGTGGTTCCCGGCAGAGTAGAATTTGGGCCACCCCATCTCTTCCCATGCGGTGTCGTACAAGGCGACTAAGGGATAGGGCTGTTTAACATCAGACAGATATATACAGCCCAGACTCGGCCTCGGAAGCATGGCTTGAGTCAACAATAGTGTCCGGAATACGGCAAAAGGCTCACCCCCTGCTACGTGGGACCTAATGCAATTATTGGTGAAATGTGGTTGTTAATTCACCTCTGCCCAATCGTCCGGAGATAAAGGCGTGATTATATGTAATGTATGTGTGTATGAAGACATAAAACATCCATTTATTTAATAAAATGCATTTAATAACACTGAGTTGTGAATTATGTTGAACGTTTTTAGAGTTTCATGGCATCGTGACAGGTGACAGCGGCGTGTCATCGATTAAGCCACGGACTTCGTACACCATGACAGATAGTAACTCGTATAAACGCCTACTCACTAAAACAGAAGTCCTCATTAGTACAAATTCATCAAAAAAAACCTCTTCTATCAAACACCGCCGTTGGTGTGAACTGCATTCTCCTGTCCTCCCCTAAGGGCGGCTCCTCACATGTTTAATATTTATAAATCGCAGCCGCGACAGGCATGTGACGAGCCCTTGAAGACTCCGCCGCCGGGAGAGCCCGTTGATGATTCCTCTGGTAATTAAACCCGGAAGGAGATGGAACACAGTTATGTCGACGATTACGTACGACGCTGCTTATGTCGCAAAAACTACCACACAGTTTGATTTGAAATAGTGGTATGAGATAGAATTGTTTTTAACGGATTTTTAAGCGATTTAGCAAAGTAATTGAAAGTTAGAGAATAGTAATGAGTTGGGAATATAATACATGAATAATTGTGATAGAATCCGTAAAGAATTTGCTAGTAAAAGTATTTTAATTTCATTTACGAATACAGGTAGGTACAATAAGGTTTCGAATTAACATACAATAAGAGTTAATTAAGTAGCTCAAAATAATTAGCAGTATTACAATTAAATGAATTATTCATGTTAAAATAATATATAATAATTAAATTTAAAATTAATGTGACGACACTGACAACTCTGCCAAAGTTGCAAATTTTCAATTAAGTCATCAAATAAAATACAATAAGCAAAAGTAAATTTAGCAGCTTAAACTTATCAGTAATATCAGGAATAAATTAATTGTTTAATTAGCTATGTCAGAATTATAAAAATAATGTCAAAATATTGTAATCATCAATTTTTTATGGTAATTTTCATTTTCTGTTCTTTAAAAGACACACATTTTTATCACTTTGTTTCAAATATAGTTAACAATGTTATTTCAATGCAGCATCTAGTCTAAGGTCGTGCTTCTAAATAAACCGTAACCGCTTCCCATCAGGTGCTTGTATGCCACCTTAGTGATTTTAAAAAGAAATTCAATAAATTGACTATAGTTATGCTTAACGATGAAACCCCGAACACCATAAGCAAACTCATTATTTCTATTAAAATTTTGCTAACACTAACATCAGTGAACAAGGACACTTAGTTTACAATTAATATTTAAAAATATCTAATAGGTTACATAAAATTTCACTCAGCAACACTAAAACCGTCTTAACAATCCAATTACACCCCCACAAATCACTTTTACAAGCAAAAATACTTCCAAAGACGTACAAATCATGCAAAATACCTTTCAAGACATAAAAATCTTGTAAAAAAATTTTACAAGACGTCTCAACAAGACGAAAAGTGGTTCAAAATGTCCCTATTCCCGACAAAGACACATCTGAATGGGACGCGATATCTGCGGACATATTGCTAGTTTTTAGGAGCCGTTGACAGGCGGGTTAGTGAGATAATTAGAATACGTCGTGGGTGGCACTAATTAGCAAAAAATGATGCTTTGTTTGTTGACAAGGATTGCAAGCCGACGAAGGTACGCTCCTGGACAGTAAGGATTTGAAGAGTAAGGTTAATAGTAATATTCTTGACATACAGCAAAGTTGGTTAGATGATCAAATAGTTAAGTATATCCTACAGAATACCACGGCTATAATAACCTCGTGTTGTGTACCCGGCGGTGAGTAGGGTAGCCAGAGCTCACTGGAGAGTTTTTGTGCTGTCAGAGGGAAGATCAAAGCCTTGTTCTGATTGTGTCTTCTGTACTGACGGTACAGAAAACCTGTTCTTACAGGGTTTGACTCCCCTGGTGCTGCACACGTTCATAGGTCGTGTTAACCACTTTCCATCGGGTGGGCCGTGTGCTTGTTTGCCACCTATGTGGTATAAAAAAAGCAACAAATTTAAAGTGAAAAATCATTTTTTTTATAGACTATTAAACGGTACTTACAAAACGATAAAAATAAAAAGCTACCCCGAAACGCAACCCTATCATAAGCTTGATGTTATTGGTTTGATATATTCCCTAATTTGTTGAACTAAATATCACAAAAATATAAGGTAAAATCATGTGAAAAAATAAAAAATTGAATTCAAAATCTAGCCTGTTAACGGGTTCCCAAATGCAGTTACAGTTTCAAATATGTCTACAAAAAACTTCAATTGATGAGATGAGACCTCATAAGAACTGTCACGCCGCCGGGGTCTCTTCTTTTATCATAGGTTAGGTATATTATCATCACTTAATTGTTCAAAAATATCGTATTACCAACAAAACATCCGATACATCCATTATAAACTAACTGCGACACTTAAAACGGCAAATCTGTCATCTCACTCAAAGAAGCATTTTATCTCACCCGATTACGTTCATAAAAAAAGATGGAGATTTTAAAAAGATAGGAAAATAAACAAAAATGTTCAATGTACCGTGTTGTCCACTATTAGGAGCCTTGTGTACTTTTGTGTATTATTTGTGTACAAAGAGGGAGAGTGTCCGTTTTCACCCTCGAGTGAAACTCAAAGGGATGGGATAGTTTGGATATCTCGCGTTGGAAGATTATTTATCTGGACCCAAGTAAATTTTGGACGTTGAAGAGTAAATATTTATTGACAAAGACAAATCATCATCTTTGACAACTAATCACCATTTAAAATACAGACCGAGATACTTAAATTATCTATGTCCGCTCTGTGGCTTTTCCTAACGACTAAAATATGGGGATTTTCAAAAACAATAACATAGCATAACATAAACTCACGCTATATCCCTATCGCTATACATTTCACCAGTTTATGTTTAGGTCCCAATGTAACAGGTGGCGAGCCTATTGCCATTAACCGGGCACTTATAAACCTGTGATAAATACACGCATAACTTCGAAAAGCATCGAAAAGTCATTGGTGTGTGCCATGGTAAAACCTGGGATCGAACCCGAGACCTCGTCTCAGCAGTCCATTAACCATACCACTAGGCTACCGCGGATTTTCAAAAAGAGCTTCAGAATGTTCTAACAGCTTCGTCAGCACGGGTGTGACGCACCTGATGTTACATAGGTCTGTACGCTGCGGTGGTCACTTCTAAACTGGTGGATCTTGTACTTATCTGCCACAAACTAGCTTGCTAGACTCTATCCCGCTTTGAGAAACTTTTAGTAACAAACTAGTGGTCTCGCCCCAGCTTTGCTCGTGGTATATTTTGAAATATCAGAACACCTATTTGAGCTCGTATTTCTTTAGTTTTCAAATCATATTTCGTAATCTGCTGGATGTCTTGACATTTATGATCACTGCTCCGCTTCCTTAAGTAGTAGCGTGATGATATATAGCCTAAAACTTTCATCGATAAACTGAATTTTCTACACAAAAAGAAAAAATAATTCGTACCAGTAGTTTAAACAAACTCTTCACCTATATAATATTAGTATAGAAATTCCATGTTTTTCCAGCCCCAGGAATTAAACCCGGTCCTTTACAGTCGTACAGTGGCTGCGTTCACTGTCACTGCAATACCAAATGTAAATGAAATAAGTAGCGCATCATTTTCTTCAAAGATTAGAGTTCGTAACAAAATATCAGCGTCCCCTCACTCGGAAGGATCCCTTGCTATAATTGATATACCCTCGTATTCTCGCAGACGAGTATTGTGTTCAAGAGTCTCAGGTGCTGTTAGAGCTTATTTGTATTCAAGCGTCTAAGTATTATGTAAATCTTGTGTGATATTATGCCAATTTGGAGAATATTTCGTTCCTTTCAATTGTGTATCTATACACGTAAGCATAAATGTAATATTGGCGGCAACTGCTCAGTAGATCAGATGTTGAACTTGCGAAAGGGTGATCGCGGGCCTGGACATGCGATTTTGAAACTATTACACAGAACTATTCCGAATAACATTCAGTTACTAGTAGTTCATGTGGTATCAAGCGTTTCGGTGACTCTTTCCTTTGCCGCACCATTGAGACCTGGAACAACTAACTAGATCACATGTGCCATTTATCATATAGCCCTGAGTCCTTTAAGCGGGGGCTGAAAAAGCATCTGATGAGGCCGTCAAGCTGAGTGCCACCATTGTTACATGTTACGTGTCTGTATTGTTTTTCAACTTTCCAGAGACTTTTAATTTCAGTTTACCATCAGGCGAGGTGAAGTCAAATTGACGTGTCCTATATAAAAAAGCTCATTTATTAATTTCATAAGTATATATTTATTCTGAACTTTGAAAACATAATACTCCTTTTGTGTGCAGCTGTGCAAAATCATCTTGAATGATTACCGAAAATTAACGGACAGACTCCCATAAAATAGAAACGACATATTTGACAATATAATCCACAAAAGACGTGTTTAGGACCAATATTTTTGGCATAAAACCGTTCCGCCTCGCGACTGTGAAGTGTTCACACATGCCCCGGAGTTGGCGGGTTGGTACTCCTGCATGTCATGCGCAGAACACGTGTTTTCGGTTCGTTTTGACGTTTCTGTCTTTGTTAACACGTTGCTCGTCTGATAGCTGGTTTTAGATTACGTAGGCATACGGAATATAATATCAATGGTAAGTGTCCTTTAACCTCGTTAAACTGACAAAAAAACAAAATATCTTAATTCATATAGATTAGTTATACTGTTGATTGATGGTATTGCCGTGTAGTTTCCGGCAGAGTAGAATTAGGGCCACCCTATCTCTTCCCATGCGATGTCGTACAAGGCGATTAAGGGATAGGGCTGTTTAACATCAGACAGATATAAGTATACAGCCCAGACTCAGCCTCAGATGCATGACTCGAGTCAACAATAGTGCCCGGAATACGGCAATAGGCTCACCCCCTATTACGTGGGACCGAATACAATTATTGCTGAAATGTGGGTCTTAATTCACCTCTGCCTAACCCTCCAGGGATAAAGGTGTGATTATATGTATGTATGTTTATTATATATTATATGTATGTGTTGATTGATCCCACTTAGTGGAATTTGTTTTTGCACATATTCAAATACACTTGTACTTTTTCCACGGTATTTTTTATTATTACGCCTGACCGGTTTCACCTTACGGCGTTTTCAAAGGCTTACAATTGCAGTCATATAGATCACTTTTGAAGGACCAAAAATGATCAATAAGTTACGTCATCAAGTCATCATTATCATCCATAATATTGAAAATGCCATTAACGGAGCCCTACCCAACGTGTTTTCTTCATCCGGTCTTCAAGAGTCGTGGCTGCATCTATATCTTTGAGCCCGAGTTCTCTCTACCACTCCCTCTTTCTCCTTTCTATACTTTGACCTCCAACACCCAGGGGAAAGCCTACTCCAGAGTACTTACTCGCAGGTGAGGTTGACTTGAGTAAAGTCTGTATTCTGGTCACATATTAAAATACACTTGTACTTTTTCCACAGTATTTTTTATCATTAGACCTGACCGGTTTCGCCTTATGGCATCCTCAAAGGTTTACAATTGCAGTTCTGATCCTTAAGCCACGAAGATGGGTATACACTCAACAATTAACTTATGTGTAAAACAAAATAAAGTCATCAAAATAATATTTAAAGGATTAAGTTAAAATAAAAAAAAGTTTATAAAAGCGTAGCGGTATGGTAATTAAGGTGCGTCCACACCGGCGGATTACTGCGCCGCGATTGGCGTGTCCAATCGCGGCGATTGACGTGTTTTTTTACATTTTATTCACGGCCCTTATAAAGTCATCTGTAATAATAATATTTTATTTAAGGTAAGGTGCTGATTAAATGAACATTCGAGAGTGCTTTTGTGTGTTGTATATTGTAAAAACAGTAAAAACAGTTACAGCTTGTTATTTGAAACATTGTGTTGCTTGAGAATATCTGCCCGATGTGGTAAAACACCATTGATGTTATGATCACGTATCATCTTAAATACGTTTTGACTATCCTTTTAATGACATAAGTTTACTCTTATGTTTAATGCGGGGCTTTCACAGGTGACTGAAACCACAAAATATTTGGTCGCGCGGTGAAAATCGCCATATTGCCATTTGGAAATAGCAATGGCAATATGGTTAGAATTCGGCAAGGGGGCTTGATGAGACAATTAGGGAACCAACTGTGAAGTATAAGATAAGCATTGCCATTCAACGTGGCAATGCTGCCAGCCTTCTGGGTACGTTACCGGTCAGTGACGATGCGGAGGAATTTCATGACGCATTATGTATGTAATTTTTATTTTTATTTTATTTTAGTATATTTTAGTAGGTACCTAATAATAGTTTTTAGTTTGAAATTTCATTTAAGTATTATTATCTTTGTGTCTTTTAGAATAATATGCTGTTAGACAGACAAACGACTGTGAAACTGAAAAAGCCCGTGTAAAACCTTTACAAGCATGAATCTAGAATTCATAGGTAGCAAAGTTTGATAAGGAAAGTCTCAATAGCAGTCAAGATACTGACAATATTCGCACAATATTTCTAGCCAATTACATAGAAACTCTGACACCTTCACACATACAGTGGTGCATACATAAAAACTTAATAACTGTAGAACGATACAGAAATAATATTTCTTATGAACAATCTACAAAGTATCTTTTATCCAAAGTGCCAGTAAACCCCGAATTACGTTCAAAGCGGTACAACAAAGAAAGAACATTTATTACACAGTGTTCTACTAAAGAATAATACATTATTATAACACCGTCCGGGATATGAACCGCCTCCGACCATTATCTTGTCCGCGGGTGTGTATTTTGCTTATTAATTCTAACAATGGAGTTCAGTGTATCAATGTTTCCAAATTATTTACTCTATGTAGTACAGGCGAGGAGAAAATTGTTAGCTTTGGGGTTTTCTGTGGGAATAATAATATAGGTAGGTACACTAGTGTCTGTTTGGAAGGGTGAGAAAATAATAGATATTGATACAATTTACGATATTGTTATATATTTTCTAACAGAGTAACAGGATTAATGGTTTATATCGGGGTCAAAAGTTGAAATATTTAAAAATTTCGTATTAGGTTTTGTAGTTTGTTGCCTGTGTCAGACAGCTACGTCACAGGGTACGGAGTCAGTTCTTGCTGAAAAAAATAGAAAGTGAATAAAATTTGAAAGTCATAATAATGGGTACAAAATTCAAGAGACTAAAGTCTCTGCCAAGTGCCATGTGCTCACTTGGCAGAGTAATCATAGTAATCTTATTTTAGTTTGCAATTGTAGCTGGATATGAATTCAAACCAAGCATGCACGAAAGACAGGACTTACGACACATACGAAGGCAAAGTCTCAGGAAAGAGGGTCACCATTACAGACACTAAGTAATGTTACAACGGCACTCAGTTTGACGACCTCATCAGATGCTTTTTCACGCACCGCTTAAAGGACCCGGGACTGTAGGAAGAAGGAAACAAGTGAGCTGGTAAAGAATTTTGAGTCTGCACTTCTCTTCATCAGTGTACTCAGCTTATAAGTCACAGGTGCGCGGGCGCACAATAATAGCCGCGCGAATCGTACCGCGGCGGCTCGTCCGGTAGGCGGACGGCTTGCAATTATGGCCGATCACACGGATACACCGCTACCGGCTTATTAGAGCCGATGACGTGGTAACACCGCCGTGTGTAGACCAGGCAGGGTGCAAACTGGACGCTTGCTGACAGTTAAATAATGATAAATATTCTGAGAGAGCATGATCCAGCATGTACCCAAGATGCGAATGTTGAGATGGATTTGTGGTGTGACAAGAATGGATAAGATTAGAAGGAGCCTTGTGTTTTCGTCGGTTCGACTCCGACATAACCTCTCCCACCGGCTGCGGTAATGGGGGTATTTTTGGGGATTTATCAGACGTAAAATTAAGGGGTGCAGTCAGTGGACGGAATGAATATAGAAAAGCTATCAGTGTCAAAATAATCGGGATATTTACCATGTTGTATTGTTTCGAGTTTCCGATATTTCGGCGCTGTTGCAAGCACCCGATATCCCGATTATTTTGATAATGATGTGAGTGACCATGATAATTTATATACCTATAAAAATGCTACTTTATATCCCAAATGTAGATTCCTAATTTCCTATTGGTGGCGTGCACGGGATCAGAATTGCACGCGGTAGAGCTACAAAAAAGTGAATGAATTTTAGTAGAAGTAAGAATGAATGAAAATCCCCTCGGCTACCCCTACCACCGGAGCCGGTGGGAGAGGTTATGTCGGATTCGAATCGACTAAACGCACGACGCTTGTGGGTCGTTTGGTTGCCGAAGGTGAGGTTGATAGGCATATCCCTCGCACCCCGGCCGACCCAGGGCCATCTTTCTCGATCTGACCCTCTCCTCGGGTGTGGGACCACAGAGTCCCTAACTCATCCCCGGAATAGAATCATACCCTATGAAAGCGCGCACTAGTCCCCTGGCAGGAGTACTGTTACTGACTGCTTAAACGCTATGCCTATCGATCCTCAACCCTCTCCGAGGCATTTCTTTCGTAGGCATGATATCTATTCTGTACTCACTATTGAGGTATAACAGTACACATTCAACCTTCTCAAGCCGTCACACAGTCACGCCCCTCTCGTCTATAATGCACATATCAACTTCAAAGGCCCCTCCGTGGCCAAAACAATAGCATTCGTGGTAGTAGTATGGAAATTAATTTAATTGTGATGAGACAGTGCTGGAGAAAGAGCTGATTGACGAGGAATTTTTAACAGTAGCAACACTATCGACTGTCACGTCACTGGTTTTTGTATTTACCACTATTTAATTATAAAATGTTTTTTTATTGAGGAAATTATTTCTTTATAGGCAGGGTCTAAACGTAAGCGTGGCTGTCCCAAACAGACCTGGAGGTGGACTATTGTTGCAGAATCGGTGAGCCTCGAAATAACTTGGAGCGAAAAAAAGTGTGAAGCTCAAGACTGACAAGGATGGCGACACACTGTGGACGCCCTCTGCCCCATCTAGGGGCCACAGGCCCTTAAGTCAAGTACTCAATCGTTTACTTTTCCTTGGGATTCCTCAAGTTCCAGTATCCAGCCATAGCAGGATTATCATTTATTTATTTATTACACTATCATTACAGAAAAGTTCAATGCGATAGAGTAGACATAAAATTAAAAAAAAATAGAACATAAACACAAATACAGCCAATGATGAGTAGATCGACGAAGGATCGCAAGCCAAGGTGCCCGCGTACGAAGGCAACTCGGGCGTCGTTTCCGGGGACGAGTTGGGGAGTCTGTTGTCCCCACACCCGAGAAGAGGGCCAGATTGTAAGAGATGGCCCTAGGTCGGCCGGGGAGCGAGGGATATGCCTGTCAACCTCACCTTCGGCAATCAAGAACGACCCACAGGCGGCGTGCGTTTTGATCGGTTCGAGTCCGACATAACCTCTTCCACTGGCTCCGGTGGGAGGGTATACGTGGGGATTTTCATTCATTCTTACTTCTACTAAAAATTATTCACTTAAAAGCTTTTTGTAGCTCTACCGCGTAGTGCTCTTTGCGCACGTAAAAAAAAAGAAATATGCCAATAAGTAGGTACAATACAAATCACCAATATAAAAAAAAAAATCATAGATGCTAGAATGTGTCCTGGGCATCGAATCGAATAATTCTTCTGAGCACACGCTCTTATGCAAACGGTATATCTACTTATAACATGCACAGAGAAGTAAAATTCTCCACACTGCCTGTGCTCTAATTAGGTATATGGGACGGGATCCTCAGTGCTGGTCTTTGCACCGAGTTATTTATATAAAGAACAATATGAATAAAATTGTAATTAGTGTAAGATGTAAAGAAAGAAAGAAATTGTTTTTAGTAGTTTTTAGTGCGAAAATATTTTAAAAGTAGCCAAATTTAAAATCAGTTCTACTCTGGATATATTTTGGCATTACGTACTCACGTGTTGTGCGTCCAATCAATAAATAGTATGTGTTGCAGTTTCGAATCAATAAATAGCTTTCTTTCTTCTTAAAAATTTTAATTACGATTTTCTCACATCTTATTACGGATATATCGATTTTCATCTTTCACCACCGAACTATTTATACCACCTAACAAATAACTTCTATTTTCAGACCCAATAGTGCACAATCATCATCAAATTAGGTTATAAAAGTATCCATGAGATATACCAACAATAAATTCAAAATGGCCGAAACAGTTAAACGCACAAAAATATGCTTTGTCATAACATATTCTATTTATACATTCATTTTACAACTTTATAACCGACAATAATTGACTTTCACTTAACTAAACAAAGAAAATATTACTTTCTACAATCTCGTACAAATTAACTAATCCCTTTTTCTGTCATCAAACCTTTCTAAACATATTCATGACTGTTTACGTGTTAAAGGATTAGTCGAAAGTGAAAACAGCGTTGACAATACTGACAATAGTACACAATAGATAGTTATTATTGTCAATAATAGTTGTTACAGTTCCGACGACCACAGCGAAGGCCCACCCACAACACTGAACCATCTGTCCGAAGCGAACGCGCTGAAAAAACTATACTTGAAAACATCAAAACTAATCGCCGACGGATTATAGGACGAAGATTTTGCATTAGAAAAACAGATATAACTAATTTTGATATCTAATTCCTCAAAAATAGAGTATATTTTCCTAAAATTAGGATACGAATTTTGCTGGAATGGATTTGCGTGTCTTCAAAATTGCAGGAACCAAATCTTAGATGATATAAAGTTCAATTTCGTCTGATGACTGATTTTGAAGTAAACTTGTCAATATCAAACATGGCAGATGACAAAACGACTAACTAATGCCAGATATTTATTCATAGTAGATTATTCGGTGCGGATTATTCGCTGGCATGGAAAGGACAAAGTCGGCAAACATTCGTTCAATAAGACGTTGTTTTGTGTGTGCTTTAGGATAAGAATGATCTCGTTTGAACAAACTTGAATAATCGTAAATAGTTCACGCTGATTGAGTAAGTAATGAATAGATTTGTTATAAATAAGTACTTGAGTTTTAGGACCACCATGAAAATAGTTTTTTTTGGACAAATGGAGAGAGGAAGAAGATTAAATTGTTCCTTCAGCTGTCCTTTGACAAAGATGGCAATGTATGAAATGTGACGTGATTGAATGTAATGATCTGAAAATAGATTAGGCGGTATTGCTTAGGATAGTTTTAAATCATCTACTAGGTAAATGATCGATCGATCTGGCTAATGATGACGGTGATGCGTTTATTGATACTTAACTGGTACATACTTATATGATTTTAATTTGTACCGACCCTTTAAAAGGAGGCAAAAAGGTAACATAACATGGCGATATTTCCGTCCAATTGAGCAGTCCGACTGGGAAAGTACCTTCACCCTACAGAATACCACGGCTATAATAACCTCGTGTTGTGTTCCCGGTGGTAAGTAGATTAGTCAGAGCTCACTGGAGAGTTTTTCTGCTGTCAGTGGGAAGACCAAAGGCTTGTCCTGATTTTGTGTTCTGCACCGAGGGCACATAAAATCTCTGTTCTTACAGGGTCGGCAGCACGGATGTGACTCCACTGGTAATACACACGTTCATAGGTCACGGTAACCACTTTCCATCAGGTGGGCCGTGTGCTTGTCTGCCACATAAGTAGTAATTAAAAAAACCCTATTAAAGAAGGTAGGACACAGTGGTATTTCCGTCTAATTGAGCAATCCGACTGGGGAAGTACCTCCGCCCTACAGAATACCGTGGCCATAATAACTTTGTGTCGTGTTCCCAGCGATGAGTAGAGTGGCCAGAGCTCACTGGAGAGTCTGTGCTATTAGTGAGAAGACTAAAAGCTTGCCCTGCTTTGTCTTCTACACTGACGGCACAGAAACTCTGTGCATACAGGGTCGTCAGCGCGAGTGTGACTCCTCTGGTGTTGCATACGTCCATAGGCCACGGTAACCACTTTCCATCAGGTGGGCCGTGTGCTTGTCTGCCACCTGAGTGGTACTAAAAAAACCCTTGCACTAATTTGTTAATATGAGGACAAAGTAGACAAAAAAGCGCTAGAGGATAGACAGGAAGTGAAAGCCTTTAGTGCTTCTGCAAAGGGCTTTCTTGACCAAGAAGTACCTTTTATCAACTAAGGTATACTCGGTCATTGATGATTTGTTGGAAATGACATATTTTTGACCCGAAATCTGACATTTTTAAATTGTGACATAAGCTGTAAGTGCTAATTAAGTTTCATTATTATAATTTGCTGACATCCAAAGAATCAAAGAATCAATTTCATTTATTCAGTTTAGGCACACAAAGAGCACATATGAACGTAAAATTTTACAATTGGATATGTCAAAAAATAATATAAAAATATAAAAATATTAAATAATGTAAAAGTAAACCATTGGAAAATGATTCTTTCGCTGGTTCGGTAGGTTAGTTCTACTGAGAAGATACCAGCAAGAAACTCAGCGAACTATATTAGAACTAGATTATTTTTCTTTTTTAAATTTGCTTTAGTTTACAATGTGTTTTGTGCGAGCAAGCAAGAGACTTATGTTGACCACGCATTAACATCATTAACTTTCTACTGTTTACCTGACATTTTTATTTTTATTGTAATTTAAATTGTAATTTTTACTGGCAAAACGTGGGTGCTAGCACCTCTGCCTACCCCTTCGGAGATATAGGCGTGAGTTTATGTTATGTTTATGTTTAAATTATGATCAATCCGAAATTATCCATACTAACGAATGAAGTATAAATTACTTTATTTATTTACTTTAGAAAGGGGTCTAATATATTTAATATATTCTTTATATAATTATTTATTTACAATGGAGATCTAATATGTACTATGTAACTAACTACTTTAGATAAAGGTATGTTGTTTCATCTCACTAACAAATTGTATGGAAATCTGTTGGTAAGATTTGCAATAATTGGCAAAATATGTGCTGATATGTATTTATGTGACGTGTAATATTCTTCGCTATTCTCGCCGCGTGGTTCCCGGCAGAGTAGAATTTTGACCACCCCATCACTTCCCATGTGGTGTCGTACAAGGCGACTAAGGGATAGGGCTGTTTAACATCAGACAGATATATACAGCCCAGACTCAGCCTCAGATGCATGGCTCGAGTCAACAATAGTGCCCGAAATACGGCAATAGGCTCACCCCCTATTACGTGGCACCGAATACAAATATTGGTGAAATGTGGGTGATAATTCACCTTTGCCTAACCCTCCGGGGATAAAGGCGTGATTATATGTATGTATGTAATATTCTTATGAATAAATGAGTTATGATTTATGAGTTCATACTGGCCTATACCTACCTACCTACCGAGGAAGCAAACATTCCATTATGTCTGTCTGTCTCTATCCCACCAAAATTGAGCAGTTTGCTTATTAATTAATCCTAATTCACGATTTTACTTCTCCCAAACATCTTTTAATAAAGAAATGTGGTCCTTTCAAAGCAGAGTCGATATAAAAATTAATGCCCCCACATCATAATTAACACGTGGGTAACAAAGATAATTTCAAAGCCTAATAAATAAGTATTAAATGTTGAACATAATTGGGGACGGCGTCGGTTCTTTAAGTTAATAATAACTACAATAACATATTAATTTTTCTTGTCAAATGTAACGCAAGATGGTAATCTCGACGCACGGGCCGTGGGTGGACTCTGGGGTCCACGCTTGTGGACTGGCACGAGATAAGTCTATAGTCGATATTTAAGATCCTTTTTAAACTAGATACTATCATGAAGGACTCGGGACTTGTTCAACATAAGAGAAGATAAGTGCATCGTTTTCTTCACAATTCTGATGAGCTCTTCTAACTAATCTCACCCTCTCCTTTCCTACATAGGACCACACGAGCATGGCTTAGATGTCACCCTCATACTGTGCAGAATATATGAGCAAAAACCAAGCGGTTCAGAGACTCTTTTTTACCGCATCGCCAAGACCTAGAACTCATTACCAGCTCACGTGTTTCCTTCTTCCTACAGTCCCGGGTCCTTTAAGCAGGGCGTGAAAAAGCATCTGATGAGGCTGCCAAGCTGAGTGCCACCATTGTAACATTACTTAGTGTCTGTAATGGTGACTTTCTTTCCTGAGACTTTGCCTTTAGCTTATCATCAGGCGAGGCGAAGTCAAGTTGGCGAGTTCTAGATAAAAAGAAAATCATTTTTTTAATTTATTAAGAAACAAACAGTCATTTACATTTAGGTACATAAGAATAGACAGTACTGTTCAAATATATACCTACAGTTTCCTATATTTAAAAAAAAAAATTAAATTCTTTGTTAAGTACCTAAACTTAGCATATAAAAAAATATGATTATCTACTAAATCTACCATCAAAATAAATATTACAACAAACAATAATTATTATTTAGAGAGACACTTCTATCTCTTGCAATGAATTTTTTTTTATACACCTGACGAGAAGTGGTTACCGTAGCCTATGCGCGTACTCGCGTTGGTGACCCTGAAGAATCCTTCTAATGCCCCTCTTGAAGAACCCCATGTTGTAGGTGCTCGGGAAAACCAGTTCATTCATTCCGCAGTTTGAGCGAATTTTCTTTCATACAGCACAGTGCACACCGTCTCAGGTCGCAATGTGTTTATTATTTTATACATATTTTTTAAAGTTACAATCAATCCGCGAGGGATATGCCTGTCAACCTCATCTTCGGCAACCAAAACGACCCACAGGCGGCGTGCGTTTTAGTCGGTTTGAGTCCGACATAACCTCTCCCACCGGCTCCGGTGGGGAGGTATCCGTGGGGATTTTGCGCAGGTAAAAAAAGAAAAAAAGTTACAATCAATCCAATCAATAAGTATATCGCAGTCCACTGCTGTACATAGGCCTATCTCAATGTTGGGAGGCTTTGGCGTACTGTTTCCACGCTGGCCAGATAGGTTGGTACTTGGTACAGGGTTCTTTTTCAAGTTTTCCTTCTCTCACAGTGATATCGTTTGCGTGTTTTTTTGCCGTTACCTCTTACGACACACTTCGGATGAGACAGGGTTCTTGTATTCTTTCTCCATCACCACACGGATTAGGTTTGATTGAGGTTACAAAGGTGAGTTTTAACTTAATGTGGAATTATCTGCCAGCAACTTTTGAGTGAAAGAAGAGAATAAAATAAATATAAAATGTGGAACTACCTTGGATATAGCCTAGCCTACCTTTGATATTAATATCTCTGCATCACCCTAAGGTTGACTGGTAGAAAATGCCTGTGTTAAGTCCGCCTTTGTACAATCTTTGTGTATTTGTGCAAAAAGGTTAAATAAATAAATATAATAAAGTAAGCAGTGGTAAATATCTCAGTGATTGTTTTGATTTTCGAACGTAAAAGATCATAGAGAAGCACAGGTAACTTCAAACGCGTCGACGCGTGACTTCTACACAACATCGACCTTAGCAAATGTAATTAATCCTTTACAAACTCGCCTCTTTGCCTTTATTAATTTACACATAATATACGAGGTTATTCATCACTTCAATTAAACTTAACTACTGAGAACAAATATTACAAGTAATTATATCTTTGTTTTACTGACACACCGACAGGTGATAACATCTAGCAGGTTGTAAATATACTGTGTACCTTTTTTACGTGCGAAAAATGCCGGTGTTCGGAGGGCGGAACTACAGAACTGATGGGAGAGTTTATGTCGGACTTGAACCGACTAAAATACACGACGTCTGTGGGTCGTAGTTGGTTACCGGAGGTGGTTTTAGCGCCCCGCTTAAAGCCCCGGGACTGTTGGAAGAAGAAAACACGTGAGATGGTAAAGAATTTCAGGACCTAATGGTCTCCGAACTGCTTGGTTCTTGATGGGATATTCTGTGTGCCAAATTTCCTCAGGTTGTCTTCAATAACGACAAACTTTCATAGGGTATTTGGACCCTTGTAACTCCTTTTTTCGAAATGAAAGATAATATAATCTATATGATTTTTCAAACTCTAGTCAAACTTTGTAAGTACCAGATGTACTTAAGATGTCAGGCGTGAAAGCATAACAAACAGACCGATAAACAGACAGACATTTATAATATTGAGTATGGATATGGATTTATACGTTTGTAAGTATTAAGATAAAACACTTATCTGTCATACATAACATTCAAAACAAGGAAATAGTGTGATTATACACAAATATTGGCGTGTTATTTTCTATCAGTTGACGAAATTATAAAGATTAACCTGTTTGATTTTGAATATAAATAGATATTTGGTTACTGTCGAGATTAATTTGATCATTATTTAGTTTGAATTTGTTTGTAATTAGCTGAGTTTGTAAGTCATTACTAGAAATATAAATGATAAAGGCTCTCTCCGCTACCGGTGAAACGAGTTCATTATCGGTTCCGAACTTCATCAGACCGTGGAAATGGTCTGAAGCTCTTAGATTTCGTACATTATTTACAAATAAAAAGATAGTGGTTATTTGGACAGTAATATTGAGTAGTAATAAATATATTTGATTGCCGAAAGTACCGTTCGAATTATTGCGTTTGGATTTCGTTTTTATTCGTCTGTTTCATTAGCCTTAAAATTACAAATTCTATAAATTTGCTGTTAGCCATCATCTACTTTGAAGTGGTTTGATGGCTAATCATCAATTTTGCATTTTTTTCACATGATTAGATAGATTTTTAAAGACCTCTATAGGTACTGGCGACCATAAGGTCTAAACATACCTTTGATTTGCCTGTTGTTTCGACCAGGTTACACCGACTGTGGTCACAGGCTACGGCTGGCTAAGTGGTGCACGCCTACCGTCTTTTTTTATACCAATTACTGTGGTAGACAAGCACACGGACCACCTTTTGAAAAGTGGTTACCGTGGCCTATGGACGTGTGTAACACCAGAGGAGACACACTCGCGCTGCCGACCCTCTAAGCACAGAGTTTCTGTGTCATCAGTGTAGAAAACGAGAGTCACACTCGAGTTGCCGACCCTGTAAGCACAGAGTTTCTGCGCCATCAGTGTAAAAGACGAAGCAGGGCAAGCCTTTAGTCTTCCCTCTGACGGCACAAACTCTCCAGTGAGCTCTGGCGACCCTACTCTGCGGCTGGGAACACAACACGAAGTTATTATGGCGCCACAGTATTCTGTACTTCCCCAGTCGGATTGCTCAATTGGACGAAAATACCGCCATGTCCTACCTCTTTTAAAATCGTACAATTTCTGGCGTGGATAGTGTCCAAGAGCCAGTGGTGTCGTGTGGTCACCGTGGTCGGCACATAAAAGGCGCGCCGGTGTCGCCCGCGACACAACATGATTACGATAATCGCGCCGCCTGTCGTCGAGCGTCGCGCGTCTTTATAAATTGAGCTTAGGACGCGCATTCACGGCCCGATCGGTGTTGGCTGTGACATACTGAATCACTTCGCCTGATGAAGTAAAAGCACTCCAGTCTCAGGGGTGAGAGTCTCGGATGCAATTGGAACTAATGCGAATTGTGATAACTATTATACAAACTATGAGTGAACTTCTATTGAACTAGTTAAACGAAGTAGGACATGGCGGTTTTTCCACCCAATTGAGCAGTCCGACTGGGGAAGTATCTCCGCCCTACAGAATACCGCGGTTATAATAACTTCGTGTTGTGTTCCCAGCGGTGAGTAGGGTAGCCAGAGCTCACTGGAGAATTTGTGCTGTCAGTGGGAAGACTAAAGGCTTGTCCTGCTTTGTCCTCTACATTGACGGCACAGAAACTCTGTGCTTACAGGGTCGGCAGCGCGAGTGTGGCTTCTCTGGTGTTACACACGTCCATAGGCCACGGTCACCACTTTCCATCAGGTGGGCCGTGCACTTGTCTGCCACCTAAGTGGTATATAAAAAAAAAGTCGATTTAAATTGTGTTACCACATAAAAATGTTGGTCCAGTGTCCAGTTTATTTGATTTGATTACAATTATTTTGAAATCTGTTCTTATTCAGTTTACCTATAGCTATTTGTATTCTTTCTTTCTTTCTTTCTACAAAATTATAACCAAATGAGGCGAATAGATGGCATGAAAAGGTAACAGAAAAACATACAGTTACTACACTATCAAAATAATCGGGAATTTACCATGTTGCATTGTTTCGAATTCAACATGGTAAATATCCCGATTATTTTGATACTGATGTGAGTGACCATGATAGTTTAAATACCTATACAGTTACTTTTTTATTTCTCAATGGCCGAATAGACGATTTTAAAAGCACTGTACAGATATAAACTATTTAGATAATAATATCTTGTTATTTTTAAACTACGCGGTGTGAATTCATAATTATACAACGATTCGGAACTGTTCGCAATTGAATCATATAATCTTCTATTTCATACATTTTAATTTCAACTAATTTTCTTTTAAGCATTAATATAAATTTATTTGGATATCCAAACCAGTCGTCCCGTGAACAGCCCGCCGTAACACTCCACGATCTCTTTTATAAAACTGTTCTTTATGCGTTTTATCGAGATTGAAATTAAGATGTTCTAATGTGCGACACGTCGTGCTCAGATTATTCCGGCCGTTAATGCCCTGCCTTACCTCACACTTAATTGTTACACTGCACAGTTATTGATCGGGTTTAGAAAAGCTGCGTCATTTGTATAGTATGTTCTTTGTCAGGGTTTTACTCTAGGAGTCTTGAGAAATGGGCTTTTTTGATTATTGTCTGAATTAAAAACCGCAGCCTAGTGGTATGGGTAATGGACTGCTGAGACGAAGTCTTGGGTTCGATCCTAGGTTTTACCATGGCACACACCAATGACTTTTCGAAGTTATGTGTGTATTTATCGCAGGTTTTTAAGTGCCCGGTTAATGGCAATAGACTCGCTACCTATTACATTGGGACCTAAACATAAACTGGCGAAATGTGGGTGCTAGCACCTCTGCCTACCCCTTCGGAGATATATGCGTGAGTTTATGTTTTATGTTTATGTCTGAGAGCTAACTTTTACTCATGATAAAAGATTTTGCTTGTAGACTTGGAAGCAGTCCTTATTTAACTAACCGACTTCTAAAAAGGAGGAGGTTCTCCATTCGATTGGTATTTTTTTGGACATTAATTTCGACTTTTGAAGGACCGTTGGAATAAACGAGTCCGCGAGTTGGCAAACGGAAGAAGTACACCCCTTGGTTAGATGGACTGCTGACCTGAAAAAGGTAGCAGGGATAGACTGGATGCGCCAGGCGTAGGATCGGGTGCAGTGGCGTACATCGGGAGAGGCATATGTCAAGCAGTGTACTGTGATAGGCTTATAAAATTGTCTTTTTTAATTTTTTTTATACCACTTAGGTGGCAGACAAGCACACGGCCTACCTGATGGAAAGTGACTACCGTGGCTTATGGACGTTTGTAGCACCAGAGGTGTCACAGTCGCGCTGCCAACCCTGTAAGTACAGAGTTTCTGTGCCGTCAGTGAAGAAGACAAAGCAGGACAAGCCTTTAGTCTTCCCACTGACAGCACAAATTCTCCAGTGAGCTCTGGCTACCCTACTCACCGCTGGGAACACAACACGAAGTTATTATAACCGCGGTATTCTGTAGGGCGGAGGTACTTCCCCAGTCGGACTGCTCAATTGGGCGGAAATCGTGATTGAAGTTCGACTTTAAACTGTAACCAATTTTATATACTTCCCATCGGGTGATCCATGTGCTTGTCTGTCCGTTCTTTTTTTTAAATAAATATACTACAACATTTCCTACAATATGGGGTTCTTCAAGAGGGGCATCAGAAGGTTTCTTCATGGTCGGCAGCGCGAGTGTGACACCCCTGGTGTTGCATACGTCCATAGGCCACGGTAACCACTTCACATCAGGAAGGCTGTATGCTTGTCTGCCACCTAACTAGTGAACTCTAGGTACCCTACTCATCGCCGGGAACACAACACGAAGTTATTATGGCTGTTATATTCTGTAGGGTAGAGGTACATCCCCAGTCAGACTGTTTAATTGGGCGGAAATAATGCTATTGCGAAAATGTTGCTATTGCTAGTATACATACTTGATTTTCTTTTTTTATTCACTATTTATTTAAGTTCTCTTAGAATTTGCATTTTAATTCTTAATTAACCACAATATTTGAGGTTACATGAGTAAAGAGGACTCCTGTTAGTATCTACAATAATCAGCATCAGATTGATCTTGATGAACAAACTACTAAAAATAAACCTAATGCCTTGGTTCCCCCCATTCATATTGACTGGTTATTCTGATAAATTGATATACACCTTTAGTTCGGACAATTTAAATAAATAAAACAATTTGAATTGCTCTATAAACCATGGTTGTCCAGTACACCGAGCCACGCCGCCTGAAATAAACAGTCTACAATGTGTAAATAGTGTGCTAGTTTAAAGACCTTAGGTTAAAATTGTATATTATTATTAATAAATTTATTACTCTTTATGCCGCATTGCGGGCTATGGTCGCACATTTGTATGAAAGAACGTACATTTCGACAGTGCGATATTTAGTTGGGTATCATCAGTTGTTACGATCAGTCAGACAAGAGAAATAAATAAGAACTGGAAGAAATTTGCTGTTTTATTCACATGATCACAGATAAAAATTATACAGTCCACGACAATGGTATTAAGATCATCATGAGACTCTGTAGTCAAGATCGTTCTGAGTCGGAATTGAGATCATGATATAGGTACTAACCGACTTCCAAGTAGGAGGCGGTCCGTCATTTGATTGTTATTTTTATTTGGACACTTTGTTCGACGAGTCCGTGAATTGGCAAACGGTGGACACCCCTAGGTTAGATAGACTGCTGATACCTTCTACTGACTGCATACCTTCGATTTGCATGGCATTCGGTTCCACCAAAGCAAACCTCTTCACTACAACCATATCCCAACCCCAATTCGAGTTTCGTTCATATCATTTTTTAACAATGTAGTTGAGAAGTCTGATCAATTTTAAAGGTCTCCACACTTAATTTTGGTGATGGCATAAAAATGTTTATTATGTTATAAAAACTTATTAAAGAGATGGGCGTTGTGATGTTCGTGTCTGTTTGAATGTTGTTTACGAGATTGATATTGAGGTGTAGGCTGGGAGTTACAACACAAGGGCATTGATCCACTAGGACCATGATAAACCGCAAGTTGAGATAAACGCGTGTCGTTTGTAAATACTGTGAAATACTATTAGTCGTCGCCTCGCCGGAATAGAGTAGTAACCTAATCAATTAGCCCACTGCAGTTCACTGTTGTACATAGGCCTTACCCAATATGCGCCATTTTATACGGTCCTCTGCCTTCCGCATCCAGTCTGTCCCAGCCACTTTTTTCAGGTCGTCCGTTCATCTGGCTAAGGGGTGTTCTACCTTCCGTTTGCCTTCTCGCGGTCTCCACTCTAGGACTCGTTTGCTCCAACGGCTATCGGTCCTTCGACAAATGTGGCCAGCCCACTGTCACTTCAGCTTACTTATTCTGTGACCGACTGTGTGTGTAACCGACATAGCGGTTACTTTAGCTTTCTGTCGGATAACCTCGTTCTGAATTCTATCCTTCATAGAAACTCCAAGCATAGCTCGCTCCATAGCCCGCTGCGCGACTTTTAAGCTATGGACCAGCCCCATTGTAAGTGTCCACGTTTTGACACCCTAAGACATAACAGGACGTAGTGTACGGACAAACCTTTCTGGTTTTTGTTACACTACTAAGGCATTAGACCCAATGTATGTTTTTCTGGTTAAATAAAAAAAAAAAAAAAAAAAAAAGGTAGGACTCACAGTTCAAAAAATTTTGTAAATTTTACAGGGAACGCTTTTAAAGATTGAGGGTGTCTCAAGTCGAGGGGTTGCTAGTTTTTTACTATTATCATTAATAATGGATATAATTTAACCAGACATAATAATAACCTGCGGTAGCCTAGTGGTATAGGTAATGGACTGCTGAGACGAGGTCTCGGGTTCGATCCCAGGTGTTACCATGGCACACACCAATGACTTTTCGATGCTTTTCGAAGTTATGTGTGTATTTATCGCAGATTTATAAGTGCCCGGTTAATGGCAATAGGCTCGCCACCTATTACATTGGGTCCTAAACATAAACCGACGAAATGTGGGTGCGCTAGCACCTCTGCCTACTCCTTCGGGATTATAGGCGTGAGGTTATGTTATGTAATAATATGAAAATTAAGGTGTATGACACTAAATAATATAAATAATATTCCGTACTAATTTCAATTTTTTAAATGAGAAAATACAAAATGTTTTCCGAGTGATCTATAAAAGCGTGTTATCTCAACTTGCGGTTTATCATAGTCCTAGTGGATAGTCACAGTGAACTAGTAGCTTAACCTGCATAAAACATGGCGTGCTACTTCTCTGTGAATAGGATCGATACGTGAAGTTCACCACCGTTCACGCGAATGGTGGGCGGAATGGTCAACTCATCAACTTATTTCAAGGGTCTGGTAATGAACCACAGTCTAGCTTCGTATGCAATTATGTCAACGTTTAAAAAATGATTTGTTTCGATATTTGGTGTATCCTAGTCTATTTCTTTTTTCACGGATAACTTACAGTTAATATAAGTACATATATACAAAAGTAAATAGTATGAAAAGGCCACTTAAAAGTTTTTCACATATAAACAAGAAAATTAGTATTAGATATTAGTAAACAGCAACAGCAAATAAGAACAAATTATAGCGAAAGATACATAAATACATTGATAATAATTCGAAACAAGTAAAAACACAATAACATGGAAAATCAAACAAACAAAACACGTTCATAGGTCATGGTAACCACTTTCCATCAGGTGGGCCGTGTGCTTGTCTGCCACCTAAGTTGTATAAAAAAAATTAAGCCTTTTAGTTGTGGACTTTAAGCGTATTGCTTCAAAGTCTAAAATCAAATGGATTTTTTAGCAGAGTCCGTGGTATGATAGTGCTTTAGCAATTTGTGTCTGATACAACTTAACAAAGTCGTTTCCGGGTGCTTTCACACGATAAAAACATAACATAACATATAACATAAACTCACGCCTATATTCCCGAAGGGGTAGGCAGATGTGCTAGCACCCACATTTCGCCAGTTTATGTTTAGGTCCCAATGTAATAGGTGGCGAGACTATTGCCATTAACCGGGCACTTATAAACCTGCAATAAATACACACATAACTTCGTAAAGCATCAAAAAGTCATTGATGTGTGCCATGGTATAACCTGGGATCGAACCCGAGACCTCGTCTCAGCAGTCCATTACCCATACCACTAGGCTACCGGTTCGAGGTACACGATAAAAAAGGTGACCATAATATCTTGCATACAGGAAATTCCAGAATAAATTTTGTATAACTATTCCTTTTCAATAACAAACATGTCAGTTCCCATAAACACAGACGCAGACACAGACACAGTCGTGGCGTCACCAGCTCAAAATAACAATTTCCCCAATTACTCCACTCCTATGAACTCTTTTTTACCATACTCAAGCAGTTGACACTCGACACAAAAATATTCCTTCCGTCACAATACAGGGTGGATGCGTACGCGCAGTGACATGTCATCCTGACACGTCACGTGACAATGGAGACACATCAATGCCAACTAATTTCTTACGGTGCATCGCGTTTATTCAATAGGACAACTTTATATCATAAAAAAACTAGATCATTGTGTGCTAATCAACTTTAGAAATTAGACTTTAAGCATATCTAAATAAGGTTCAATTTTCATAGTTGGGGCATGTGTTAGGGTGACAATAATTTTGACTTCCGCACGGACAGATTTACCCACACATTAGCGGTGTAGCGAATATTCTGAATGAGTTTAAGTACATTATGTTGAAGTTACGGCCGGCTTGATAAGGGTCGATTCGATTTTGAATGTTAATTTTTGTTTGGGAATAAATTGTATTAAGAAATGGTGTGTGGGTGCTGGAAATGCTTTTAAAAAACAACATTTTTGGTTTTATGAGTTATGTAATATATTGTGAGATGAGATGATCTGCATATTCATGTGTGAAGATCAGTGTGGCAGTGCAGGTTGATTTGACCACGTCAGAGATTATGTGTTCGATATCCACTCAGAGCAAATATTTTTATGCATAAATATGTTTCAATATTGAAAAATACACTTTGTACTTTTTCACTCTATTTTATTTTACACCTGACCGGTTTCGTCTTCGGCAACCAAAACGACCTACAGGCGGCGTGCGATTTAGTTGGTTCGAGTCCGACATAACCTCTCCCACCGGCTCCGGTGGGGAGGTATCCGTGGGGATTTTACGCACGTAAAAAAAAAAAAACCTGACCGGTTTCGTCTCACCGCATTCTTAGTTGCTATTTGGTTAGTTCAAATATAACTTTATAACCGCCAATATACACCTTTGAGAATGCCGAGAGGCGAAACCAGTCAGATGAACAATAAAATACAGTGAAAAAGTACAAAGTATCTTATTCAATATAATATGTAGCAGGTTCCAATTAACAGTATGAACCGTATAAATATATATCTTGGCAAAAAGTATTGACAGCTATATGTATTTCAGTAGTCTGCTTTTTGTACTGATGCTCCGAGAATTTTCCCAACCCAGTTGTGAAATAAATATATTTCATGTCATTTATTTATTTATAACATTTATTTGTATAATACAGTCATAATAAGTTGGTCACTAAAATAAAATAAGTACAATGTATTATCATCAGTAATGGCATGCGAATATTATATTATTTTATTCGTCTTTGGTGATAATGTTTAGACAGTTCAAAACAAATATAATAATTAAGCATCTGAAATTCATCGTCAAAAATATAGATTTATTCGATATTTAATTAATCCAAAAGAAGTTGCTTATTTATGTGCACATATAAAAACCTCAAATTAATATAGATACATATATATATAATCACGCCTTTATCCCTGGCAGAGGTGAATTAACACCGTCATTTCATCAATATATAGAATCAATCAATATACAAAGGCCTAATATCACTTATTTATAAAAAACTGATTGAAAGATCAAGGTACTTATTAGCAATTTGCAATTGTATTCTAAATTACATGTAACGATAATATAACATACATTACAACGATCTCTTCTATGGTTATTAGTTACTATATTATTTGCGTAGTTTAATTGAGAATTTAATTTTAAAATATTAGTTAGTAAAGGCTGATGCGTGCGTATTTATTTTGTATGGATAAAAGCGCGTATAATTTCCCAGTGTATTATAATTAGATGGTTACCATAGCTATATATTTGTGTATCTATAATCTTTTATCATTTAAATTGTATTATTTTTTCTAACCTTTTATTTCATTGAATGAATTACTACCAGCTTTCTTACCCTAGGAGTCTCAGAGGTATACTATACCGAGTCAAATGGATGAACTGTCATCGCAACAATTTATAATATAAGAGTTCCATGTTGACTGAGTGTGACTAAGTTGTCTCTTCTTACAGTCCCGGGTTATTCAAGCGGAGCGTGCAAAAATATGTATCTGTTAAGGTCGTCAGGGTATACACCACCATTTTGGGTTTCTCAGCATCGGTAATAGTGGTCCTCATCATCTGAACCAGGTGAGGTTCAGATGATGAGGTCTCAGTGAGAGGAGGAGTATCCTATTATTTATTCTGTGTCCTAGCTTCTCACCATCAAGTAGGGTGTTGTCAATTGATGGGCCATATATTATAAAAAAGTAACTCTAAAAACAAAGTTATCGTCACTCTATATGCAAAATCACATCAATTTCAATATCATATGTGCCACAATGAATTAAAAACAGTTTTCAAAATGCGTTCCGTGACATTAAATCCGTTTAATGCCCTCCATCTCGGCAACATCGTGTATATTATTATATAAGCATGTGTGCAAACATAATTCGATGTATATTCTTACAAACTAGCTGTGCAGCATGGCGTTGTTCGACATAGGGCGAGTACAATAGGGCTAATTTGTAATGGACAAGGTATAGGGGACAGCGGGACCGACTCGTAACATCTTATATATATAAAAGAAAGTCGTATTAGTTATACTACTTATAACTTAAGAACGGCTGTACCGATTTGGCTGAAAATTAGTGGGGATGTAGCTTAGAATCAGGAGACGGATATAGGATACTCGTTTGACCTTCATCCCGCGTAACGTGAATTAAAACCTCAACAAAAACGCATTTTACTCGGAATAACAAAACGCAAATAAACAGCTAAACGTAATTTTGTCTATTGTTATATATAGGTAGGTACCTTATAGGGTTTAGACATCCGCTAAGAACGGATTTTACAAAACTCCACCCATAAGGGGGTAAAACGGGTCTACGCGTACTAAATCGCTGGCGGCCGCTAGTTTTGGAAAAAGTTATGTCAGATGTGATTCGTGAATATTCGTCTACCTACTTGGATGTAATCTAGATATGTAATGGAATAACATAATCGTTGCTATATTTCCATAGCTGAAGTTATTATCGACTATTGCCAACAATCCATCATCAATTGTCTAGAAGTACGTTTCTATAGTATTAATTTGTAAAAGTAAAGAACTGTTTGTCCATCTTTGTCAGCTTTTAATGTCTAGATCGATATAATAAACCAATACAGTACACTGTGAACTTTTTATCCCGGAAAATATAATAATTTACTAGGTATTCTAAATTTTATCAAAATCGATCTAACAGCATAAAATTATGATAACAGGCAGAAAGACAAACCTATAGAGTAAGTAAGTACCTATAGAACGCTTACCCGCTTCCGCTTCTCACTTGTACCAGTACCATAACTCGGTCACATGATCCCTCACGGCTCAAATAAAACATTTATAAATATTTGGCGCGTTATTATTCGCGGCCTGACGTGTAACATCTCCGTTAGCGGGGTGCGCCCGCGCAGCCCGCGTCCTACCCGCACTAATGTAGTAATTTATGTCCCCCTAACTGTGATATAATTTTTTGCTATTGTAATTCTTACAATAGAATAAATGTGACATGGAAAAAAATATTAGTGCTCTGATTTTTAAGGGTTTCATGAATATAATTCGTAGGAAATAGTGTGGTTGGGTAATTTTATTACCCGAGTTAGAGTGTGTAGAGGAGAGAAATCAAGTCAAAATAAAAACAATCATTTTTTCTGTATATACTATTAAAATGGCAATTACAAAACGTCAAAAAATCAGCAATGACGTATCATTATCACTATGCTGTCATGTTAGTCAATTATACGTCCACGTGTCAGTTATACGTCGTGATGGAACATGGTGTTTCTTTTAAAAATGGCGCAAACACTAAGCATACATAAATTATAGCTACTTAACAATTAAAAATACGTCAATGTAATAAATTTATATGAATTATATAATTATTTATATCTATAATACTTTATTATTATTGAGAATTTATTGTTAAAAATGTTTTTTTTTCGTAGTGCACTGTCACGTCTCTGATTAGTGCATAAAATGATGACCATCGTGGTGATAAGGAATGCGGACAACGCATCAACAGTTTATAATATGACATTGCATATCAGCACATTTGAGGATAAATAAAGTAAGTAATATGTATAGTGTAAGTACTCTATGGTGTAAGTATAGGGAAATTAGGCCAAAGTCAAAACGTCAAAGTAATAAAAAACTGAAGACGAGAGACAGTTATCATAATTGGGTATTTTCCTGTTGTCATATTAAAGTATTTATCTGATCTTATTAAAATAAAATTGATAAAAGAGCGGTAAAAGTTGCGTCTGTTCTTATTTTATCGTTATTATTTATTTTTAATCATTCTCCGAAACTATAATAGGAAATTACATGACTTTTGAATTTTATGACGTCACAATAAATTGTTTCATATAAGTATTTAAACTATCATGGTCACTGACATCAGTATCAGAATAAACGGGATATTTACCATGTTTCACTATTTTGAGCTTCCGATGAAACATGGTAAATATCCCGTTTATTCTGATACTGATGTTTCATATAAGTTTCCTTGTAACTTACCGTTTTGACGTTTAGTAAAAAGTAACTAATTTGACTAGCCAGCTAAATACCCTATTATCAAAATCATACATACTATAATTCCTATTAGGTTTGCCACTTTAGCTACAAGCTACATCATTAAACTTAATTGTCTCAACAAAAATGTTTGGACCTAATTAGTGGCACCAATCAACATGGAACCATCAAATTGATTCGTTTTAATGTATTTCCAATCGATTCGACAGCTGCTGTTATCTATTACTTTAATTGAATTAATTAAAGCAACGATTTCCTCAGGTTGCTTAGTGAGAGGCTAAATAGGCAAATGCCAAATGGATACTCCTCCAAAATATTATAATTAGTGATTACTATCTTTATTTTATGGTGTAATATATTTATTTCGTCTAAGATGAGATTAAAATCTTCGATTAATATCTTTACAAAGTTGATAAAATAATGTTCTAGTTGAGGTTAGGTAACATATTAAAACCTAAAAAGTAACGGAAAATGCATTCCGTTTGTAACTAGAATTGAAAAAAAGAAATGTATTCTATAAACAAATGATTTCATTCTGTAGAGGAGTTTCTAAATAACATAGATTAAAAATAATTCAGTACAGATTGACAAGATAAAATTTCTATTGAGTAGGATAATATATTAGACACTTAATTTTTATTATGATGAATTTAAACGTGTTATAAGTTAAGTAATGTAATATTTTAAAATTAAATAAACATTTGCATGGTAATATAGGCGAAATGTGATGAGGATTTTGTATGTTTCAAGCAAATAAATGTTAATGTTTTATTATAAAGTCTAATTTGCAATTTTATCAATGTTAAAGTAAAGTTTATTGCTGACAAATGTAGTGTTTTATGGTAACTCCGGTTAGTAAGATACGCGGGTTTGTGCGACTTACCCTAAAACCTACGAAACTACACTGTATTCTTACAAAAGTATTTAACTACCAAAAAATACTACAGACCTAAATTCAGCCATATTAGAACATGTCAAAACATATTAATAAAAAACAGTTGAACTTCTACATTCATTCATTCATTAGACACGGCATAGCATTGGCTCAATAAAATCTAACCAAACCACCGTGCGCCATTTCAACCATATTTGTAACGTTAGCTATGGTTATTGTTAAAAAAGTAATAAAAAAAACAATCTTATATGTGTGTGCATTTAAAACGTGTTCATACGATTTAAAAATGGAATACTTCTTACTTGTGTGCGTGTAAAACGCGGGTAGAAATAAACATGGCGGATGAATTCATATTTCAAAAACGGGTGAAATCTTTTGTTATTAATGAAATAAAAATAATTCAAATTGTAACTAGGGGTGGGTCACGGTCCCTCGGCGTGTATTGTAGTTGCCATGTTGGGTAACATTGCCAGCGTGACGAACGGGAGAAGGAATAGTTGTAGATAAACATTTAGGTTTAATTTATAGAAACTTTGTCGTGCTGTTATGTTAATTTTAACAGGAGGAATAATGATATACATGCAAAGATTAACTAGTTAATCATTTAATGTTTCGTAGTAAGTATTATTTTTATACGAGATGCATTTTATGCTAAGGTATGAGTAAAGTTGTTTCGGTATTTAGTACTTTTATTCTTACTTCTTTCCTTTCTACCTCCCTATTACTTTTACTAATAAATCACAAAATGGTATCCGTTCAAAGGGAGAAGTATAAGAAAAGAAGTTTTATTATATGTATTTAAGTAACATTCAATCAATCAGTTAGCCTGTCGCAGTCCGCTGGTTGACATAAGTATCTCCCAACGTACACCGCACCTTTTCCACTTTTTCAGGTTTTCAGTTCATCTGGCTGGGTGGCGTTCTGTCTTGCGTTTGTCTTCCCACGGTCTCCATTTTAGGACTAGTCTGTTCCAAGAGCTAGCACCGGTCCTTCGACAGATGTGGCCAGCCCACTGCTAGCTTTGTCGGTAAATTTAGTATCTTAACATTAAGTAAATTTTTTTTTGATAAAATCATAGATTAAAAATGTCTGAGAATTTTCTGAATTTCGGTCACAATAAAAGGTGAAAATGTCATAAGAAATTCCGTTACCAAATTCGTTGCCTATTGCACACAATAAAAACTATTCTTTATATTATCTGTATAACATTCCCGCTTTAACCACCGTTTGATTACTGCGGCGAACATCTCTAATCTCTGTTAATCCTGCATAATCTGTGGCTTTCCTCACTCTAGTTTGTTTTAAATAGACTAAATTAACAAACTAGCAACACCGTGGATTTGTCTCTGAAAAGGTTGAGAATAGAATTGTCTATATACGGAGACTAAGGACTTAATGAGTTTCAAAATATTTGTGTATATATCTAACGGGGAAGTGGGACTGTTTAGTTTGGCAGGACTTAACTTTTTTTATGACGTCATTACTCTTCTGGATAAGCTAATGGTTAATGAGTTAATAGTTTTTAATATCAGTATGGTTCTAAATTTTATATTGAGTTTAAAATTATTTTAATTGTTGTATTTTTACAGAATTAACCAAATGTATTTATCAGTAGGTAATTACAGATTTTACTATTTATACTTAGTTAAAAGGTATATTAAAATTAATACCAACGTGTAAATTTGTATCTTATTGTATCTATGTATTATTTTAGGTATTATGTAGCGATTAGGTACTTAAGTAAAAAGCCTTGATGGATATGACTGGCGTTTTGTAAACTGGTAGAGACCAGAAATAGGTTATGAGCCCTTAAATTCCGGAATGTAGGTATGAGGTTTAGAGAGGATTTACTTATTAGGCTATAAATCTTAACATGAATTATCAGGCCTTTGAGATATGAAACGTCTACTGACGAGAAACTGTCAGTATCAGTACCTACCCCATGTCACAGTTATCAAAAAGAAATAAAAATAACATTCCATTACGCGAAATAAAGTTGTAAACCCCCGCTTTGTCGCGGCGGCAAAGCGGCATGTTCATCAAACAAATAAAAAACCTCTAATACATATTTTCATGTTCCTATAAAACATAAAACTTAATTTATTATATCCAGGTATTGTCGGGTACCCTTAACGAAAAGCGCGAATGATTTACGACGCGTTAAACAAACTTTGCCCTTACGTTGTGTAAAATGTATGTAGCTTCTATGTGTGAGTTGTAAGGTCGAGGTTTCATTTACGCGTTTATTTTCTTTTTTTGGTCAGCGGTATTTGACTTTATTTATCTATTATGATGGGCTTTGTCGCCGAGCGCAGAGTTTGCCGCAGATTGAGCGGACTAGCGTAGCGAATGTGAGGTCTCAATTTGTAGCCATTGTGTGTGCACAAAAGATTTGTGTGTGTGTTGTCGGCTTCCTGTATGGTAGAATTGATGGTTTTATTTATATCTTCACGGTTGTTCTTCAATGTAGGGTCCTGCAGCCGGCGGTGAATAGTATTGATATATACGAAGTTTGGTAACTATTTAATAGCTAATATTGGGAAGATAAGGAATGTTTTTGGTATCCATCTTTCATTGAAAATTCGATAATACTTGCCCGACTAGAATTCACAACTTCTTATCTATAAGGGCCTATGTATGTCCCAAAAATGTCTAATTTTATAAGAGTTTGTGATATACATTATGAAACATTAGACATAAAAAAAACTACTTTGTAGTTTGCAATAGTAGCTCCTGATTCTACAATAAACCTCCGTGAAGAAATTGATATCTTATTCGTTTAAAAATCTAAACATAATAATAAAACTTTGTTAAAAGCTATATACTCTCCATAAAATTAAAGAACTTTTAGCTTGTAAATGAATTGTTTGCATTATAAATTAACAAAAAACTACTTTTATAACGAATTCTATTTTTATAGATTTATTATTTATAAGTATTTAGCCCGACATTTCATCTAGTTTTCAGCAGTGGGGTGATTAAAGATGGATTCTTGTAAAATTGTTTATAAATAGACCATAAAACAACCTGCTGAGTCTTGAGTTTCTGCCGGAGTATTCTCAGAGTCATGTATCAATAACAGTTGACCCACCTAGGAAATCGAACCCGGAATCTCACGCAAAGCATTCCTACCACTGCGCCAATATAACAAATAACCACCAATAAATTGTAATTCATTCGTAGCTATTGTATTATAATGTATTGAGGGCAGAAGTCGCATCGCCATGACACCATGACACCACTTCCGAAAGTAATAACAGTAACGAAACATCGATGACGTTGCTTTATGGTGGGAGTGACGTCATAGCTGAATATCCATGGGAACGGTGACAGTGAATATATATAAGTAAAAAAACTAGTAGTTGCCCCCGGCAGTCGCTTGTTATCGCAATCAAAGGGAACCTATTTCTTGGATAAAATGTAGCTTTTTATAAAGCCCATGAAGAAGTATGGCGGCAATAGGGTCATCCACTATTAAGTGGCACTAAAAATCATAGTTGGCGAAATGTGGGTATTAATTGTTAATACACCTCTGCATACCCTTTCGGTGCTAGACAGGTGTGAATAGTTGTGTGTATGTAATTTATATGAATAGTTGTGTGCGTTCTGCCTTTTAAGTGTGATTGAGTTAGCAAACATACAAATATTTTACATTTAACATCAGTATTTCTCACAGGTGAACCCGCAGGCAACAGTTAGTATATTATCTAATGAAAGGAGAAAGTACCATTTGAATAAATTCAGTAGGTACCCATCGTCAGAATTACCAAAATTAATCTAAAACTAAAAAGTGGTACCATATTAGAGAACATTTAAAGGCGATTTGTACCCAAACAAGCGTGGTGACCTAATAAAAATATTTGTGTCTCAATCCGTGGCATTGGTACCGCGCCGTGGTACTTTAGTGCCATTAGTGGTGTAATGAAGCGGTCGGTGCCGCTACCAAACGTGTACCGTACATTACTGTTTGAGATAATATCGTTAGCATTGTTGTACGGTACGGTATTTTTGACGTGACGGGAATTTAAGGACGACATTTATGACGGTTGTAATTTTTGTGGTAGTAGAGAAAAGGGGAAGGGTTCCTGATCGGCCGGGGTGCGAGGGATATGCCTCCGAAAACCTACCGCCGGCAACTTACAACCCCAGACGCCATGCGTTTTAAAGTCGGTTCGAGTCCGACATAACCTCTCCCACCAGCACTGGTTTTGGTTTTCCAGGGGGATATTTCAAACGATAAAAAAAATTGGATTCCAATCATAGAACGGATCGGGACTTTGCCCGATTAAATCATGAAACTTAACATTTCTGCCGACAATTCGGATGCGTTGCAGCACCCGTGGTCTGGACCGCGGGGTGGACTAGCTTGCGAGCGTTGAGAGGTACGGAGAACATTTTTTGTGCGTCTACCCATCATTACTTTTATTATGAACGGTTAGGCTGGCGACACACCACACTCACTATGTCAGTTCTTAACGGCATTTGTGTTTTATGGTTTTAGTATATTAAAGGTAGTATTTTAAAGTAAGTATTCGTTGTTAGCAATGGAAACACGCTAACTGTATGAGCGTTGTCTGATAGCGCGCTCCCGTGCCGCCTCGACAGCCGACACGACAATTAATATTCAAATTAATATGTACTTGAGGCGATATACTAAAATACTGGCGTTTTCCACTTCGCAGTAAACCTTAGCTGTCGACACTGTGTCGATACAACTTTCTGTGTGTTCGGGTGAAAGTTTACCCTTATTCTAAATGTGTACCTTATATAAATATAATAGTACTTAAATCATTTATAAGATTTGTTAATTTTTTTTTTAAATATTTCACATCATTCCACACAACGCTATCTAGACCCATGGCAAGCATAGCTTAACTAGCCTGTATTATGGAATTTTGATTGCGGATAAACATACTTAGATACTTTTTTTTTTGTAAACAATAAATAAATAAATAAATATTCCACGACATTCTACACAACGCTAGCTAGACCCATGGTAAGCATAACTTAACTAGCTTGTGTTATGGAATTTAGAATGCGGATAAACATACATAGATACTTTTTTTTTTAAATACATACATATCATACATAGAAACACCCAGACCAATGCAAATATACATATTCATGTATACAAATATTTGCACTGAGCAGGAATCAACCCGCACCTCCTCCGTACCAGTCGAACGTTCTACCGCTACGCCACAGGGGAGTTTGACCCCGAGTTTCGATGATTCAACTATGTATAACAATGCAAATAGTTAGGGCCGACAAATATGTCGAGATATTTTTTTTCTCATCATCACATGAAAAAAATAATATTTGTTTGTTTCTATTAAAGAGTTTTAAGTTATAATCGGTAGTACAGTCAGCGTCAGTACTATGTGACAACAAAGACTCAAAATAATGCTGACTGTACCTATCTTGAAAGTATAATTAAGATAGTAAAACATATCAATTTGTAATTTCTTAAAGTAACCAACACAAAAAAGTATGGCAAAAAAGTTATTTATCGTAGTATTTGCGTAGCCATATTTGTATTATAACAGTTATGATATTGTAAATGGATTTAAACTTTCACGTTTTGTATTTGATTTAGTGTTGATGATGAAGAATTTTATCGTAATAATTGCACAGACATAAAATTGTGCTTGCGTGCGTGGTCGTGGAATTTGGACCACCCCATCTCTTCCCATGCGGTGTTGTACAAGGCAACTAAGGGATAGGGCTTTTTAACATCAGACAGATAAATACAGCCCAGACTCAGCCTGAGAATCCTGAGATGCATGGCTCGAGCCAAAAATAGTTTTCGGAAGACGGCAATAAGCTCACCCTCTATTACGTGGAACCGAATTCAATGATGATTGAATTGTGGGTGTTAAATTCACTTCTGCCTAACAGGGATATAAGCGTGATCATATGTATGTATAATGTACATAAAATCGTTATCATCGATACAATTGATTCTATCGACCTATTTTGCTGGTCCCAATGTAATAGGTGGCGAGCCTATTGCCTTTAACCGGGCACTTATAAACTTGCGATAAATACACACATAACTTTGAAAAGCATCGAAAAGTCATTGGTGTGCGTCATGGTAAAACCTAGGATCGAACCCGAGACCTCGTCTCAGCAGTCCATTACCCATACCACTACCTACATGTCTCAGAACCAATGAAGTAGCCTCAATTTACTTTTCTGTCTCTATTATCTTCATCATTATGGCACTTTAGTCCCAGTTTTACATTCAAAGCTTAGATACCTATATGTCCATAGTCCCCAGTTTTGTGCCGATTGCCACTTAGGTGGCAGACAAGCCCACGGCCCACCTGATAAAAAGAAGTTACCGTGGCGTATGGACGTGTGTAACACCAGAGGAGTCACACTCGCGCTGCCGACTCTGTAAGCACAGAGTTTCTGTGCCGTCAGTGTAGAAGACAAAGCAGGGCAAGCCTTTAGTCTTCCCGCTGACAGCACAAACTCTCCAGTGAGCTCTGGCTACCTTACCCCACTCACATCTGACGCCAAACCAATTTCATTTGTTTATTTATTAAAACTTCATAATGCTAAATGCCAAAGGCGTCCTCTACCAGTCAAGTTCTCAGTCAAAAATTATCTACTAATTTTCATTCTGAACTGTTAGTTCATCGAAGTCATTACTTACCTACTTCCCACTGTCCAAGTGACCAGTGGACAACAGCATAAACGAGGCGAGATAAAGCGAGTTGCCCAACAGCAAAATATTTACGATACAGTTTGTTAACTAGCTGCTAGTGTCGGTTATACGTGCTTCATGCAAATCACACCGCGTTTGTTTTCAAATAGAGCCTAAAGATAAAATAGCCTACATGTGACGTGTGGTGCAAGTGACAAGAGTCGATGTAAACGGCCATAAGAACATCTTTGAGGTCAAAATCAAGCTACTCTCGATTAGACAACGGACAAAGTTATGACGCCGGCTTTTGTCTATGTTTTTTTTAAACAACTTAGGTGGCAGTCAAGTACACGTTCCACCTGATGGAAAGTGGTTACCGTGACCTATGAACGTGTAACACCACTGGAGTCACACCCGTGCTGCCGACCCTGTAAGAACAGAGATTTTCTGTGCCTTCAGTGCAAAACACAAAATTAGGACAAGCCTTTGGTCTTCCCACTGACAGCACAATAACTCTCCAATGAGCTATGGCTACATCACCAGCGTTACTTCATTTTGTACGAACCATAACAAGCTCCCTAATTAAATTAGGGATTTACCTGTGTATAACTTTAAAAATATAGTTAAACGTAAATTGTGCCAGAAAGGCTATTATATGTAAGTCCAAGAATACTTGGATGATAAACATGCTTTTTTTTTTACGTGCGCAAAATCCCCACGGATACCTCCCCACCGGAGCCGGTGGGAGAGGTTATGTCGTTCCCGAACCGACTAAAACGCACGCCGCCTGTGGGTCGTTAAGGTAAGGTTGACAGGCATATCCCTCGCAAAATGATAAACATGCTTGGATATGAGCTGTTCGCTCAACTATGCTACTCAAGTAAATTTTTGTATTAAGATTAAGTAGACGTAAGTGTATGTTTGTTTATAAACCAAAAAAAAAGCCCGCTTAGTGTCTTGCCGTGAGTCTTCTCAGGTCGGGGACGCGCTTCGAACCGGTGGTTCATTTACTAAATTGATTTTCATGTTCCTTTATTGTTGACGTTTTGTAAGTGCCGATATAATGGTGTATATTTGACTTTGACTTTGATTGGTCTCTAAACCAAACTTTTGTAGGTGTACCTCATTATTCAACTTCAGCGTCACACCTCATACGCTGTCCTTTTATATCTCGCACCATCCAAAAATCGATACATTCAATCGGACTCATTATTCGATAAGTTGTTCGATTAAGATACAGCTCTACTGGCCCATCGGCTACTCGTCCATCGTTTCAATGACATGTCATTATCAACTGACATTACCACGGAAATTAATGGACGGAGTTTGGGTGTCGATAGACGGTTATGGCATAAGCTGGCATAAAGGCATAAACAGTGTAGGGATCTGATTAGACACCTCTCGTTTTTAAAATCAGATGGATGCCGAACGTAATGGTGTATTTAGTAATCTTAAAATTCCACTTATCATTTCTTTTTCGATGCTAGATTATCGTTTCAATAATGGGATATTAAATATGGTATCTTCTTTATATTTTTGTTGTCAATTAAAATCATATTGAAGTCAGATTTTTTTTATTTCAATGGTATTTATAATTATAAAATGTGTAAACTCTTTATACACTAGATGTTACACACTAACTGTTGGCAGTAGCTTCATACATACATACATACATACATACATACATACATACATACATACATACATACATACATACATACATACATCCCCGGAGGGTTAAGTAGAGGCGAATTAACACTCACATTTCACCAATCATTAAACCCTGTCCCACGTAATAGAGGGTGAGCTTATTGCCATCTTCTCGACGCTATTGTTGACTCGAGTCATGCATTTCAGGCGAGTCTCGGCTGTATATATCTATCTTATATTAAACAGCCTTATCCCTTAGTCGCCTTGTACGACACCGCATTAGAAAAGATGGGGTGGTCCAAATTCTACTCAGCCGGGAGCTAAGCGGCTTTATCTGCGTGGATCTTGATATCGTGACCAAAAACTGGTTAAATCTTCTTACCCCCCTGGTTCCTCTGGCCTTATCTATCTCGTTACCAAGTTTCATTATAATTGGTACAGCGGTTTAGGCCTGAAAGTGCAACAGACAGACAGAGTTTTCACATTTATAATAATAGTTAGTATGGAACATGGATTACATACAGTACCTACTTACATTGCGAAATAATAATAAGTTAATAGTTTATTAGGTAGATAAAGGCTAGCTTATTTAGCTCAGTGTTGCTTTCTCAACCAGTCAGTTAAACTTTGTAATTTCAATAGAAATACTCCCACAGATTTTTGATCAAAATAATATTTAAAAAAAACATAACACCTGAACGAAATGCCGCACGGCACAACTCAACATCGAAAACACAATTCAATAAAGCAGTGTATTCACTAGCCGATCAAATAACGAAACCAAATACTTCTTTGATGCCACCGTCCTTTCTGATTCCACCGGCGGTTCCCACCCCTAAAAAAGGCGCGAACCTTAATGTTACACCACGCTTATAATTTCTAACCAAATAATTATAATAGAAAACCGCTAATTACACAAACAATAGTGTGAAATACAGAATGGCCGTCTCATCGCGGCTAACTGTGCCGGTTGCCTTACAGCCGACGTGTGTAATGACAGGGCGGCGAAGAAAGCTGCGCGTACGCAAGTCACGCCGATTACGTCATTATGCGGTTATTAACACGCCCCAATTATGGAGGAACAGGTGCGTGATGTTGGGCATTGTTTGTTGAAGTAAATGTATGTAAAAGGATTCGTACACAAGTTGGAGAATGGGCCTATTAAGCTGATATGAGACAGAATTCAACATTAATTTTTCATGTCTTTCAATATGTCGTCGAAGGAGGTTGTGGTTCGTCGTGAAATTAGATTATACGCAACACAGAGGAAAATCAAAGTGACTCTGACACATGACATCCGGCTGCTGCTCGAGTCGGGATATTGTCTTTACCGAACCTGAAATAGTTCGATCAGTGTTCAGACCTTTGCATTTCAATTCAATCGAAGCGAAAATGAAAGACACTCGATGCAAAAAGTGAACCAACCATACACTGTTGGATCTTTTCATTAGTGAGATCAATCGGTGTTAATGAATTCATTTTACCTTTATGGTGAAGGAGTAAGAATACAATCATCATGTAAGGGAAAGATCGCGGGTTCAAATCCCGCCTGAACCAATTCAATATTTTCTATTTCTTAATCGATTTGAATAGTTAGCGTACTAAATGGTTTAAAATTTAATTCAATACAAGCATCACCAGCCCACCTCATCCGAAGGGTGTCGTAAGAGGTAACCAATGGAAATACGCAGATGATATTACTGCGAGAGAAGGAATACTTGAAATAAAACCCTGTATGAACCCGCCGGCCTGCGTGGAAACAGTAGGCAAGCCTCTTAACATTGGGAGAGGCCTAGTCCAACAGTGGACTGCGATGGGCTAGTTGTTTTGTTTGTTTGGATTCATTTTATGTTCAGGTGTGTCACTTTGAGTGATAGGTGAGAAATGAAAGACGAAATAGAACAAAAAGTGAACTGTCTAATTTTGGTTGGTCTACAGAACGTTAGGGCGCCAATGTTGGTGAACAAGGCTGATTGGGATCTTTACCACCAGACAGCCCCACAGCCCGACGACGTGACGAAGCAACGGACACTTCTAGTAGGAAAGTGAAGCCCGAGGGAGCAAGCACGTAATAAGGGATATTTGATATTATTGATTTTGTGTTTGGTTGCAAAATTGCCCTTGGACCAACCAGTAGGACTCAGCGATTGGACCACGGGTAGCAAACGAAATGAATACGTTACAAGTTGTCACGAATTTGGTTCGTATGTATGTGAATAAATATTTGTATCAATTAGTAGCCTTTTCTCTTATACAGCTTAGGTGGCAGACTAGCGCACGGCCCACTTGATGGAACAGAGGAGTCACACCCGTGCTGCTGACCCTGTAAGAATAGAGAGTTTCTGTGCTGTCAATGCAGAACACAAAATCAGGACAAGCCTTTGGTCTTCCCACTGACAGCACAAAAGCTCTCCAGTGAGCTCTGGGTACTCTACTCACCGCCGGGAACACAACACGAGGTTATTGTAGCCGTGGTATTCTGTAGGGTTGAGGTACTTCCTCAATCAATCTCAATTGGGTCGGTAATACCGCCGTGTTTTACCTCCTACAAAAGGCTCCAAGTTAACCAGTAGCTCCAACTCAATTAGTGGGTATATCCAAGAAGGTAGTTTAAAAAAAACTCTAAACTACATAATCCAATTTACAGATTTAAAACAGTTCTTATTCTTCATTTTAGCGTTTATCCCAGTCACATCTGAAGCTTTCACACCTCGGAGTCTGGGGTCTGTACCAATCTAACCGTGGATTTGGCTGAACTTCGATATTTTCCGTGAAGCTACTGCCAACTGACATCCATCCTGACATGACATCCACAAAGGTGATATCAAAGCAGATTAGACCAGTTATTGAACTTCTTAGGGCTTCAACTCCCCGTAACGACTGCCATAGATGTTGGTATGGTAACCTGCACCCACGGCTTGCCGTGCTCTTCGAGTCACGACCAGACCAATGCAAATATCAACATTTATGCATACAAATATTTGCACTGAGCGGGGAACGAACCCGCGCCTTTTTTTTATTTTTTTATACCACTATGTTGGCAGACAAGCACACGGCCCACCTGATGGGAAGCGGTTACCGTGGCCTATGGATGTATACAACACCAGGGGTGTCACACTCGTGCTGCCGACCATGAAGAAACCTTCTGATGCCCCTCCAGCGTAGCGGCCGCGTTTGCTACTTTGAATTTTGGCGTTTTATAATCAAAACTAAATTCGATCACCTCTGAGTTTCGCAAATTACAAAAGTTTGCGACGACCTCCGTGGCGTAGCGGTAGAGCATTCGACTGCTATGCATTGGTCTGGGTGTTTCTATGTAAAATATGTATGTATTTACAAAAAAAAAGTATCTAAGTATGTTTATCCGCATTCTAGATTCCATAACACAAGCTAGTTAAGCTATACTTACCATGGGTCTAGATAGCGTTGTGTCGAATGTCGTGAAATATTTATTTATTTATTTATTGTAAAACTAAATTGATTTTGATTGAAACTGGCAAATATGTTTACATATTTCTATTTATATTTATTGGAAATGAAAAATGAAAATGAAAAATATTTTATTATCAATAAGAGTTACAGTATGGTTCAGCTTCTGGATGTCGGATCTTGAAAAAAGACCTAAATCTAATATAATTATCAATAAGAGTAACAGTATGGTTCAGCTTCTGGATGTCGGATCTTGAAAAAAGACCTAAATCTAAAATCTGAGAGCCGTCTGTAACAGCAGGTTTACCTATGTTCTTTGCAAGTTAGGTAGGCTAACTGTTCTTGGTGGGACCCTAAAAACACTCTCTTTTGCACTTAGTTAGACTGCGATAGTTGCATTTCACATTAGTACATATACACATCTGTAACAAATGTATATAAATCAAACAAACATCTCATAAAGCTTATGTTTGTCAAAACATCTCAGTAATCGTGTTCTAGTTATCATAATCGTGTCATGTTTGGGATTGATTTAGATCTTTCCGCAGACATATCGCGCCGAAGCACGTGTAGTGATAATGTATCTGTTATCGGACGAAACGACTCATTGTTTGTGAATTTTGTGCTGTTGTAATGAGATTAGTGATCACGAGGTTGCACAATGTGGCGTTGATGATCGAGCTAGGGTGTTGACAAAACCTCCACACTTCCTCATTTTGCGTTAGGAGTTGCTGCTTCTAACCAATGCCGAGGTCAGAAAGTTCAATTCAATTCAATTTATTTAGTTACTAGCACCGCGCCGCGGTTTCACCCTCGTAAATCCTGATCCCATGGGAATATCGGGATAAAAAGTAGCCTATGTTACTCACGAAGAATGTAGCTTTCTAATGAAAAGAGAATTATTAAAATCGGTCCAGTACTTTTTGAGTTTATTCGTTACATACAAAAATACAAATCTTTCCTCTTTATAATATTATATAGTATAGATAAGAGAAGTAAGGAAAGGAAACATCGAAACAAAACGATTTATCAACCCGCCTGGCTAGCTCACGTAATACCGTTTGAGGCGATAACAAGGGCCCCCGTGCCCTGCAAGGCCGCTATTTTCGGCTATAATAACTATGTAGCAAGAAATGTGAATAATATTTGGCCTACTATAAGCTGCCACCAACGAGTCCAGTTGGATATCCTGAAAAGAGGAGCTGGGATAGATCCGTGGTGCACATTGGAAGTACCTGTCTTCAGCAGTTAAGTGCAATAAGTTAGTCGATGGTTGAATTAATATGGAAAAGTTCCCTTTATAAGTAAAGGGACTATTGCAAATTCAAAATTCAATGCCGCGTGGTTCCCGGCAGAGTAGAATTTGGATCACTCCATTTCTTCTCATGCGGTGTCGTACAAGGCGACTAAGGGATAGGGCTGTTTAGCATCAGACAGATATATACACCCCAGACTAAGCCTCAGAGGCATGGCTTGAGTCAACAATAGTGCTCGGAAGACGGCAATACACTCACCTCCTATTACGTGGGACCGAATTCAATGATTGGTGAAATGTGGGTGTTATTCACCTAGCCTAACCCTTCAGGGATAAAGATGTGATTATATGTATGTATGTATGTCGTAAGGAAGGCACTAACTATGGAAGTGGATGGCTACAAGGGGAGAGAGAGGCCTAAAATGAGGTGGATGGACTGTGTGAAAGATGACATGGTTAAGAAGGGAGTGAATGTTGAAATGACTGCAACTAGAGATGAATGGAAAAAGGACACATGTTGCGCCTACCCCAAATAATCTTGGGATAAGGACAGGAGGATGATGATATGTATGTATGTATGTAAGATTCCAGAAGCGTCTTTTACCGTTTCCAATAATTCCTAATGTGTTTTGATTTGAAACAGCTGTTGTAGTTGATAAACAATAGCTTACATTGTAAACATTATGTAGTACCTACGCGTAATAATAAAGGCAAGTGATAACGTTATGTCAGGTAGGACACCACTCAGATAGTAGGTAGTTGTAATCATATCACAATAACATCAAAATATTTTCAATCCATGCGTATTTACGATAGCTGTATCAGATATTGTAATCGTTTATTATATAAATAATAGGATTTTGTCACGTATTCGCTTTTTTATACCTATATGCGTGATTAATCTGTCCTTCGGTATATTTTTACTTAGTCATTGTTTATTAACTATATCGAGAAATGAGAATTATTTTTAAATCTCTTCCGCATCTGTCGATTTTCGGTCATAAATTTTGATGCATTTTAAGTGACGATGGTTTTATATTTAACCTTGTGAGTTATTTAAATAGGGGTTCACGTAATTACACTCAGAAATTAATCTAATTTTTTTTATACCACTTAGTTGACAGACAAGCACACGGCCCACCTGATGGAAAGTAGTTACCGTGGCCTATGGACGTCTGTAACACCAGAGGAGTCACAGTCGCGCTGCCAACCCTGTAAGTACAGAGTTTCTGTGCCGTCAGTAGAAGACAAATCAGGACAAGCCTTTAGTTTTCCCACTGACAGCACAAATTCTCCAGTGAGCTCTGGCTACCCTACTCACCGCTGGGAACACAACACGAAGTTATTATAACCGCGGTATTCTGTAGGGCGGAGGTACTTCCCCAGTCGGACTGCTCAATCGGGCGGATATACCGCCGTGTCCTACCTCCTTTAATTTGGCGATGCTTAGTTTGCTTTTCATTTTCAGCAACCATGGTCAAGGTCACAATGGCACAGTGTAATTAATTTGACTGTATACCGCTAGCAGTAAGCTTCGAGGAGGTAGGACACGACGGTATTTCCGTTTAATCGAGCAGTCCGACTGGGGAAGTACCTCCGCCCTATAGAACACCGCGGTTATAATAACCTCGTCTTGTGTTCCCGGCGGTGAGTAGGGTAGCCAGAGCTCAATGGAGAGTTTTTGTGTTGTCAGTGGGAAGATCAAAAGCTTTTCCTGCTTTGTCTTTTACTCTGACGGCACAGAAACTCTCTATGATTACAGGGTTGGCAGCGCGAGTGTGACTCCCTTCGTGTTGCACACGTCCATAGGCCACGGTAACCACTTTCCATCAGGTGAGCCGTGTACTTATTTGCCACCTAAGTTATAAAAAAAATTAAGTTCAAGAAGCAGCGGCAGATGCTGTCTCTTGAATGGTGGATATTGCCTTAATGGCACCCAAAATCGTGCAACTCCCAGAACATGCAAGCTACACCTACTATTATTATAAAACAGTGAAGTTATTAGTTCGTAACGCTGTAATTTACATTTTCTGACCTAATTTTGAAAATGTTTTTACAAATAAAAAACTACATTATTGATCAGTGTCATAGACTTATATATTTTCACGCTATAGGGGAAGGTCAGCAGCGGGAACCGGATCAAAAGTCCACGCGGACGGACCCGCGGGCAACAGCTAGTATACATACTTATATAATACCTTCAACATACAGATGGAGTTTCAGAATGTAATTAGTGCCTCATAAAATAAGATACCTACTTCTCCGGACAGGTAGCTGTCAAAATTGAAACATTATTCCAATTAGCTGTTTTGGCATAACGTATCGTATTTTCATATAAATTATCGTATAAAATTTTATGTGTATAGTAATAATACAAATGATCACAATAATAGAACCGGTCTCGTTCTAATAGAACGATAAAATTTGAATAAAATGACAGTTAGATATCTTCCATCGACAACAAACTGGTCGAAACTCAATATTGTTGAACGACAATAGACTCTCTTATCCTTCTGATCTACTGTTTGTACCAACAAAGGCCGAAAACTAGCAAATATAGTTATAATAAGCTGATCATATTTCGGTGAATACAGATACAATCTATATAGGGTGACCAATAATTGATAATCTCATTCCGTGTTTGGGAAAGTAACAAAGACATTTTTTTGAAATTCGAACGTCAGATGACATTCTCGTCTTCCTATTTTGTGGTTATGTCCGGTCTAAAGCAGTTTTGGTGGGTTTTGTGCGGTTTTGTAACACGACGCTTGAGAATTTTGGTGACAAATGTTACGCAAAAATTGGAGTATACATAAGAATAATGTTGAATAGTGTTTTTGTGCAGATTGTGTAGATTGTGGCATTAATATGATACTTTGGTTTAACATAATTGGAGAATTCTGTTTTCGATTGACATCTTATTCTTGTTATCGCCATTTTGTAGACTATCTAAATAGCTAATGTTATTAGTTAGCATAATAATTTCATTGTAGCGATAGATTTGAATTTTTTGTGCGGTTGTAAATGATTCGATAATATATTCTACTAGCTAGATATGTATTTTTAAATGTCTTAATACTATAAAGTTGGAATATTTATTACACTTTTATTGGATCTTCTAAAATGTAAAGATACACCTAGTCATAACACTCCTTCGGCTTCGCCGTAGTCAAGTAAATATAGATCTATTCTTACTTAAAAAAGCATCCTATCCTGATTTCTTATTTAAGTTGACCTATTTGATGACTTCATTATCTTCCCTATGACCAGTTTTAGACAGTTTAGTGTTAGTGTGTTTTTCAGGTGACATCGCACTATTTTATTTTTTAATTGGTCACCTTTTTGTCACCCTAAATCCAAATGTATAGCATCTCGTCAAAATTTTCTTGGCGGGAGCTATCTTTTTTAGACTCTTTCTTTCTTCAGGCATCAAGGTTTTTTCGCGACTCCGGTAACGATCGCCATTACACCAGGGGTCTTCCAACAAATAATAATATCAGAAGCAGATTTAAAACAGTCGACTGCGCCATCTCACGGCAATAACTTGCACAAAACGCTGATAAGCATCACATTTTATGCGAGCACAAAGCACCGCGCAGGGTTTTGCTTAGTTGAGTGAAAAATAATATGTTTTTAGATGATTATCTGTTGTCGCTACTGTGCCAAGTGTCGCGTTACATCTAATGGCGTGTTTGTAAGGATGTTACGTTCTATTGTGTCTACGAAATGAATTGAATGTAATTTTATATTAAGTGTATTTTGTTGTTTATTCAATTGGCCTGAAAAGAACAAGGCGGGAATATTTTTATTCGTAATCTATGCTTTTACACAATACCATTTACATGTGATTATATTATGTATGTATGAATAAGAAAACAAAATGTTTCTGTAAATAGACCTTCAATGCAATAATTATTGTTATGTTCTTAAAGTGCAGCTGCAGTTTCATACGTAGTTATTGCACTATTTGCATTTGTAGGCAAACTGGTATTGTTTGTAGGTCTTTGTTTGTGCCTACAAAGAATATTGTAATTAATGAGTTTACTTCATTGGAAATAATAATGTATTGTTTACAAAAACAACGTTTTGTAACAGATGTTTATTTGCTTTTTTGAAAGAAAATAAATCTACGTAAATTATGTGCGATTGTTGCAATGAGCGACGCATTGAAGTAAGTATATTGTTCTGTATACATATATTATATTTCAGGCTATAACATTAGTTATTTACGCCTTTCATTTCTTATTTTTTACATGTGGCTTCACCATCCTGCTTCTAGCTTCTCCTCACTGGGCTTTACGATGCGGTGAGTATTATCGAAAGAAAAATGGTAATCTCGGAACACTATTTTCATATTTTCTCGGGAATAACACACTGGCTTCTATTTATTCCTGGAATGGGTTAATAAATATTAATAGAATGGATTCAGAATTCAAAACGAGCGAAGTCAGAAAAAATCAAAAAATCAATTTCATTTATTCAGTTTATGCACATAAAGAGCACATATGAAATTCAAAATTTTACAATGAGGTCAAGAAATATTACAAAAATATTAAATAAGGTAGATAAATCATTGGAAAATGATTCTTTCTCTGGTTCGGTAGGTTAGTTATACTGACAAGATACCGCCAAGAAACTCAGAGAACTATATTAGAACTAGATTATTTATTTTAAACATGGTTTTCTTAAAAAATTATATTGTCCGAGTAAGCAGGAGACCAAATTACTTTTTAAAAGAATTATTGGGTTGTTTCGTATAGATCCCACGATAGTTTTCCCGAATTCGAAAATTCTTAATTAATCCCAATTTTACTTCCTTATTGATCCCACGGCACTTTATTTAGATTTTATTCTTAATTGATCCCATTTTTGTGCAGTTTCTCAACTGATCTTAAACCATTTTTTTTATAAAAATACTTTTTGTGGGTAAGGTTTACAAATAGGTAAGTAATTTGAATGACTGAAAAGCCGGTTACTAAAATCTTGTTTTTTATTCCAGTACCTAGAGAACAAAAGTTGTTAATATAGTTGGAACACACTGGGTAAAAAGAGAAGAGAATATCCTAAGTACACGATAACCAATAATTATTATTTATACACGTGATTATTTAAATTTTAATCTATGTTTGGCATATCGTGAATAATACTGATAAGATACTGAATACTACTGAAATATTGTGGGAAAGTCCAAGCTGATATCTGCTGTGTAATACTCCTTGTCGTGCGCACGCGGTTTTACCAGCATTTTTACAATAATACGAAGATTAATACATCTTTTAGGCTTATATGAATACCTATTAGTCATTAAAATAAACGTATTATTTAATGTAATCTATCTGTGTGGTGACTAAGAAAGAATACAAGTGTCACCAACTCATCTCATCCCACTGGTGTCGTAAGAGCCACTACTGACTATATTTTATTTTGGTTTGGCAGCGCGAGTGTGACGCCCTTGATGTTGCACACGTCCATAGGCCACGGTAACTACTTCCCATCAGGTGGGCCATGTTCTTTTCTGAAACCAAGGTGCTATAAAAAATTTAAAAAAAACTGTCAGGAAGATATGCAAACAATATCACTGCGAGAGAAGGAATACTCGAAGTAAAAAGGTTGCCTGGAAGAAATCGCTTCCAGCGATAAGGCCGCCCATTGTACATTAAACTTTATGCATGCTAACTACAAGTTTTACTATAATCTACTGGTGTACAATAAAGAATTATCTATCTATCTATCTATCCTTAACGAACCAAATAACTAACTACAACTAACTACAACAAACTAACCAACTCGACTGGCAAGCGTAGAAATAGTAGGCCATTGTGAGAGGCCTATGTCCAACAGTGCATTGCGATAGGCTTATAAATATCGCGATGTTTGTATTATCACGTACCTACTTACCTAGTCACCTACCTACACAGTTTCAATTCGATTTTAAGTTCATTATTATTTGTCTTATACGGCTTTTATTGGAGCGACTGCTGTTTGACCTCCCAAATTCAGAAGGAAAACCGTCCTTGTCGTTAATTAGCATGAGTATTGGTTTGGAGGTAAGGGTGTCCCGAAGATCTCTGTAAGGCCTTACTATTTTTCTAATACCCTATTGCAGTCCACTGCTAGACATAGGCCTCTCCCAATGTTTGAAGACTGGCAATATAGGTTCATACATCCACATAATTATTTAATAACAAAGAATTTTTTTTTACAGGCGGTAGATCTTCCTAGGTAAAGATGATATGAAAAAAAAAACATATAGCATAACTAATTTCCTTGTGATTGCTACTTGCATACTCCTAATCTCGGCACAATCTAAGCCGAAGGTGTCAAGTCTGTAACCAACACCATATCAAAAAGTTCAAAACATGATTGGCAGCCTGCGCCCGCGCACCGAACAACGCGTCGGTAGCGCGAACCGACTGTCAAAATGATCCGCTAGTCTTGACACTTGATATAACACTTGATTTAAATAAACACACGCGATTATATCTATTTCACTGCATGAAATAAAGTCTAAATTGCTTTGCAACTTTAATTTTTAATTTTGACACTTAACATAGATTGAGATAAATATTGTTATAGGAATTTGATTCTAAAGGTGTCTCGTGTTAGTGAACCGTTAAGGCTAGATTTATTTACGGGTATGTCTGCAGTGGAGCGTTAGTTCACTTTGATATACCGAAGCGGTAGGACGGCTATGTAGGGGGACCATGTTTACAAATGAATATTTTTTAAACAATTTCATAATTATTTTGTTGCCTAGTGGGTGTATCAGCCACTAAGATCTTCGGGGCATAAAACATCTCAAAGCCAGATTGATAATTTTAATCTTGGGGTTGGAAAAACAAAGACCAGTCGATCCCTAAAATAAATAAATATTCTACAACGTTCTACACAACGCTATCTAGACCCATGGTAAGCATAGCTTAACTAGCTTGTATTATGGAATCTAGAATGCGGATAAACATACTTAGATACTCTTTTTTTTGTAAATACATACATATCATACATAGAAACACCCAGGCCAATGCAAATATAAATATTCATGCATACAAATATTTGCACTGAGCGGGAATCGAACCCGCGCCCCCTGCTTAGCGGTTGAATGTTCTACCGCTACGCCACAGAGGCCGTCAAGTAAACCCATTATAGAGATGAATAGAAGAGCCAACCCAGGGCTTCAGAGCTTCCGACTGGGAAAGTATGTTCCACCCTTGAGAATACCGCGGCCAAAATAACCTCGTGTTGTCTTCCCGGCGGTGAGTAGGGTAGCCAGAGCTCACTGGAGAATTTTTGTACTGTCAGTGGGTAGACCAAAAGCTTGTCTTGCTTTGTCTTTTACAACGCGAGTGTGACTCCCTTGGTGTTGCACTCGTCCATAGGCCACGGTAACCACTTTCCATCAGGTGGTCCGTGTGCTTGACTGCCAACCAAGAGGTATAAAAAAAATTAGTAGCAACGGTTGCTACTCATTATCACCATACGCACCAGAGGAAATTTGCAAAAAAATGAGGTACCTTCGCACTTTTAATTTCAGTGGAAGGTACCTACTTCTATATTTAAACAACACTACATGTATACCTCATGCGGCGGATAAAGGAAAACATAAAAATAAGGTAGCGTTTAGGTACCTGTGTACTTCGGTGTTACTGCTATGTAAAGAAAAGTTTGTTTATGTTAAATTCTGTTGCAGTTATTGAAGCAGAATAAGCTAAACGAAATTTTAACACTAATATTATTGTGGTCACAATCTTTTAAGAACAAAATATTTCGACTAAATGTCAATGTGAAATGAACTACTTAGATACTATCAAGGTATTTGCATATCTAATGTCCTAAATTTCGTTCAAATGCCATGGACACCGCAGGTCAAGTGTCAGTTGCGCTTCCAGTCTGACATCATAATATGGTGCACCGTACACCGGTATCTACGAACATCGGCGCGCGCGCACACCACAGTGACCTACGCTACGCACTGGATTAAAAGTTTATTCTCATTAAATAAACATGTAGGTATAATGTTAGTAGGTCTTGTACATCGTAGCTCTTGACACTGCTGTGTTTTTTAGTGTGCATCTGATCTGAGGATTCATTTTTAAAACCTCGTCAAATGAAATAAGATTTTTAGGGAACCCAGAAGCTCGTACTTTTTGAGCTATAGGCTATATCATTTTATGCAAACGTCTAAACTGAGGGCCCAAGTAATTGAATCATAGCAGTTTCATCTTTCGTTTTAGAATTTTTTGGTTGGTTGCCTTAAGTTTTTACTATTTTTTACTAAATTCCCTAAAAATCTTATTTCGTTTGACAAAGTTTTAAAATATTGGGCTCTCAGTTCAGATGCGCACTGTATTTTATGCTATGAAAACTGGCATTTTTATACCACTAAGGTAGCAGACAAGCACACGGCCGACCTGATGTAAACATCATGGATGTGATGGTTACCGTGGCCCATAGACGTGTGCAGAACCAGCGGTGTCACATTCGTGCTGTTGACCATGTATGAACCTTCTAATGTCCTTCTTGAAGACCAGGGAGACAATAGCCCTTGGTTCACTCGAGAATAAACACTTACAATGATGTCTCTAATTCTTAAGACTTCACTTGGAACTCAGCCTTCGATTTAAAGTCATATTAACACGTCCAACATAAAATGAAAAACCGTGATCTTTGCCTACCCCAGTAGAAAAAAGACGTAACTGTTTATATCTATATTCACTGATATTCATCTGTAACGGTTTGAAAACAAGGATTTAGTTTTTACTTCAATATTAGTTTTGTTCGTACAATTATCATATTAATCACTGCTTAGATGACAGGACAAAAAAAGAGAAAAAGAAAATCTAGCTCAAATGTAGTTCTCTGAGTTTCTTGCTGTTATCTTCGCAGTAGAACTAACCTACCGAACCAGCGAAAGAATCATTGTCCAATGGTTTATGTACATTACTTATTATTTTTATAATATTTCTTGACATAATTGTAAAATTATCTTCCCATGCGGTGTCGTACAAGGCGACTAAGGGATAGGGCTGTTTAACATTAGACATATATATATACAGCCCAAACTCAGCCTCAGAGGCATGACTTGAGTTAAATAGTGCCCGGAAGACGGCAATGGGCTCACCCCTTATAACGTGGGACCGATTTCAACGATTGGTGAAATGTGGGTGTTAATTCACCTCTGAACTCTTCGGGCATAAAGGCGTGTTTATATGTATGTATGTAATTGTAAAATTTTGACGTTCATGTGTGTTCTTTGCGTACCTAAGCTGAATAAATGAAATTGATTCCTTAATTATTTGAGTGCATTTTCATTTATACTTTTTTTTACAATTTTTTTTATTTTTTTTATCTTTGATTTCAAGTATGCTAATGTTGCTGTCGACAATCAAGAGAATTTCGGATATTTTCGGGAAACTCTCTATCGGTGTTATCAGCAAATCATCAGGCTATGGTCCAATGCAGTCGACCTACGCGAGTTCAGATAGTTCTAAGGTCCAAGCTAAGTCCTGATACAATCCAAAATCTAAGCACCACCAGTCTAGACCCTAAAAAACTGCTACTACTAATTACTACTAGAAAATCGCTCTTGATGTACTAACTTGACCCTAGACAAGAATTGTAACATAGTTGTATCCCATAGAAGCAGCAAAGCTACTCTACTTTCTTCTGGGGATGGTGTTGCTGCTTCCAAATATTGTGCAACTTAGTCGGTAGTAGTCCAAATTTTGGGTCAAGTAACAGTTTTTCCATGTGTCTCTCCAGCAGAAGAGACTGTAAAGACAGACAGACAGTGGACTGGCAGGTGAGAGCTACACCTGGTCAAACCGTGGCACAAACTGGTAACGATATGGTTCTTGGGGGCTGTGAGGAAGAAAAAATACCCCTTAAAATCATCCAGCCGCGAGGTGGGTTGGACGAATTCGATTTGAGATCTAAATAACATATATCGTGAATATTTGTACGCTTAGCAAACCAAATATATAAAATATGTAAAGGCCTGAGCTTGAAATATGAAATAAGATTAAACAATAATATCCTCATCACATAACCAAACTATCAAAATTCTATCATATATGTCACCAAACAAACAAAGAGCCAATACGAACCGGTCATAAATATTGAAGAACATCGGGACATTTACCGGACGTTACCGGTCATTATCGGTCATTACCGTATGAATATTACAGCACATAAAGGTACATTTATTCGGTTACATAGGAGTAGATCACAATATTTCCCTTAGACAGCTATACGAATCGGTTTATTTGATCCACTTGGCGTTTACGAAATTAAGGCGATGCCACTTGGAAATCCTACTAATATTATAAATGGGAATGTTTGGATATATAGATGGATAGGTTTGTTAATTATTATTCTTTCGCGAACGCTTGAAGGTGGACTCTACACTCCAGGACCACCAATTGAAACCGGAATATGAGCTAGAAATTTGATAGAGATGGATTTATGGATGCTTGTTACCAGCTCTATCTCGTAACAATAACTTTACACCTTGTGTAGAGGGGCTAAACGGATAATATTTGACACGGAGTCTACAGTTAGACTATAGTTGCGAATATTATATGACCTTTTAGCACTTTTATCCCTGGAATTGGTCGATGAGGTTTGCGGTAATGGGAAATTTCCTTATGTTCGGCTGACTATAGCTGCGGCACGCTAAAATGGCCGTTTTGACACGACAGGTTTCGCTCGTTTTCTCTTTTTTGGTGCGCTTAATATTGGACAATGTACTGTTAGACGAATAACTAAAGAAAAATATGGCGAGACTGGTACAGAAGAAAATAAACTTCACACACCAAAATAGAGAATACGAGCAAAACCAGTCGTGTTATAGCGTGTCGTAAGTATACTTAAAACACAAAATCGTAACAAACTGGAAGTGCATAATTGAAACATTACTCAAACAGTTTATTGCCACTCAATCGATTACCCTATAACCTTGGCTATCAAAGTAGCACGATCGCTTAGTTCTTAGCAAAGTAGGATAAAATATCTATAGAATGTCACCATCTACATACGATTTTTTTTTTTTTTATACCACTTAGCAGACAAGCACACGGCCCACCTGATGGAAAGTGGTTACCGTGACCTATGGACGTCTGTAACACCAGAGGAGTCACAGTCGCGCTGCCAACCCTGTAAGTACAGAGTTTCTGTGCCGTCAGTAGAAGACAGAGCAGGACAAGCCTTTAGTCTTCCCACTGACAGCACAAATTCTCCAGTGAGCTCTGGCTACCCTACTCACCGCTGGGAACACAACACGAAGTTATTATAGCCGCGGTATTCTGTAGGGCGGAGGTACTACCCCAGTCGGGCTGATCAATCGGGCGCCCAAGGTGAAGTCGGAGCTCAGAATCTATCTTCCAGCTCTGTCTCCTCCAATTCGCACGACGTCAAGCATCCATGGCAAATGAGGACATTAGCATGCATGTCGCCCTTTTTTTTTTAATTGCGAAACATCCCCAAGGACAGCTCCCACCATCGAAGCCGGTGGGAGAAGTTATGTCGAACTTGAACCGACTAAAACGCACGACACCTGTGTAACGTTTTTGGTTGCCGAAAATGAGGTTAACAGGCATATCTTTCGCACCACAGGCATATCAAGACTTCAAGCCAGGACTTCCTTCTTAGAAAGTTGTATAAGAAGTTCGGTTATTAGTAAATTTTCCCATGGGATGGGGATATGGGCGGGTGAAAGTGTCAACGATGCTAGTAAACAAAAGTAATCCCCAATAAACGATGTCTTCGTTTTAATGTACACGTAAATATTTAAGTGGTACACTATGTAAGGTGGGTGGTTACGTCCGTACAATATTGAACACATAAACATGGCTCTGGTGGACGACTGTGCCCCCCTCCTCCCTCCCCCACGGCAGACAGTCTGTAGGTAATTGTCAGTTATTGGAAATAATCGACATGTTAATAGCTGCATCGATTTCTCGAATTATAGCTTATTGAAGGGGGAAACTTGAAATATATAGGTACTGAAATAATATGTGGTGAGAAGGGTTTAAAGTATTAGTCCAAGAAAATATTGATATTTGAAAGAAAACTTTACAAAGAATAGGGTAACTAAAGAGGTGAGGTATGACTGGGAAATATGGAAGTGCTCCTCAACTCCGAGGGAATACCTGCATGAAAATCACATATGTCAGTCAATAGATGTATTGACTTGTAGGTGAAATTGACTTGGGCTCTGAAGATCTGGATTGTACCTCATATACCCTCATGACTAATCCTTTCGCTATAATCCTCATCCTCATAGCGATTTCTCAGTTACGTTCAATTTTTGCACTAAGAGACCAGAGCTCCGTTCGATTGGTATTTCAGTTTTCCCGGGAGTGATAGATGTCTCACCTCCCAAACCTGAAAGAAAACCTGCGTCAGAACCTCACGGTAGTAGAACAACGTTTCTGGAGGTGCAGTGACTTGCAAGTTAGCTTAGGCCTCAAGGACTTCAATAAGGCCTTCTACACCCTATCTATATTATAATCACTGTGGGAAGAGTGATTATAATATTCGTATATCTAAAGTTATTGAACTCGACATGAACAATATCAAAACATATGACTAATCCCACACAAATAAACCAACTTCAAATACTCGCTGCTATTAAAATGATTACAAAATTTAACTGTTATTTAGTCACAGTACACTCGGCCACAGTGACTGTTCAAGCCGCTAGTTAAACGGTAATTACCCTTAATTGTACCTGATTGTACCCCACATACACATAACTGAGTAATACAGTGAACTAAACCGTGATCGGAACAAAACACCGTTTTTTACCATCCGCGACCATCTCGCACCTGATGTGGTTCTCATGATCGATTGACGGTGGTATGAGGGAAATTCTATGAGTCGCTTACATTGCTTGTTGTGCATGAATGATTCACATTTTTAATGGTTAGTTTTTTTACCTAGTGCGGCGAAGACGAGAATAAGTCGTACCTACATACATACATATAATCACGCCTTTATCCCCGGAGGGTTAGGCAGAAGTGAATTAACACCCACTTTTCACCTATCATTGTATTCGGTCCTACGTAATAGGGGGTGAGCCTATTGCTGTATTCCGGGCACGACTGTTGACTCGAGCCATGCATCTGAGGCTGAGTCTGGGCTGTATATATATCTGTCGGATGTTAAACAGCCCTATCCCTTAGTCGCCTTGTACGACACCGCATGGGAAGAGATGGGGTGGTCCAAATTCTACTCTGCCGGGAACCACGCGGAAAAGTATCTATATGTAGATTTGTCTGTCTTTATGTTCCCTGGTAACTGATAAATGGCTGAGCCGAAGTTGAAGAACGATGTCTCATTAGATGAGTGGATCGAAATTTTGGATTTTTGAATGACATCATTTTAACCACCTGAATAATTTCTTATTTCGGCAGATTACTGGATGGTTGCCTTTTGGAGTTTTCAGCACAGGAGGACTAAGCTAATTTCAATGATGAATTTCAACCATCTTCCTCATTAAAATAATACTTCTTTTGCATCTTAAAGATCTTATAACCTCAAGATGGGGCAAAAGACGTTCACTCTGTATCGTTATCCTGGACAGTCTTGACGGTTCACATCGCTGCAAGTCGAGTAACAAAATGCTTCACATTTTCCGTACTTTTTCCACAAGAGTGAGGGGACCGCGCAATGTAGACAACTCAAGCCTATTATTATATTGCCAACGTCCGTGTTTCCATATAACTCAATACAATATGCAAGCGATTAAACGAAGCCTCATTTAAGTGCCGTAATTTCGTGCTCGAGTACAAAACTGTTATTAAGACCGAACAGGAACTCAGAACTATTTATTATTTACTATGTCGTGTTGGAGGGAGCACTCCTCAGATTTATTCGTGAGGGAGGAAGCTTTTAAATTGGTTTGGGTGTATTTCGAAAGGTTTAATTGTTACTCTTTGTGTTTAGTAGTTTTTTGACAACCAGTAGTTTCGCGGTAGAAAGTTTTCTCCGAAGATTTTTATGACAGAATTTGTGGTTTGGATTCCAGCTTAATGTAAATATTTGTAGGCATGCGTGTGTTTATTTGCATTGGTCGGGGGTCTTTATGTACGTGCTGTATACACCGCATTCCAAAAGCTATATTATAAATTGTAGTATGGGTCCTATCCCTGCAATCTTCAAACTATCTCCAAACACACAGGCTTTAGCCTAGTTTGTGAGCCAGTAACAGTCTCTTTTGTTGAATATCGATACGCCTAGGTCTAAGACTTTTATTGTAACATTAATCTCTGAGACAATTTCTTTTTTTAATTTTATTGTTTTAATCCCATCCAAAACTCGCGTTTTTATACCCCGGTTCTACAATATCCTCCTTAAGACAAGCAAGACTTTCCAGAGAAAAGCCTGCACCAGAACCTCATCCAGCAGGTGTACCGGCTTTCAGGTGAGGTTGCTTGAGCATTGAAGATCTTGGTTAAGCCCTATAGACATCTCCTCTGTGAACAATTTAGTACTTCTTATATCCGGAACTACGAGAAACAATTTCGTCCATCGGAATTCAACATTCACACACATTCTCCCAGAAATTTCAGCTTCATTGATTTTTTGATATGATTTACTTAACAATTTCTAACAGTGTAGGAGACCCCGGGCGCCACTCGCGGATGTATCCACGCGTGTGGAGTGTCCTGAGACCTTCGCCTGTTCCCAACGCGCCCCCCGCGTTGTTTGGTCACCCTGTTGAGTGCTCAAGTTCCTGTGTGATCTTGGGATACATTTTTCTAATGTTACATATTCTCAAGTATATCTACAGAAAAAGTTGTAAGTTTTATTCCACGCTTAATAATGCTTCGACTTTCTTTTTTACTTGCGAAAAATTCCCTCCCTTGGTGGAAGAGGTTATGTCAGACTCGAACCTACTAAAACGCACGGCACATGTGGGTCATTGTTTGTTGCCGAAGGTGAGGTTGACAGACATATCCCTCGTGATGTTTCGACTTTGACTATTTGAATAAGTTGTGTAGAATCGTATTTGTATATATACGTAAGGGTAGTCTCCCGTTTATTGCTAATAATTGGGCAATTGTTCCAGATGCCGAAATTCCTATTCCAAGAGGAAAGTTTGCGTCAGAACCTCGTTAGTAAATCAACAGAAGTACCCACTAGCTTGCAGGTTAGGTTGGTGTTGGCCCCGAAGATCTTGAAGCTGAAAGACTTTAACCGACTTCATGTTATCATTATAACAAACAATGTTCTATCTGCTTATTATTAGGGTCTGATTTATATGGAGCTTAAGGCCTCAACCTCTCCTACCGGCTCCGTTGGTGGGGTTATTCGTGGGGATATACCGCACGTAAAAAAAAAGTCTAATCATTACAGTTGGTTCCCGGCGGTATAGTATAGGGCCACTCCATCTCTTTCCTTGGGTGTCGTCATAAAAGGCGACAAATGGATAAGTCAGTTCTCCATCATACAGAAAACATAGTGTCAATGACAAACCAACCTCTTGAAAAATTATAATTGGCAAAATACACATGTTAATACACCTCTGCCTACCACTTCAGGGATTTACAGGCGTTTATATGTATGTATTTATATGAATAAATGTTTAATAAGTAATAACTTTCGATCAAACTCCGAACAGCCATGAAAACAAAGCTTGTATATCAAAGACTACACTATTCAATTACGTATCGATAATAGCTCATAATTATTGAATGCCCGATGTGTGGTGAGGTGGTGCATTAATTATGTAACGTGGCCGTGGGAGCCCACAGCTGGGCCCCACGGCCCTTTGATCGCAAGCTACAAAGAGAAAAGGAAATGCAAAATATTGTGTCATTCATTTGTAGCCTTGACGGTAATCGTTGAGTAGAAATCGCTATCGATTTCATATGAATAGCTTTTCATTGCAAAGTCTTCTAGATAGAGCTGACTATTCGATAAGATGTTTAGTAAATACCACGAAGAGTGACCAAGATCTGATGGTGCCCAAGCCAATCTTACTGTAAGTCGGAGTACCTGCTAATTGACGGATGAAGTTACTGTGTAGGCAGAAGGCTTTCCAATTAGTGTAGGAGATTAAGAAAACAGTCACTTCTGCGAAGGCCAAAGTAAACGAAATTTTGGATGAGAAGAGAGCGGACCAAACACGGGTTCAAACATTTAAGTTTTGTATGCGACCGTTATTATCTAGTGTCGAATTGAGAAACAGCCGTATCCCTTCGTCTCCTTCTAGGCATAACGCTCACTGGAAGAGATGAGGTGGCCCTATTATTCTCCACCGTTAACTAACACAGCAACATCGAGCATTTAATGGTGCATCTTTTTATACATGGCCCACCTGATGGGAAGTGGTTACAGTGGCCAATAGGCGTGTGCATCACCATCGTGCGTCACACTCGTGCTGCCGACTCTGCAAGAATATAGAGTTTCTGTGCTGTCAGTGCAGCAGACAGAGCAAGCCTTTGGTCTTCTTACTGACAGCACAAAAACGCTCCAGTGAGCAGTGAGCTTTGGCTGCCCTGCTCACCGCCGGAAACACAACACTAGGTTATAGTGGCCGTGGTATTCTGAAGGGCAGAGGTAAGTACTTCTTCAGTCGGACTGCTCAATTGGGATGGGAATACCATCGTGTCCAATACCATTTACGTATAACACAATGAATAGTATAATCTAGTAAAATTACTTTTATTTCCAACGCAGCTGAACTTAGTAGTTCCCAAACGTCCATCTTGGACATACCTCCGGGCATTCTGATTACAATTACAATACGAGGCCAATCAGTACTGACCATCACGTGACTTATCCATCTGTCTGTCCGTCTTGTGACGCCTATCTCTACACACAACACCATCCTAACTACCACACTCGAAGCAGAAAGATAACACTCGTATTGCAACTGACTCAAAGTCGATTTTAGAATAAAGATAACTAACTTTTAAGGTTGTTTAATTTGTAAACAAATGTGTCCAACTGCTACTTTGAATATATTTTTTAAAATATTTTTTGTGATAGTTACATGTTTGATATTTGATTAAAATAATTCGTGACTATAGATTTAATATGGTTACTGTGCTATCGTATTGACCGGTAGGTATGTTTGTTTTTTTATTTTGATATAAACTTGGAAATAGACAGTGCAGTTATCACAGAGATACATCTCATCATCTTGTAGTACAACTAAAGGCTGGTGAGTCACAAGACTTACCTACTCTGCGCCGTTAGTAAAGGTCTGGGGGCACGGTAGATTCTGGTTTTAAGAGAACTCAAAGCAAGATTCATGCAAAATGCTATGATATTCCTCCTCGAGCGCAGGTCTGGATGATAGCTTTGAACACCCCTAATAATAAATAAATAAATATTCCACGACATTCTACACAACGCTATCTAGACCCATGGTAAGCATAGCTTAACTAGCTTGTGTTATGGGATATAGAATGCGGATAAACATACGTTGATACTTTTTTTTGTAAATACATACATATTATACTTAGAAACACCCAGACCAATGCAAATATACATATTTATGCATACAAATATTTGCACTGAGCGGGAATCGAACCCGCGGCCCCCTGCATAGCAGTCGAATGCTCTACCGCTACGCAACGGAGATCGTCACGGTAAACTGGGAATCCCGTAGTTCCCACACTCGAAGGTGCCTTCTCGACACCGGAGATGACCCTGGATCAACCGGGTAGCGAGCGAAATGCCTAATGGGTGATCTTGCACTCCAGCATCTCAGACCCGAGTTGGTGTACGGTTTCAAATGGCATTTTGTAGCCTTTTTTTACAGTAAACTCAATTCCCCAGGCTTTAAGAAAATGCGCTCCATCGTGTTTAATATCAAAATCAGATAGTGATCAAATGGTAGCTAATAAAGAAATAAAAAAAATAAGAAACTCGAGCAATGGGAGTTTGCGCCATAGATTTCTCATGAATTTTTTGTTTACTTTTCGTCGCTGTCATAGAGCTCGCTACTTGACCGTTAGGTAAACTGGTCACTCACATAAGAATTTTGTAATCCAAAATCAATAATTTGAGTTTGAGTTCCCGGCAGAGTAGAATTTGGACCACCCCATTTCTTCCCATGCGGTGTCGTACAAAGCGACTAAGGGATAGGGCTGTTTAGCATCAGACAGATATATACAGCCCAGACTTAACCTCAGATGAATGGCTTGAGTCAACAATAGTGCCCAGATAGAATTTAATGATTGGTGAAATGTAATTCACCTTTGCCTAACCCTCCGGGAATAATGACGTAATTATATGTATGTATGCATGAATTTGCCTAATTTTGAATGCAATTTTGAAGGACCAGATAAAAAATCCGCTATCTTAAGAGCCGTATTGATTCCCGGTGGAATAGAATAAATGAAATAAAATGAAATAATGAAATAAAATTTATTTACGGAAAATTAGCATTGTTACAATAATTTATATGATAACGAATCGCAACTCTTCCCGTGGGTGTTACAATAAGGCTGTTTTCCATGCAACAGTGAACTTACAGCCCGTGACAAAATGTCCGTTTGATGGCAAATGGCTTACCCCCGTTACATGGGACCGAAAATAATAGTTGGTGAATTATGGGTGTTAATAAACCTCTGCCTAACACTTCGGGGATTTACAGATCGTTGTGCTAAATCAACAGTCGAGAACTAGTTTAAGGAGGTAGGACACGGCGGTATTTCCACCCAATTGAGCAGTCCGACTGGGGAAGTACCTCCGCCCTACAGAATACCGCGGTTATAATAACTTCGTGTTGTGTTGCTAGCGGTGAGTAGGGTAGCCAGAGCTCACTGGAGAATTTGTGCTGTCAGTGGGAAGACTAAAGGCTTGTCCTGCTTTGTCTTCTACTGACGGCACAGAAATTCTGTACTTACAGGGTTGGCATCGTGACTGTGACTCCTCTGGTGTTACAAACGTCAATAGGCCACGGTAACCACTTTCCATCAGGTGGGCCGTGTGGTTGTCTGCCACCTAAGTGGTATAAAAAAAACTGTACAAAATATCTCAGATTTTCAGTGCGTAATTTTCTTAGTATAATATGAAATAAAAAGCGGATGTCTGCGTTGTCAATGGCCCATTGCGTCTAGTAAATCTAGTCTAAATAGGCCGCCTATATCATCATATCCGTTGAAAAACATCAATATTATTAATAAAGTAATAAATATTGTACAGAAATACAACAGTTTCACAATATAATATCACGAAAAATTATATTTTTGGAACAATTTCTCGAAAACAATATTCATAATTTGTGTAATATATAAAAGAAGATAGTGTGTTAGTGAATTCGTTGGTATTTTTCTGGGAATTGTTGTTGAAACAGACAATTATGGACGGGATAAGGAAATGAATAATGTGCCACAATATCTTGAGCGGTGCGCTCTGAGCCATGATCTAATTAGCACGATAGCGTCACTACGGAAACACGATAGTGTCTCTGATGAAGTTGGGGACGAAATTCGTTCGAGTTCCACGATGATTTTATACCCATGACGGAATGGAGACGGCATATGCTGTAACGTTGTGGATTTTTTACAAATTAAATTGTAATAAATTCCATAAAAAAAACAAAAATAACACGTGTTTGCTGTAAAAACAATAAACATAAGTTGATTTTTTGGTATTTTCTATGCTATTTTACTAATTGTATATGGCTGTGCGAGCGAGATTGGTTGGTTTGGTGTGAGAGGATGTTTATTTGTGCAATGCATTGTTGGCATTTTCTCCAAAACTACTAATCCCATTTTGATACGGTTTCAGTTATGCGACACAGGGTTTCCTCTCAATGTTGGGAGATCAGACGACATAATCCTGTAATCTGCTCTTTGAGATTTTTTTATGAAACTTAGGTGACAAGCACACGACACACCTGATAAATAAAAACGTGATTACCGTGGCCTGTGGACGTGCGCCAGGGGCTGTAAGACCCTTCTAATGACCTTCGTGAAGAATTCTAAGAATAGGTTTGGTATGTAAGGATTTAAACTTTAAAGACACTGATAATAGTTACTAATGCAATTCATCAGCTTCTTGACGATTAGTTGAAGATGTAATAATACCAGTACAGTACGAATATACCCAGCAGAATTCTTAAAAGAAAGTTTAAAAACAGGGATGTCCATGTTGTTTCCGTGGTATCTGTGATCTTAACCACATATAAGTATGAGCCCAACAACGCCCACACGCGACCCGCCACTTATAATTTAATTTCAACCACTTATACATACGCATAGCTCACAGCTCTAGTGAGGGGACGATCGGATACCGATACCCGAAATCGTGTTCTTCAAACCAGATTGATGAAGATTAGTGTCAAAATAATCAGGATATTTACCATGTTGTATTGTTTCGAGTTTCCGATATTTCGGCGCTGTTGCAAGCACCATGATTACGGAGGAACTGGAATATTGGCGGTGAACAGAGAAAAAAGTTTTTTAGGAGTAAATATATCGATCTACCCTCTTTCGAGTTCTTTTACTACGCGTATCTGCGCTACCACTGGTTTCACTCTCACTACAAACTCGAACACTTACTATATCCACTGGCGATGTTGTTTGGGCTTATTCCCGATTGTTTTTAACATTGATGTGAGTGACCATGATAGTTTAAATACCTATAATGATGAAGATTAATTCATTAAACGGCTGGTAAGCAATATTAAGTAAGGGAAACGTTTTCTCATTGAAAATATCGATTTCAACGTTCCGGCTTGCTTCGTTGTCTTGCAATTAACTTGCATTATTTATTAGTATTTCGATATGTAGTTCTCAGTACAACACTGAAAAGTTAATGACATAATACAATTTACTCGAGCAAGTATAAAAGCGTTGTTATTAATTCAGTTCCACTAGACAAGTGGCAATTCGCTGGCATATCATAGAATAGAATGATATGTATATGGGATTTGACATTCATGGCAGTGATCAACGCATGTTGCTCGTGGCGATGGTTCGCTGCGCGAATGCGTGGGTGGCCGGCGCTTCCTTCTGCGAGCAAGTCATGCTCGTGAAGAAGGAGGCGGGGTTGGAACAGCAGCGAGAGCGAAGTAGTTCGCAAGTCAAGCTGCCCGCGGATTGTGGCAATTCGAGCATCGGAGGTCGATGAATGACGTCCACCCTCCATGAGCGCAGACCTGGGGGTAACGGGTGGAGCCGCCTGTCACTCCGGCAGAATCAAGTGACGGCGGCGCACCTCAAGTCACAGGCGAGGAGGGCCAAATCGAGAGAAATGAACCTGGGTTGGCCGCGGTGCGAGGGATATGCCTCAATATTCAGCCTCATTCAACCTCATATTCAGCAACCAAAAATTACCCACAGATGCGGTGCGTTTTAGTCAGCTCAAGTCCGATATAACCTCTCCCACCGACTCCGATGGGTGGGAGGGGGGTTATCCGTGGCGAATAATCGCACGTAAAAAAGAGGAGCTGGTACTACTATGATAGTTATTTATTGTTATACCTGACAGTATATGATGCTGTTTATTAAATTGGTACCTATTTATAATTAGTTAATTTACATTTGATATGTAAGAATATTATTAAACATTAATTACTGTAAGATCTTAATGACCTGACCGCAATATTATAGGTACCTAAGTATATGAATCTTGAATTGCGTTCAATTATATAGGAATGTGTACATTTCAAAATAAAATTAATAACTAATGATAAAGAACCTACCGAACCAGTGAAAGAATCATTTACTAATGGTTTAATATTTTTTGTAAAATTATGACGTTCATATATGCTTTTTAAACTGAATAAATGAAATTGATTCTTTGAGATAATGTATGCTGCAAAATAGTTGGAATATGTACCTACTACCTATTTCTGAATATTAATTGAAATTTGATATTAACTTATATATAGATAAATATCAGGTACCAAAAACATGTGATTTGTCCCATCCCTATCTCCTTACTGGTGAAGTGAGTGTCGGCATCAATTATTTAACCTTACTTAAGGTGCGGGTCACAAACATTACGCTCGGACAATAGGAGGCACGGCACAGACCGGGGCTAATGTCGTGATCTCATTCAATGACTCAAGAGACGAGATCTGTCACATTTGTATCTATGTAAAGATGCTGGTTGTTTCAATTGTGATATGGACCCGTACCATGAACGCTTAAAACAGGTCAACTGCTGTCATACTATCAACTGCAAATGTAACTTTGTAATCCTATATATTTATATGGGATTACATAGTTATTTATGCAGTTAATTATAATCAAGCCTTTATCTTTTTAAGAATATTTACCTTTTAAAAAAGAAAATTAATTGGTACCTCCTGCGATCAAACTTTTATCGATCTTTTAGACAGCAGTCGTGTTTTTATTTTTCAATAATTAATTTTATTTTATATTTATTAGTTATGATATAACACGTATATGTTTTTGTAATCTCCTCTCCTCCCTCGATAAATTTGAATGAGATTTTTTTTGACAATCCTCATTTTGGCATCTACCTAATATCCACCATATAATTTTTGTTGACATTTTATGTACCCTATGACACTCGGGAGACAAATACCTTTCATTTGAGACAACATTCATCCAAATCCGTCCTGCCGTTAGCTCAGTAGAGGGGAACAAAGAAAACTACGTACATACAAACATATGCACGTAAAACGTAACCCTCGCTGGCGCATTCGGGTAAAAAGAAACTGTTTCCATTAACGATAACTTCTGTTAGTACGATTAATAACAATAATCCACGAACATGTTTATTTACCATGTCTTTCACATAACATTTGCCGAGAAGACAATATTGACTTGTTGGTAAAGATGGTATGTATTAATATATATAGGTACAGACGCGCACAATATTGATACAGACTAGCTAAACGATCGTTTATTTTGTTGTATCTGTGTTTGTGCAGTTGTACTTTCGATGTTCTACCAAAGTTATCACACCAGGGAGTACCTATACCACGTAAAATTTAAGAGGCAACGTAGGTCAATATGACGTCACGTCGTTTGATGATAAATTGATTCCAAAGTCTCAGGAAAGAGGATCAGCATTACAGATAGCAACGATGTTACAGTAATGGCCCTCAGCCTGATGGCCTCATTAGGTACTCTTTCACGCTCCACTTAAAGGACCCGGGACTGTGGATCTGTACATGCATTTGGTAGCCAGAGTGTAGGGTTTATATGGCAGATTATTATGGGACACTGAATAGTAACAACTGACTATTTTAAAAGGTTTATTGAGTAAATGTAAAGATGTTGTCCCTTACTGAGGAAAAGGCGGAATATTATGTGTGTAGGTATTCCTTCCTATCAAGAATCCTGGGACTCGATTTTCGATAAATAAAAATACTTTTATGTCATGGCAAATCCACTGTAGTGTCTCAAACAATGCAAAAAATGATATTTTATTTTAGACTCTAATTTCACGCCCGTAAATTTTAAAATTAAATGGTATCTTGCAGAGTGAATGAAAAATGGTGTTCATGTTATGGATTCTTTTTCAATTAATTGTGGTCTTTAAAACTATACAAATAAAGTCTAAAATTTTATAGCTTTTTTGCAGTATATGTATGACAAGAGGTTTTGTTAAATGACAAACTTAGTAGAATCGGGGCCTAGGGTTGTCACCGAACAGATACAATACTGTTCTACTACTTTGCCACACTATAAAGAACTGGGATGCTCTACCCGGGGACATGTTACCTTCTTCTTACAATCCCGTGTTCTGTAAGCGCAATGTGAGAAAGGTTTTTGATCTAGGACACGCCAATTTGACTTCACCTCGCCAGATGACAAGCTTGGGTCACCATTACAAACACTAAGTAATGTTACAATGGTGGCACTCAGCTTGGCGGCCTTTTCACGCCCCGCTTAAAGGACCCGAGACTGTAGGAAGAAGGAAACACGTGTGCTGGTAATGAATTCTAGGTATTGTGGTGCGGTAAAGAAAAGAGTCTCCGAACCGCTTTGTTCCTGCTCGTATATTCTGCACGTGTGAAAGGAGAGGGTGGGATTAGTTGGAAAGGACTGTCAAGGTAGGGATGTCTTCACAAATAACTAACTAACCTAACTTCTTACAATTCAGCGCGATGTAGACAAAATTGTCGTAAAAAAGTTCATAAACCATTTCTCAATCGACCACACTACACAAAGAAGACTGGCACTTAGTGTCACCACGAAGATCCAAACGATATCACAACATCAAAGCGGTTGCGCCGGCGCACGCCGAGTGACGTCACACGCATCACTGCTTACGTCACTATCTGAGGCAGACAATGTGACGCGTCGCTCGAAGTTAGTTCGCGCTTGGATGATATGTATGTGTCAGTGATATATTAGGAGATATGGATTTTTTGGGTATGTGGCTTTGGTTAGTGCCTTTTTTGTATGATATGCTCTCGTGAGAGATATGACAAAAGCAATCTCACCCCCAAAAACTATTGACACAAGACGTCTTATGGTCTTAGTCGGTTCGAGTCCGATATAAACACCTACGCTGGCTCCAAAAAGTCCATCGATTTACTGTATCCTATGGTATGTGAAATATCGCGGGTTCTAATACCGCCTGGACTGATTCAAAATTTTTCCTCTTAATCGAGAAGGTGACTTACGGTACCGAAACGTGGACCCTTACAGTGGGGCTGGTCCATAGCTTAAAAGTCGCGCAGCGGGCTATCGAGCGAGCTATGCTTGGAGTTTCTCTGAAAGATAAAATTCGGAACGAGGTTATCCGACAGAGAACCAAAGTTACCGACATAGGCCACAGAATAAGCAAGTTGAAGTGGCAGTGGGCTGGCCACGTTTGCCGAAGGACCGATGGCCGTTGGAGCAAACGAGTCCTAGAGTGGAGACCGCGAGAAGGTAAACAAAAGGTAGGACGCCCCCTAGCCGGATGGACGGACGACCTGAAAAAGGTGGTTGGGACAGACTGGATGCGGAAGGCGGAGGATCGGAGAAAATGGCGCACATTGGGAGAGTCCTATGTCCAGCAGTGGACTGCAGTGGGCTGATTGATTGATTGATTGATTGAATCGAGAAGGAAACATATCTAAAAGTAGAGAATTCCTGACTTTTATAATGCGATCAAGAAAAGAAGTACTGAACTGATCCATAACTATAACTGGTTCTCTGCTACACGAAGAATTTGAATAAATAACGATTTATGCTCTGCAGCATTGCGATATAGACATATTTCGTTGCTCTTCGAGCAATGAAATTGCTGAAAATAGGAAATGAAAGGCTGCATCACCTATAAGGTTGACCGGTAGAGAATGCCTGTGGCATTAAGTCCGCCTGTGTGTATGTGTGCATGAAGTTTAATTATGTAAATAACGTAATCAAGACGTCATGCCATAGACACAATCTTTTTCAAATCCTTTGGTCGAAGAGAAAACGATACGTCCAATATCTATGCCGCCATACCGGGGTTACTGTTTACCCCTTTATGGATATACTAGCGTGATTATACAAAAAGCTTTGAAATCTCAACTAGCTAAACGACAACATAATCTGCCTACAATGGTTGGTCAGAGTGCGATGGGATCGCTGCTCCGATCAGTTGGTGTGACGTGACGTGTGGCTGTACCGACACTGATCCGACAGGACTGAGATGTATTGACTGCACGCGGAGCCAGGATCCGTGGATGTGGCATCTACCATACTCTTATGAGAGGTTTGAGAAGATGGATGGATATGGTTATAGATAGATTTGACAGCCGGAACTGGACCTGTGACGTGGCGGTAGTGAACGCGGCCGCTACAAAGGAGGCGTGGGTTCGATCCCCGCTCAGTACAAATATTTATATGCATGAATATGGGTATGTGCATTGGTCTGGTCGTACTTCGGAGGGCACGAAAAGCCGTCGGTCCCAGTTGCCATACCAACATCCATGGCAGTCGTTACGGGTAGTTTAAGCCCTAAAAAGTCTAACAAGTGGTCTGACTGCAATGCTTCATTGCCTTTTGGTTGTGTAGATCATGTGGCAGTCACTTTACGAAAAATATCGAAGTTCAGCCAAATTCGCAGTTAGACTGGTAAAATAGACACCAGACTTTGAGGTGAAAGCTTCGGATTGCGACTGGGAATAACACTAAGATGAAGAAGATGGATGGGTGTTTGGAACTCTTTTACATTAAAACTGTAAAATTTGCGTCAAAGCTGGATTACATTATGCATATACAAATATACCGCAAAATGTATTTATTATTCAGCTCTCACATAATGACATAATGATTGGCATCAAATAAATACATATTATTATTATTATTACGGAATAGACTACTTTTATTCCGTGAATTGGTGCCTAGTTCCTGTCGGACTGGTGCAACCTGAATAAGGTGGCCATCATAACATAAATGATGCACGCGGTATTATGCACTGAAGGCTCTTTCTAATAATCTTTCTCTTTCTATCATCATCATTTTGAGGTTTGAGGTAGGACACGACGGTATTCCCGCCCCAATTGAGCAGTCCGACTGAGGAAGTATCACCACCCTACAGAATACCACGGCTATAATAACCTCGTGTTATGTTCCTGGCGGTGAGTAGGGTAGCCAGAGTTCACTGGAGAGTTTTTGTGCTGTCAGAGGGAAGACTAAAGGCTTGTCCTAATTGTGTCTTCTGCACTGAGAGCACAGAAACTCTTCGTTCCTACAGGGTCGGTAGCACGGGTGTAATTCCTCTGGTGTTGCACACGTTCATAGGTCATGATAACCACTTTCGATCAGGTGGACCGTATGCTTGTCTGCCACCTAAGTTATTAGTACACGTTATAGTCCACGTTATAGTAAGAAAGAAATAAATCTTCGGCTATTAAGGGATGGATCCCTCAATCCTAATATAGAAAGCTCACGCAAAAACCTCGTCAATAGGTAAGGTCGAGTACCATAACTGCCATTGTAGCTCCTCTGTGATCATGGTGCTTGCTTGTCAGAAATATAGGACTCAAAATAACACATGGTAATTAAAACAACAAAGTCGGCGTAATACTATAGTCATTATCTACTCTAACTGACACACAGAATACTCGTATATTTATTGCCCTATTCATCTCCAGGGATTACGTACCCATTTGTTGTCAATCGGAACTAGCTAAGTAGTATAATGACAGGCTGAAGATAATGGTAATTCTATTCATACAATATTGTACATTTTTGTTTGTGTTCGCTACTCTTTCAAGTTTAAGAAAACTCATTATCTATTTTAAATTGTTAGTTATTTCGCCGCAAGATCTAAAGGGGTGAGACGGTAATAAAACAAATAAATCAATGTTTTATTTCATGCGTCTGTACAATTAACTATTAGCATTAACATTTAGCTACATTTTGTTTAAATAAAAGATTAAGATATTTATCTTTACGAGTTTCGTCGGCAACTTTTCAAAATTTCACGGTAGGTAATTTGTCAAGGGGTTTGCCAAAATCATGTGTTTATTTAATAAAATGATATTTTAAATCGTTGCTAGTTGCACCCGATTTAAAAAAAAGAAGTTTATCATCTCTAGATATAAGTAGGTAGGTAAGTAAATATGTATATTATATTAATTGCAATGGTAGCACCATTGTTGACGCAAACAATACATATATTCTGTTTGGTACTAACAATTCCACTAAGTAATAACACGTGCACGAGTTACCTTCGTGCTACAGACCAACAAGCGTATCTTCATCCGTGGGGATTTTGCGCACGTAAAAAAAACGTGTCTATTATGGTGATCATCTTTCCTGAAACTTCACCTTCAGCTTACCATCAAGCAGTCATATTGACGTGTTCTATACAGAAAAAAAAAACCAAGATATAAAAGTTCAATTAAAATAGTATCTATGATAAACAAACATATCCACGGATTCTTACATCCGTGTTCTTATAACAAGTAAGACCATGACTCGCCTGCGCCTGAGCACAACACAGGTGTACCATTGTGTTACTAATTCGATCTAAGCCAGTAACACCGTCACACAACAGACATTTGTCGGCCGATACCAATCCGGCGATAGATATGGGTCAGCGAGAGAACCCTTTTCTTAATACTGAGATGGTAAATAATGGTCAAAGAAGTAATAAGGTTGGTATGAGCTCCGAGAAGATCTTTGGGGTCAAAATGAACTGACAATAAGGAACTCTAAGAATATTACCTATACTCAATTTGGTTAGGTGCTTAAATAAAGGTAAATCGCCAAGCTGAGTGCCACCATTGTAACATTACTTAGTGTATGTGGTGGCGCGTGGGCCAGCGTGCGCGAGTGGACTGTATTGCGGAGAAGCAGATAACTGTTCTATTGACACTTTACACACAAAACAAGACAGGTGGCCGGGCTGCCGCGGATTCGATCCAGGCAGTGAATGCAGCCCGAGAAATTAGGAGAGGATGCACTAACCTTCACGACCCACGTGTTTTTCATCGCAGCCGGTACACGGATCTTCTCTTCCTTGCTCAGGAGCTGCCGTCAGCGTCACTAGATCCCTTGAGGAACACACGAGAGGCACCATCCGATCGGTAAAGGTCTATGAGGCGGTTAAAATACAACAAATATTATTCATTTCTGAGAGACGCGCTCGCGATCCGTCCCTACGCTGGCTAGTTCAAAGCGGGAGTGACCGTCCACATCTCACACAATGGCGGACGGAAGCTACAGCTAGCCCTACTCTATGGTTAGTGCGGAGGGGGAGACGGATCTAAAAGGAGTGTGTTTCCATGTCAAAAATACAGTTTCCACATCGGCGCAACCATTCCCCCCGGCTTGAAGGGTTACCTTCGAAACGAAAAATGTGGAACAAAACTAATGTCTAATCTAAATCTAGGTTTGCGAAATAACAACTAAAATATAAACATAGATCGGAACTCGTGCCTACTGCTGGCTAGGCAGAGGGCAGAGGCGAACAACCGGGCGCAGATACGATCCGGTTGCAGTTTTAACCCGTACAACACGAGTTATCCCGCGGGCATCGGGAAAAATTTCCTCTACTACTCCTAGAGGCCAATGTAAAGGAGGCGCATTCTCAGTCATAAGGACTACCACCGTACCTACAGTAATTGGGTTGGATGGAGTATTCCATTTTTGACGTGACTGCAGCGTGTGCAAATAATCGGTTCTCCAACGATTCCAAAACGATTGGACCATCTTATCTAAAAGAGCGTGACGAGTTAGGAGGTGTATTCTATCGTCATCAACATCTATTGCGGGCAAATATTTTAAAGGAGTCATATTTAAGAAGTGAGCTGGCGTCAGCGCTAACGGCTCTGACGGATCGCTAGATAGAGTCCGACACAGCGGACGCGTGTTCATCACCGCCTCTACTTGCGCGAGTACGGTACTCAACTCCTCGAACGAGAGAATCTGTTCGCCTATGACGCGAAACAGATGCGACTTAAGGCTTTTAATATTCGCTTCCCAATTACCACCAAAATGACTAGCTGCAGGCGTGTTAAAGTACCATTCAATGCGATTTTCGGCTAAGATGTGAGCGAATTCACTTTGGTAGTACTTAGACCGTAAGAATGTGTGCAATTCCGAAATACTACGTCGGGCCCCTACATAGTTTGTACCGTTGTCCGAATACATGCGCTTAACCGGACCCCGACGCGACAAAAAACGTTTAAAAGCGGACATAAAATTTGGCGTACTTAAATCACCGGTCAACTCTATATGAACCGCGCGAGTTGTCATACAAATGAACAAACAAACATAAGCTTTCGTGGAGCGAATGCCACGACCACGAGCAATGGTGACCTTGAAAGGCCCAGCAAAGTCTGTGCCGGTGTGTACGAAAGGTTTTGCGGATTGAACAACACGACAAGAGCGATGATCGGCCATTTCAGGCGCGATAAAACGCGGGCGGAGTTTAAAACAAGGTACACATCTGTGTACTCTAGCGCGAATCAAATTACGAGCGGAAATTATCCAGTATTTCTGTCTCAAAATAGACATTAACAAATCGGGACCAGCGTGACAATTCACCTTGTGATGATAATCTACTAACAAATCTAATACGTGGTCCTTACGCGGGAGAATTACTGGGTGCCTTTGTTCAAATCCTAAACCTGAATTTCTCAAACGACCACCTACTCGAATGAGTCCATCTTCCAAAAATGGTTTCAAGTGTCGGAAAGAACGACTACAAGGCTTGTTAAATTCTAAATTTTTAAATTCAGAAGCAAAATAACACTTCTGCAATTCGCGAAGTATGATCAATTCAGCCTTATCTAAATCAGCGGCGGTTATATGACCGCGTGTAGATAAAATTCTCAAAAATCGGCCTACATAAACAACACAACGCAACAGTCTCGACCAAGACGAGACGCGATTAGCCAACAACAAAACCAGGGACTCTTCACGCGGGACCGACACCACAAGCGAGTGCTTCTTTTCCTCGGGTGGTTCGGAAACCGTAGTGGGATTGAATTGACTAACTGGCCACTTATCTAACGCGGCATGAATCCAGGACGGTCCACTAAACCATAACGGGTGATCTAATATTTGCGAAGGAAGCAGTCCACGAGAGAGACAATCGGCTGGGTTGTCGGTGCCAGCAACGTGAAAGAGATTTTTTGGCGCTAATTCCGATTGAATTTTTGCCACTCTATTAGCGACGAAGGTGTCCCAACGATGGGGCGAAGAGTGGGCCCAACACAAAGCGACTGTTGAGTCCGAAAAAGCTAAAATTCTATTAATATTAATGCGACTACTACAAGCATTGGCGATAGAGGTGATCAATCTAACCAACAATAGTAAAGCGCATAGCTCGAGGCGTGCCAGAGAGACGACCTTACGGGGAGAGACCTTCGATTTCGCGCTTATAAGGCTAATTGAAACCTTACCTACATTCGAGACATGAAAATAGACTACTCCTCCATACGCCCTCTCACTAGCGTCCGCGAAGCCTACTACCGTAACAACACTATGTTGCGATATACCTACATGACGCGGAATTTGTACTTGGTCAAGCACAGAGAGTTCTTTTCTAAAGCGAACCCACAACTTAGCAATGTTGTCGGGCGCGGTGTCGTCCCAATCACAATTCGAAAGCCAAAGCTCTTTTATAAGTAGTTTGGCGTACAGAACGACAGGAGCTACGAATCCCATTACGTCCCATATCCGTGCCACACACGACAGGATAATGCGTTTAGTACAAGTTTGCGGGGTCGAACTACTTTTCAAACTAAACGTATCAGATGCGGGCGACCAGCTTAAACCAAGCACCTTGTGCGTATCACTTTCATCGAACTCCTTAACCGAAGACAATCGGTGCGACGGTGGAATCGACTCTAACGCTGTTTGCGAGTTGCTCGTCCATTTCACGAGATCAAATTGACCCGCCTTCATGAGACTTATAACTTGAGCGGCCGTCTCGACAGCCTCGGCCTCGCTATCTACACTATACACGAAGTCGTCCATGTATAAGCCAGTCTCAATGGTGGCTCTCGCTTTAGGAAATGCATCGCCCTCGTCAGCGGCCAACTGCTTGACGGTGCGAAGTGCGTGAAAAGGGCTAGATTTAAGCCCGAAGCAAACACGATTAAACTCGTAAACCATTAAAGGTTCTTGCGGTGAAAATCTATACAAAAATCGTTGAAACCCACGATCGGGTTCGCGCACTTCAAGGCACAAAAACATTTGTCGAATATCTGCAGAGAGTGCCACAGCGAATAAACGAAAATTTACAATTATGTCAAATAAATTACCTTGAAGATTTTGACCACAATACAAAATGTCATTAAGCGACACGGAAGTGCTAGTCTTAGCACTGCCATCTAGAACTACGCGGAGTTTAGTAGTAAGCTTATCTTCTCTAATAACTCCGTGGTGCGGGATAACGTACGAAGGCTGGGTCTCGTCAGTGTCCGCAGGCGCAGGTGAGATGTAACCTTTATCTAAATATTCGTTGACAACCTCATCATAGGCTTGCTTTAACTTTGGAGACGCCTGCATCTTTCGTTCTAAACAAAGAAAGCGTCTTTCAGCGGATGCACGGGAGTCGCCGAGCGAAAAAATATCTCCCTTGAAAGGGAGCGCGACAACATAACGACCCTGCTCATCGCGAGTAGTCGTGCGACAATAAATCTCCTCAGCCATCTTGTCATCAGGGCTTAGGATTGGTGGGACATTGACCTCCTCAATCTCCCAAAACTTGCGGATGGTAGACTCCAGTGGCGGCTCGACGGTGCAACAGAACGAGGCAGTCGAGTGACTAAAACTATCCATAGAAGCGGGTGCAGAACCAATTATAACAAAACCCAGAACTGTTTCCAGGGCGTGCGGAGCGGGGTACGTCGGACCCCCTTGAACCTTACGTGATAACTGGAGGTGCGGGAGAATTGAAGCGCCGATCAATATATCGACGACTCCAGGAACAGCGTAAGTCTCATCAGCTAAAGGTAAGTCTTTAAATTTCGTTAATAAAGACGTGTCAACTGGGACGGTAGGCAACTGTTCAGTTATCTTATCCGTAACGAACGAATCCATGTCAAACCAAATTTTATTATTAAAACGAGATCCAAACCTCGTTTTAACTGTGCCATGAACAGCTGACCGTAAACCTCCAAAACCCGTCACCACTGAGTAGGTTGAACGCCTATCAACATTGAAACCGAGACGTTGACAACAATCTTGAGTAATAAAATTACTTTGCGAAGCGCCATCTAATAGCGCTCGAACAATGTGCGGTTTACCTAATGCATCAACAATAACCACGCGAGCGGTCGCAAGACAAACCGTAGTGAGGGCAGCACTAGCGGAGAACGAACACAAGGTGACGTCATTCGTAGCGGTCCCCGGGCAGGCCGGAGCGCGTGCGAGCTCGGGCTGCGGCTGCGGCGCAGGCTGCCGCGCGTCACCGCTCGACGAACCAACTGTGCTCACCTTGGATGCGGCATTACTATTTTCAAAATGAAGCAAAGTGTGGTGTCTCGCTTGACATTTGCGACAACCATTTCCGCTATTACATAAACCCACGCGGTGTTTAGTACCGAGACAATTAAAACAAAGATTATTAGCGCGAACAAATTTATAACGATCACTAGGCGACAATTTTAGGAAACCAGGACACTTGTACAGTTGCGAGTGATGAGTACTACACAAAGAGCAAACAGGTGATTGTACACGTGCTGGTGCGGTATTAACATAAGTATGGGTTGACCTCAGTGACCTCGATGACGCATCTATTTTGCGCGCGGGACTAACAACTGTCTTCGCGCCTTCATGTTTCGATGAAGAGCGTTGTAATATTTTTATATGCTCGCGAACAAAACCTTCTAAGTCTTCGAACTTAGGAATTTTATTGCCGCGATGATCCGACTCAAACAAACGAATGGTTTCGGAATCTAATTTCCTTAAACCCATATACAAAAATACGAAGTCGCAGAGGTCATCAATCTTTAGGTTCTTTACAGCGCGAACAGCTGACGCGAAAGTGTCTAGAAATTTCTCTAAGTTTTGATCGTTACATGCCGTAATAGATTTCAAATCAAACATCTGATCCAAATAGGCGTTAGCTACCGATCTTTTATCCTCATACTTAGCTTTCAAAGTATTTAAAATTAAATTATAATTCCCGGCACTAAACGTAATTCCAGCGCAAACGGTTATAGCTTTACCAGTCAATTTTTCAACAAGATAATGCAATTTTTCGTGATCTGTCAACGAATCGTTCTTATCTATTGTATTCTCAAAACTATCTATAAATCGACACCAATTGCGAATGTTACCATCAAATTCGGGTATTTGAATTGGTGGCAACTTAGGTCGGTCGCGAGTGGGGTTGGGTCGGTCAGACGGCCTCTCCAAACTCCTCGCGACGCGCTTGATACGACAATACAAATCGTCAAACGACGACAAGGCTTGATAACTCACTGAGTAATCGGGATCCAAATTCAACTCTAAAACGTTGATGTCATGCACTAAGGTTTCGAAATCCGCGCGTAGACTATCTAAGTTTTCTATAGAACACAAGAACGAATCTCTGATGACCAAATCAGAGGTTTTAAGTGCACTATCATAAATCGATTGTACGCGAGAGTAAATCATTTCCTTTTTAGCGTATAAAAGTTTCAATTGAACCTTACCGGTCTTATCAACCTTTGGGGACATGTTTACAATTAAATCTCAAACTAAAGTGCGGTAAACAATAAATATGAAATGACTTAATCCTAGCGGTACAGAGCAGCGAGGCGGCGCGAGCGTTAACTATGTAGGTAGGTAGGTGCTTACAACTGTGAATGCACGCTTGAACAAACGCGCATAGCAACAAGGTCGTACCTACGCGATGGTCGCTGTCTAGATTCAACTATTATTTCCGAGATTAAGTATTGCGTAATATCTATTCAAATTAAAATACTTTCGTATGAATTGGGATGAGATGCGAGCGAGGTAGGCACAGCCACGTGTCTACCCACGCAGGTACTAGGCAAATACGACGTGAGCCGAGAACAACGTAATTGAAAAAAAACAAAACAAAGCCAAATGCGTTAGGTATTACACTGTGCCTATGCACTAGGGTGTCTGAGTATACCTAAGATCTAAGCCTAAATGTCTGGATGCGGGGTTTTCTACTAAAATAACCAGGCACTTAGGTGCGATGCGAAAATTGCGAACTACGATTAAGTGTTGATATGATACCTAACCTATTTATGTATTAGGTAGGTACAATGCGAGCCAGCGGCGAACGGACAACAAATTCTAAGCCTAAGTGTCTGGATGCGGGGTTTTCTACTAAAATAACCAGGCACTTAGGTGCGGTGCGCTCATTCCCATTAGAATAATAACAAAATACGAACTACGGCTAAGAATCCGGCTCGATCCGGACCAAAAAATGGTGGCGCGTGGGCCAGCGTGCGCGAGTGGACTGTATTGCGGAGAAGCAGATAACTGTTCTATTGACACTTTACACACAAAACAAGACAGGTGGCCGGGCTGCCGCGGATTCGATCCAGGCAGTGAATGCAGCCCGAGAAATTAGGAGAGGATGCACTAACCTTCACGACCCACGTGTTTTTCATCGCAGCCGGTACACGGATCTTCTCTTCCTTGCTCAGGAGCTGCCGTCAGCGTCACTAGATCCCTTGAGGAACACACGAGAGGCACCATCCGATCGGTAAAGGTCTATGAGGCGGTTAAAATACAACAAATATTATTCATTTCTGAGAGACGCGCTCGCGATCCGTCCCTACGCTGGCTAGTTCAAAGCGGGAGTGACCGTCCACATCTCACACAATGGCGGACGGAAGCTACAGCTAGCCCTACTCTATGGTTAGTGCGGAGGGGGAGACGGATCTAAAAGGAGTGTGTTTCCATGTCAAAAATACAGTTTCCACATCGGCGCAACCAGTATGTAATGGTGACCCTCTTTCCTGACCTAGCTTACCATCAGGCGAGGTGAAGTCAAATTGACGTGTCCTAGATAAAAAAAAACTAACTTGTAGTGACCAATTATAAAAACACATACTAGACTAACTAACTTACTGGTGGTTCAATTTCGGTTTTTGGTCTTTAAAATTAGTTTCTAAACAGATATTGAAAAATAAGTTTTTAAATAAAACATTAAAAAGAAAAGATTGTTTATGATTAATTAAGTACCAAACTTAACTATTTACTAAGAACACGAGAAACTTCGAATTCCCTGTATACCCTGGTAAAAAAAAACGCATAATGAGATCCCCGCATTCAGCACGTATTCACAGAGAGGGAGACTCAAGGGTAAAATTACCCCTTACTCCTTTCCAAAGTCACAACTCAAATAACCACCTAATAACCTCTTAATAAATTGACTTATACTCTCTTAAGAACATAGCAGGAAAATAACGAAATAGTCAAGAAAACAACTCAAAAGTTAATCACAAAATAGTCGGCAAAGATAGTAAGTTCCATGATTTAATCGTGAAAAGTCTATATAATTATGTATTACCTAACAAAATAGTCCTTCCAACGATTTCATTACCAGTGATATCTTTTCGAGAATTTCAACGCGTACAAACTGCCTATTTCCTACTTTTCATGAATGTCACTGTCATCGCTTACATAACGTAATCAGGGCGCAATAAATACAATTGATTAAGACAATATTTACAATACCTGTGTCAAACAAACACTGATAGCAGTTATCATCCTTATCGCATGAGGATATTGTTAGCTTGATAATTCCGATTTATATAAAGCAGATACGTATCTAGTATTTGTAGATATTTGTACGATTTATTGAGAATTCTAAATATCCTAACAATATTCTTGGACATTCTACTCAGTGTTATCTAGATACAAACTGAGCAATGCTTGTGATATGGGTTCGACTGTTTATCAATCTTTGATATCTTTGAAACATTCAGATTAATGTAGGTAGGTATAGAAACCTAGATATTTTCACTGAACTAGATACGAACCTGCGACTTCTTACTTTAAAAAAAACATTTATTTCGGACAACAACAAATCTATATCTTATTAGTAAAAATATACCATTAAAAAATATGTTAGTAACAATTAGCATTGAGTATTTGTTTGTAATTAATTATACTATTTAAATGTCGAAATAGATGAATAAAAATAATGTCACATTGTAAAAATCTAAACTTTTATGTCAAATTTGTAATTTATATAATAGAATAAATAACGATGTTAAAAGATATGTCAAATCCGCCATTCAATTAATAGCATTATGCACGAGTTGGGGACTCTGTCGAATTAGGGACTCTGTAGTCCCCACACCCGAGAAGAGGGCCAGATCGTGAGAAATGGCCCTGGGTCGGCCGGGGTGCGAGGGACATGCCTGTCAACCTCACCTTCGGCAACCAAAACGATCCACAGGCGGCGTGCGTTTTAGTCGGTTCGAGTCCGACATAACCTCTTCCACCGGCTCCGGTGGGGAGGTATCCGTGGGGACTTTGCGCACGTAAAAAAAAAATTGCATTATGCAATATTAAATTTAAGTGAATTATATTGTGCATTATTGCACTTATTTATCAGTGTCATTACCTTCACTGTCCGTATTTAGACACTAATTTTGTGTCCGAGACACATTCACAGATCTGCTATACCTAGTTTTCAGATTGTTGTTGAAGCTGCCCGGCAGTCTGCAAAGTAATGAGCCAGTCGAGATTTCATTTCTTAGAAGTACTCTAGATAATCTATAGTAGTTCTGTACTCAATTTTGGTTAGTTACCTTCTTAACAAATTGTTTACAATATTAATGTGTCTTTTGAATATATTTTATTTAAAAACTTAGTTTAATAATAATTTTCTGTTTAGAAACTTACTTTAAAGACAAAAAACCGAAATTAAACTACTAGTTAGTCAGTTAGTTAGCCCGGTTTATTTGTTTAATATGTGTTTAAATAAAAAGTAACTACCAAAAAGTTGAATTTGGTTAAGTACCTAACCGACTAGAGTATAGTTGCAGTCCTTTCTGCACTCTTACATACAAACATACATAAAATTACTCCTTTCTCCCCGGAGGGTTAGGCAGAGGCGAACCAACACCCACACTTCACCAATCATTAAATTCGGTCGCACGCAATAGGGGGTGCGCATATAGCAATAGGCTTACCCCCTATTACTATTGTTATATTATATATTCCGGACACTATTGTTGATTCAAGCCATGCATCCGAGGCTAAGTCTGGGCCGTATATTATCTGTTTGATGTTTGATGATAAACAGCCCCTTAGTCGCATTGTGCGCCGCATGGGAAGAAATGGGGTGGCCCAAACTCTACTTATACTTCTGTACTCTTACGTTAGTCTATATTCATCTTGGGTGGCAAGCAGACCAACTTCCTCCATGCTCCAAGTACTCACTGATGAAATAGAAAACTAAGGGGACGGAAACACTAAGCATAGAAAGTCCTCGAAGATCTGAAGTTGGGTCAAATCGTAAGATTTTGCTAGGAAATAAGTAGTTTCAACGGCACGCTATAATTGCCGGATATTTCACAATCTACCTAAGGTAGGACTAAGAGAAATAGGTAAAATGACCCACACCCAAGGGCAGATCACCATCTCGGTCAATGGCGTCCACGTTGCATGTAATTAATATTCAACTTTGCTGGGTCTACTCAACATAAAAATACCACTATGTGCCGACTCGCTACGAAAGCTTACTTGGGGGTATTCTGGCCTAGATAGCTGTAAATCGGTGTCCCTTATTAAGTACCAAATTCATATACCACACAGTGACAACTTATCGCCGACACACGCAATCTATAATAATCCTTTAGCATTAAATACTTAATAATACCAAATAAGGCGGATTTACTTTATCAAAATAAAGTAACAGTTCAATGTACCACTTGGGAAAACCCATATTATCTGTGTAATCTACGTTGGGTTTGATAAACATATTTATAAGGCTGTTTATCTTATAAATAATTTTGTAACAAATGTAATATTACAAGTAATGGATGCCCCCAGCCAGACTGAAGATCTGGGGTTTTAGACAAAGTGACATTCTATAGGTAGAATCGCTTCGAAGCTATTCTACCATTCGCCATCGCATAATGGCTCGAGTAGACAGTAGTCCATTAGTGCAGTATGGATAATGTGTCCAGTCCAGTCCAGATTTTTTAAACGTGCATAATTCCAACCGTATACTCCCCGCCGAGGCCAGCGGGGTGGTTATGTCGGGCTCGAACAGACTACAACCGAACGGCCGTCTTGGGCCATCAGTTGCCGGGGGTAAGGTAGCCTCTGGCATATTCATCTCGCACCCCAACTAACCCATGGCTATAGAAGGCCCTGTCGGGCGTCGGACTACGGTGTCCTAATCTTTCCGCAAAAAAAGGCAGAGAAAAAAAAGTCAAGTCCAGATTTTCGAGGGAAATAAGACTCGAAGAATAAGACCTGAAAATTAAAGAACATATAGCTAAAATAACATGTATCAGTTGCGTATTGCAAAACATGGCCACGTATTGTCCACTGTGTATCTAAGTACTGGAGCCTTTACAACTCACACCACAAATTACCCTGATTACTAGCAGTGTAGTCCATACTCTGGTTGTCTGGAAGAGATCGCAGACCGCAATAAGACCGCCCATTGTACAACTATCTAGAATGTATGTATCCATTATATGTGTCCTATGTTTGGTGTGCAATTGGAGTATTATTATTATTATTATTATTATAAATAATGTCGCTCCCCTGGTTTCTACCTTCTATCCTATAGGAAGGTACCTATCAACATGACCCATATGATATTCAAATGATTATAATGATAATATAATACTAAATCATTTGTTTCGTGTTTCATTATTTTTTTACAATCACATTAATGATTATATCAGTTCCATAAATAAGTAAGTAACGATTCCATTGGAGTTATCGCTAACATAACATAAACTCACGTCTATATCCCCGAAGGGGTAGGCATTGGTGCTAGCACCCACATTTCGCCAGTTTATGTTTAGGGCCCAATGTAGGTGGCGAGCCTATTGCCATTAACCGGGCACTTATAAACCTGCGATAAATACACACATAACTTCGAAAAGTCATTGGTGTGTGCCGTGGTAAAACCTGGGATCGAACCCGAGACCTCGTCTCGGCAGTCCATTACCCATACCACTAGGCTACCGCGGTAATTAAAGTTATCGCTAATAGAATATTAATTTGTTTAGGTAGGTAAGGAATTTGTGTGATTGTCCCATAAATCTCTTCATAATCTTCTCATTATAAAGAGTTTTATGGATAAGACCTAATTCCAGCAGTCTTCTAAGGTTGCACTCTGGAGCTCTGGGTTGACTCTCCTATAGCTCCATTCTATTTTGGTTTGTTGATGATCTTACGAGAGCAACAACCGTCTGACACCCCAAACCAGCTAGGAAAGCCTGTGCCAGAGCTTCAATTAATAGGAGATATAAACTACGGCTCTAAAGAACGTAGTAAGTTTTTTTTTATATATAGAACACGTAAATTAGACTTCGCCTTGCCTGATGGTAAGGTGAAGGCAAAGTCTCAGAAAAGAGGGTCACCATTACCTACACATACCGTGTGACAATGGTAACACTCAGCTTGACTCTCATCATATGCTTTTTCACGACCCGCTTAAAGGACCCGGGACTGTAGGAAGAGGGAAACACGTGAGCTGGTAATGAATTCCAGGCCTTAATGGTGCGTCAGTACATATACCTAACAAGCAAAATATGCCAGCAATGTTGAAATAAATTTGATTTGTTACCGTTAGTCAAGTTGTACAATGTTTAAAGACACATTCAGAGCAGTGCTGAACGATATTTAAATATCTATTTTGAAAACAAAATTGTACATAATAGTAATTTAATAGTACGATGTATTAATAATTGATGTAGCTACCTACCTACTTACTGATTTTATCAAAAGTCATCGTCCATATTCTCAGTAAGTACTTAAGAACCCATGTGAAAAGAAAATCATTTGAAATAAAACTACTTTAAAGGATTCTACCGCCATAATATGCTTAGGTAAGTACCTAATGAAATGAAGCGTTGTCGGAAGCCTTACGATCGAAAGGTCCCGGGTTCGGGAACCTACTCCTAACACAAGCAATTTAGCTTATCTGGAGGGTTTAGAGGGAATATTAGTAATCGGTTGTAATATTCTTTAAAAAAATGCGTTATTTTATCTGTTGCAAAATAAATACGTTTTTACGGGGAAGTCACACTAAAAAAATAAAAGTGATTATTTATTTTTACTTACAAACATCTATTTATGTTAAGATAGAACGAACAGTAGATTTTTTTACGAAAGTAATTATAATGACTAGAATGTTTGAAGGCCTGAACCAATAGCTATATGGAAGGCCCGGCGCGATGCACAATACACTAACATCTCCTACAACGTAATTAAACTAAAAATAACATGACTATCAAAAATCAATCTACTCAAATATTGAATGATTTAAAACAGTTCTACACTTAATTTTTTACAATACCCATTAATCACATAACAGACCACAATCGATTTATAATCGTCGCCTCGACAATAAAACAGCAGATAATAAATAAACTGGTCGGCGGCGCATGCGCACCACAAATAAAACTACACGCTGTATAGAGCTTGCACAGGGGGGATAGCGGGGTTGGGAGCGGTGAGGAGAGGGGAGCTTACGACCAGCGAGGCGGGACTCTATGTAACAAAAAGCTACCTCTCTGATTCGCCGCGGCTCCCACACAAAGGTGAAGAGGCGGGGCTTCTGAAACGTCGTATAAAAGCAGCCGCCCGCCTCCGCGCGCGCCAGTCTGCTCCTTGCTCGCAGTGCGCACACATATCGCGTCTAACAAGTGTAAACATAAGTGTATCAAAATGGTGAAGTTCGAAGGAGACTTCAGCATCAATTCGATATTGATGAACAAGCCGGCGCCTCCGCCGTCGCCCACCGCCTCGTCGACGGGCGCATCGCCCTCCGAGGCGGATCTCAGCGACTCGGAACTCGACGTGACGGGAACCGAACCCGTCGATTGCTCCAAGCCGAAGGACGATGACGACAAGAAGGATAAGAAACACGAGAAACCAGCGTACAGCTACAACGCTCTGATCATGATGGCGATTCGCAACAGCCCTGAGAAACGGCTCACATTAAACGGAATATACGAGTATATTATGACAAATTTCCCTTACTATAGAGAAAACCGTCAGGGATGGCAGAACTCCATCCGCCATAACTTAAGTTTGAACAAGTGCTTTGTGAAAGTGCCCCGGCATTACGACGACCCAGGAAAAGGCAACTACTGGATGTTGGATGCTTCAGCAGAAGACGTGTTCATTGGCGGCACGACTGGCAAACTCCGCCGTCGGTCGGCGCTCAATGGCAGGTCTCGACTCGCTTGCTTCAAACGGCCGCTGTTCCCCGGAGCGGCGATCCCTGGAGCGTATCCTCCAGCGACTTACTCTCAACTAGTTGGTCTATATTCTCAACTGCTATACCAAAGATACGCGCCAATGCAAATGAAGACACCTCCCGTCGCCCCAAGTGCAGTTCATCCAGCTTTCCGTGGCGCTGAATCAATGGGATATGCAAGTATGCCGTATTCACCATCTTTGTACGATAGAATGCCGACGGGACATTTTCTCGGACAATCGCCGTTGTTACAAAACTCACAGTTAGCGCAGACATCTGCAATGATGGCGCAAACATCTCCGCTGTTGCCGCCGTCACCTCCAATGATGCATTCTCCAACGAATTCGGGAACCTCAAGCCCTGAGTTACCATCACCGTCGCATCATCCGCTGACGCCTCACATCTACAAGCCAATTACGGTACTAACACGGCAGTGAAAGACTCCAAATAGACTCAAAGACGTTTTATTTATCTGTGATTTAGTTATAGTGTAGCAAAAGGTCCAATGGAGAGGGAGGTAATCTCAATCGCTTGCAATATTTGCCCGTGTAACCACTGTAAAGCATTCCGCGTTGTCGTTGATGTATATAGATCCAAAGTTGTATATTTATTATTTAGTTTATAGTATTAAGATAAAAGAGTTATTATAATAAACTAAAATATTGTTCACATTTAAAACTATTTTTTATTTGAAACCCCTTACTGAGAATTTGAACAAACCGATTACTTTTTTAATGAAAGAGATGGATTTATCTCTAATCTTGGGCTTAAGTCTGAGATTAAAAGACAAAATGTCGTAACAGTACTTTCGCTTCATGCTTTTTTTATGGAATACTTAACCAAACATTGAGTTTTTTAATCCTGACTAATATTTAGCATTTGTTAAGTAAAACACAGAAGATTAAAACTGTATTGTTGAGAAAGAGCGTTGTCGTGAGCGACGGCAATCGGTAAACAAAGAGACTAGTTCAAGGGAACAGTTCTTGGAATAAACCATCGACTGGATGTTTAAAATAGGGATAGTATTCATGGCCGACCAGTTTATTACTTTGAAATGGCGATAAACAAACATCAGACATCATGTAAGAACAAATTGTTCAACTAATTAAATTGAACTTTAAATAACTAAATATTAATGTTTGAATATAATGAGAAGTTATCGTTATAACTAGGCACTATGACTAATCAAGTAGGTAGGCAGGACGTATTATGTCAATTAGTTTATTGTTGAATATTATATCAATACACCAGTAATTTATTAGGTAGGTCTGTTTAACTTTAGACAGACATATACAGCCCAGACAGCCTCAGATGCATGACTCGAGTCAACAATAGTGCCCGGCATACCACAATAGACTCATCCCCTATTACGTTGAACCGAATACAATGATTGGTAAATGTGGGTGTTAATTCACCTTTCCCTAACCCTCCGGGGATAAAAGAGGCCTATGTCTAGCAGTGGACTACAGTGGGCTGATTGATTGCAAAAATAATGTAGGCGGACATCTAGTTATACCTATTTTGATACTGACTATGGAACATTATTTCATTGCTACTATTTGCCTTTTTAAATCACTTTAAATTATATATTAGATACTAGCTGAACACCTGTCTATTCGCCTGCGTGAAATTTGCGTGATAAATAGAAGCCTATGTGATATTCTAAACAACTATCTATCCCTGTACTAAATATGAGCTAGATCTGTACTGCCATCAGACCCCTCGATTGAATAACATATACCTATTTCACTAGCTTTAACATTACTAATGCTAGCAGTATAGGAAGTAGGATCACACACCTCTATAGGGTGAGCAGATTAAAACATCATGGGACATTCATATTCATTAAAATAATTATATTACTCTGGGAGATGAGCTAATGGGGTTCTTCAAGAGGGGCACAGGTTTCTTCATAGTCGGCAGCGCGAGTGTGGCACCCCTGGTGTTGCATACGTCCATAGGCCATGGCTTGTGCTTGTCTGCCAACTAAATGGCATAAAAAAAATCTAAAAAAATAAAAAAGTATTAGGGATACTTAGACAGGTAGACTAGAAGTTTATAGACGCATATTGGGAGAGTCCTATGTAAGTATACCTCCCTAATAGTGGACTGCAATAGACTAATTCTATCTTCTTTACGAAGAATTCAGCATCTAGATCAAAAATGTTCTAGAGTAAATCACATAAGGTAAAGTGTTACTATTCTTTTGCCGAGTTGCCGTCTTTTTCTTCTACACTCTACATGGAGTTTGGCATCCATGGTATTGTGACATTAGTTATTCTGTGAAAATGGTCTAACTGCTATACTGTATCAGTGGCTTTATTGAATATTTCGAATATCAGCCAAACCCGCTGTTAGATTGGAAAAAGCTTTGGTAGGAGGTAGGACACGGCGGTATTTCCGGCTAATTGAACAGTCCGACTGGGGAAGTACCTCCGCCCGATAGAATACCGCGGTTATAATAACTTCGTGTTGTGTTCCCAGCGATGAGTAGGGTAGCCAGAGATCACTGGAGAATTTGTGCTGTCAGTGGGATGACTAAAGGTTTGTCCTGCTTTGTCCTCTACAATGACGGCATAGAAACTCTGTGCTTACAGGGTCGGCAGCGCGAGTGTGGCTTCTCTGGTATTACACACGTCCATAGGCCACAGTAACCACTTTCCATAAGGTGGGCTGTGCGCGTGTCTGCCACCTAAGTGGTATAATAAAAAAAGCGGACCCCAGACTTCGAGAAGAAACCGGATAAGACCAGTATTAATGCTAGGATGAAAAGATTCTGTAAGAATCTCATTTCAAGGCTTAACAGGTAATAAGGATATATCAATGATTGTACAAATTCATCCTTATTATTAGAACATACTATAATACATACATACATAAAATCACGCCTGTCTCCCATAGGGGTAGGCAGAGATCACGGATCTCCATTTGTTACGATCCTGACATACCTTTTTTTTTTTTTTTTACGTGCGCAAAATCCCCACGGATACCTTCCCACCGGAGCCGGTGGAGGAGGTTATGTCGGACTCGAACCGACTAAAACGCACGCCGCCTGTGAGTCGTTTTGGTTGCCGAAGGTGAGGTTGACAGGCATATCCCTCGCGATCCTGACATACCTACCTACTACTCTCGCTTCATTCACTCTCATTACATTCGTCATGCATGCTCGTCGGTTTAGGGTACTCCTGACCTGCCCCTTTTCTATAACTTTCCCGATTTGGTCCAGGTATGTGCGCCTAGGTCTATCCACACTCGCCTCATACACCTGTTTCGTTAGTCTTCTTTCATTCATTCATAATAAGTAGCACTAAATTAACCATGACTTGAAAAGTTTTTTTTAATGCACAAATGTTATTAGTATTTTGTGTTTAAGTTAGAACCTATTTTTTTTTTTTTATTTATTTAATTAAATACAAAACATACATTCGTCATAAAAATGCCACATAAACTCATTAGACTTTTTTATTGACTTTCAATGTTCAAACAGATTACAATAAAATACACTACTATAACTGTACTAACTATATATTTACAGTTAAATAGTCTATTAAATATATTAGGCAAATAATTATACCTAATTAGTATAATTATATATAATTTATTGTAATATAAACGGTTTTTTTCTTAAATGCAGACCTGAATGGTAGTACCTAATCTACATATTATGTAAAATATGGGGAAATAGTACTCAGTTGTCACTAGAAAATCAAATATGACATTATTTAATTAATGTTTTAATACTAAATAGGTATATAATGATGCTTGAATTAAAATAGTTCTTGTACAAAGTTGAACTAACAACGGCAGCAATGATAATATAATTAATGTTCTTTTTTTCTTATGTTTAGAGTTCTAATCTGTAAAGACTTAAAATTCATTACCAGCTCACGTGTTTCCTTCTTCCTACTATACAGTCCCGGGTCCTTTAAGCGGGGCGTGAAAACGCATATGTTGAGACCGTCAAGCTGGTCACCATTGTAACATGGTTTTGCCTTCGTCTTACCATCATCTTACCATCATATAAAAAATACATGCACTAGTGAGTGACTAGTTTAATGCTGTTAATAAATTAAAGAAATTCTCAATCAATTACTAGATAACTTTGCCTACTAAATCGGAATAAGTCAAAATCGAAAACTGGACTAAAACAGATCAACTTGATTCATATGCCAAGTTCAATCCTGAATGTCAAAAGTGACACACTGTATACATATATATATACCTACTTACTTGCTTACTTATCAAATAACTTAATTAATAACATTGAAGTTTATTTAATAGAATTCGAATCTAAATACATAACTCACCTAGGTCATAACACTCTCTTGTACGTATGAAGGTTTGAGCTAAGCCTTACTTCATTGCTAGTTTCGATACCTGCCTATCTAACGAAAGGTCAGTAGTTTGGTGGTTAAGGAGCCGCCTTGCGATCGAGAGGTTCTGAGTTCTCATCCATAACAAGCAATTTAGTTTAGCTGGAAGGGTTAGAGGGAATATTAGTAGTTCTGGTAACATCTTCATCTTGTTCTTCTTAGCGTTAATCCCAGTCGCATCTGAAGCTTCCACCTCTGGTCTCGTCACATTCATTTATAAAAATATCTATAAGTAGTCTAATCTTGGAATATAATTTCCATTTAAACTTTGATATAACATAACATACGGAAACCAGTTAAATACTTACAATACACATAAGATACATTTGTGTACTGTATCTTATGTGTATTGTACACATAAGTTACAGTACACAAATGTCATGAAAACAAATTTAAATTAATTTTCATCATAAAGCATTACAAAAATAAAATTATTAAATTAAATTGAATGTGAAACGGTTCGCTCTCTGCTTCCATCCTTAGGTACATACTTCACGAGTTATGATGTATAATCATTAGTTACAAAAATACAACAATACATTTCTTTTCTTTAAAATATTAGCATTAATAGTTAACTAATTAATTCTGTAACTTGTTTTTGGAACTGTCTACATGATTTATTGTCAAAAATTACTGTTCACTTGTAAAAATGTACAAAAGTTTTGAGAAGAAAAGAAAAGAAGAGTTACAACTGTTATATAGATTAAATACAATATTATCTATATTGCACTCTAGGGATTATAAAGTACAGTTAGAACAATAACAATATATGCGGGCATGGGCAAACAGTGGAGTCTTATCTCTCGAAGGCAGACCCTTACGGGTAGCGCGCAGGTACATTGTATAGAAAAGTCATGTTAATTTTAGGTTAACCTATTCTTGATTTTATTACGCTACTGTTGTTTTGAGAACAAAGTTGAACACCGACTTTTGTATAGGTTAATAACCTATGGAGATATTCGTAAACGACATACTACTTACTGAACCTTTCTAATGTGGACCTTTAGTGATTTTATCTTTATTATAATATTTACATGTAATAAAAATTTATTGTTATATTAATAATAGGTTAAAAAGCATTACAAAAAATCTAAATATTTTCGAAAAACTATCTGATGTACACAATTTTAAAAAAAACTTAGGCTTCACAAGGTTGGTGATTAATTTGTAGGCAGCTGCATAAAAATATTTAATAACATTCCTCAGGATTTGATTAATATGCCAATAAATAAATTTTACATAGAAGTGAAAAAAACTTTAATGAGTAAAGGTTACTATAAAGTGGATGAGTATGTTAATGATGTTAATGCGTGGTCAACATAAGTCTCTTGCTTGCTCGCACAAAAAAAATTGTAAACTAAAGCAAATTAAAAAAAAAAGAAAAATAGTCTAGTTCTAATATAGTTCGCTGAGTTTCTTGCTGGTATCTTCTCAGTAGAACTAACCTACCGAACCAGCGAAAGAATCATTTTCCAATGATTTATTTGTACATTATTTAATATTTTTATATTATTTATTGACATATCCAATTGTAAGATTTGACGTTCATATGTGCTCTTTGTGTGCCTAAACTGAATAAATGAAATTGATTCTTTGATTCTTTGATTTATTCTTGATTAATAGACAATGCATGTTACAATTTATTATTTATAAACATCAATTCTCCCTCTCCACCTAAACCCAATTATGATAAATATGTGTTGTATGAAATCTATCTATAAAATCTAAAGGAAGGCTTCAAGAAACACTTTAATTCTGTTAGTATAAAAGCTGTTTAAACTAAATTAAACTCTGTTGTGATTTATTTAGTCTTATTTTTGTCAATTTGTTGTATTTATTGCCCTTTCTCTGTATGAGCATTTTTGATATTGGGTTAGCCAAGGCCATCTAGCGATGTGTAGCTGAACTAGTCATGCGAATATTGGGACATTGGGACTTCTCACTTTTAACCGATTTCATAAAAGGAGGAGATTCTCAAACTGATAGTTTTTTTTGTATATGCGATTATAACGCAAATTATGATCAGATTTTCGGGATTGTAATAGATTAGTAAATCAGTGAATTCAGTTATTTTTATCTTTTCAGTGCCTGATTTTTTTTCTTGAAGTAGCTTTAACTTTTTGTTACAATTTTATTTATATGATAGCTAAAATATTGTTATCTTCTTCCACAGTGGATATTTTTGTCGAGACTCCGTATTGCTTTAGAGAATTTTCTAACAGAAGAATTAAGTGAAACCATACTTCACACAGAGATTGAACCAGGATCGAATTGAAATCACACGGAAAATATTAACCTTTTTCACAATATCAATATCATTTCTTGCTTTTGTTTAATTTTCTTAGAGCTCCCCGCAGCTATTACCTAGGTAATCAAATAAGTACCTACTTACCTACATTAAATACTTATTTTAATGATATTATTATCTATAAACTAGTTGATGTTTTGCCATTAGATATAATTACCTGGTGCGACATTGCACGTATACACTAAACTCATTAAAATCCAATGACATATTATTAATAGTTACGTCATGCAGAAACATGTTGGCTTTCAAAAATGGCGCAAACACTAAGTCTTTACTAAATTTAGAAATATTATAATTACTACTTAAATTAAATAATATGTCATTCATTATTCATCGAATAACCCGCCCCTGATCGCTCCTAGCGCAAAGGTGCCAGGAACGATCAGCCTCTGTACCAGGAACCAGGAGGTGTGGCAGCTACAGGGCAGACAATAGTTGCGTCTCACAGCAAGCACTGTGTCGTTGTTCCAGGGAACTACTTAATAATAATACGCCATTATTATTTACTTATATAAATTATATCATACAAGGCGACTAAGGGATAGGGTTGTTTAACATCAGACAGATATATACAGCCCAGACTCAGCCTCAGCTGCATGGCTTGAGTCAATAATAGTGCTCGGAATACGGCAATAGGCTGAAATGTTGTTATTAATTCACCTCTGCCTAACCCTCCAGGGATAAAAGCGTGATTATATGTATGTATGTATGTTTATTATGTTTTATGTCAATAATAATATTATTATTTCGAATTTATTATTAAAGACGTTTTTTTTTCGTAGCGCACTGTCGCGTATCTGATTGGTGCTATTGCCATACATACAATCACGCCTCTATCCCCGGAGGGTTCGGTCCTACGTAATAGGGGGTGAGCCTATTGCCGTATTCCTATGGCACGGCACTATTGTTGACACAAGCCATGCATCAGTGGCTGAGTATGGGCTGTATATATGTCTGTTGTGAACAGCTCTGCCTTGTGCGACACCGCATGGGAAGAGATGGTGTGATCCAAATTCTACTCTGCCGGGAACCACGCGGTTTCCTCCACACATTCCTGGCAGATATAATTTCCTCAGTTATTCCTTTCTTGTCCCACTCATCACAATGTCTATCAAGTGGAATAATAGACAAAGTCGAAAGTCGGGGCAAAATACGAGACCTAATTTGTAACTTAAAATGTCTGTAAAATCTGTACAACACCATGAAGGCAAATAAAGATTTTGACTTTGTCCGTGTTTCCCTCACCCAAGGTGAACATCTCAAACTGATAGGTAGCCCAGGGTCAGTCAGAGTGCAATGGATGGCCACCTATTGGTATATGAGATCCAAGCATAGATGAATAAATAGTTACTACGATCCAAGGCAGCGTGTGATTTTAGTAAAAAAAAACACTGGAATCTAACTATTTAATCTATTTATATAAGTTTTAACAAATCAAAAAACCCGTTTTAATAGTTTACTAAACTAAAAAGTAATAAACAAATCTATTGTTAATGGGTTTTAGATTAGAAAATGAAATGAGTGAACAAAACATTAACTATAGGCAATAGGCTCGCCACCTATTACATTGGGACCTAAACATAAACTGGCGAAATGTGGGTGCTAGCACCTATGCCTACCCCTTCGGGGATATAGGCGTGAGTTTATGTTATGTTATGTAAATGTTAAAAAAGTGGAGCACTCGATGATACTATTATAAGTATTCAAATGTAGGGTTATCCTATCGTATTCAATGCCTCCGAATATTTTTTGCTTTAATAAAATGTAATAAAACCTTATACTACAAAAAAATAATAAATATATAGGTACATATGTTGTCCGTACTCTAAAATGGCGATAAAAAGAAGATAACGAAAGTCATCATTTTAGGCACAACAATTACACAGACGCGATAGTGCATTACGCAAAACAAAAACGTAATATTGTTGATATACGAAATAATAATAAAACTGATAATTAATTTAAATTGATAATAATGACACATTATTTCTTTACGTAAGTAGCTATATCTTTAATAAAAAAAAATTACGTGCGAAAAATCCCACGGATACCCCCCCGCCGGAACCGGTGGGGGAGGTTATGTCGGACTCGAACCAACTAAACCGCACGGCGACTGTGGGTTATCGTTGGTTGCCGAAGTTGAGGTTGACAGGCATATCCCTCGCACCCCGGCCGACCCAGGGCCATCTCTCTCGATCTGACTCTCCTCGGGTGCGCCCTTTCTCCATCAAAAAAATGTCCTCCAAAGATTGTCCTACGATGACACCGAGCAGTTAATGTCTGTTTTAAAATAAATAGTGTTTATGTTGCGTAATTAATACATAACTTTAGTTAGTAGTAGTGTATCACTCTAGCATTGTAATATTCATAGTGAATTGGTTATACCTGTAATAGTATTTAAGAAATATTGTTAATCTGCACTTGACGCCTGAAGCACAGGACTACCTAGTTCAGGCACAGCTTAGATAATATCCTTAAGTAAAGACCTCTGTAAGACAATTAACTGCACAAATATATATTATACACACCTTTCTTTTTACGTGCGCAACATCCCCACCGGAGCCGGTGGAAGAGGTTATGTCGGACTCGAACCGACTAAAACGCACGCCGCCTGTGGGTCGTTTTGGTTGCCGAAGGTGAGGTTGACAGGCGTATCCCTCGCACCCCGGCCGACCCAGGGCCATCTCTCACGATCTGGCCCTCTCATATTATACATACCTAAGATACCTACTCATGCACAATGAAATAATGCACAATAGATTAAGAAAGAACCCATGTAAAATATTGTACAATGATTTTGAAATAAATTGAATTTGATTTGATTTGGTTACATACAAAGTTTCAAATCACGTCTCTTATAATTTTTATCAGAAATGTACTAAAATGTTTATAAGTACATAAATTGTCGGTAATGGTAATTACATGCCTATACAAATCTGCTCACGCCTATTTCCCTCTGGGGTAAGCAGAGACAATAGCCTTCTGCTTTTACCCTTACACGCTACACTATCTTCCTCTACTGCCATTAAACATTTTATGCATGTCCTCTGCTTCTAACCTGCCCACTTTATTAAACAATTACTTAGGTTAATATTACTTCTAAGATGGGTTAACTCGAAAGGTATCTCCGGCGCATGCCCTTCACAACCACCTGATATTAAAAAAATCCAATTACCCGTCAATCAACTCCATCAAGCCTAAAACCTTTTGACCCTAAACTCACCAAAAAATGTTTAACACAAGTGAAAATAAACATCGGTTACAACACTCAGTAGTGTTGTACCACGAAACAAATTACGTTACAATAGACGAAGTCAAAACTTTACATCGACTTGTCAGCCAATCAACGCTGTTTTGTCGAATCTAACTGAATGTTTTGTCTATAAAATTAGGTAGAGGTGACCGTTGCTACTTATAAGAAAAGTTTTAGATGTTTCTTAGGGTTCCGTACTTCAAAAGGAAAAACAGAACCCTTATGGGATTACTCCGTTACCTATCTGTTAACCTTTTTCTCAGGAACGCATGGAGATATCAAGTTGAATTTAACATCAAATACTCATGTCTGCAAGTTATAAAAAATCTAATTTCCAAATGAATATCATCCAAAGATATAATTGTTTAGGTAGGAAATTTAACCAAATGCAAAAGTATACCTATAGGGTATTCTTACACCCGAGGAGAGGGCCAGATCGTGAGAGATGGCCCTGGGTCGGGGTGCGTGGGATATGCCTGTCAACCTCACCTTCGGCAATCAAAACGACCCACAGGCGGCGTGCGTTTTGGTCGGTTCGAGTCCGACATAACCTCTTCCACCGGCTCCGGTGGGGAGGTATCCGTGGGGATTTTGCGCACGTAACAACAAAAAAACGTACTCTTCGTGATACTAGAATCATGAAATTTGGCAAGAAGCGAGGTTTTATAGCATAAGTATTGTTATAAAATCTAGCTTCAATCTAGCTTCTTTTTTAAAGTAATAAACGCTTTAAAGCCGAAAAAAATCAAACTTCTTAGCCAACGCAGAAGCTGTCCCGAAATATTTTTTTATACAGAACACAGACTTGCATTTGCCTGGTTTTTTGTGGCAGATAGGTATAAGTGAGTTGATTTTAGCGGTTTTTATAGGGAAATAGTTTTTATTGAATAGGTATTTATTAGCGATTGTTATTTATTGATTGGATGAGAGGCTGCTGAGGTAGTTAAGATCCGTGATGTCTGAAACTGTTTAAAAAAACAATTCTAGAGTTACTAGATTTCTTCATCTGGGTGCCAATCTCATTTGCATTAGGTATAGCATTTTTGTATTTTGGAGCTCGATTTCTGGTATGTTATTCCCGGTTTCTGGTTTATTTTGGTTTACGGGAACGACTGTCGTTTGTCTTTATAAAGAAATAGGGTCACTTTGTGGTCTGTCTGTCTGTCTGTCTGTCAAGACCTTCTTCTCAGATAAGGCGTTTCCTTGGCGTATTGAAATGAATATCAGCATGCCGGGGAGATATCATCGGCGCTGCTGTTACTGTTATTTATTTTATTTTCTTATTAATTTTCTTTCTTGCTTTCTTTCTTTCTAAACGCCAGTTGCTATTTAAATTTTCTTCATCTGAATCTAACTATATACACATATTCACGCCTTACATCAAGGGTAGGCAGAAGTGTATTGATACCCATATTTTATCATCTAAGATTTTCGGTCCCACGTAATATGGGCGAGGCTTTAACCGCCAAGCGGGCATTTTATTTTCGCTGTTCAGTAACAACAGGAGAAGAAAAGGACCACCCCATTTCTTTCCGTGGTAAGAGTTGTCCATCTAAAAGTTCAAATGGACAACTCTTAATAAAAAAAATTAAAGGAACGGCTTAATTTTATTTTCTAATTCCAATTTTTTCTTTTGTCAAACGATTTTTTTTAACTTATTTATTTATTTATTTATTTGGGACAAAAAACAGTTACATGATAAAGTCTTAAACAAATAATCTTAAAAAACTAAAACAGATTTTCAACCATGTAACCAACAGAATTGTCCACGAATTGACCATAGACATACACAGACAACTTTTCAATTACCACGTAGTCTTTTCGTAAACTTACTCTAATGAAATATTTCTTTGTTACTACTTAATTAGAAGTCATTAGATTTATTAAAAAATATTAATGTTTATACAAATTATGGATCGAGGAACCAAACTAAAAGAAAAACTATTAAGATTTTGAACCGATAGTGTTAATTTGAAGTCGCATTACTTGACTAGTCTTCGAGCGTCGAGATGTATGCGAGGAACATTTTTTGAGCGCCTACCCACACCCTAATAATGAATTTACACCGCGATAGTTTAAAAAGGCACATTAGTTGTTTCATGAGTTCGCTTTATGGCTCTTCGACAGCGTCTAGTGTCAAACATGTTGTACATTTCGTTAAGGTATATTAAATCTACAATTTAGAAAGATTTCATACATAACCTAAAAATAGTATATTGTTAATCATTGCCGCGTGATTCCCGGCAGAGCATAATTTGGACCGCTTAATCTCTTCCCATGCGGTGTCGTAAAAGGCGACTAAGGGATAGGGTTGTTTAACATCAGACAGATATATACAGCCTCAGCCTCCTCAGCCTCAGATGCATGGCTGAGTCAACAATAGTGCCGGGAGACGGCAATAGACTCACCCCCTATTACGTGGGACCGAATTCAATGATTGGGGAAATGTGGGTGTTAATTCACCTCTGCCTAACCCTTTGGGGATAAAGGCGTGATTGTATGTATGTATGTTAATTACACGTATTCCTTACAAACGATTTAAACGACATTGATTATTTAATTTAGAACTTTTAGTGTATTTTACTGTAAATTTCTATAAGATTGTGACACTAGTGTTTCTGTTTTCTATTTTCTTAACACATTACAAGTATTTAATAAGGATTTCTGTATATTGATATGACATTCACAAACTTATACCTAACTAGCTGACGTACCCCGGCTTCCCTCGTGGCATATTTTAAAACCTCAAATCACCTCTTAGATTTTTAGTCTTCAATAATGTATGGAAGTCTTACCGATTTTTAGCAATTATGATCACTGCTTCGCTCCTCTAAGTACTAGCGTGATGATATATAGCCTAAAACCTTCTTCTATAAACGGACTATTCAACACAAAAACAAGTATTCAATTCAAACCAGTAGTTATTGAGATTAGCGTATTTAACCAAACCAACAAACTCTTTAGCTTTATAATAAAATATTGTAGGTATGTAATTTTAAAACATTTAGTATGCTAACTATTCACATCGCTTAAGATAGGAAAATAATTGAATTGGTTCAGACGGGGTTCGAACACGCGACGCTTTCTTTACAGGGGGAAAGTTCTGACCACTAAGCCACCGGACCTCGCCTGTAATCATCCATATCTTCCTATATTTATATCCGTCTTACGGCGACCGTCTCGTCTCCGTATCTAAGATTAGGAGAAGTAAGTTTTAGACGGTCAGACCATTCCCCCTGTAAGGGAAAAATCGCGGGTTCGAACCCCGCCTGATTCAAATGTTTTCCTATAATAATCGATTATAACATAATAGTTATAAATGTTAACTTTATTCACGGTTGTATCCGAGGCCCAGGTCATTATTTCTCCTCCTTTCTTTTTTTTGGATCTTATGGTAGGTTTCCCTCCAGGGGTTGGGAGGCCCGACGGTAGTCATTTCCACAAAAATAGAATAAGCCAGATCATGACGCGACTCCAAAGTACAAAGCTTTGATGATGACATTCTGAAAGTCATAATAGAAAAACATGATTGATTTAATATAATATACTAGCTGTCCCGGCAAACGTCGTTTTGCCATATAATGTTAAGGGTGGACAACCCTTAACATTTAGGGGGATGAAAAATAGATGTTGGCCGATTCTCAGACCTACTCAATATGCTCACAAAAATTCATGAGAATTGGTCAAGCCGTTTCGGAGGAGTTCAAGTTCGAACACCGTGACACGAGAATTTTATATATAAGATATATCTCTATGCCTAGTGGTATGGGTAATGGACTGCTAAGACGAGGTCTCGGGTTCGATCCCAGGTTTTACCATGGCACACACCAATGACTTTTCGATGCTTTTCGAAGTTATGTGTGTATTCATTGCAGATTTATAAATGCCCGGTTAATGGCAATAGGCTCGCCACCTATTACATTGGGACCTAAACACAAACTGGCGAAGTGTGGGTGCTAGCACCTTTGCCTACCCCTTTGGGGATATAGGCGTGAGTTTATGTTATGTTATGTTATGTTATGTTATGATTTAATATCGTATTTCTATCTCTCAAGCAAGTTCACTGGACAATTTGTGCTGTCAGTGGGAAAACTAAAGGCTTGTCCTGCTTTGTCCTCTACACTGACGGTACAGAAACTCGGTGCTGACAGGGTCGGCAGCGCGAGTGTGGCTCCTCTGATGTTACACACGTCCATAGGCCACGGTAACCACTTTCCATTAGGTGAGCCGTGTGCTTGTCTGCCACCTAAGTGGTATTAAAAAAAGAAGAAATGATTACCTACTACAGAGTTCTTTCACTTTCAAACTGTAATTTTCTACCGGTCTAAATATTTTCCACTTTCAACCGAAGCAAAGTAAAAAACATACCGCACTCAACCGACAACAAAATAACATAAATTACAAACATACATATAATCACGGCTTTATCCCCGAAGCGTTAGGCAGAGGTGAATTAACACCCACATTTCACCAATTATTGAATTCGGGCCCACGTAATAAGGGGTGAGCTTATTGCCGTTTTCCGGGCACTATTGTTGACTCAAGCCATGGATCTGAGGGTGAATCTGAGCTGTATATATCTGCCTAATGTTAAACAGCCCTATCCCTTAGTCACATTGTACGACACCGCATGAGAAGAGATGCGGAGGTCCTAATTCTACTCTGTCGGGAATAAAATAATATGTGTATATCTAATATATAAAATACTTGTGTCACAGTTATAGTGTTTATACTCCTCCGAAACGGCTTCACCGATTTTGATGATATTTTATATGTATATTCAGTAGGTATGAGAATAGGTGTATAACAAATTTTTGCACCCCTAAGTGTTAAGGGTGGTCCCAAAAAACCTCCTACCACCGACCCCTATGTTTTGATAGCATTTTTCATACTCTAGAAATAATTCATATGGTAAAACAACGTATCTTAATTTATAATAACAATAACAATTTTGTATATTTCTATGTCCGTTCATTTGACTGGAGTGGTATTTAGAAAATATACAGATCAACCGGAAAATCTCTCACCCTCAACGGTCATACCCAAGACGGTGTGCGATTTTAGTCGGTTCGAATTCTACATAACCAACGCCGCCGGTTTTGCACTCGTTAAAAAATGAGGCTCTTCGGGGTTACAAGAAACATGTAATAAATAAAACTAAGTAAATTTCAGCGTTGTTTAAACTAATCTACATTAAAAATAGATTAAAATACAGCAAACAGCTGACAATAAAATTAATTATTCCTATCACCGCGACCAAAATATCAATTTATACACGATGAATAAATAAAGTGTAAAGTATGTACACACGATACATTTGGTAATGTATGTTTGCCGACACGTGTAAACACTATGAGTGTAACATCTGTTCGAGACAGCTACATTCTCGTTCTTCTTCTTCTTTTTTTTTTATATAAGACACGTCTCGCTTCGCCTGATGGTAAGCTGAAGGCAAAGTTTCAGGAGAGAGGGTCACCATTACAGACACATAGCATGTCACATTGGCGGCCGATTAAAGGACTCGGGAGTGTAGGGAGAAGGTTTTCTTATACCACTTAGGTGGCAGACAAGCACACGGCCCACCTGATGGAAAGTGGTTACCGTGACCTATGAACATGTGTAACACCAGTGGAGTCACATTCGTGCTGCCAACCCTGTAAGAACAGAGATTTTCTGTGCCTTCAGTGCAGTATACAAAATTAGGACAAGCCATTGGTCTTCCCACTGACAGCACAATAACTCTCCAGTGAGCTCTGGCTACCCTACTGCCAGAGCTCACTGGAGAGTTTTTGTGCTGTCAGTGGGAAGACCAAAAGCTTGCCCTGCTTTGTCTTTTACACTGACGGCACAGAAACTCTGTGTTCACAGGGTTGGCAGCACGAGTTCGACTCCCTTGGTGTTGCACACGTCCATAGGCCACGGTAATCACTATCCATCAGGTGGGCCTTGTGCTTGTCTGTCAATCAAGTGGTATAAAAAAATAGTGTATAGTTACTCTAATCAACTGGAAAACATTTTAGATGCGTCCTAAAAAACAATTGTGAGCTGTTTCTATCAATTATTCAAGTTCAATGATCTGACCTTGTGAACAAAACAGAAGTACAAATTACTTTCGCTCGTGTCGTGTGTAAAATGTAAAACAGGCTCATTAGGGTTGTCGAGGGTCCGATAACCCTGATTATTTATAAAAAATTAAACGTTGAGGTATTTCTGAAGATACCAATCTCTTCTTGAAGAGCAATGTCAATGACCAACTGAATTCAAATAAAACAAAAAAATTAAATTATAATTTAAAACGAATCGATACAGAAAAAATTCCAAAACATGTTGGTTGGCACCTTTATTTATCCTTTTACTTTAATATTTCAAGTCATTGATATGTTTCTAGAAGTCATTTTGTCGGGGACCTTGGACGTTGATTACATTTCAGTCTCTCCAATTTAATTGGGAAAAGGTTCGAAGTATGTACGATTTGAGATTGATATGGTCACATATTGAAATACACTTGTACTTTTTCCACGTTGTTTTTTTTATTAGTACACCTGACCGGTTTCGCCTTACGGCATCCTCACTGGTTTACAATCTATACTTAATATTATAAAGCTGAAGAGTTTGTTTGTTTGTTTGTTTGAACGCGCTAATCTCTGGAACGGTCCGATTTGAATGATTCTTTCAGTGTTGGATAGTCCATTTATCGAGAAAGGTTTTAGGCTATACATCATCACGCTACTACTTAAGGGAGCGGAGCATTGATAATAAATGTTAACAAATGCAGCAATTTTTCATACATATTTTGAAGACTAAAACATACGGGCTCAAAGGGATATGAAGCTTCAAAATATACCCCGGGCGAGCTGGGGTGGGTCAGGTAGTATTAAATATGTGTAACAACAAATTCCACCAAGTATCATCAATCACCAGTATAAATGGTCATTTACATAAATAGTAAAACACTCTGCGCTTACAGGGTCGGCAGCGCGAGTGTGGCTCCTCTGGTGTTACACACGTCCATAGGCCACGGTAACCACTTTCCATCAGGTGGGCCGTGCGCTTGTCTACCACCTAAGTGGTATAAAAAAAAATACCATGTTTATTTGATTTATAGAGTATGAAATATTTCAGTGCTCGGTCTCTCGGTCAAATCAGGCACTCAATAAACTTTAAAAACATGTGCTGTTTTAAAATGGTTTTTAGTAATTGCAGTTGCTAATATTCTTATTAAAAAAGAAATGAAAACCAATAAGATTCACCTATCTACGATACTGATTGATCCACTTCGAATTTCTGTAAAGTTATTTTGTCCTATTTGTTAGAAACAGCCCTAGCTGTAATGTTTTATGACAATATGTACGGAGCGTCTTCCAATTATTGTCTCAGGTGTATCTATAGCACTATAGCGGGGGACCTGAAGAATTTAGAGAGATTTTTCATGTGTATCGGTGACTTGGGTACCCAGACTCGTACTCAACCGCCAGTCTACGTGATCAAGAAATATCTAGTCATACTGCATCTCCCGGGACTCGTCAGTACGTGCGCGAGGTGGTGGAAAATCCTCAACTTTGTTTTTGTTTTTAAATGATCTTTATTGCACAATAAATAGATACACATTTTTTTTATAGCACTTAGGTGGCAGACAAGCGCACGGCCCACCTGATGGAAAGTGGTTACCGTGGCCTATGGACGTGCGTAACACCAGAAAAGCCACACTCGTGCTGCCGACCGTGTGCACAAAGTTTCTGTACCGTCAGTGTAGAGGACAAAGCAGGACAAGTCTTTAGTCACTGACAGCACAAATTCTCCAGTGAGCTGGGCTACCCTACTCACCGCTGGGAACACAACACGAAGTTATTATAACCGCGGTATTCTGTAGGGCGGAGGTACTTCCCCAGTCGGACTGATCAACGGGGTGGAAATACACATGTACAGAGCAAGGAACTGCTATCTGAGAGCGTTCATTACAAGTCTTATAATAAAATAATCACTTTGTCAGACTAGAGCGCTTGTAAAAGTTTACAAAATAACAATTCAACTAACCAGTTAAAACACAAATTATAAACACTATTATATTTATATAAAACTCAAAACTTATGAACTTTTTAGTCCTAAATTCGTTTATTTACTAATGTAGGTAGTTGATAAATTAACTAGTCGCGGCAGTCAGAAGCTGGGAACAAAACGTAGAGATGGGGTAAGCGACATGTACTGTAACTGTTGATATAAGGCAAGTCAGAGACCTCCGTCTTACCAATACTTGAGACCAGTTTATTTGAATGACATATATGTTTACGCCTAAAATCCTGAGCTGAAAGAAAGATAGGACACTTGTGTACGTGCTCCCGCTCTAAGGAGCCCAAGTAATCCAGGCTGTTCATTGGATTACTTACTGCAGTATCCCAGCAGATATCCCGTTTCCATCCAAATGGCTCAAAAATCTTGTACAGTGAAGCCCTATGACTGCTTTATTACGCTATCTGCTTCTGATATTCTCTTTTTTTGGTTATTTATCAGAGAAATTACTGTCAATGACAAAACTACTTTCCCCAAGGCAGCGAGTTATGTATTTATTTTAAATTTTCTGTGCTAATTCGTTCTGAAATAGATAACATTTTTAGAATTACTTTGCCAAGACATTTAGTAAGGTACAAAGTTGGGTGTTTAAATGTTCGTTTATCAATAGTTATTATAAATTTATTTACTAGCTGTTGCCAGCAGCTCAATCATCCGGTCCAGTACGAATTCTGTTTGGAGCACATCGGTTGTATTATCTTGGGATCTATTTAGGTAACCTTTATTGTTGTCTTGATTTCGATTCCCGCTTAGTAACTACAAAAATTGGCACGCATAAACGGCACGATATGAGTACCCATGTAAATGTCTATAAAAATAAAATCTACATATATTTATCCGCGTTCTAGAACTCTTAAACATCTCAGTTAATCTTTCCTGACACTTGTCTAGCTAGATACTTACTAGATCCTCTAAATAGGTTGCAGCGAAGTGCGGTCCGCATCATTGGGAATCCCGAGGTCACGAACACCCTAGAACCTTTACAGATGCGTAGAGATATTGTGTCCTTGGCAGTATTTTACCGTTTGTACCATGGTGAATGTGCTGATGAGCTCTTCCAATTAGGCCCACCCTCCCCTTTCCTATACAGGACGACACGTGCAGGGCTTAGATGTCACCCGCACACGGTGCAGAATATCCGATCAAGAACCAAGCGGTTCGGTGACTCTTTCCTTTGTCGCACCATTAAGGCATAAGTAATATTGACCCCTTTTCTGAGTCTTTGCCTTCAGCTTACCATCAGGCAAGGCGAAGTTTAATTGACGTGTCCTATATAAAAAAATACTCACACGGATCTATCTAGATACTTAGCGGAGTGTAGATTGACCTAGAATATTTATTTATTTAAAATTCATTGTTTAATTTAAACCTGAATGTTCGTTCAGAAACATTTAAATTCACTATCTACAGTTATGTGCCAACTGTACACGTGTAAGTAAGTAGGTAGGTACTTGAATGAACAGCGTGTGCCTTTGAAATCCGAGCGAAGCCAGGTCGCGACATGATGGATGATTAACGATACCTTCCTGCTGACAACGTGTCTGTTTGTCTGATTGTGACATTCAGAGACAGGTACACTACTGTTAACATTGTATGGTTCAAGTCACAGGCGATACTCGTAGATATTTTGATGTTAATTTTCGCTAGTTATTTTAATCTGCATTAATTCTTCTGCCTCTTAATGTTAATCTCAGTCGCATACGGAGCTTCCAGCTCGGATTCTGAGGTCCGCTTCACCTGTCTAACTGCAGATTTGGCTAAACTTCGATATTTTTTTTTTTTTATAGATATTTTATTTAAAGGCAATATCAAAGCACTGCAGCTATGCCAGTTGTTATACTTTTTAGTGCTCTAACTACCCGTAACGATTGCCATAGATGTTGGTATGGCTTAATATGCCTTCCGAGGCACGACCAGACCAATACATTACCTATATTCTTGCATACAAATATTTGCACTGAGCGAGGATAGAACCCGCGCCTCCTGCGTTGGGGCAGCGTTCATTACCATCACACCACAGAGAGTGTCAATCTACATTAATTAAGTGTGCAAAAAGTTAAGTAAGCTCCAAGGCATCTATTTGAATAAATAAATCATTCTAGAACATAGGTTAGCTGGTAACATACACAATAACAAAAACTAAGTCACTTCAAATATAAACGTTTATTATGCATACAAATAACTACCCCTCTAACCAGGATCGGAGGAACCGTCATGGCTCTGACATTTATTAACGTAGTTAGATCTTGATTTCGAATCAGGGTACCCAAGTCTTCGATACACATGATAAAGCCCTCTGAATTCTTCAGGTCACTCGCAATAGTGCTATTTATTTATTTATTTCTTAACTTCAACTTCAACTTTTATTGGAGTGGCTTTTGTGGAAGTCCACCACAATTTCGCCAATGTCATGTGTCAGAAAGACAAACTGTCAAATGATATACAAAGGGATAAAATAGTGGAGCCAAAGAAAATTTAGAAAGCTTACAGAAAATCTGATAAACATCAAACAAAACTAGTATTTAGTTTGAAAACTCTAAAAAAAAGGTACGCTCACAGATTACTGTCATTGCATGACTAAACATTTGGATACAATCAAATATATTATAAGATCTAGACAGTATTCCAAATATAGCTTACACAACATGAAATTACTATTCAGAGAGTTAGTGTGACAGTGGGTTTATAATATTCCCGAAAGATCGTTACACCCTTTTCCCTAAATAAAATATCATAATGCGCAAAAATCATATTTATTTTTTTATATAAGAATATTAGAACCGATATTACTAATATTCCCTCTGACCCCCCCAGATAAGCTCTAAATTTCTTGTGTTAGGTTGTTTAGTTCTTGTGTGGGTTCACGCCGATAGTGTAGTGGCCAGGTTTCGAACGTGACACCTCTCCATCGTAAATCTGACTGCTTAACTACTAAGCACTAATTCACGAGATACAATACAAAAGTGTTCCTACTTAACTTACCCTATATATTGTCGACTAGCTGACCCACCCCAGCTTCGCACGGGGTATATTTTGAAGATTCATATCCCTTTGAGCCCGTATGTTTTAGTCTTCAAAATATGTATGAAAAATTGCCGGATTTGTTAACATTTATTATCAACGCTCCGCTCCCTTAAGTAGTAGCGTGATGATATATAGCCTGAAACCTTCCTCGATAAATGGACTACCCAACACTGAAAGAATCATTCAAATCGGACCACTAGTTCCAGAGATTAGCGCGTTCAAACAAACAAACAAACTCTGCAACTTTATAATATTAGTATAGATTAGTAAACATATTTCGACCCCATCTAATCGCTTGTCACTTAGACCACAATCCACCAAATGATAGATGCCCGGACATGTAACGTTAGCACATTGCAAATTTCCATTGTGTTTCTGCCTGTTGTTGGCTTGTTGCCGTTCGTTGCCGTATTACTGTGGCCACCGACAACGGACAGACACCTGTGTTGCCTCACAATCATTATACATATTAATATCATACTCGTACCAATACCGTCTACTTAAACAGCTTAAAATTAGTTAATAATAATAATAAATATTTCTCGACATTCTACACAACGCTATTTAGACACATGGTAAGCATTGCTTAACTAGCTTGTGTTATGGGATCTAGAATGCGGATAAACATACTTAGGTACCTTTTTTTTTGTAAATCCATACATATTTTACATAGAAACACCCAGACCCATGCAAATATACATATTCATGCATGAAGTTACAATGGCATATGGTCTACTGCTTTGTAAATAAATATTTCTTCGATATATTTATTGTTATTTAAAGTAGTTAATACATTTTCTTCACTCGTTATTACACATTTTATCATCTTCAAAATCTTTATACCTACCACTAAGGTGGTACGCACATGGCCCATTTGATGGAAACTGGTTACCGTGGCCTATGGATGTGTCCAACACCAGAGGCGGTACACTCGCGCTGTCGACCCTGAAAAAACCTTCTAATGCCCCTTTCGAAGAACCCCATATTGTATGCACATGGGAAAAACCGTAGCAGGGAGTTCATTCCACAGCTTGAGTGTGCGTGGAATGAAGTTTCTTTCATACCGCACAGTGCGTGCCGTCTCAGGTTGCAATGTGTGGGGATGAATTCCCTGCCTATGGCGAACCTTTTAATGCTCTTCTTGAAGAACCCCATATTGTAGTAGCTTGGAATAAGAAGACAGCTTGAGAGTCGTCTCGTTATTATTTCGGGTCGCATCTGAGGCTTTTATCTCGGAGCCCATAGTGCACTTTGTCCTTTTTATCCGACTACAGTGAAGCAAAAGGAGGGTTTTGACAGGCTATGTATGTATGTATGTTCATCTGTTCCCAAATAGCTCCTCAACCACCCATTAGAACTGGACAAATGCGCCACGGTAAAATCATGCCATCAGGCCTGAGAGGTAGGTCACGTCGGCAATCTCGTCCCAATTGAGCAATCCGACTGGGGAAGTAACTCCATCCTACAGAATACCACGGCTATAATAACCTCGTGTTGTGTTCCCAGCGGTGAGTAGGCAGCCAGCTAGAATCAGCTCACTGGAGAGTTTTTGTGCAGTCAGTGGGAAGACTACAGGCTTGTCCTGATTGTGTCTTCTGCACTGACGGCACAGAAACTCTCCGTCCCTACAGCGTCGGTAGCACGGGTGTGACTCCTCTGGTGTTTACACACGTTCATAGGTCACGGTAACCACTTTCCTTGTGCTTGTCTGCCACCTAAGTTGTATTAGAAATAATGCCGTCAGGTGAGCCCTGTGCTCATCTGCCACCTAAGTGGTATAAAAAATGAATATCATAATAATTCTCATGGCACCGTACTGAAACCCCATAAGTCCTATCAATAAAACATTAATCTTACAAGGTCCTTCAAGACAGCCGTAACGAAACATCACTGTAGGTATTGTTCTGCCCACCCTGTAGCGGAGACGCCTTGAGCATAGAGCGATCGGCCTCAAGGGACAACTGTCCTAGTTGGTGAGGTACGCTGATTTTGTGGCAATCAATCACTGTGGGATCACTTTTATGAACACAAATAATGGTCAACAATTGAATGGAATAGGATATATCTTAAAAACTGTAGTATGAATACTTCAAAATAAAGGTGAAAAAACTATAATGAATAAAGTTTACTATAAAGTAGATGAGTATCTTGATGATGTTAATGCGTGGTCGACATAAGTCTCTTGCTTGCTCGCACAACATATAAATGTAAACAAAACCATATTTAAAACAACAAAAACAGATAATAAAATTCTTATATAGTTCTCTGAGTTTCTTGCTGGTAACTTCTCAGTAGAACTAACCGACTGAACCAGCGAAAGAATCATTTGCCAATGGTTTATTTATATTACTTATTATTTTTATAATATTTATTGACAAAATTGTAAAATTTTAACGTTCATTATGTGTTTTTTATGTGCCTAAACTGAATTGATTCTATGCTTCTATTAAAACTTTCAAGATCTATACATGAAGTTTTAGCTCGACCAAGAAGGCCATAGGCCACAATCACTTTCTATCAGGTGGGCTGTGTTGCTTGTCTGCCATCTATATAATTATTGTTTAATCAATTGATCTACTCGGTCTAGGGTGAACTCATTTCTTTTTCAATAAATAGAAGAGAATTACAGAATCAATTTCATTTATTTAGTTTAGGCACATAAAGAGCACATATGAACATCACATTTTACAATTATGTCAAGAAATAATAAAATAATATAAAAATATTAAATAATGTAAAAATAAACCATTGGAAAATGATTCTTTCGCTGGTTCAGTAGGTTAGTTCTACTGAGAAGATACCAGCAAGAAACTCAGAAAACTATATTAAAACTAGATTATGCTTTTAAAATTTGCTTTAGTTTACAGACTTATGTTGACCACGCATTTACATCATCAAGATACTCATCTACTTTATAGTAACCTTTGTTCATTATAGTTTTTTCACTTCTATTTTAAATTTATTTATTGGGATTTTAATCAAGTCCTGAGGAATTTTATTAAATATTTTTTTCATACAGCTGCTTACAAACGTACTTACAACTTTGTGAATCTCGTCAGATTTTTTTTCGAAAAAATTTAGATTCGTTCGTAAAAGACAATCGTTAGACTAAATCCAGAAGATTTCCATATAGTATTTGAAAACTAACAAAATACGGGCTCAAAGGGGTCATATGAGGTCTAAATATCTCACAGGTACTGTGGAACCTCTTAGCCTTAGGAGGGACTTTACTTCGCTATGTGTGTTCTACCGCCTATACAATGGTTTGTTTTCAGATGAATTGTTTGACATGATGCCCACAGCTACATTCTATCATCGCACCACTCGCCATAGACAGGGAATTCATCCTCACACATTGCGAACTGAGAAGGTGCGCACTGTGCGGTATGAAATAAACTTCATCCCACGCACACTTAAGATGTGGAATGACCTCCCTGCTGTGGTTTTCCCAAGCACCTACAATATGGGGTTCTTAAAGAAGCATCAGAAGGTTTCTTCATGGTCGGCAGCGCGAGTGTAACATCCCTGGTGTTGCATACGTCCATAGGCCACGGTAACCACTTTCCATCAGGTGGGCCGTGTGTTTGTCTGCTACCAAAGTGGTATAAAAAATATAAAAAATATGCCACGAGCGAAGCTGGGGCGGGTCAGCAACGAAAATAGTTATTCCTGCATACAAAAATTTGCACTGAGCGTAAATAGAACCCGGCTGGCTGGCTAGACATCCATTACCTACATTTATTTAGCTATCTATTAAAAAAATTAAAATTAAACCACTTTATGATGATGTACTAATTATTGTCAATATCGATGTCATTACGCACTAATGATTTATAAAATCATCCGCGAGTGTGTACGTGACTTCTAATGAGAAACTGGCGATTATTAAATATTTAGAATCGTTTGAAGTAATTATTTAAGTATTTGTTACTAAATACACTTAATAGGGCAGGTCATTTTCTGAGATAGCAGAGGAAGATTTTTTCTAATAGGATACATACATACATATAAGCCTTTATCCCTGGAGGGTTAGGCAGAGATGCATTAACACCCACATTTCACCAATCTTTGCATTCGGTCTCATGTAACAGGGGATGAGCCTGTTACCGTATTCCGGGCACTGTTGCTGACTCGAGACATGCATCTGAGGCTGAGTCTGGGCTGTATATATCTTCTGTATATATCTTATAGGATAACTTTATTGTTTATAAGATATTTGATGGCTCCATGGGTAAAAATGCTGTTTGATGGAACTGAACATATAAGTTAAGATTTCAAGGATTTCCTTTCATTTAAATCACCATGTTTGTTAGAGAGATTTGATCCTTATTATTGACTCTATCGACTGATGCTATAAAAATACAGGCTGTTATTTTTGGGATTTTAGTGAGTTCGATTATCGGTTGTGGCACGCGAATATTCAAAAACCTTTGATTGTAATTTTGTTTCTTTTTAAAAATAAAATTCGTTAACTCTCGTTCTATAAAAAAATTACTTGGCGTAACGGAAACTTTGTAAATATTATTTAATAACGTCACGCGCAGAATGTCACGTTACCGACTGTTTTTCGGGAACTTTTTAAACTAAAGATGAAGATATATTTATTTGTAGGAACATGTGTACAGATGATGTTACAAAGTATTTTACAATGCATTGCGAGTTTCAACACGTTCTGTCAAGGAGACGTACAAATATGAGTATTCGTGAACTTCCTGTATGAGCACGAGAAATATATTCTACAATGTTCTATCTACGATGTTAATTACATCGTACATAATTTTTAGTTATTTCACAATCATAGGTTACTCATTAATTCCACAATCATAGGTTAATCATAGGCCTCTGCCTTGGCACGACTCCGCCGCAGCTCCAACAGTCTCCTGAGTGTGTTTAAGGATAGGTGGAACTCCCCCTTGTTGCAGCACTGGATGACACTCCACACGTGCCACAGATAGTGGAGTGTTGTTATTCATTTGTATTTATTACTAACATTAGTTCTTAAGTTAAATTGTTACTAACACTATGGATCGATGGTCTGACAATAAACGAATTTTAATTTAATTTAATTTAACAAGGTTAAATTTATCATTATCTGTCAATAAAGAATATAACTAATTAATTTAATGTCAGTATAAAGAAATATATTTAGTCAGAGAGATATTATTACAAATCAGAAACAAAGTGAAAATGTGTGTGTTTCTAATTAATAAGGTTTTACGATAATGTGATGAATTGTAACAGACATTAAATAAATTTCTTCATCTTTTATGATGGCCTTCCGAAATTTGTCAAATACCCAATTGTGGCCAAAGAATTGGTCACACCAGAGGTGGCGGTTTCCATTACGTTACTGACCGATGTTCACTCCTACAAACACAAGCAATTTAGTTTAGCTGGAGGGATTATGAGGAATACTAGTAATAACCGCGGTAGCTTAGTGGTATGGGTAATGGACTGCTGAGACGAGGTCTCGGGTTCGATCCCAGGTTTTATCATGGCACAAACCAATTACTTTTCGATGCTCTTGTGAAGTTATGAATGTATTTATCGATAGTTTATAAGTGCCCGGTTAATGGCAATAGGCTCGCCACCTATCGCCTACATTGGGACCTAAACATAAACTGGCGAAATGTGGGTGCTAGCACCTCTGCCTACCCCTTCGGGGATATAGGCGTGAGTTTATGTTATGTTATGTAACTAATATTTTTTTTAATACGCATAATCTCCAAGGATAATATCCCATTGAAGCCGGCGGCGCTTATTTCGGACTCGAACCGACTAAAACGCACGCCGTCTGTGGATCTAAATTTGCTGGAAACATAAGTTCTTCGGTTACTAATATTTTAGCATTCCCCCAGTAAGGGAAAGATCGCAGGTTCGAAGCCCGCCTTTTTTTTTTTTTAAGTGCGCAAAATCCCCACTGATACCTCCCCACCGGAGCCGGTGGGAGAGGTTAGGTCGGACTCGAACCGACTAAAACGCACGCCGCCTGCGTGTCGCTTTGGTTGCCGAAGGTGAGGTTGACAGGCATATCCCTCGCACCCCGGCCGACCCAGGGCCAGATCGTGTGTGGGGACTACAGAGTCCCCAACTCGTTCCCGGAAACGGGGAGGCGCGCCGCCGCCGCATCCTACTTCTGCCAGGGTGACAGGCGGCTCCACCTGTCACCCCCAGGCCGGCGCTCATGGGGGGCGGAGGTCGTTCATCGACGGTTCGACTCCTGCCTGAATTGATTCAAGTTTTTTCCTATACGAATCGATTTGAATAGCTAGCATAGTAAATGCTATATTTCATTGAATACTCATATTTGTCTACAAATCCTACATCTTGGTCAAAATTTTGTGTATTCAGAAATGCCTATAAAACAAAAATATTGTTATTTTATAACGAAACACTTATAAAACGATTACTAACAAAAACATATTGCATTGTAATGGAATCGCCGACATTGCATAATTGCATATGCTTGTCCCACTTTACGTAAAACAAACAATATTAAATACAAAATATATTTGTGAAACAATATGACACAAATAATACTTCCGCAAACATATCGATTTGCTTGATACTAGAATAAGCAAGTAAGCAAATTCATATAAATTTAATATTTACTACATGTCATCAATCTTACATTTGAATTTCAGACCCTCCGCGTAACACGAACGAAAGACATTTGAGTTTATCAGAGCATTTGAGTAATATGAAGTCACTTCGATCAAGAACCTAGCTGCTCGGAGACTCTTTCCTCTGTCGCACCACTAAGAACTAGAACTCATTACCAGCTCACGTGTTTCCTTCTTCCTACAGTCCCGGGTCCTTTAAGCGGGGCGTGAAAAAGCATCTGATGAGGTCACAAGGCTGAGTGTCACCATTGTAACATGCTCCGTGTCTCTAAAGGTCAAACCACACTAGCGTGACACTGCAGTGGAGACGCGCGACGCGTCAAAAAAAATTCTTGCCTCAGTTTCTTATGAAGTACAACACGTTATAGCGGCACTACAGCGTAGCGGCGCGGCGCATCGTTGCATAATTGACTCACGGCGCACCGCGCCGCTACAGTGGCACGCTGGTGCGGTTTGACCTCTATAGTGACCCTATTTCCTGAGACTGCCTTTAGCTTATCACTTTGCGAGGTGATGACTTCATTGGTGTGTCCTATATATTAAAAAAAAAACTTCGGATTTCTCTTAGTTGGGTTTAAGCCAAAAGAAGTGTGTGTTCGGAGTCTAGTGTTCATCTCCCGGCAATTGCTAGCTTAGGTCAGTCGCTTCGCGGACAGTGAAGTTCAGCCAAACAGGCAGTTAGACTGCAAAAAGCGGACCCGGTCACTGAGGTGAAAGTTTCGAATGCGACATGAAGAAGAATCAAAGAATCAATTTCATTTATTCAGTCTAGGCACATATAGAGCACATATAAACGTCAAAATTTCACAATTATGTCAAGAAATAATATAAAAATATTAAAAAATGTAAAAATAAACCATTGGAAAATGAGTCTTCTGCTGGTAGATTAGTTCTACTGAGAAGATACCAGCAAGAAACTCAGATTAACTATATTAGAACTAGATTATCTTTTTTTTTTTTAATTTGCTTTAGTAAACAATTTATGTTGTGCGATCAAGCAAGAGACTTATGTTGACCACGTATTAACATCATCTACTTTATAGTAACCTAATAAAGTTTTTTTCACTTCTATTTTGTTTATTTAATGGCATGTTAATCAAATCCTGAGGAATTTTATTAAATATTTTTATACAGCGGCCTACAAACGAATCATCAACTTTATGATGCCTGAGTTTTGGTACATGGATTAATGTAAGGATGATGTAGATTTCCGTACCCATGCTACAAAATGTCTCCTAGTTATAATTTGTTAGAAATATTAGTAAACAAAGCGTGATGGAAGTAGGTGTTGAATCGAAATATAGACGATCATAGCTAATAGTTAATTAATAGTTTTGTCTATCAACTAATTAATTGTTTTGATCAAGGTTCCACGTTGTGATGAGAGTCACGTACGCCTGCCGATCAGAGCCATCACACAAGTTCAGAGCAGAAGTTCCACAGACTAGTCGATCGAATAATGACACTAAACGACACAGCTTGTTATGTGATTTAGACCACTAACGCAGTATAAAAGTATCTTTTAATTTTCATTAGTGCTTGAATTGTTCTCAACCAATGACAATTTTACAATATTTTACTGACTTGAACTTCTGTTTAAATTATTTCAAAATTTTAACGACACGTATATTTAATGGGGAATTAATGATATTTTAATGACCATAAATGTTGACATCGTCAAAGGTGGAAATCCCGCGGTGCTAATTCGCTTTTCTTTTTCCTTATGGAAACCTCCTGTCCGCACCTCGTTAACGGCAAGAAGAGGGCGTTTATGTCGTGGTCCAAGTGACTAAAACCCCATGTTGCCTCCGAATGGCATCCTATTACTGAATTGTAACACAATTTCAGAGTTCTGTCCGAGGAGGGTCAGATCAAGAGAGATGGTCCTAGGTCAGCCGGGGTGCGAGGGATATGCCTGTCAATCTCACCTTCGGCAACCAAATATGACCCACAGACGTCGTCGTGCGTTTTAGTCTAGTTCGACATAACCTCTCCCACCGGCTTCGGCAGGGGGATATCCTTGGGGATGTTCGCACGTTAAAAAAAGTGTTAACGTACGTACCTACTGTAGTAGTAGGTATATATACTACCTATTCTTTTTCTCCATTCCTCCATTCTCTTTTTGGTGCAGAAATCACCCTGCTATAATTTTTTTTTTATACAACTTAGGTGGCAGACAAGCACACGGCCCACCTGATGGAAAGTGGTTACCATGACCTATGAACGTGTGTAACAACAGTGGAGTCACATCCGTGCTGCCGACCCTGTAAGAACAGAGATTTTGTGCCGTCAGTGCAGAGGACAAGCCTTTGGTCATCCCACTGACAGCACAAAAACTATCCAGTGAGCTCTGGCTACCCTACTCAACGCCGGGAACACAACACGAAGTTATTATAACCGCGGTATTCTGGAGCGGAGGTACTTCCCCAGTCGGACTGCTCAATTGGGCGGTAATACCGCCGTGTCCTACCTCCTCACAAAAATTAAACTGTGGACTCAAAGCGACTAAAACCTAACGCAGTCTCCGAACTCATATATCGGGATGTATAAGGTATTTCCCTCGCACCCCAATGCATAACGTACCCAAGATAAGTCTTCTTACTAGTTAGTATTCCCATCAATACTGAGGTTAGATTTCACCCTAGTGACAATGCCTTGGACTGAATCCTCACGTATTTGTTCAACTTGCTTCGTTAAGTAAAACGGATATAATATTTGTGGTTGAAATCAAGTTAGTACAAATAGAAAGAGATATAGAAAGAAAGAAGAAAATATATGACAACGTATGTTTTAATATAGGTATTTAAACTATCATGGTCACTCACATCAGTATCAGAATAAACGGGAAACTCAAAATAATGAAACATGGTAAATATCCCGTTTATAATAGAATATTTTATACAATGTACCTAAACTGAATAAATATATTTTTGTTCAAAAAACTTTGATATCACAAACATTAACACTTATTAGATATCTTTATCTAATAAGTGTTAATGTTTGTGATATCTAGCGATTCAAGTGTTGTTATATTCAAAAAAATTCCCGTTTATTCTGATACTAACGTATGTTTTAAACGTCAAATACCAAATATTCGTCATTCTGTTCAACAATACGCTAGTCAGTGCAAATATTTGTGTGCGTGAATATGTGTATTTGCGTTGGTTGTGTCGTATTTCGGAGAGCTCGTTAAGCACGTCGTTCCCGCTTGCCATACGAACATGTATGGCAAACGTTACGGTTAGTTGGAGCCCTAACAAAAGCCCAACAACTTGTCTAACTGCAATGCTTTGATATCCCCAATGTGTGCCGGCCGGGGTGCGAGGGTTATGTGTCAGGTAATCTCACCTCCGGCAGCCTGCGGCCACAGACGGCGTGCGTTTTATGTCCTACATAACCTCCTCCACCGTCGGTGTCGGTGGTGGGGGGATCCGTGGTGATGTAGCGCACATTAAAAAAAATAAAAAAAAGATATTCCCAATGTGTTCTGGAGGTCAGATGGCAGTCAATATTGCAGTTCAGTCAAGCCGGATTACACTGGAAAAAGCGAACCTTAAACTGCGAAGTGAAATCTTCTTATGTGAACGGGATTAACAATAAGAATAATCTTTATTTGTGAATATGGTACATAGTTGTTAGGCAACGTGATAAACACGTGGAGTTTCAGCATATTCTGCCATTCGTGGCGCACAAATTATATAGGTTGTTAATGTGAAATAAGAATTATAACATTATCTAATACTTACATGCATGTTACTAACAATTCAATTTGCATTAAAATTATTTCATAATTATAATCAAGTAATTTTTATCACTTGTCAATTTTATTGACATTCAAAATATTGTAATATTGTTTACCAAATTCCATATATTGATGACTGTAAGAACTGATAACACTTCTTGTAATATTAATAACTAATAAAATTTGCATGCTGCAAATTGCAGCTAAGCATGCTGTGCATTAACATAATATTGTAAGATCCATGTAACCATGTTTAAAGGCAAATAAATTATTCTTATTCTTATTCTTAAAATTATCATAATAAAACATTTCAGTTAATATATTGTCAGTTAAATTCATCTTAATTCAAATCATATTAAATTTTTTACACTGACGGCAAAGAAACTCTAGTGCTTACAGGGTTGGCAGCGCGATTGTGACCCCCTTGGTTATTGCACACGTCCATAGGCCACGGGAACCACTTTACATCAGGTGGGCCGTGTGTTTGTCTACCAACTGAATGGCATATTAAAATACATCTATGTCAAGAAGCATCATAAACTATCAATCATCAATGTCATAATAACATTTTCAAATCGGTATTTCCTTTAATTCCTTTTTAAACAATGTAAAACTTAAATATTTCAGTGTATTTGGTATTTTATTAAACACTAAGATGAATAAGAGGAGGGTGAATATCTATGGAAATGGCATAAAATTTAATCTTGTTTTATACCTTTCACTAAACTTTATACCGCTCCTATTGGTGAACCAACTTTCTTATTCCGTCTTATTTGAAGCTACGTACAAACTTAAAACTACTAGTTGTTGAAAGAACATTATGGAAGCATATTCTCAAATCGGTGTGACAAGTACATAACAATATTATGAAATAGGAAGTCGAGTATTCTATCGCGTGAGGCGCTGCTCTCGGCGAGCTGATGAGGATGTGTTCACTTGTGGCTCAATTGTTGGCTAGCACTCCTTGTAGAACATCCTTAGCGATAGGCCAGATAACGGTTCTCAAAGTTTTAGCCTATTATTGTTGTAAGAAAGTAAAAATCTTTTATGAATAAAGGTTACTATAAAGTAGATGAGTATCTTGATTATGTAAATGTGTGGTCAACTTAAGTATCTTGCTTGCTCGCACAACGTAATTGTAAACTAAAGCACATTTGAAAAAGGAAGATAATCTAATTCTAATATAGTTCTCTGAATTTCTTGCTGGTATCTTCTCAGTAGAACTAACCTACCAGCGGAAGACTCATTTTCCAATGGTTTATTTTTACATTATTTAATATTTTTATATTATTTCTTGACATAATTGTAAAATTTTGACGTTCATATGTGCTCTTTATATGCCTAGACTGAAAAAGTGATTTAATTCTTAGATTTAAAAACTGAATATTCAATTCTAATTCAAAATATTTATTAATTTAGGTCACCAATTAACACAGATTTCAAAAGGTTTATGTGGCGGGTATCAATCTTAGTCAAATTGGGGTGTACTTGTAATGATATGGTATGTGGGTAGATCGACCACGGAAGATTGGCCGCGCGCCACCTCTCATACAATTGAGTCTCCGATTATTGTCCCGCTCTCTGATCTTCGGAACATCAAGATTGAAGAAGGCAGCATTCTGTAAGTAATTTGATTTTACCTGTGTACCTACTTGTTTTTGCATGACTCCCATTGTTCTACGGGGTTGTCCATCATAGACGAATTGTATTGAAACGCACCCCACGTATTACTCGTAATCGGTCTCCTCCCGCAGCGAGAGCACAGCTATTTATACGCCTGCATCCAGCCCGCCAGCCTGTAAGCCGGTTAAATTACTGTTAGACGGTCATGACTCTGGCATAGGCTTATCTCTTGGGTTTCAGAGGCCCCACAGCAGTCGCTTCCTTTAAAACCGTATAAGTCAAACAGAAGGGAAATATAGGTAAAGACTTCAAGAGCAATCGATGATTTACAACCAGATTCTTAAGGCAGTGGATAAATCCTGTCAGGCAACCTGGCAATAAAGTGAGTTTTTATTGCCGGTTCTTCTCTCCACTCGTTCATTTCTCATTCAATCGCCAGTGACTACACTGTCATTAAACACTTTTAAAATGTATGACCTCACTAGTGGTATTATTTTATTTATAAACTAGACATTAATTTCAGAAATATACAAACAATAATAAACAGTTAAAAATAAAACTAAAACCTTTATAGAACTATTATAAAACTGCGTCTGACGTGATGGCCTCTGCGGCGTGGCGGTAGAACGCTCCACTGCTACGCAGGAGGCTCGTGTTCGATTCCTGCTGCCAATATTTGTATGTATGAATATGTATATTTGCATTGGTCTGGTTATTTCTATGTATGATATGTATATATTTACAAAAATAAATGTATCTAAGTATGTTTATTCACATTCTAGATTCCATAACACTAGCTAGGCCTACCATGGGCTTAGATAGCGTTGTGTGAAATGTTGTGGAATATTTATTTACAAATAACAGTTAAAAAATAACTTAAAATGCGTCGTGGTTTTCCCTTCGTCTCTTGTGGTAGCGTTTTTAGAAGACTGGCAGTATTGCCACGTTATATGGCCATGCTTATTCTCTGACCTAAAAAGATTATGAATTTGTGCCGTTTGGAGTCGAAACTTTGTGGTTATGGGGTCTGAGAGCCAGCAATCTCATCAGGGAGATTGCGAAACGTGTGGTCGACGCTTCTCATGACCATGGAACTGGCCTCTTTTTAGGTCAGAGAATAAAAGTATGATTAAGTTAGAATTTCAGTCTGAAAACGTACTAGTAGATATCAACTAGGCCACACCACTTCCCATTAACCACGTGAGGTACATGGATTTAATACACGTCTATCTACTCCATAGGGTATACACATGCGTGACTATACGCAAACTGGCGCCCTTTTGTCAATAAAATTGAAAATTAATTGCCCCGTTAAAGTAATAGAATTTAAAAAGCCACCATAAATAACCAGTTACAACAACAATTAGGTAGTTTTTATTAAAGTGATTCGCTCTATAACATGAAACATATTAGCAGTGTCTATAATCGAATCGTAAATTCTAAATCTATTCAAACAGCACTATTAAGATCAGTATCAGAATAAACGGGATATTTACCATGTTTCATTGTTTTATTCTGATATCCCGTTTATTCTGATACTGATGTGAGTAACTATGATAGTTTAAGCACTATTAAGAGTTTGATTATCATACTTTACGCCAGCGTTTAAAGAAATGGGGCCATGGAAGCGGCATGCCCTAACATTTGTTTCCAGGCAGTTTAATATATTCAGTGTTGTTATTGAAGACTGGGTGATACACGTGGCGAGTTCGCATATTTAGCAACACAATAGAACAACTTGTACGAATATTGACTCAACCACACGTCAATGAGCTATGTTCATTACTTCAATATTTTCGCGCTTAAAAAAATATGTTTTGGTACAAATATTGATCAATATTAACATAAGGTTATTCAGTACATTGGGACACACAGACGTGTATACATAATTTTGATAACACGACAAACTTAATTCAGCTCCATCTATCGAAATCCAACTGAACTTTTACAGATCTATTGATCTTGCATCACGCAATGAAAGTTATCAAGTTTGTTAGTCTGAAGTTATCATATTGATTGGTATATACCTTTGCCAATTTAATTTTTTTAACTCATGGTGTCTCTGATAACGCTATCAGGGTGGCTGCACACTGGTCAAACAAAATATGACTCGATTGAATAATTAATATAATAAAATATTTTGCGGTAAATTCCGTAAAAGATTTTCAGCTTTTTTTTAAACCACTTAGGTGTCAGACAAGCACACGGCCCACCTGATGGGAAGTGGTTACCGCTGGCCTATGGACTCGTGCAACACCAGTGGCGTCACACTCGCGCTGCCGACCCTGAAGAAACCTCCTAATGCCCCTTTTGAAGAACCCCATATTGTAGGCGCATGGGAAAACCGCAACAGGGAGTTCATTCCACAGCTTGAGTGTGCGTGGGATGAAGTTTCTTTCATACCGCACAGTGCGTACCGTCTCAGGTTGCAACGTGTGGGGATGAACTGCCTGCCTACGGCGAGCGGTGCGATGATAGAATGTTACTGTGGGCATCATGTCAAACAATTCATATGAGCACAAACCGTTGTACAGGCGGCTATTTTGGACAGAGTCCTAGTAAGCATGTTGGTAGACTATTACTGCTAGAAAAGCACCATAGCCGGTTCACGGCCCTTCTTGAGTGAGTGGGTGACTAAACTAGTCATGGAAATAGCAGGAGTGTCAAGAGAGCAGACTCTAACCTCTGCCTCCTTCTTTGAGTGCAAGCTTTGGATGCGACCGCGAAAGACGCTGGAAACCCTAAACTGTCAGATGCCAAATTTCTAAATGAAACTAAGTTCAGATGACATAGTTGCTGCTAACTGCAGTAAGGAGAAAGTTGGAGGAGGTAGGACACGACGGTATTTCCGTCCAATTGAGCAGTCCGACTGGGGAAGTACCTCCGCCCTACAGAATACCGCGGCCATGATAACCTCGTGTTCCCGGAGGTGAGTAGGGTAGCCAGAGCTCACTGGAGAGATTTTGTGCTGTCAGTGGGAAGACCAAAAGCTTGTCCTGCTTTGTCTTTTACACTGACGGCACAGAAACTCTGTGCTTACAGGGTTGGCAGCGCGAGTGCTACTCCTTTGTGGTGTTGCACACGTCCATAGGCCACGGTAACCACTTTACATCAGGCCGTGCGCTTGTATGTCAACCAAGTGGTATAAAAAAATATAAAAGGAAGTTACATTTAAATGGAGATTAGTTAGTCTTGTTTATATTTAAAATACTTGACAAGGGACTTATTTAAATTCTAAATATTGATACTAATGAAATTAGCACTTTTAATTAATCACCTAGTTAGATAAAAATGAACGGTGGCACGAGTAGAGAGAAAGCGTGCTGACATGGCCGCTAATTGGCAGCAAGGTGTTCTGCTGTACATAATAATCAATAATTTTATTATCAATTAATAGTTATAAATTGGTTATAGAATTATGCTTATTCGAACATGAATGGGTATGTTCGATCGAGGATATATTTAATAGGATTGTTAATAAATAAATTCCTTTTTTATATCGTCAAAACGGTTAACTCTATCAGCTGCTTCGTGCATAGATACCTAAGTGTGAAATAGCAAGGAGAATTGAAAATGTTTTTGCTTTTAAATTGAAATTAATCGCGTGGTTTCCGATTTGGGCCACCCCATATCTTCCCATGCGGTGTCCTACAAGGCGACTAAGGGATAGGGCTGTTTAACATCAGACAGTTATATATACAGCCCAGACTCAGCCTCAGATGCATAGCTCGAGTCAACAAGAGTGCCCGGAATACGGTAATAGGCTCAGCCCCTATTACATGGGAACGAATACAATTATTGGTGAAATGTGGGTGTTAATTCAAACTTGCCCAACCCGCCGGGGATAGAGACGTGATTATATGTATGTATTTCAATCACGCTAGTACTTCTTGGATCTTCCTTCCTGCCGATCAGGACCCGATAAAGGCGGCATGTCCAGGCCTTTGTTACCCAGGTAGCCAGGCGTAGCAAGCCGAATACGATTTTGGTTAATAACATAGTTACATGGAAAAGATGGAAGAATTGCGTGAAAGAGGAAATAACAAAGAAGGGAGTGACAGAGGCAAAGCGCCGTCCCCAAATAATAAGGAATAAACAGAGAGAGGTAACCGATGTTAGTCATATAAGATAATTCTTACTTCTAATTCTCTTTAAATTCACTAAAAACTTAACACAATACAATTTCTTATTCTTACAAGATTCAAGAAAACTTTGACAACCGTTGTTCAGTAAATTTGAAGGTATGTGACAACAATTGTGTTCATGTTGATGTGCGCCCGCGCACCGCGACATTCACATCAGATTTAGAGAGCACACACACTTGGAGGGGTGATTATGGGGAATTAGGGGGCCATAAGCAACCGATCATTACGTCATTGACTCGATAGAACACAAATCCATTGCTTACATGCAATATACTTGTAATTCTATAGTGTAGTAAATTGTCGACGGCGGCGCGCTTGGCGCGCCTCCCCGTTTCCGGGGACGAGTTGGGGACTCTGTGGTCCCCACACCCGAGAAGAGGGCCAGATCGTGAGAGATGGCCCTGGGTCGGCCGGGGTGCGAGGGATATGCCTGTCAACCTCACCTTCGGCAACTGAAACGACCCACAGGTGGCGTGCGTTTTAGTCGGTTCGAGTCCGACATAACCTCCTCCACCGGCTCCGGTGGGGAGGTATCAGTGGGGATTTTGCGCACGTAAAAAAAAAAAAAAAAAAAAAGTGTAGTAAATTGTGCCGCCTTTCACCCTGGCAGAAGCAGGCCGCGGCGCGCCTGGCGTGTCTCCCCGTTTTCCGGGAACGAGCTGGGGACTCTCTAGTCCCCACACACCCGAGGAGAGGGCCAGATCGGCCGGGGTGCGAGGGATATACCTGTCAACCTCACCTTCGGCAACCAAAACGACCCACAGGCGGCGTGCGTTTTAGTCGGTTCGAGTCCGACATAATCTCCTCCACCGTCTCCGGTGGTGAGGTATCCGTGGGGATTTTGCGCAAGTAAAACAAAAAAAAATTTCTTCGCGTACTTTGTCCAATTGGATGTATAAAGGGTCTTAATGGAACCTCATAGACACACAACTCATAATCTTACCTGCAAGCCGTTATACTAATAATTAACTGATGAAGCTCTATCGTAGGGGAAACCCTACGCCAGAGGCCTTGGGAGGCTCAAGGCTCTAATTTTGAGAGGAAAGCCGACTATCCCTTCTTGACAAGTGTCAGTTAATTGGCCGGCGTATTTTTTTTATACCACTTAGGTGGCAGACAAGCAGACGGCCCACCTGATGAAAAGTGGTTACCGTGGCCTACAGACGTGTGCAAAACCAAGGGAGTCACACTCGCGCTGCCTACCCTGTAAGCACAGAGAGTTTCTGTGCCGTCAGTGTAAAAGACAAAGCAGGACAAGCTTTTGGTCTTCCTACTGACAGCACAAAAACTCTCCAGTGAGCTCTGGCTACGCTACTCACCGTATTAAAAAATAGTATGACGAATTCATACATTCGTCGACTTGACGTTTATGACATGCGTTGACGACTGTCAAATATGCCAAATCCCATACATTTGCCATTCTATTCTACACTACGCCTATCATCGAAGTCACAATTGATTAGATGAGCAGAGCAGAAGGCAGCCGCCAAACCAAACGATGAACACAAGGAAAAGAAGAGTGAGAGAGTGAGACCGGGACCTCCGAAGCTCAAACTTCGTAATGGGCCGGGATTGGTGCTCTGATGTGTACCTTTTATCAATATTATTGTATAAATAGGACTTACATCTCCAGAACTTCAACAATAGCACACAATCTGCTGCTAGCCTCCACCTTCCACTCCCAGTCTATTACAGCATTCTATACAAGACTATAATTAAATAAAACACTACGCTTCAGTACTCTCTGTTCTTACAGGGTCGGCAGCACGAGTGTGACTCCACTGGTGTTACACACGTTCATAGGTCATGTTAACCACTTTCCATCAGGTGGGCCGTGTGCTTGTCTGCCACCTAAGTTGTAAAAAAAAAATCTAAATAATCTGGATATTTACCATGTTGCATTGTTTCGAGTTTCGAATTGCAAAAACAACCGGGAACAAGCCAAAACAAAATCGCGAGTGAATACAGTAATCATCGTGTGTCGTGAACGTGATCGAGATCGGGTTCGAGTTTGTAGTGAGAGTGAAACCAGTGGTAGTGCAGATACGCGTAGTAAAAGAGCTACGAAAGAGGGTAGATTGATATATGACTATTTACTCCTAAAAACTTTTTCTCGGTTCACCGCCAATACTCCAGTTCTTCCGTGATCATGGACATTGCAAAAGCGCCGAAATATCGGCAACTCGAAACAATGCAACATAGTAAATATCCTGATTATTTTGATACTGATGTGAGTGACCACGATAGTTTAAAGACACTAGGCTGTCATGTGTGATGATATGCGGTGATGTGTAACAGTGCTCTAAGTGTTACATCAGTCCCTATTGTGCCTTGTGGCCGGCAACACAATTTGTTGAACACACACAAACTACCTACACCTACCCGACGTTTGTTTATGTGAATAATTGTGGTTTATAACTTCACTAGCTAACCCGCTCCAGGTTCGCTCTTGGCATATTTTGGAACCTTTCTTTAGTTTTTAAATAATGTATGGAAATTGATCGGATTTGTTGATATCTATGCTCACTGCTCCGCACCCTTAAGTAGTAGCGTGATGGTATATAACCTAACCTAAAACCTTTGTCGATAAACGGACTATTCAACACATAGACATTTTTTGAATTCGAATCAATAGTTCTTGAGATTAGCGCGTTCAAATAAACAAACTCTTCAGCTTTATAATATTAGTATAGATATTGAATATCAAATTACTGCTTTTGTTACTATTTTTAACTTACTATACAAAATTATATACAACTAATATTATGGATATGATAGTTTATGAAGATGTTTAGTAGACCGTAAAGGCAGGTCAGAAGCATTCAAACTGGCTTCCCAAAAGGTTTGACGACAGTAATGGAGCTCATGAAGTGTGTATGGATAGAAATAAAGTGCGTGCTGTTGTCTCTGCCTGCCTCTTAGAGAAATAAATGTTAGCGTATGTATAAATGTTTGTTAGTCAATCACGCTCAAAGGGCTGAACGGATACGGATGAAATTTGGTTCTTGCAAGAATAGAGTGTTCATAAATAGGTAATATAATTTTTTATCTATGTATATACGGGAACTTATTCCTGATATAATTTTTTTTTTCTTATTTAGGACACGTCAATTTGTCTTCACCTCGACTGCTGCTGTAAGCTGAAGGCAAAGCCTCAGGAAGGAGGGTCACCATTGCAGACACGTAGCAAGTTACAATGGTGTTACTTAGCTTGACGGCCTCATCAGATGCTTTCTCACGCCCCGCTTAAAGGCTCCGATACTTTTTTTACGTGCAAAATATCCCCACGGATACCCTCCCGCCGGAGCCGGTGGGAGAGGTTATGTCGGACTCGAACCGACTAATACGCAAGGCGCCAATGGTTCATTGTTGGTTGCCTTGCACTCCAGCCGACCCACGGCCATCTCTCTCGATCTGGCCCTCTACGGGTGTGAGGACCACAGTGTCCCCAACTCGTCTCCGGAAACAGAGAGGCGGCTCCACCCGTCACCTAGGCCTGCGCTCATGAGGTACAGGACTCCGGACTGTAGGAAGAGCGAAACACGTTAACTGGTAAGGAATTCTCACCAAGTTAGTATATAGAATAGAGTTATACTCTGAGTTTGCGGATCAGTATCAGAACTCCGCGCGGGCAGAGCCGCACGCAATGGCAAGTGTTCTAATGAGATTATAAGATTGTATTAACATAAAATGAAACAAGTACAAGTTATTATGCACGTAGGTTGCTGGTCGCTGATTAACGCAGAGGTTGCGGGTCGGTGTGCGCACGCGCCGCCCGCCCAATCTAATTATTGCCGCGATGCGCGCGCACTACGAGTTGATTAACGCGAGCGTTAGTGTTGGACAGCGTATCGGTGATTATAACATTTTTTACATCGATATGTTGTATTTTTTTTATACCACTTAGGTGGCAGACAAGCACACGGCCCACCTGATGGAAAGTGGTTACCGTGGCCTATGGACGTTTGTAACACCAGAGGAGTAACAGTCGCGCTGCCAACCCTTTAAATACAGAGTTTCTGTGCCGCCAGTGTAGAAGACAAAGCAGAACAAGCCCTTAGTCCTCCCACTGACAGCACAAATTCTCCAGTGAGCTCTGACTACCCTACTGACCGCTGGGAACACAACACGAAGTTATTATAGCCGAGGTATTCTGTAGGGCGGAGGTACTTCCCCAGTCGGACTGCTCAATTGGGCGGATAAAACCGCCGTGTCCTACCTTGTTTGGATAGATATGGTTTTTTCCAAATTATAAATTAGTACTAATCGAAAAATGTAGTTTCTTTCATACATTTTAAAATTCTTTCAATGTGCATGGTTTGTATGGCAACTGCTCGCGCGATGTCACAAAATCACCATGTCATCATCTTGACGAAAATCTCGGTGGCATCCCGCGCTTTCATCTCAGAGAACGGAGTTTAATTATTAACATACATACATATTGTCATGCCTTTAACCCCGGAGGGTTAGGCAGAGGTGAATTAATACCCACATTTCACCAATCATTAAATTCGGTCCCACATAATAGGGGGTAAGCCTATTGCCGTCTTCCGGGCACTAATTTTGACTCAAAACATTCATCTGAGGCTGAGTCTTTGCTGTATATATCTCTCTGGTGTTATACAGCCCTATCTTTTAGTCGCCTTGTACGACACCGCATGGGAAGAGATGGGGTGGCCCAAATTCTACTCTGCCGGGAACCACGCGGTGAATTTTTAACAATCTTTTAAAATCCTTATATACTTTATATACCTACCTCTTATGTAGCTCATCATCAATTCTATCCCTCCATGTAACGTCTTTCTATGTGCTTCATCAATCAACAATCATGTTATGTTCTGATTTTTAAATACAATTATTGGATGTTGAATGGTAGTGGGTAAATTTGCATTTTGTAGTCCGTCTGCAGTTGTCGTATGCGGTCGCCTTTGGTATCATAACTTTATTTTCAATGATTTATGAACGCGTCTGCTGTATTTTTGTTATAATTTTTAGGCAGGTATGACGAATATCATTTTATTTATTTGCTATTACAAATTTTATCATTTACAATTAGTCCCATATAATCATTCAATATTGGTGCCTTGGAAGATGGGAAGGCATTTGGTGTGAGATGCAACATGTGCTGACACCCTTGCGCCTTCACATCTTCCAGGGACTGAGACAGGGACAGAGACAAACGGCGCAAGTATGGTAATATAAGTGGTAATTACATATTTGAGCAGTTTGCGGTCGCGACGTTGGGATCATTTCATAATTTTCATCTTTTGTTTAAAGTAATTTCAAAACGTTTAATTGACGCTACCCGTGACCTGAGAGCTGGTTTATTCCTTACGCAAAGGATTGAAATTGCCATTCAACGTGGCAATGCCGCCAGCATTCTGGCCACCCTCCCGGTTGTCATCAATGGAGAGGAATTCTTTGACGCCTGAACCTGCAGGATTGTTTGATTGCATTAGAATAATCTAAGTACATGCTTTATGACAGTTTGATTACAATAAAATAATCACATAATTTATATTAAAACACTAGAATCGATATGGTAACGTTTAATGCTTTCACATCACTACTGCTTGATTAAGCTTACACATACCGAGCTTGGTTTAACAAAGCGAGTAATTCTCAGCGGAGGAACGCTTACGTCTTACGAAATATACAATATGTACGTAACTAAACTTGTGTGATCAGTTGATCACGAACGGGAGCAGCTCTTTGTACGCTCAATTACTGTATTATATTCACTAACGGCTGTTGTAATCGAGGAGTATAAATTGAAGACCAAGCTTTGGCTGTAGTTTGAGAGGTATTTCTTTTTGAAATCGTTTAAAAATAACTAAAATTTTATGAAGAGATTATACTTAACATAAACATAAACTTACGCCCATATCACCGAAAGGGTAGACAGAGGTGCTAGCTCCCACATTTCGCCAGTTTATGTTTAGGTCCCAATGGCGAGCCTATTGCCATTAACCGGGGACTTATAAACCTGTGATAAATACACACTGCATCGAAAAGTCATTGGTTTATACATACATACATATAATCATGCCTTTATCCCCGAAGGGTTAGGCAGAGGTGAATCAACACCTACATTTCACCAATCATTAAATTCGGTCTCACGTAATAGGGGATGAGCCTATTGCCGTCTCCCGGGCACAATTTAATTGATGATTCAAGCCATTTGAGGCTGAGTCAGGGCTGTATATATCTCTCTGATGTTAAACAGACCTATCCTTTAGTCGCCTTGTACGACACCGCATGGGAAGAGATGGGGTGGCCCAAATTCCACTCCTGTCAAATTAAATATTGTATATGTTTTACACTATTATACGTACAATCTAATACTATTTTTCCTAGAATGAATTGTTTTGTTAGAGCAAGTGACATACGACTACGGCTCTCCTTGATATTTTTTTGTATAATTTATTATTTATTAATATATATTTATTATTTATTGTTATAATTAGGAAAAATTAAGCTTAAAAACTGAAATCCGACTACTGAAAAATCCATTTCAGACCCACAGTACCACTGGCCATACCCCTGGTGGTACCGTGGATTGGATTAAGTGAAACGGTAGCACCAAGAAAGGTAATTAGGTCAGTAATAGAACATTTACATCCAGTACTATTAAAAACCAATATTATTCAGTAGTCGGATTTTAGTTCGGTTTTACCATGGCACACACTAATGACTTTTCGATACTTTTCGAACTTATGTGTGTATTTATCGCAGGTTTATAAGTGCCCGGTTAATGGCAATAGACTCGCCACCTATTACATTGGGACCTAAACATAAACTGGCGAAATGTGGGTGCTAGCACCTCTGCCTTCGGGGATATAGGCGTAAGTTTAGGGTTTATGTTATGGTGTTTTTAGTTATTAAGCTTAATTTTTAATATGAAAGTCTCCAAAAATAATATTGTTATCACGGTTGACAACCCAATTACAATACCTAACTTGGATTGCACAACACTTAAGTCGAATTGCACCTGTTATATCTAGTATCGTGCACCAGTAGCAAGTAGCGAGCCATTGCGAAAATAGTGTCGAAATATCGGCGATACAAAACAAAGACTGAGGCGATGGTTGATGCTGAAGGCTGACCATCCTTTGTGTACTCGTAACCACGAATTAAATTAATTAATAATGAATTATAACGATGTCTTATTCGTGTTGCTCTATATCAGTGCAGTTAAATTTTGATCGAACACATAACATACATACATAATAATCGGCGTGGCCACGGACCTTAGCTCGTTGAAGTGGAAATGGGCGGAACACATAGCGCGCAGAACAGATGGCCGATGGAGCAAAAAAGTTCTGGAATGGCGACCGCGTACGGGCAAACGTAGCGTAGAACGCCCAACGGCCAGGTGGAAGGACGACCCCTGGGTCGGCCGGGGTGCGAGGGATATGCCTGTCAACCTCACCTTCGGCAACCAAAACGACCCACAGGCGGCGTGCGTTTTAGTCGGTTCGAGTCCGACATAACCTCCTCCACCGGCTCCGGTGGGGAGGTATCCGTGGGGATTTTGCGCACGTAAAAAAAAAAAAAAAGGTGGAAGGACAACCTCATGAAGGTCGCCGGGAAGCGCTGGATGCGGGCTGCTTTAGATCGGTCATTCTGGAAGTCTGTGGGAGAGGCCTATGTTCAGCAGTGGACTATGTGTGGCTGACATGATGATGATGATGATACATATAATATATAATAATAATAATAAATCATTTTTTCAGGCAACAATAGAAAAGTTACAAGATGTTAAAAATACATATATAATCTAATCGTAAAAATCAAAAATCGTAAAAGTATAATCATGCCTTTATCCCCGGAGTGTTAGACAGAGGTGAATTAACACCCAAATTTCACCACTCATTTTATTCGATCCCACGTAATAGTGGATGAGGCTATTGCTGTATTCAGGACACTATTGTTGACTCGAGCCATGCATCTGAGGCTGAGTCTGGGCTATATATATCTGTCTGGTGTTAAACAGCCCTATCCCTTAGTCGCTTTGTACGACACCGCATGGGAAGAAATGGGGTGGCCCAAATTCTACTCTGCCGGAAACCACGCGGCTAAACACATAAACTACAGATAAACTACACATATTGATTTTATAGTCGCTTTAGATACAGTTCAATACTTCCTTAGAATTTTGCTAACGAAACTGCGAAAAACTTTCACTCTAAAATCAGCCGGTATATTTTAAGTAGCCATAGGTACTTTGACATTTTCATTTGTATTCTGGAATGTATAAATATAAATAATTCGACAGTACGAAAATTTCAAGAAATAAGATATCAGATTATTTAGTATTTTGTTCCTAATTTAGCTTTAAAATTGCATGCCTATTATAGTGGAATATAGTGAAATAAATATATACCTAATGAATGTAACATCTTATGTAACCCATATTTGCAAAGAATAAATCAATAAACAAATTAAATAAACTGATGATCCTAATGCCCGAGCCCAAGGCTCATATCTCTGGTAGATCCAGACTCAATCAAGTGCGATCAAACAAAAATAAGATTTCAAATGTGACCATGGTTTGTGTAAAACTCGCCGAGATATTTATCTTTTTTTTTTGAGCAACCGATATTAAATAAGGTAAATATTCCGGCCAGTTTTACACCATATTAATCTCAAATCATACAGTGACATAACTAAACAAACTCAGGCCTATATCCCCGAAGGGGTAGGCAGAGGTGCTAGCACCGACATTTCACCAGTTTATGTTTAGGTCCCAATGTAATATGTGGCGAGCCTATTGCAATTAACCGGGCACTTATAAACTTGCCATAAATACACACATAACTTCGAAAAGCATCAAAAAGTCATTGGTGTGTGCCATGGTAAAACCTGGGATCGAACCCGAGACATCGTCTGAGCAGTCCTTTACCCATACCACTAGGCTACCGCGGCCATTATTATTATATTACAGTGACCATGATTGTTTTAAAAATCCATTTCAAAATCCCTTTAACTTTTGCGTCCATCGCGGACAAAAAGACTAACAGACAATATTTCCAAAAAAAAACTATCTAATCCTCCTTGGATTATGTGTAGTGTTTTTTTAACAGACATTACATACATACATATAATCACGCCTTTATCCCCGAAGGGTTAGGCAGAGGTGAATTAACACCCACTATTCACCATCATTGTATTCGGTCTGACATAATAGGGGGTGAGCCTAATGCCGTTTTGAGGGCACTATTGTTGCCCACATTCCCACTTTACAATATTCTTCTTAATTCCAACGTTAATTGCGTTAAATCCCAGTCGCGTCAGAAGCTTTCACGTCGGAGGTTGGGGTCCGCTTTACCAGTCCAACTGTGGAGTTGGCTGAACTTCTATATTTTACATGACGCGATTGCTGTCTGACTGTCACAACCCAAATATCGTAACATTGCAGTTAGACCAGTTATTTGACTTTTTAAGGGTCTAAATACCCCTAACGACAGACATATATGTTTGTATTGCAACCGGGACTAACGGCCTAATGTGCTCTCCCAGGCACGACTGCACCAATGGAACGACGAATGATACAAAAACTGGACCCATTGGTCCAGTTTTCGCACCGTCAGTGGGAGGACCAAAATTTGTCCTAATTTGTCTTTCACACTGATGGCACAGAAACTCTTGTACTTACAGGGTTGGCAGCGCCAGTGTGACTCCCTTGGTGTTGCACACGTTCATAGACCACGGTGGTGAGTAGAGTAGCCAGAGCTCACTGTAGAGTTTTTGTGCTGTTAGTGGGAAGACCAAAGGCTTGTCCTGATTTTGTGTTCTGCACTGAGGGCACATAAAATCTCTGTTCTTACAGGGTCGGCAGCACGGATGTGACTCCACTGGTGTTACACACGTTCATATGCCACGGTAACCACTTTTTATCAGGTAGACCGTGTGCTTGTCTACCAACAAAGTTGTATAGAAAAAATACAAATATTTGCACTAACCGAGGATCGAACCCGCGCCTCCAGAGTAGCGACCGCATTCATTACTACCACTGAGACTGTCTCTCAACATTTTACAATTATATAACAGTAAAGAAAAAAAGTAGTTATATACTCTAAATCTTTGTTTGCGATATTTTTTCTTGTTGCTAAGGCTAAACACGGTAACTGCCACCCTCAATTGTGGTGGAAAATCGATGCACCTATAACCGCAGTTCCCCCATTGTCGGTACTAGTGTATAATTCCATGGTGTACTGGGCCTGTGTTCAGTGCAGCTGTGCGCCCTCTAATTAGAGGGTAGTCCATCAGCAAAGAGGGCTTGGCAAATGTTGTGCGGTATGGTGGCAGTCCCACGCGCTTCGGCGCCACTGGACTTTCGTTTTTGTTGTGAATTTTATTATTAATTTGTCGAAGGTTAATTTGTGGTTGAGTAGGATAACAGATTACATGGTTAAGCAATACTAGCCATTCTACTTAGATTGTGAAGTGAATGCTCTGAGGGGACTTGAGACCGCGACCAGTTACTTACAAGGGGATTGCTACTAGCTCAGGTCTACATACATACATATAATCACGCCTTTATCCCCGGAGGGTTAGGCAGAGGTGAATTAACACCCACATTTCACCAATCATTGAATTCGGTCCCACGTAATAGGGAGTGAGACTACTGTCGTCTTCCGGGCACTATTGTTGACTCAAACCATGTATCTGAGGCTGAGTCTGAGCTGTATATATCTGTCTGATGATAAACAGCCCTATCCCTTAGTCGCCTTGTACGACACCGCATGGGAAGAGGTAGGGTGGTCCAAATTTGACTCAGCCGCGAACCACGCGGCAGGGCTACAGCATTCGAAATTCTCCTATACAACCACCTTGGACCGTCGCCGCATTTGAATCGATTTTAAAGTATCGTTAAACACTAGCCAAATCTAGAGTTAAGACTGCTAACCATTCCCTAGACATTGAGACCCTTCTGTACTTCGAAAGACGGCCATTCGACGGTTTGACGACCTCTGTGGCGTAGTGGTAGTATGTTCGACTGATACGCGCGGGGCGCGGGTTCGATTCCCGCTCAGTGCAAATATTTGTATGCATGAATACGTATATTTGTATTGGTCGGGGTGTTTCTATGTATAATATGTATGTATGGATTTACAAAAAAAAAGTATCTAACTATGTTTATCAGCATTCTAGATTCCATAACACAAGCTAGTTAAGCTATGCTTACCATGGGTCTAGATAGCGTTGTGTAGAATGTTGTGGAATATTTATTATTATTATTATTATAAACAGCACGTTAAGCCATCAGTCACGGATTTGGCAACCAGGATGGCAACTGGTTTAACTACAAAACTTCGATATCGGAATGAGTTGTGGAAGTCGATAGTCGCGCCACGGAAAATATCGAAGTTCAGCCGCTTCGCAGTTAGACTGGAAAATTATACCGCTGCAATAATTTCATATTATATCACACTTTTGGACTCTCGGCACCTTTTAACCCGTTGTACTCATTATTCTATAATAGCCAATTTACCCTTTGAAAACATTCTCCACTTAAAAGGATTCTTATCTATCAAGCTAAGACGCGAGATAATCATTTTTTATTCCAATGACATCTAAAAAAGTTTAGATACAATAGTTTACACACGACGCTGTACCCAGTCACCACATTAGCACCGGAGATCCGATATCACCTTAATGTACCAACAATGAGAGAAAAAATCATCAAAAGATGTCCTACGCATCACACAACTGACAAATTTCAGACAACAATGAATGATATAAGGGTTAAATGGATAAAGAATGACAAATATACTCTTACGAAAACCATTTTAAAAAATTGTTCAAAATTCGTCTTTATTGCTATGGCAATAGAGGTCACGTACGATGGTGTAAAGTGTATTCTAGGGTGAAAATCCGAGTTGTCGATAACAGAACGGCTATAGAAAGGCGGTGCGTTTGATGGCGTGTCGGATGTCTCAATCGAAGGCTTTGCTGCGCCCGCGCCGCGGCCCACGTATGGACCTATTCTGTTCGTTAGCTTTTGTTTAGTGTTATGACGTGTTGTGTTTTAGCGGCGGAATTTTGTGGGCTAAATATGAATAGGATATTAGATAGAGCTTTGTTTTCTTTTTCTTTTTAAATATTCAGTTAGTTTTGATAATGTTATAATAGCTAAAATATGTTCTTGTTAATATTATGAAAATGTATTTTTTCTTCAGGTTCAGTTCAGTAAAGGCATCGTAGTCGTATGTTTAGCTCGTGGAACTATCTGAGATTCATCCTTGTATGTTGAAGTGTTAATATGCTTTCTACCTAGTATTTATTAGCCACTTTACTATTTCCTCTGTCAATCCTTTGATCCTCTGCTACAACACAAGTTATATATTTTCCTCAAACGGTTCCATGTTTTTTCTTGGCTAACGTCGTCCTCTTTAGTATCAGTTGGCCAATTATTTTTTATCTCCGGTTCTCGATTATTTTCGAAAATGAGATCTTTCGTCTACTTTGTTTAATTTACCCACATTACATAGGTGCACACACACATTAAACCTGAGAATATTACACAATATTTTTGAGCAACCGTGACAAATACACGACATAAAACCTGTTAAACACTAAAACTTTGAACAAATTCAGAATTTTAAAAACCCTCAAACGTCCAGAATAACACTCCTACCTGTAAACCATGTTTGTATAAACATAACACATGTTAGGGCCGGCTCTTTAAATATCCCCAAAGAATAATTACTTACGATAAATCAGGGATGAGCGTTGACAGGGTTAATGCCAAGACGACAATTTGTACCCTTTACCCTATACTTTTCCGTTCACACCAATTACAACTTTAAATTAAGTGAGCTAAAGTCTAATTTTGCTTGAGATATTTCCTGGAGATAAGGCGTTTAGAATATATTGGAAATTATACATTGTTCCCTACAATGCGGATGCCTTTTTATTGCGTCCTAATATGTACGGAGCCTTTGTATGATTGTGTGAGATATGTTGTAAATAATGTATTTAGATGTTTGTTGTCGCGTTGAGCTGCGAACGACACAACACAAATATGCGATGTCCTATTCTAGATGTTTTGTGTTACTGTTGCTCTTAGTACAAAATACTTTTAAATGTAACTATTATGTTTATTTATTTGAAACTTTATGCACAGTGAATTGTACAAAGGCGGACTTTTATGGTTTACTTGAGTAGTTGGTTCGATAGGAACACAATCTGTGTGGTGACGGAGAAAGAATACAAGTATCACTATCACATTTCATCCGAAGGGTGTCGTAAGTGGTGACAGAAAAATACGCAGACGATATCACTGTGAGAGAAGGACAACTTGAAATAAAACTCTGTACCAACCCGTCTGGCCTGTATGGATACAGTAGGCCAAAGCTTCCCGACATTGGGAGAGGCCTAGTCCAGCAGTGGACTGCGATGGACTAGTTGATGATAGGAATACGACCACGCGCTGATTTCCGATCGGAAAAACTAATTGGTCGGTTAGATTGGAAAAACTAGCTAGTACTATGACAGTGAATCGGCAAATGGAAGGTGGGACGCCCAGTAGTCAGATGAACTGACGACCTAAAAAAGGTAGCTGGAATAGACTAGATGCGGAAGGCGTAGGATCGGGTGCTGGTGACCATATTTGTAGTAAGTAAAGGGACAATGTTCTGGACTGGGATAGCCATTATGAAACTCCTCGATGTTATTTTTTATACCACTTAGGCGACAGACAAGCACACAGACCACCTTTTACTTTTTTTTTACGTGCGCAAAATCCCCACGGATACCTCCCCACCGGAGCCGGTGGAGGAGGTTATGTCGGACTCGAACCGACTAAAACGCACGCCGCCTGTGGGTCGCTTTGGTTGCCGAAGGTGAGGTTGACAGGCATATCCCTCGCATCCCGGCCGACCCAGGGCCATCTCTCACGATCTGGCCCTCTCCTCGGGTGTGTGGGGACCACAGAGTCCCCAACTCGTTCCCGGAAAACGGCCTGAACACACAGCCCACCTGATAGAAAGTGGTTACCGTGGCCAATGGACGTGTGCAAAGAGGAGCCACACTCGCGCTACCGACCCTGTAAGCAAAGATAGTTTTAGTGCCGTCAGTGTAAAAGATAAAACAGGACAAGCCTTTGGTCTTCCCACTGACAGCACAAATACTCTCCAGTGAGCTCTGGCTACCCCACTCACCGCCGGGAGCACAACACGAGGTTATTATGACCGCGGTATTTTGTAGGGCGAAGGTAAGTACTTCCCCAGTCAGACTGCTCAATTGGACTCCTCGATCACCTTCATTGTAAACCATTACGTTTTGATTCTTCGGAAACATATTAGTAGCGAAGGTAATAGCTGCTAAGGTAACATGAGTAGGTACACGAATTTATTTCCCGGGAAGAGTACTAAGTAGTCTTTTCCCATTTTCGAAGGAGTAAAAATTATGCTGACATTATTCTTGGAATCAGAAATGCACTCGCTGATATAAAACACACAAATACTATACTTTGTCTATCTACATACAAATTTGACTACTATAGTGGCATGTATAACTGGCGGGTTGATAGCTTTTCTACCCTTTTATGTCGTGACATAAACATGTATGGGTATGCCACTATATTTGACTCTAACCTAAACCTGACTTGCGACTATAATATGTTTTCAAAATATGCCGTCATATTTTAATATAACGCTTAATAATAACGGTATGAAAAACATTTTTAAAAACCTTCGTCTTATATACGTATAAAGTGATAAATGATTCAGCCAGGAAGGGAGTGGATGTTGAGATGGCTGTAAAATATTCTGAGACATTATTCTACACAATGTTATCTAGAGCCAAATTAATTATAGCACAACTTAATTTATTTATTTATTTATTTTCCTTATGTAACTACTACCAATACAAGTTGCCCCAATGCGGCAGTTAGTAAATTGTACATTGTAAATCTTAACCTATTCTACTAACTATATCTAGAAAGCGGATAAACATACTTGAATAGATTTTTAACGAATAATGCTTGTAAGGACAGGAAGGAAATATTTCAATAACTGGTCTAAATATTAAGTGCACATACACTACTTCTCACTTATAAAAGTGTTCTCATATCTAAATGCCCGGGTTATATTATTAACAAGCTAATTCTTTCATACCCACTTCTATGTTCAACTACCGAAATAACTTCCTTACAATATAACATTTTCAAGGGCTGCATAATACCTTTTGTATCCCTACGATACCGCATTTAACCCTTTCACTGCGCATACAGTCAGCGTCATACAGTCGTCGTTTTACCTACAAAATCTTAATACATACATACATACATATAATCATGCCTTTAGGCCTATGGACTCGTGCAACACCAGGGGCGTCACACTCGCGCTGCCGACCCTGAAGAAACCTCCTAATGCCCCTCTTGAAGAACCACATTTCACCAATCATTGAAATCGGTCCCACGTAATAAGAGGTGAGTCTATTGCCGTCTTCTGGGCACTATTGTTGACTCAAGCCATGCATCTGAGGCTGAGTCTGGGCTGTATAAATCTGTCTGATGCTAAACAGCCTTATCCCTTAGTAGCCTTGTACGACACCGCATGGGAAGAGATGGAGTGGTCCAAATTCTACTCTGCCGGGAACCACGCGGCAGACGTTAATATCAAGGTATTAAGAAAAAACCAAACTGTTTTATTGATTTAAATTATATTATCGTCCGAACTAAATGTGTGTACTAAATATTAAAACAATCAGAATACAGGAAGGGGGGAATCCAAGGAATTAACATATTTGAGTACTTTGCTAGTCAAGATACCGACTTTAGCAAAGCATTCGATAAGGTTTCCCACAGCATTTTAAAATACAAGTTACGCGCGTATGGTATTTCTGGGACTCTGCTTACTTGGTTAAGTTCATATCTTCATGAGAGGTACTTTTTTGTCGTGGTTAATGGCTTTGAGTCAGGATTACAAAGGATTACTTCAGGTGTCCCACAAGGCTCGCATTTAGGACCCGTGCTTTTTAACTACTTCATCAACGATATCTCGACCTGTTTCCAACACTCTGATACTTTCATGTTTGCAGATGACCTAAAGTTTGTAAGGGTAGTTAGATCTGAGGAGGACTCAAAACTTTTGCAAAGTGACATTGATAGACTTTTTCTGTGGTGCACCAATAATAAAATGCAGCTCAATTCTAAAAAATGTTATCATATAAATTTTTCTCGAAAAATTAATTCAACAGCATATGATTATTACATTGATAATGAAAAAATAAACAAAGTGGATCATATTCGTGACTTAGGCGTATTGTACGATAAAAAAATTACTTTTATACCTCATATGAATCATGTAATAAAAAAATCTGCGAGAATGTTGGGCTTTGTATTAAGAAACTGCAAAGTTTTTAGAAATAATAAAACCAAAACACTACTTTTCAACAGCCTAGTTAGAAGTATATTGGAATACTGTAGTACTGTCTGGCGCCCACACTATGCTACACACACGTTGCGTATAGAACGCATACAGAAACGGTTTGTTTGGCATCTTGCATTCTCAAATGGCTTGGCTAAGAAGATACGTTCATACAAAGGTCGTCTTAAGTACTTTAACATGAATTCCCTGGCAAGTCGTAGACTTTTAAACGATGGACTGTTTGCATGCAAAATTTTCGGGTCAAAAATAGATTGTCCCCAGCTTCTTGGTTTTATCAAGCTGCGTGTTCCGGCCAGGCTTCCGCGCTACTCGATTACACCACTTGTACCGCCACTTAGAAGGACTGTTCTAGGTGCCAATTCCCCATGTTCGAGAATGTGTAAGGTTATTAACAACAATAGTGATCGAATTGATCTTCACTTTGACTCTGTGACAAAGGTTAAATCTATCCTCTTGGGCTTACCCGATTTTGAGTGAATTATTGAATTCAGCTGTTTAAAAACATAGATTTCTTTTTCTGTTTAATTAGTTTTCTGTTTAATTAGTTCAATTAATATTTATAGTAATATAGTGTAGTGTAAGTGTAACTTACTGTATATAAAATATATAATATGATACATGCGGTGTTTACCTATAATTAATTGTAACATTATTTTTAGTATTTTTTAATGTATTTGGTGTAAGTTGTTATGTTAACAATTGTTGGTAGACCTAAATAAATAAATAAAAAATAAAAAGACCGATCTGGTGCCGACTGTACATTTTAAGTAACATTTAACCCTGCAAGTAATCCCACTCGACGCGACCATTAAACCGGAAAACGCAAATTATACAACAAAGACGTAACACATCTGCGCCCGCGCAGTCCATATATAAGATGTTAAAAATTTTCATTCAAAATTCTACCTAATTGCGTGGTAATAAAGACTTGCGAAAGTATTTTAGTTCTGATCTGATCCTTGAGATGAATTCAAAAATTGCCACGCGAAAATGAACCTTGTGCTGTTGAGCATAAGCGCAGGAGGCAATGAGTAGATTTATTATTGATATAAGATATGTGTAATAATTCCAAAAGGATGCAACGGTGCGGACAAATCCCGGTTAAGTTTCGTAAGGTGACCATGAACAGTGTTTCTTAGGAAATTCCTATTTGATAAATGAAAAACACTTTGGTTTACTTACAAGTTTTTCTAGATTACTCAGGCAGCAAAAAGCAAGGACCTCAATTGACAGTAAGTGGTTACCGTGACCTGGCTGCGACACCAAAAGTGTCACTTGCGCGTTGCCGACTGTCAAGGGAAAATGAAGGCAGCTGCACAAACCGTAACACTCATCACAAGAGACTGGTTAATATATAATTCTAGAAAATAGATGTTTTTACTTCTACTATAGGTACATTATTTTAATATTATTATTATTTATCAAACAATCAAATTATGAAATTTTCTATATTAAATTGAAAATTCTTAGCTTCTAATTTTATAAACAAATATCGTCATAATATGTGTGACGTTATTGCATGCCAATCTGGCTGAAATATGGTGGAACCTAAATGTATTTACTTGTAACCTGTGTACCCATATATCGCAATAAATTGATTTGATTTGATTTGATTTGATTTGATTAAAATAAAATTAAATATACCTTATTCTGAAATTTCAGTAAAAATCTATCGCAGAAAAAAAACTACACTTAAACCATAAACAAATATCACGTTTGTCGAAGATATACAATGAAATGTATGGGAATGTGGATTTATTCGCCGATACGCTACCACTTCTCAAAAAGGCTGTTATAGAGTTGCTTATGGTTAGTAGTAGAAATTAAATTAATTTAGTAATTAATAAATATGTTTACTAAACTTTTCTTAGTTGTATACTTTTCCATTTGTGTTGAGTATTGTTTATTTTTTTCATACCAGTGTTACTAATTGAATGCTGTGACACCTTAAAATGTTGTGCATTAAACTTTATATTATGGTTAAGTGTTAATGTAACAGCTACTGGTTGTCCAAATAAATAAATAAATAAACTTTCTTAAACATTATTTTGAAAAATCAACGAAAGGATCGACAAAACTATTAGTGTCTACATAAAATGATGCAGTAACGTCACCCTACAATTAATGCAACAACGATTGTCTAAGACACGGCACATTCGCGAAAGATGGGAAACATATTGGATTCACGGTCACGAGCTATTAAACTAAACCTTATTACGAACAAAAAGGTATTAAAAAGATAAAAAAATCCTCTATCTTTATACGTCCTATGAATATTAGGATTAAATATTACATTGTTATTTTCAAATATTATATTTTACACAAAAGAAAGGAATAAAGGGATGTTTTCGCCACATTAGCTTTGTAGGGTTAAAATAAATGTTTTGCTTAATCGGTTTCAGTTTGAAGTGGCACTTTTGGGTTAAAAAAGGATTTTGTGGAATAATATTTTTTTCTATGACCAAAAAGGGAGTTAGATTATGAATGTGGATAGAATTAAACTGAGTATAGTATTAGGAAACAACATCCAGCTTCAAAACGTGGGTTACTTTAGCAATAAGAATTGTAGTTTATTATTACAAATATCTTCTAAGTCGAATTCAAATTCAATTTTTTATTTTTCAAATTATTGCCACGTAATTTAATTTTTTTGACGGCAAATCCTACTTAGATCTAAGTTTACCACCGCTTCCTAGGCACTAGTGGAGAAAAAACGCAAACGCCATTACGGCATTTTCGAGACGTCCACTGCGGCATTTTCGAGACGTATGAATTGGCATTAGACTAGTTATTTTTAAATAGAAATTATATAAATATTTTTCAAAAAAAAAATCTAAGCATATTTACCCCGATTCTCGAGCCCATACCTAATATTACAAGCTTATTTAAGGTTATTTTGAGTAGTTACCGCTATATAGAATATCCTAGAATATTAATATATTACTAAGCAAGGGCTCACGACCTGGAAAAGGTGGCTAGGATGGACTAGATGCGGAAAAAGGAGGATTGGAAGATGTGGAGCGTATTAGTAGAGGCCTACCTCCAGCAGGGGGAGGCCACGAGCTAAATGATGATAACGATTATAGTACCTCTCTAGCTATACTTAAGACACGCATCCTGCGATGAGTCATAACTGTGGGAACTAGAAACTTTTTAAAAACATCTCTAACAAAAAATAAAGAAAGTTGTCCTCATTGAAATCGTATAAAACAATAACTCATAAAGTGTTACTTAGTCATATCGTACCATCGTACCGTATCGGAAGAGCACAAGCGATCTATCTTAAATATTATATCGATCCGATGACGGCTCCGTGTTTGTATATCGATTAATTAATAAATCGAATACCGAATCGAGTTCTCGAGATGCATCGGTACACGCCGCCTCTAATTGAGTCAAGCCGGCACAAGAGATAATAAAACATTACAAACTTTATTTTGAAATTGGAACAACGAATAACATTCAGAAATAAACTTTATTTCCATACAGATAAGGTTTATATTCTATTTTAGTGGTGTCCAGCTAGTGATGTCAATTTAGTACAAAAAAGCAAAAAAAGCATTCACTAAATGCCGAGCATTTACCTGTCATATTATTAAAAAAACGTCGATAGTGTATGGGAATCGATACGTTTTTGATTAATGGCCGCCAAACTAGATTACGTTGTTGAAAAACATTATAGTTGATGGATTGTGTTGTTGTGGGTTTTTTGCGAACCGTTCATGATGCGGTTTAGGATAATATGCAGCTGGTAAAAGTACTCTGTGGTATTTATTTACTTTCGTTACGTAGAAATACATAAAGGTTTTTAATGCTAAAGTCTCATCTTCACCCGAGTCCGAAACAATCATCTAAAGCTGTCGATTTTGCATCTGTGGTCTACCTCTTACAAAATTTGGCTCTAGCGGGAGCACCAATTGTCTGGCGATTTGGCTTTTGGACTTTACTTCCAATCTTAAAGGACTAAGCACTAACATATTTAAAAAAGAATTATATAAATGGCTAAATGAACATAGCTTCTATAGCATTGACGAATTTCTTAATCAAAGTTAAAAGGGAATAAATATTTGTGCCCTAGTACACCACTGGCAAAACATGCATGCTCAGTTTTGTAAACCTTTTATAACATTTATGTACACCATGTTTTATGCAAATAAAATTTGAATTTGAATTTGAATTTGAATATTTGGTTTTTTTTTTTCTTTCTATGAAAAAGTAGGAAATACCTCGTCCCTTATAATGAACAGCAAATCTTGATTATAAGAGTAATCTAGATCTCTTTGGTAATGGAACAGGACGCAACTGCTGCGCACCCATCAACCAATCCTAGGTTAACCATATCAACCAATTGCGGACTCAAATAGTTCGTATCATCGATTGATCAGTTCTTTTATTAGTTTTTCGTTTGGGCAACCTAATGCCCATTCGTGAACTTTTACTCGCTACGTCGAATTAGTTCAAGATGTTTTTTTTTTTTTATGTATAGGACACGTCAATTGAACTTCGCCTTGCCTGATGTAAGCTGAAGGCAAAGTCCCAGAAAAGAGGGTCACCAACTTACACATACCGTGTGACAATGGTGACACTCAGCTTGACGGCCTCATCATATGCTTTTTCACGCCCCGCTTAAAGGACCCGGGACTGTAGGAAGAAGGAAACACGTGAGCTGGTAATGAATTCCAGGCCTTAATGGTGCGACAGAGGAAAGAGTCTCGGAACCGCTTGGTGCGGTAAGTTGATAAGTAGTTCTACTTACGTATACCTCGGGGTATATATCTTAGTCGGGGTATATTTTTTGGGTGTCTATTGAGGATAGCACGGGGAGTTACGGCGGCAAAGCTCAAATCCATTATTTATAGATTATATCAAACCAATCCGCGCTCGCCAGGGCTTCCTTTCTCTCGCAAATTGAGGTCAAGATATGTGCCCCATGTTACATACATGAAACATCTGCTTTCAATTAAACCAAGTAATCCAGGACACTTCTCTCTCAATAAATCTCCAACCATTAGCCCCGACTTAACCCTGCAGTGCTCGCCGACGCAAATAACCCCGTATAGAGTTACCCCAGCTAACACCTTCGCTGCTATATTTAAGCCTTTCGCTTGTATCGCGAAACTGTAGACGGGGGTAACCCGACACTTGCTGTATACAAAGGCCGCTTTAAAATGAGCTCGGGTCTTGAAGACCATAGTGTATTAGCTTTCGGCTCGCACGTCTTTTAGTGTTGGATTATGAATGGAGGTATGTAGTTGTTTGTACTGTGTAGTAATTAAAGAAAGATTTTCTATTTTAGATCCTTGGAATTTGGGGTTCATGCGTGAAAGAGTGAGTTTTTCACATCACACAAAATAAGACAACCTATTTCTATCAATGAATTACAGTGAACATAGGCTAAAGCGCTGCACCATAGCACTTGACCTTTCACCTTCGACATCCAGTCTACTCCAGCTAACATTTAGGTCATCAGTACATCTGGTTGAGACATCCAAATTTGTTTACCAAGTCAGTCTCTTCCTTAAGACTTTGCGGCCATTGCTTTTACAACAGATATTATCTACTTACTTAGTTCAAGCTCTTTGGTAATTTTTTCACGTGGTTCCCGGCAGAGTAAAATTTGGACCACTCCATCTCTTCCCATATGGTGTCGTACAAGGTGACTAAGAGGTAGGGCTATTTAACATCAGACAGATATATAATCGCGGTAGCCTAGTGGTATGGGTAATGAACTGCTGAGACGAGATCTCGGGTTCGATCCCAGGTTTTACCATGGCACACATCAATGACTTTTCGATGCTTTTCGAAGTTATGTGTGTATTTATCGCAGGATTATAAGTGTCCGGTTAATGGCAATAGGCTCGCCACCTATTATATTGGGACCTAAACATAAACTGGCGAAATGTGGGTGCTAGCACCTCTGCCTACCCCTTCGGGGATGTAGGCGTGAGTTTATGTTATGTTATGTATATATACAGCCCAGACTCAGCCTCAGATGCATGGTTTGAGTCAAAAATTGTGCCCGAAAGACGGTAAAAAAAGACGGTTCACCCCCTATTACGTGGGACCGAATTTAATGATTAGTGAAATGGTGGGTGGATGTGGATTCACTTCTGCCTAACCCTCCGGGGATAAAGGCGTGATATACATATAGTATGTAAGTATTGGTAAAGAGATTTCCAACAGTAACATTGAGTGTATCTCTCAGTCCTGGTTTGCACGGAACCCTCAGCGCGCTAGTCTGACTCGTACATGATCAGCTTTTTGTTGTAAATACTAAAACCCGTGTGACTGAAAGGTTTAGAAACAACAACAAATATAAATAAAAGGACTTTTCGCATAGTGTTGAGTCAACGCTATTGAACATAATTTTTTTCTGAAATAAAAGTAGCCTACGTTACTCCTTATTACATCAGCTACCTGTCAATAAAATTCAAAATCGGTCCAGCCATTTCAGAGATTAGGAACAAACAGACGGACAGACAGACAGACTTTATTGGCAGGTAGCTGATGTAATAAGAAGTAAAGTAGGCTACTTTTATTTCAGAATTTTGTTATGCTCCATAGCGTTGACTCAACACTACGTGTAAACCGACATCCACGCGGGCGGAGCCGCGGGCAATATTCAATAAAACTATCGACAATATCAGATTTTTGTTATTAGCAGCTGATAATATTTCTTCATTCCCATACCCCCCATGAAAACTAAAAAAACTGCACACAGCTAGTAACAGAATCGTTTTTTCGCAAAGCAAAGCCTTGTTTTTAGCGCATTCAACCTATTCTCGACATGAAAGGTTTGTGGAATACATTGTATTGTGCGAAATATATCGCGTTTCACAGATCACGTGTCAAACACGCCGAATCGTAGCAGCACACGTAGATGTCTGTGAGAAAATTGCACAGGTGTGAAGGGGGTTAATTCTAACGTTACACTATCGGGGCTTTTTAGACCGATGTGGGCGGTGTAGGGTTGCACTTGCTTTATTGGCTGTTTAACAAATTGTTGCCGCTAATAGATTTTGATTTTATACATTTTTTGTTATTCTTTTGTTGTGTTTAGTAAAAAGTTGAAAGTTGAAGTTGCGGGTATTTTGAAATATGATCAACTGTGAATTTTAGAGTAAAGACTCTACTATAGGAAAAATATTTATTTAATAATAATCGTGGATATTGTAGGATAGTGTAGTACAGAAGCTACACAGCGTTATTTTTGTTTTTTTTTAAACCACTTAGGTGGCAGACAAGCACACGGCTCACCTGATGGAAAGTGGTTACCGTGGCCTATGGACGTGTGCAAAACCAAGGGAGTCACAGAGAGTTCCTGTGCCGTCAGTGTAAAAGACAAAGCAGGACAGGACAAGCTTTTGGTGTTCCCACTGACAGCACAAAAACTTTCCAGTGAGCTCTGGCTACCCTACTCACCGCCGGGAACACAACACGAGGTTATTATTGCCGCGATATTCTGTAGGGCTAAGGTACTTCCCCAGTCGTTATCTATAGATACAAAAGTAAGCATAGTTTAACTAGCTTGTGATATTGGTTCTAAAATACGGAAAACGGATAATTTAAATCTGTCGGAAAATGCACTTAAAAATTTTCTAGAATTCTTCCGCCTAATCTATGTGTATAAATATTAACTTTGCCCATCTTTACCCAATATGCAATATTGTTACACCCTGAAGTGTTTCAATTGACATGAAAATTCTTTTACAGTTAGCATTACGACCTCCGTGGCGTAGCGGTAGAGCATTCGACTGCTATGCAGGGGGTGCGGGTTCGATTCCCGCTCAGTGCAAATATTTGTATGCATGAATATGTATATTTGCATTGGTCTGGGTGTTTCTATGTATAATATGTATGTATTTACAAAAAAAAAAAAGTATCTAAGTATGTTTATCCGCATTCTAGATCCCATAACACAAGCTAGTTAAGCTATGCTTACCATGGGTCTAGATAGCGTTGTGTAGAATGTCGTGGAATACTTATTTATTATTTATATTATTTATTTATTATCAAAAGAAGGTTTGGACCCCGGGCCCTAAGGTTTAGACCTTCGATGCAAATACGAACACGTTTTGTTAATTGAAGCAGTTAAACCAAAATCACGAGTCCCTCAGAGAACCTACTTCACTAAATCTCTGAGCATAGGTAACCAGCGTCCACATGAGTGAGTGCGTCATTCTCCACGTCAGCGCGATGATCGCGCGCCGGTGCGCCCGCGCAGGACTGCAGGACTATATCGATGTGTCATAGCGATATGACGTTATAGTCCGATCGAGTGGTTAGAGTGCACTCAACGTCCTTCGATTCATCATCATCACAGCGTTAGGCCCGGTTGCATCCAAAACTTGTGCTTTTTTTTAAAGAATTATTTAAAGAATATATTAGAAGAAGAAGCCTATACAATGGTTTGCGCTCAGATGAATTGTTTGACATGATGCCCGTAGCTACATTCTATCATCGCACCTCTCGCCATAGGCAGGGAATTCATCCCCACACATTGCGACCTGAGACGGTGCGCACTGTGCGGTATGAAAGAAACTTCATCTCACGCACACTCAAGCTGTGGAATGACCTCCCTGCTGCGGTTTTCCCAAGCGCCTACAATATGGGGATCTTCAAGAGGGGCATCAGAAGGTTTCTTCATGGTCAGCAGCGCTCCATTAAGGCATGGAATTCATTACCAGCTCACGTGTTTCCTTCTTCCTACAGTCCCGGGTCGTTTAAGCGGCCGTGAAAAAGCATATGATGAGGCCGTCAAGCTGAGTGTCACCATTGTCACATGGCATGTGTAAGTAATGTTGACCCTCTTTTCTGAGACTTTGTCTTCAGTTTACCAACAGGCAAGGCGAAGTCTAAATGACGTTTTCTATATTAAAAAAAATGCTATTTGTAACCAATGTTTCAGTTCAATTTTATTTATAACTTTATTTCTGTTTACGAAACAGATAATGGTTGCACCCTAACCTCCCGCATAAGCATTAATAAATCATAATAGTGTTGTACCCATGAGTGGTACACGAAAACTGTTTTACCGCCAGAGGGAGCCGCTGTCGTAATCGCACCTCACACCTCACTGGGCTCACATCAAAATTCGATTACACTGACCCTTCCTAGCATCTTAATTTTTAAAGTCACAAAGACGGATTAATAATCTCTAATTTTGATGAAAATAAAATAATATTTCCTTGAAGTTGCCGATAGCCGGATGACTGAAGTAATCCTAACAATAAAGAGACGTTACTAAGCTTCGTATTTGAGGACGTTATTTAGGGGATAGAGATAGAACCACTCATTGTTGAGGTAAAGTTTAGACATAACTTTGGTAAAGTTGAAAGGTGGGACTAATTGATTTTATAAAAGGAAGTATTTAAGATTTAAGAGAGCGAACGCTGGGGCAGCACTAGAGTTGTGATGATTTAGCGTAAGGAACATAACCTTATCATCAGAAGAACTCGATGTGAAATGTTTTTTTTTTATATAGGACACGCCAACTTGACTTCACCTCGCCTGATGGTAAGCTAAAAGCAAAGTCTCAGGAAAGAGGGTCACTATTACAGACACTAAGTGTTACAATGGTGGCACTCAGCTTGGCGGCCTCATCAGATGCTTTTTCACGCCCCGCTTAACGGCCCCGGGACTGTAGGAAGAAGGAAACACGTGTGCTGGTAATGAATTCCAGGTCTTGGTGGTGCGGCAAAGAAAAGAGTCTCCGAACTGCTTGGTTCTTGCTCATATATTCTGCACAGTGTGAGGGTGACATCTAAGGCCTACACGTGTTGTCCTATGTAGGAAAGGAGATGGTGGGATTAGTTGGAAGAGCTCATCAGAACACTCACCATGGTAGAGACGGTAAAATACAGCCAACGAAGCAATATCTCTACGCATCTGCAAAGGCTCGAGGGTGTTCGTGACCTCAGGGTTCCCAATAATTCGGACCGCGCGTCGCTGCAACCTGTCGAGAGCACCTACCATCTAGCATATAGGTATGTATTATTCAGATGTCACTTAGGTACTGACAAAGTTTTAGGTCGATACGACAATAATAAGTTGCTTAATTTCAATTTCCACGACTGGTTTACATACATAGGTTGTTAGGAACATGTCAGCACGATGATCGCGCTGATGATCCTCGCGCTACGCTGACGTGATTTAGTTCGAAGTTCCTTTAGTTCCAAGTCGGTTTAGTTCCAAGTTGAACTAAATCGGCTATGTTTATCTTAATATTAGAGTTATATTGATTTAAACGTAAGAATTCAATTTAGTTGAAAGGACTTTCTTTTCACAATTGAAAAGTCACAGTTGAAATGAGTAAAATATGACTAATACGGGTTAAACGTGAAAGAAAATACGCAATAACTAAAAGATAGAACTTCATTAAGTAAGCAAACGTGAAACAAAAGCAAAAATCCTAAAAAATAATCCAAAAATAATGGCAAAAATATTTACGACTTACATTTTAAAATTGGTCACACTGTAAAAGTTCCATTACAGACCGATGTAAGCGCACAAATAGGCGTAAAAACAAACAACAATAATGGAGTGTTATCATTATTCCGACGAGATGATCGCTGAACTAACAAAGCTAATTCCATTAGCGGCCACAGATACGCCGATATCGTGCGCCTGCGCAGACCGTGGTGAAATAGACAAATACGTACGTGATAGCATCGTAATTGTTATGCAGGAACTAGAAAGGGGTAATGCTTTTTAATTATTTTTTTTCAACCACTGAAGTATGTGTAAGTATCTGAAAGATAATTAAAAAAAGAACTACATATATATGTTTATCCGCATTCTGTACCCCGATTCTACTAAGTTTGCAGTGTCAGTGCCATTAAATTTTAAACTTTACAGATCTACTCCTAAAGTTCAAAATTAAATGAAAAAAGTTAATTACATTTTTCATTCATTCTACAAGATGACATATAATTTTAGACTTTATAACATGATGGTAAAATCTAAAATTAAATGTCATGTTTTGCAGTGTCTGTGGCGTAACAGATCTTATAACACAAGTTAGTTTATCTATGCTTACTTTGGGTCTACCAAGATAGCACTGTGTAGAATTTGGCAGTATATCTATTTATTTATTTAAGCACATGACTAATATGTAAGGGCTAAGCTGTGCAGGAGAATAAGGTTGGAAAAAAGAAAAAGGGGAGAAGGGGAGTGAGTAAGGAGGTAGGACACGGCGATATTTCCGCCCAATTGAGCAGTCCGACTGGGGAAGTACCTCCGCCCTACAGAATTCTTCGTGTTATGTTCCCAGCGGTGAGTAGGGTAGCCAGAGCTCACTGGAGAATTTGTGCTGTCAGTGGGATGACTAAAGGCTTGTCCTGCTTTGTCCTCTACACCACAGAGACTCTGTGCGTACAGGGTCGGCAGCGCGAGTGCGGCTTCTCTGGTGTTACACACGTCCTTAGGCCACGGTAACCACTTTCCATCAGGTGGGCCGTGTTTTTATCTGCCACCTAAGTGGTATAAAAAAATGGTATTTCGAAACTCTTTTCTTTTTTTCTTTGAATTCCGGGACTTCCCGTAGGGGTTGCCTGACTAAGGATGAGCATCTGAATTATGTACTGCAGCTAAAAATATTGATTAGTGTTTTTGTGGTATTTGGGAAGAGGTAAGAACAAAATAGTGAGTGATATCTCTGGAGATTGTAAATAGACACACATATGCTGATAGTTAGACACCAGCAGACGGGTTGAAACTTCCACATAAGTAAAAAGAAAAAAAAGTCATTTTTGACGTCCATTCTTACATAGTTATTGTCACATTAACACAATTGTTAAAAACCTCTATTATCAGAAAATAACAAAAAGCGTGTCTAATATCTTCATAACTCTATGTCAGGTAAGCATTTCATCGATAACTAAATACAATAACTGGCGATAATCTTTCGCTAATTAGTAACTTACAAAACTAAACCTTAACGTAGTGCATCAGAGTCTATATTCGTTTACAACTTTCGACTATAGGTCGCGGGGTCTCGAAATGTTTCTAATAATTAGTTATCGTTGATCATCGGAGCTAAACCACATTAATAAAGATATTAAATGCCTTCTTTAATATATTAACAATAAATTTTCTACCCTATTAGTACTGCAATAAAGTATATTTTTGTATGGTCGTGTTGTGAGAAGGCGGTAAGTTCAAAGCAAGCAGTATCTATCGAGTGGCACGGGCAAAACCAATCAAGTGACAGCGACATCGGCCACAGAGTAAAAAAATATTGTTTGGTCACTTTTTTATTTTTGTTTTGGAGACAGGCCGCAGATAAAAATAGCTAGTGTGGGTGTGTATAGAGGAAAAGGCCGAGATTCTTGGCATTCATAGCTTTTTATAACAACTTTAAGACAACTGTACATTTTTCGCACGTTCTACGTCACATTCGCATTCTTTTTTTAAATCATACAAGCTGTTGGAAGTAATTGCTGTGGTTTATATACATGAGTTATCACTGTGTCAAGAGGTGTGTACGGAGTTAAAAGAGGAAGACAAGAAGGTACAGCTTCTGACAATAAGCAAAACCAGCAAAAACGAAATGTGCCAAGTCAATAGGGTCACATGTAGGAGAAACCCAGTTTCGAGCATCTTCTAATCCACAACTGACTTGACCATTGCTGATATAGTCGTGAAGATGAGGCTTTCGTCATCTGTCTGAATGTCCGATTTCTTGTTCTGTCACTATCCAATCCATCCAAAGAAGTAAGTAGTATTACAGTTCGTCATTTAAATCTGTCCATCGTAATAGACGTGAATGTACTCCTATCAACCAGCCCTTGTGAACTCTTTTTTTAAAGACTGAAGTAGGTGGAGGATCACAGATCATTGGAATATTCATTAGCACCAGTCAGGGGCATTTCATGGACAATGAACGCAGCCGCTACGCAGGAGACTACTACGTTTCGATCCCCTCTCAGTGAAAATAATTGTATGCACGAATATGGGTATTTGCATTGGTCTGGACGTCCCTCGGAGAGCACATTAAGCCAACACGTCGGTCCTGGATGCCATTCGAACATCTAGGTCGTTACGGGTAGTTACAGCCCTAAAAAGTCCAACAGCTGGTCTAAATGCAATGCTTCAATATCGCCGGATTGTGGAGGTCAAATGGCATTCGCTTCACGGAGAATATCGAAGTCAAATCCTCAGTTGGATTGGTAAACCGGACCCCAGACTCCGAGGTTGAAAGCTTCGGATGCGAATGGTATGAACGTTATAATGAAGAAGAAGACGCGCATTTTATGGACTACTAGCTGACCCACCCCAGCTTCGCCCGGGGTATATTTTAAAGCGTCATATCCCTTTGAGCCCGTTTGTTTTAGTCTTCAAAATATGTATGAAAAATTGCCGGATATGTTAACATTTGTTATCAATGCTCCGCTCCCTTAAGTAGTAGCGTGATGATATATAGCCTAAAACTGTCCTCGATAAATGGACTACCCAACACTGGAAGAATCATTCAAATCGGACCAGTAGTTCCAGAGATTAGCGCGTTCAAACAAACAAACAAACTCTGCAGCTTTATAATATTATTAGTATAGATTTACTGACGCATGAAGACCATCTTATTCCATAATCGCCTTGAGCCTACATACATACTGTACATAGCACTATAAACTACTCCTTAAAGCTGCAAGCTCACCTGCAATCTGGCACATCTGCTTTGTTGATTGAATGATGTGCTTCTGGCGCAGGTTTTCCACAAAGTATTGAAGCTAGATTACTGTTGGTCCTGTATCTTAGTGTATTTTGTTGGAGACCTATACAACCATTATGCAGTGGTATTGCCCGGTAAATCACATGTCTTTGACATGACAACCAACAAAGTCTAGATACAATTTTTTTTTATACCACTTAGGTGGCAGACAAGCACACGGCCCACCTGATGGGAAGTGGTTACCGTGGCCTACGGACGTATGCAACACCAGGGGTGTTAAACTCGCGCTGCTGACCATGAAGAAACCTTCTGATGCCCCTCTTGAAGAACGCTTGAAGAAAAGAAGAAGAAGAATATTAGTATTACAGTTATAGGGTGTTTTTTTTTTACGTGCGCAAAATCCCCACGTATTCCTCCCCACCGGAGCCGGTGGAGGAGGTTATGTTGGACTCGAACCGACTTAAACGCACGCCGCCTGTGGGTCGCTTTGGTTGCCAAAGGTGAGGTTGACAGGCATATCCCTCGCACCCCGGCCGACCCAGGACCATCTCTCACGATCTGGCCCTCTTCTCGGGTGTGGGGACTACAGAGTCCCCAACTCGGCCTGCTTCTGCCAGGGTGATAGGCGGCTCCACCTGTCACCCCCAGGCCGGCGCTCATGGGGGGCGGAGGTCGTTCATCGACCTCCGACGCCCGAGTTGCCTTCGTACGCGGGCAGCTTGCTTCGTCGCTCCCGCTGCCGCACCCGCCCCGCCTCCTCCTTCACGAGCATTACTTGTTCGCAGAAGGAGGCGCCGGCCGTCCACGCATCCGCGCAGCGGACCATTGCCGCGAGCAAGGTGGAGAGCGTGAGAACCCTCACTCCCAGGGCCGCCACTAGCTCCCGCCTCGGCGTCTCCCACGCCGGACACTCGGTGAGCGTGTGCGTCCCCGAGTCCTCGCTCACGTCGCAGTGATGGCACTCGGACGTTGGCTCTTTCTCCATCCGACGCAGATACTTTCCGAAGCACCCGTGCTCGGTGATTGATCATCTGCGTCAGACGGTACGAGAGGCTGCCGTGTGGCCTCTCTAGCCACTCCCCCATGATGGGTCTTACCGCCGCTACTACGGCGCGCCCTGCGCCTGGTCGCCCAAGTCGTAGCTCCCATTCCGCCACCATTTCCCTGTGGAGCCGGGATCTCACGGCCCGAATTTCTTCGGGCACGGGATCGTGACCCCGCTCCCGCGCCGCCTTTCGGAACCGGTATAGCGCCGAAAGGGATCTCGCTTCCAGGATCCATGGTGGCGATCCGGCGAGAAGACTCGCCGCGTTGAAAGATATCGTGTGGTACCCCCTTATGATGCGGCACGCCAACTTCTGCTGCGGACGCTGCAGCAGGGGCATGTGCCGATCACTCAGGGTGTCCGCCCACATGGGACACCCGTACAGGGCCATGGACCGCACGACACCCGCATAGAGTCTCCTGCAGGAGTCCTCCAGGCCCCTCAGGTTGGACAGTAGCCGCGCCAGAGCGGCTTGATGCCGATGAGAGTGCCTCCCGCTGTGAGACTGGAACCAGGTGGTGGCGTGCGCCGAGGTCCATGAAAGAACATGGCCTCGGATTTATGCAAAGCCGCCTCAAGGCCCAGCCGCCGGATCCGTTCCACGACTTAATCATATGTCTTAGACATGGTTGTAAACAACCGACAAAGTCCAGATACAAAATTTATTTATACCACTTAGGTGGCAGACAAGCACACAGCCCACCTGATGGGAAGTGGTTACCGTGGCCTACGGACGTATGCAACACCAGGGGTATTAAACTCGCGCTGCCGATCATGAAGAAACCTTCTGATGCCCCTCTTGAAGAAAAGAAAAGAAGAAGAAGAATATTAGTATTAAAGTTATAGGGTGCTTTGTTGCAAGCACCTATAGGGTGCTTGCAGAAATATCGGAAACTTAGAACAATACAACATGGTAAATATCCTGATAGCTTTAATACTAATGTGAGTGACCATGATAATTTAAATATCCAGTTACAATAAATCCTGTGTACAAAAAACAGTTGAACAAACAATTATTCGTAATACCAACGTCATTAAACAGCCTGTACTTTTTGCTGCGCCGGCGCTCGATCGCAATTCGTCTCGTTTGTTTATCGAATGCACTTATTAGTCTGATCGGAACTCGTTTCACGATGCCGATGACGCGGGTGATTGATTGGGCAACTCCGAGGGGCTCGCCAACCATTGGTAGAGGACTTTCACTTTAGTTCATATGATTACTGTTTATATTTAACTGCTAATGACAGTAAAATGCCGCAAGGCGAAATATAGTGATTCTTTATAATGAAAATACCTTTGTACCAATCCTATAGCCGTGGTATGGGTGGGAAGTAACTCCACCCTACAAATACCACGGCTATAATAACGTTGTGTTGTGTTTTCGGCGGTGAGTAGGGTAGCCAGAGCTCACCGAAGAGTTTTGGAGCTGTCAGTGGGAAGACTAAAGGCTTGTCCTGATTGTGTCTTCTGCACTGACGACACAGAAACTCTCCGTTCTTACAGAGTCGGCAGCACGGGTGTGACTCCTCTGTTGTTGTACACGTGCATAGGTCACGGTAACCACTTTCCATCAGGTGGACCGTGAGCTTATCTGCCGCCTAAGTTATATAAAAAAATAAGTGAATAGCTAAATTCTTAATTAATAAATTTTGTTTAACATCTGACAGATATATACAGCTCAGACTCAGCCTCAGATGCATGGCTTGAGTCAACAATAGTGCCCGGAAGACGGCAATAGACTCGCCTTGTATTACGTGGGACCGAATTCAATGATAGGCGAAATATGGGTGTTAATTCACCTCTGCCTAACCCTCCGGGGATAAGAGCGTGATTATATGTATGTATGTATATATGAAATTTATTTGCTAAGACTTTTGACCACATGCTCGGACATAGAGGGACTAATTCAAAACCCACCTTCATAGACCAATACACAACGCTGCCAGCTTCTTCCTCCCGCAACAATCAATGTAACTAAACTCAGTATTTTTTATAAGTAACAATAGCCATTAAGTGATCCCCACGATTTCGCTATAAAGTGACTAACTACTAAGTAAAAGGCCTGTAAGAAGGTATAGTCGGCAAAGAAAATAGGTATACACCTTTCCATATAAAGTTATACGACAAGATGTATACTGATATAAACATATAGAACATAAATGGCAAAATGAGCATTCTAAAACCCTTTACCTACCCAATTAGAAATGTACACGTTATCACTACGCTACTTAATTAAGCGTGATGATATATATACATAGCCATAACATGTTACACAAAATAACATTACCATAACAAATAAATAAAAACTAACACAACACAGCGAAAGTGTGTATACCAAATAGAGCTCTCACTAATTAAAACATATTTTGAATTTATCACACTAATTACTATGTAAATATCTACCCGAATCCCCTGCTTACTTATCTACGGTCACACCGTGAACATATCATAATTAACATGTCAACTTTTAACATTATAAAGTTTATTTAAATGTAAATGGGCCCGAAAGTTGCGCGCCCCTGCCGCGGCGACTACAAACGCGCTCCGATCCGTCAGCGTTTTGACATCTTTGATATCTACCGACAAATAATAACAGAATTATAATACTAGTTGTTTGACTGGGGGTCGCTTGTCAGGGCCTCGGAGAAACTTATTATCACAGGCTCGGAAAATAACATCGATAGAAGTGTAAACCTCGTTTATGGAGACTAGTGTTGCCAAACTATAAGTTACTATTACCATGCATACATACATATAATCACGCCTTTATCCCCGGAGGGTTAGGCAGAAGTAAATTAACACCCACATTTCACCAATCATTGAATTCAGTCTCACGTAATAAGGGGTGAGCCTATTGCCGTCTTACGGGCACTATTGTTGACTCGAGCAATGCATCTAAAGCTGAGTCTGGGCTGTATATATCTGTCTGGTCGCCTTGTACGACACCGCATGGGAAGTGATGGGGTGACCCAAATTCTACTCTGCCGGGAACCACTCGGCTGTGCGCATTACCATTCACGACAAAATAATCCTACTAGATATCGAGTAGGCCAGATATTGGAATTCTTACATCCCAGCGTGTTAACAATTTTTTTTATACCACTTAGGTGGCAGACAAGCACACAACCCACCTGATGGAAAGAGGTTACCGTGGCCTATGGATGTTTGTAACACCAGAGGAGCTACACTCGCGCTGCCGAACCTGTAAGTACAGAGTTTCTTTGCCGTCAGTGTAAAAGACAAAGCAGGACAAACCATTAGTCTTACCAATACACACAACACAACACAAGTTCTCAAGTGAGCTCTGGCTACCCTACTCACCGCTGGGAACACAACACGAAGTTATTATAACTGTGGTATTCTGTAGGGCGGAGGTACTTCCCCAGTCGGACTGCTCAATTGGGCGGAAATACCACCGTGTCCTACCTCCTGGTAAAATGCAAGAAGCATTTACTATTATTACCTATTATTGTCAAAGTGACACATATCAAAGTGACACATATCAAAGTGACACAAATCAAAGTGACACAAACTTTTTAGTCCGCATTTTGAATATAGTCTGAATTGAATCAGTGAGGACCTGTAGTTGACTGTATGTAATTAATTTCAATTACTATACCTTCGTTATGGATGTTGGTCTTCCAAATATATAAATAAAAAATAAATTACAAAAAACTTTAAAAACATGAAAGTGAAACTCTCTGGGTGGTACAGGAATATGTAGCGAGCGAAGCTGTGGTACGGAGTGAGTGTTTTCATCAGAGATGTACATGGCTACTGAGCAGTGTTGTGCGAGGATTCGTACCGAAGATACTGTGGCCACAGGCGAGTCACTCCACTGCGCCTTGTCCACCAGACCTGTGCTGAACGACCCTAGATACATACATATGGCCTGACTAACGATCAGGATGAATGTTATCAAGAGAAATGTTGTGATGTATGTGTGATGAAATATTGTCTCATTGAAAAATGTTCGAAATGCTACTTACTTTTTTGGAATAGAAGTATACATCCTTCTGGTGCTTAAGTCTCTTGCTGATTATCGTGTCTTCTTCGATTTCAAGTAGCGTTATTGTATGACGATCAAAAAAGATGTATTAGTTATTTAGGTTAAGTAAGGGTGGCACTGAAAACCAGTGCTGTGATGGTAGATACCCATCGCAGTGTATGCTGAGTGGCCATCCTTTGTGGACATAGCGTACTCGTACCTCTTGTGGGGTTAAGTACCTCCTGTGTTTTTATTTAGTAGTGTAAAAGGAAGAATCTGCCACGTAGCGGTGTGCTGTGTGACACGTCACGTCCTGCTGCTGACAGATATGACATTGACTTGTCAAATGTCATATTTGGCATCAAAATGACGTGGCACCTCACCCGCCACAGTATATAAAAATAATACTGTATATTTTATATTTTATTTTCTGATTTTTTTTTTGTACTGTATGCTGTGTCGCAATAAACATTTTTTCTTTTTCTTTCTTTCTTTTACATACATACACATACAAATAAATGTTTTAGTGCATTTTACACCACGCTCTCTAGACCCATACTAAGCATAGCTTAACTAGCTTGTATTATGAGCTCTAGAAACACCCAGACCAGTGCAAACAGACATTTGCACTGAGCGGCAATCGAAGCCGCGACCTCCGCTGTAGCAGCTTAACGCTCTACGTCGTCAAGTGAAATTATTTTATTGATTATTATCAAACACATCCCTAGCTACGCTACCTCCCGCAAAACGCAGCCTAATCTGCGGTTGAACACTGAGCGTGATTCCCCGTAAACAAACAAAAATAAAAATATTAAGGGTTAATTTCAAACAGGCTAATCTTCTCGAAATGTTTGTATCCAAAGTTACAAAACAATTTTAAAACGTGATGCCTTGTTTTGCCGTCAAAAGAAAAAATAACTTTACGGTTTGCGTACCTCTAAAATTCTAAAAACGATTATGTTTTGATGTAGGTTTAATAGTTTATTGCTATATTATTTCTATGCTTCGAGTATTGGCAGATACATTTGTCTTCTAGGGTCTAGTCTAGGTGGAACCCCAATATATACTATCCTTTATAACATACAAGACTGTGCTACGAAAAAAAATACGTTATATTTTTTTGTATAGCACACGTCAACCCTCCCCTTTCCTACACAGGACAACACGTGCAGGTCTTAGATGTCATCAGCATACGGTGCAAAACATCCGATCAAGAACCACGCGGTTCGGAGACTCTTTCCTCTGTCGCACCATTAAGGCCTGGAACTCATTACCAGCTCACGTGTTTCCTTCTTCCTACAGTCCCGGGTCCTTTAAGCGGGGCGTGAAAAAGCATATGATGAGGCCGTCAAGCTGAGTGTCACCATTGTCACACGGTATGTGTGAGTAATGGTGACCCTCTTTTCTGGGACTTTGCCTTCAGCTTACCATCAGGCAAGGCGAAGTCCAATTGACGTGTCCAATATAAAAAAAAAATTATTATGTTACTTATAGTCTGTGCGCGAGCTCCAATGAATCGGGAGTGGTGGAAAGAATGAATAAATGGAAACCCGGTCTCCAGAGCTAGGCTTTACATGTAATGAACCTACAGTTTGAATGAGAATGGTGAGGAAGCATCGATAGCGTTGCTTTCAAGGTCGGAGGTCCCCATTTTTTCAATTTTTTTGGAAACTCGCGCGTTAACTGTAGAAACATTTTAATATTTTATTATCTGTATCATAAATCATTACAAAATTAATACATTAAAAAATAACAACCCTTTAATAATAACCATAGATGTATGGAAAACAAAAATGTTTTAATAAGGTTACAAACAATCTCTAACGGTCGGGTATGCGGCTAGACTCCCGCGTCGCGCACGCCGACTGGCGGAGGAAATACACGTCGATCAGATGCGTCTGCACACATCGCGTCCGCGGTATTCGCTTAGTCATAATTTTTGACTGATAGGTACCTCAAATAATTTGGTATCGTGCTTCATTGGGGCCATCCAAACTACTGGTTTATTTATTTTGATAATGTCGGAGCCGTTTTTGACTTTCAAAGGCAAACGCCGCTTTTTTAAAGTTGCCTACATTTTGGTGCTAAGAAGACTTCGGTATAAGAGAATCATTGTACATACATACATGCATATAATCACGCTTTTATCACCGGAGGGTTAGGCAGAAGTGAATAACACACACATTTCACTAAACATTGAATTCGGTCCCACGTAATAGGAGGTTAGTCTATTGCCGTCTTCCGGGCTCTATTATTGACTCAAGCCATGCATCTGAAGCTGAGTCTAGGCTGTATATATTTGTCTGATGTTAAACAGCCCTATCCCTTAGTTGTCTTGTACGATACCGCATGGGAAGAAAATGCCGGGAACCACGCGGTAGAATCATTGCATGCTTTACAATAGATGATTCATTTGCTAAACAACGAACCAGTCTCTGGCGTTTTGTCTTAGTGTTGGGAGGTCAGAAGGTAGTCTTACCCAGAAAAGTCGAAAAACCAACCAAAAACAGTAAGCGGATGCCTGGGCTCCAAAGTGTAAACTTTAAACTGGGAATTATCTTTAAGGATGATAAATGATAATATAATCATTCTGTGCTCGGCTGACGAGAAGGCTCAGAGATTCTCAAAGTTACTCTTAAACATTTCTATACTAACCGAATTAGTCGCCGATAGAATATTTCCTTTAAATTGTTCAACGATAGAACCTTTTTGAATGATTCTGATTCGCTGACAGAACAATTAATTCATGATGTCATCGATTCACGACACACATCACGAGATCACAGATATCCAACCTCACCAGTTAGCCAGTACAGGTATGACTCTTTTGCAGGCTTTTCTTTGGATGTTGGGAGGTCAGACAACAGTCACTCCCTTAAAAGACAAGATAAACCAATAATGGTAGAGTAAGAGACCTGATCCTGGGTTTCAAGTGCAAGTTTTGAATGCAACCGGGATTCCCGAGTTGGTGACAAGTAAAGCTAATACAGCCGTCTTAAAACTATAAAGCGCCTAAACTGTCCGAGCAGTCCCAAATTATAACAGAGTGACAACTGTCCTACACAAATTAATTTTAATCTGACCGTTATAACTCTTGTTAGAGAAAATGTCCAATTTATTCAAATTGACGTCACGGCAACCGTAGGGCGTGTCCTGACGCAATTATCACAATAATTATTTAACTGCGACCCGCAGCGTGCCGTCGCGCAATGCGCACGGTCCTTAATTAGCACGACGCGATAAAGTGTCTTTTGAGGAGTTTTTATTGTTTTAGTGAATAATTCATAACTTTAATATAATAAGTCTGAAATATCCGCTAAAGTAAACACTACTTATATGAGATTATACCTAGTCATGTGACCTATGTGCTGCAGATATGCAAAATAAACGCACTTGCTTTCTATTTTTCAAATTTTAAACACGAAATGTTTTTGTTGCTGCTATTTTGGTTCCTCGCATATATTTCGACCCCAAGTCGCGAAAGAAACTTGGGGTCGAAATATTTGCTTAAATACACGCTTGGGTATTTGACAGTCTAGTCAAATTAGTTATTTTTTAATAAACGTCAAACTGGTAAGTTACAAGGAAATTTATTTTGACGTCATAATATTTAATAAAAATCATTTATTATTATCGCATAGGTTGGATGAATGATTAAAAATGAGAAAGCGATAAAATAAGAAACAACGTTAATCGTTACCGCTTTTTTAACATTCTTATTTTTTTTTTATACTACTTAGGTGACAGGCAAACACACGGCCCACCTGATGGAAAGTGGTTACCGTGGTATATGGACGTGTGCAAAACAAAATACACTCGCGATGCCAACCCTGTAAGCACACAGAGTTTGTGTCGTCAGTGTAAAAGATAAAACAGGACCAGCTTTTGGTCTTCCCACTGACAGCACAAAAACTCTCCAGTGAGCTCTGGCTACCCTACTCACCGCCGGGAATACAACACAAGGTTATTATGGCCGCGGTATTCTATGGGGCGGAGGTACTTCCCCAATCGGACTGCTCAATTGGACGCTCAATTGCTTAATTTATTAAGCTCAGATAAATAATTTGTTTTAACCACTGGAAAATACCCTGTTAGTTTCTTCTCTACCGCAGTATCCCGTCCTATACTCAATAGACACCCAAAATGGGTAAGCGCATAAAGAGACAATTTTGTGACATTTTGTGGTTAAGATATATTATGACGTGGACTATAACGCTTTCATATCGACAGCTGAATAGGTGTAAGCAACATCGATACGTATTAAACCATATCGAAAATACGTTACAGTACAGTGATTTTCCGGTCAACTGTCTTCGTTGTTGCTGACACCCTTTGACCCTTCAAACGCCAAACTCCTCATCATTCATTTAGATTCGAATGCCAATCCCAGTTGTTTCTTTCTTTCCTGGAATTCATTACCAGTATATGTTTCCTTCTTCCTACAGTCCCGGGTTGGCGTGTCCTAGATAAAAAAAAAAGTTGTGTCCAAAACTAGTACTCGAGGTCAGTTCTCCTACTTCTTTCCTTATGAATTATAGTAATCGCGACTTTTAGATGAGCGACTGCCATCTGACCCCCAAGGGCGAGTAGAAAACCTGCACCCTATGGTGAGGACGGATGAGGCACTCTTCATCTGTCAATTCGCAGATATATTGACTATATGTAGACTATGTATAGGTAACTAGCCTTGAAGACCTTGAAGAAGAAAATGTTATACATAACAGTAGGGAGCCGAACTTAATCGCGTTCTCATTCTCTTCTCGTGGCCAATAAATCAACAGCCAACGTCTTGCCTTAGAAGTAGGTATATTTTTATATAGGATACGTCAATTTGACCTCACCTGAACTGATGGCTAGACTGATTAGCTTACGAAAGGCCATAGTCTCCGGAACGAGGGTCACCATTACAGACACGTAGGGTATTACAATGGTGGCACTCAGTTTGACGGTCTCATCGTGTACTTTTTCACGCCCCGCTTAAAGGATCCGGGACTGTAGGAAGAAGGAAACACGTGAACTGGTAATGAATTCCAGGCCTTAATGTAGCGATAAAGGAAAGAGTCCCCGAACCGCTTGGTTCTTGATGGGATATTCTGCTCCGTGTGCGGGTTACATCGATTAGAAGTAGGTATACAGTGTGCTGTCAGCCTGTGGCCTTTTTAGCTTGTTTTGATTGAGAATTGTCACGCACTCGTTACCATATCAGAAGGGCAATTGTTGTTTTATTTTTTGTAATGTAACAGTTAGGTGCCTAATAACAATTAGTGATTGTTTAGCCTTGAGACTAAATGTATTTTAACCTAATTTGCTCACAACTTCAATGTAAATAATGTGTCTAATAGCATTTTTTGGACTCCCTTGGACTAATAGCCCAGACGAATTAAGATTTGACCTGAAAAAAAAATCTAGTGGCAATTTATCTTTCGGAATTCGTTGGGAGACGTTAATGATGTAATGACACTCAGGAAGGCAGTCCGAAAAAAGTTGAACTGTTTTGGGGGATTTAGAAATATTCACTTCCCTGCATAGCAAATGGGCAGTAAGATTAAGATTCGTATTCTAGAAGGACACTCAGTCAGTTTAAAATGTCAGTATATCATAAACTCACTACAAATTTGCGACGTCTCCGTTGTGCAACCGCGGCGGTGGCGAAGTGCAACCACGGCGGCGCGGCGGAGGCGCTGCGGCATCTCCGCAACGCGACCGCTCCGCCCCAAAACCGCTAGTATGATAAGGCCATAAGTTATGTCAAATCCGTCAATCTGTTTATTATACAATTTGTCCTCAGATACATCGAAATTCCAAATAAGTATCGTTAGAGAATACGTGCCTAGAATCCATTGATGTTTTTTTATTATTTATTTATTAGGTCTACCAACATTTATAAGTACTAAATATATTTAATAAAACCATTACATAGGTAAACAATTTAGACATTATTAAAACTAAAAAATAAAAATAAGAAATATTAAGATTTTTTTTTATTTTGATGTAAATCATCACAAAGAAAGAGAAAATAAAAAAGATAGTAAACAACAGTAATATATATGTTTTAAGTGCCTAGGCAATCCAAAGTTTTTATTTTTTGAACAGCCACTGAGTCAACATGCAGATCAATTATGTCACTGATACTGATATTTACACTAAAAAACGTTTGAAAACGACCAAAATATTTTTGAAGAATAAAATTTTTGGGGTACGCCCTCCCCGCATTGGGACCCTTGCAAGCGTATGTCTGTTCATCAGATAAGACAATGTTCACGCCTGCGCCGGGGCACTGATGGCAGTAATTATCTTGTGACCACGCGGTAATTATAATTTGGTTATCGTTTCATTAAATCTAATTCGGGAACCTGCTTCATTGCGTTTTATAGTGGATTGTAGAAAATATTACTAGTAGCACTGTGACAATTTGTAGAATAGAATAGATTGATCAATGTATAGGGTAGACATAGTCGAGGGTTATGCCTGTCAACCCCACCTTCGGCAACTAACATCGACCCATAGACACCATGCGTTTTAGTCGGTTCGAGTCCGACGTAACCTCTCCCACCGGCTCCAGCAGGGGACTTTTTGCACGTAAAAAAAGGGGATCAGATTTGGGGTAATGAACAATCTCATAAGGTTCAACCTTGGTGGACCTATGTTAAATAAATAGAGGGCATTTTAAAGAAAGGTAAGGTCAATATTACCTACCCGAATCACACCACAGATATTTAAAATTGTATACAAAAAATGGCATACAATTTTAAACTTTATTTCTAAAAGCTTAAAGTCCAAGATAAATGAAAGTTTCATTAAACTTTTACATTCTCTCTGTTAAAAGACTTTTAAGTTTGACATTTAACCGCATAGCCTTATAGTCTAAAATTGAATGGATTTTTTAGCAGTGTTTGTGATATGACTGCAGTTTTGCTTTAGCAAAATCGAGGACCTGGTGTAACAATAACTATGAAAATAGGAGTAATGCCAGGAAATATATGGTCTTCTTAACCCATTAGGGAAGAGACTCGGCTGCATGTGAGTTTACGTATAAACCTCTGGAATATAAAATCAAGATTGAGTACCCTTAAAGCACTGTAGTATGTAAACTTTTTTTTATACCACTTAGGTGGCAGACAAGCGCACGGCCCACCTGATGGAAAGTGGTTACCGTGGCCCATGGACGCGTGTAACACCAGAGAAGCCACACTCGAGCTGCCAACCCTGTAAGCACAGAGTTTCTGTGCCGTCAGTGCAGAGGACAAAGCAGGACAAGCCTTTAGTCATCCCACTGACAGCACAAATTCTCCAGTGAGCTCTGACTACCCTACTCTTCGCTGGGAACACAACACGAAGTTATTATAACCGCGGTATTCTGTAGGGCGGTTCCCCAGTCGGACTGTTCAATTGGGCGGAAATACCGCCGTACCTAATGTTATTTTTAAACTATCGCGGTGTCAATTCATAATTATACAACTTTTCTAAGCTAGTCAAGTCGTGATCACGGGTGCTGCAACGCATCCGAAACATCAGCAGAAATAGTAAGTTCCATGATTTAATCGCGAATAGTCCCGCACTATTGTATAATTATATAACCTAATGTCGCCAAGTGGACGCGGTTACAGTAACAGTTTAAATAGGTATTTGATTGATGAGGTAGTGAGTCCTCAGTGTGTTGATTGTCGAATATAGACCAATAACAAGAATGACTGTACCGTTTCTGAGTAAACCTTTAGTCAGTTGTTAAGACGTGACATTACTTCCTGTGCACTCAGGAAATATTGTCATACCTTCTCCTTTACTAGTAATTGACAAAGTGATGTAGATAGACATCACTAACTGTTGCCTGCGACTCTGCTCGTATTAAATTCCTCTCTCTTAGGTATTCCCTTTTGCATAAAATCGGTTGATTCGTTTTGAAATTATGACGTAGCCGCGAGATTCCCGCCAGAGTAACATTTGAACCACACATCTCTTCCCATGCGGTTTCACGGGAGAGTTGTTTAACATTAAACAGATATATACAGCCCAGACTCATGCCTTGAGTCAATAGTAGGTAGTGCTCGGAAGATGGCAATAGACTTACCCCCAATTACGTGGAACCGAATTTAATGATTGGTGAAATGTGAGTGTTAATTCACCTCTGCCTAACCCTCCGGGGATGAAGGCGTGATTATATGTATGTATGTATGTGACCACGGGAAATTGAATCTTTTTAAAGTGTGGTACATACATAAATACATAAATTCACGCTTGCATATCCCTGTAAGGGTAGGCACTCTTTCAGGGACTAAAGACTAACTAAAGACAGAAATGATTTGTAGGTATTTCCTTTAACCACTCCAGCTAACCTAAATAGCTTGAATTACAATTAGATTCACATCGGTAGGTACGTCGGTGGAAATGGCTAGGATTTGAATACGGGACCTTTCGATCGTTAGGCCGTCTCCTTAACCACTAAGCTGCTGACGCTTATACACAATTATATAAAAAAATATGAATTAATAATTAATATTTCAATATTTTAAAACGCACCACCAAGACCTGGAATTCATTACCAGCACACGTGTTTACTTCTTCCTACAGTCCCGGGGCCTTTAAGCGGGGCGTGAAAAAGCATCTGATGAGGCCGCCAAGCTGAGTGCCACCATTGTAGCACTTAATGTCTGTAATGGTGACCCTCTTTCCTGAGACTTTGCCTTTAGCTTACCATCAGGTGAGGTGAGGTCAAGTTGGCGTGTCCTATATATGAAAAAAAGAAAGATGCATAGATAGGAGCCCTCTGCAAGATATCATATCTATATTACCATAACGATGAAAAACCTCGGTGTATTAAAGTTTATTTATTTATTTATTTATTTAATTCTTTATGCACACACAGTACAGAGATCATACACAAAACACATCAAAGAAGATGTACAAAGGCGAGCTTAACTCAAAATGAGTTCTCTCCCAGCAAACCTTTGAGTAGCAGAGAAGCATAAAATAATGAAAGGGGATGTGAAGTGTACATAACAAAAAAAAAAGAAACAAAAAGAAAAGATAAACAAAGAAAGAAAAGAAAATAAAAATAAAAAAGATAATAAGCGTACCTACCTGAACAGGTAGGTACATGTATTTACACAAACATAGCATACATAGTATTATATTAATACATACTTACACCTACACATAATACATAATATACCTACATACATATACATATATACATAAATATATATACATATAGAATATAAATATATATAAATATACAAAGCATACATAGATAAATATACAGACTTCATTATTGTGAGAGAAAATGTTCCCTTGTTCTTCTTCTGAAAATGTCCAGAGTATTACTACTGCGAATGGTGTGAGGTAGTGCGTTCCAAAGACGTACAGCTTGTACCGTGAAGGATCCATCATAACAGCTGGAACTGTGTGCAGGTGTGCGAAGCAGAAGAGAGGAAGAAAGACGACAGGGTTGGCCCCTAGGCACAAGATAATTGAAGCGTTCCCGCAAATAAGTTGGAGCATTAGGATTGTGAAGAATAGTATAGAGAAGAGTTAGAATGTGTAGGTCACGGCGCTGTCGAATAGGGAGCCAGTTCAATCTTTTACGATATTCCGTGACATGGTCATATTTACGAAGGCCAAACAAATCGGATTCCCAGATTTTGCAAGCGTTCTAGTTTGTTCAGCAGTTCCTCCGATGCATCGAGATAACAGACATCAGCATAGTCTAGTAGAGAGAGTAAGAGAGATTGTGCAAGAGTAACTTTAGTCTGAAGAGGTAGGAGTTTCTGGAGACGTTTGAGGGATTGAAATGAACAGTATACCCTTCTACTTACCTCCGCGATGTGAACATCCCAGGCAAGCATAGAGTCGATGTGCACGCCTAAATTTTTTACACTTTTGGAATAACCAATTACTACAGAATCATATGTTACTGGAGGCAGAGAATCATGATCCAGTAGGCGGAGCATGTATCTACCACCAACAATAAGCGCTTGAGATTTTTTTGGGTTGACCAGCAATCCAAAAGATTTGGCCCAGATATTGATGTTTTCAAGGTCTTAAAGTTTTATTAATTTTATCGCCCTTGTGTCGTTATAGATAGTAAACATATCTATTTATTAATTAATTGGAACATTTAACAGTTATGTGTTATTACAAGTATGAATCACATACATACATTTGAATCACGCCTTTATCCCCCAGAGGGTTAGGCAGAGGTGAATTAACACCGACATTTCACCAATTGTATTCAGTCCCATGTAATAGGGGGTGAGCCTATTGCCGTATTCCGGGCACTATTGTTGACTCGAGCCATGCATCTGAGGCTGAGTCTAGGCTATATATATTTGTCTGAAGTTAAACAGCCCTATCCCTTAGTCGCTTTGTACGACACCGCATGTGAAAAGATTTGGTGGCCCAAATTCTACTGTGCCGGGAACCACACGGCTAATATTATTAACTCTGTCCTACTGATCCAAGTACGAGTGCCACGGGTGCCACCACAACAAAACTAATGAAAATAACATAAACAGGGCCAGCGGCGCGAGGGAGACAATCTAAATAAACCATGTATCCGTCTGCAGATTGCGATGCGCAGGCGACGCGTGCCGACCCCCGCCCGCCAGAGGTCGTCAACGGGAGTGTTGAGGCTATAGCGACAATGATGGCAAGACAATCTAATCTGGCCGTGGTTAGTATTACACATTACACACGGTGTCAGCACCGATGTTCAGATTTCCGATAAAAAAACCAAGCGCTTCGGAGACTGATGAGCTCTTCCAATTAGTCCCTCCCTCCCCTTTGCTACACAGACAACACGTGCAGGTCTTATATGTCACCCGCACAAGGTGCAGCATATCCGATCATGAAGCATGCGGTTCGGCGACTGTTTCTTTTGCCGTACCACTAAGATTTGAAATTCTTCACCAGCTCACGTGTTTCCTACAGTTCCGGGTCCTTTAAGACGAGCGTGAAAATGCATCTAATGGGGCCGTCAAGCTGAATGTCACCTTTGTAACATGCTACGTATCTTCAATGGTGACCCTCTTTCCTGAGACTTTGCCTTTAGCTTACCATCAGGCGAGGTGAAGTCAAATTGACGTGGTAAGGAAATTATATACGTATCACCACCACATCATTTTAGCGTGCTTATTGGTGGTGGGGAGGACTTCTGAGTCCAAGGTCCGCTTACTCCTTCTCCTCCATTTGGCTATACTGCCTTTATGGAAGCGACTACCGTTTAACATGCCAACCCCTGAGAGGAAAGCCTGCGCTAGGGCCCTATCTGATAGAAAGTGTACCGACTAACTAGTTAGGTTAGCTTTGGTCAGAACACAACGGCCTCTTTTTTATACTACTTAGGTGGCAGACAAGCATACGGCCCACGACCCTGTGAGTCTTTGTATATTCTCGTCTTTGTCTTTATCAAAATACCTTTCCTCCTTTCTAAAATACCTTAAAAATCACCGTAAGTTTCATAGTAGTTGCGGGGCCCAATCTCAGGCCATGTCACATTTGCTTTCCTGCACGGTGTGCCCCTTCACTTGCACGACTTATGTAGACCAACGGAGAGCGTTGTTGCTGTGGCCAAGTTCTTGGTCAATGAAATTTAAATACCAGACCATTATATGTCAGACCTAGCCATGGACTCGAAGAAGAAGTAATATCAAAACATGTGTGGGAAACCCATGTTCTTATAATAATGTTTCACCATTAAAACAGTTGACTCGCTAGTACCACCTGCTATAAACGTCTGTCAGTTCAGAGATATGTAGATATTTTAGGATTGTTTATTCTGAAACTGAAAAGTACAAAAAACTTTGAAGCTCAAGAATAAAATGTTGGCGACCCCGCCCAGGGCATCAGCGTCCGCGCAACAATTGCGCCAGATTATTCAATCAAGCGCTTTCTCCAGCTGCTGACCCCCTGCCCTCGACGCTCCCTTAACAAACAGCTGTACATACTTGCATGTTCTTATCGGTAGCGTTGTCAAGAATTCATAAATGATGCTGTATACCTACACTGAGCTTTCTGTCTATTCCCACCTGTTCTGTTGAGTAGTTCTGTTGAGAAGTTCTGTTAAGTAGTTTTGTTGAGTAGTTCTGTTGAGTAGTTCTGTTGAGTAGTTCTGTTGAGTAGTTCTGTTGAGTAGTTCTGTGGACAGGACTACTGGTATTTTATTCCCATTAGCACGCGTACTGTACTGTATTGTAACTTAAAAACTATACTTAACACCGGACGTATCTCAAATTATTCATCATTCTCATAGCTATTTCCTAGTTGCGTTGTTCATTGGTATGTTGGGTTTATTCGGGAGCGATTGCCCTCTGACCTACCAACCTCGAGAGAAAACCCTGAAAACGCTACCAGAGCCACAGCCGTTTTCAGCAGGTGCATGGTCTAGCAAGTGAGGTCAGTTTTGACCCTTGTTGATAGGGTCCTGCCTTGCACTTAGTATCTACTTAGCCTACTTACTTAGTTAACTTTGTCAATGGAATGCTCTGCTCCCGGATGTTTCCCTCTTCTTACGGGTATTTCAGGCGGGACTTGAAGAAGCATCTATCAAGGCCATCAAGATAAGGACCACCATTTTAAGTTCAAAAGTATCGAAAATGGTCCGTATCTTGCACTGCACTTCAGCTTTTTACCATCTAGCGGGGTGCAGTCAAATGACGGACCAGATTTAAAAAAGAACCTTACCTCTTTCTCCTTTTCGAAAATAAAATAATTGCTACGTGTCCTTAACAAAGCTTTTTAGTAATTGTATGAACAGCTAGTAATATTTCACAAAATTCTTATTTTAAACGTATCAAGCTACTCTAAAATCACATTAACAAGACTGCCTGAACTCCAAATGTGTTCGCACATTTCGGGAAGCATCGCCGTTTGCTCACGAATTCGTCTATATTTCGGTCTGAGGTTAGGACCCTTTTCGGAAGTGTTATGTTAAGTGGTGGTCTGGAAGATGGGCATAACTTAGCACAAGCTCTTTGCATGTTCCTGGGACAACCATTCATACAAGGCCTAATAGGTTTCACGTCCACATCTCTCTCGTCTTCGAAAATATAATTATTATCTTTGTAATGTTTACAATTGTGATGATACTTTGACGGGTATCTATGCGCATGTGGAATATAAGAGCCTAAATTAGAGCATTTTGCAATTTTGTCTCTAGGATGCGAGCACGGACCAGATCCTCGAATTTGATTGGCAATCCTATCACTTATTCCGTCGTTGTATAAATTTTTTACTCCAGAACATACCTGTTCGTCATATTGCGTCTCCATACACGGAGGCTCAATCCTCCTGTAAAAACATTCTATAGGCTCCAAGGGCTCGGGTTCCTCATACTGGACCTCCTGCGTCCTACACAGACAGCCAATAGTCTCTGTAGCAGGTTCTTCTTCATAAACTTTCGCTGTAGGTCTTCTATACCCGTAATCAAAATGCAATGCACTGGTGTTTTTTTCTAAAACTGTGATAGATTGGTTGATAGAATAAGGTGCCTCCTGTACCTGCGCGGCTTCATCTATATTCCTGATTATGATGCCTGCAGGGTTTGTCCCGCATTCAGTCTTTGAACACAATGGTGACCCATCACACTCAGCGTCGACAAGCTTTGTAGTCATCGTTGCACCATCGCAGAACGTCTGAACAATATCGTCAAAAATGATTTTTTTCTTACAAAACATTTTAAAAGGACATCGCTGGTTCGAACACTTTTTACATTTACATGTGAATATTGTTTTATCGTCTAAATCTGTAGAAGAACTCGGTGCTGCAGTTACGCAGTTTTGTACCTGGGTGACTCTTGGTGCAACGACCTTTGAACTAGACATTATATCATTTCTATCAGTGTGCGAGGTTATGGAGAAAGACCCACATCTGGGCGACGATCTGTAGGAGGAACCAAATTCGTTTGGACATCTGTCGACCATTTGAGTTATCAGCGGTTGTACGTACCTTGCGTTGGAACTCTCTATTGCCATCTGTGACAGACTATCCAAACTTGATAACGTGGGACGACAATGTACTTTAGGTCTACCAGTTTTACTTGGTCTTCCATATTCGCAGTCTTCACTCGGTATAGCTTTCCGTGATATAAAACCCTTTGAGAAAATCCCTGGCCTATGAGGCATACCGGTTAATTTGTATTGACTTTCTAATTTTTAAGTTACCATATTGCTGTCACTTGACAGTTGTCTAATGAGTTTGAGCTCTAAAAAGTTTTGCTCACTTCAAAATACTCAAGTAGATGTCCAAACAGAATGTTGTCTTAAAACACTTTAGAAACAGCTGAGGCGGAAACACCTAGTTGATCGCGAACCACTTCAATTCATATCCTTGTGACAATAAAGGATTGAGTAACATATTTTCTTACAAACATATTTTTACAGTTCAGCTATTCAAATATCGACCATAGTACACAGTTATTACAACTGTAATCACTGCAAAAGTTACATTGTAGTTGCTGAGGAATCGGACCAGCGTTGACTGGTCTACCTATCCCCGCTTGCGTCTGTATCTCGTCGGGTAAAGAGGGGAGATATCAGTCCAATTTAAAGATCTTATATCATAGAGGGGAGAGGAGCTAAGGAGGCAGATGCGTGCAATTGTCCGAGTCAAAGATCAGAGGAAGTGGCCGGTGCGCACGCGCCCGCCGTACAGCTGCGGACTCGCCTGCACGTCTTGGCACGACTAATTATTTGGTATTTGTCACGTTGCTGCGTTGACAGATGAGATCATAATGATTAGAGGAATTAAAATCAGGCAGATGAACAGCGGAGATGAAACAAAAGGAAAAGTTAAACAATAATACGATTTTTACTTCAGCAGCGGCAGTTCAGCTGCAGATGCTGTAAAAAGTCTCTGGTTGAGATAATATGTCCTATTCTAGTGATATTGTAAATATTTAAGTTTGTGAAGATGTTTATTATTGAATTGCGCTCCAATGGCTTAAAGTAACTTACTGAAATTTGGTACAGGAATAGATTATGGTCTGCTACACCCATAAGCTACCTGTTATCACTGGAATAGGGTCCCATGGGTTACGGTCACTGGAATAATATTCCAGGCGTGTGAAGCCGTGAGCTACACCTACAGTGTGTACAGGCTTTAATCTGACTTTTTTATTTTCGAAAAATTTCCACTATAATAATATAATGTGAAATGATCTTTCGATTAATAGATTCTAAGATATTTGAATTTGAAAGTTCAATTTTTCTCGCCGATCTAAACTATCCATAAAAATCGAACGTGTAATTGACGCCACACGCCGTTTGCGCGTAGTACAAATGTATGGAACGCTAGAGTATGTTGCATAGACAAAATTCCTACCTAATCAGGGTGTGTCGAACGTACAATTCATTATGCCATGAGTACGATTTAGATTTATTTTTCACCAGCACTAATCAACTTAAAGTGAAGTTGAGCAGGAATTTTTTTTGATACAGTGTAATGCGAAGTAACAGTATAATGTGATATTATTACTATTGCAATACTATCTACCGTCTTGTACATGTTATAATAACAGCTATAATTGCAAAAACTTGTAATTGGCTATTTTATGTTATAATTGTTTTTAATCTGTATTTTAGCTGTAAGTTTTTCTTCAAAATAAAAATAAAACATTTTTTGGTCTCGCTCCGTATCGTTCCTGGTGCAGATGCTGGCCATCGCAATCCAATGTGGAAACGCAGCAAGTGTGATGGGCACCTTTGCACCGGGAGCGATCAGGGGCGGGTTATTCGATTCATATTGTGACATGAATTAAATAATGAAAATTTAAAAATGTTATTTATAATATTGACATGTAAATATGAAAATGAGAAATTTCAAATAAATTTAATTCCATTTGAAATATGTACTGAATCAATCAATCAATCAAGCCTTTCGGAGTCCACTGCTGGACAAAGGCCTCTCCCAATGTTGGGAGGCTTTGGCCTACTGATTCCACTCTGGCCAGACGGGTTGGTACAGGTTTTATTTCGAGTTTTCCTTCTCTCGCAGTGATATCGTCTGCGTATTTTTCCATTAGTCGCCTCTTACGACACCCTTCGGATGAGATGAGTGGTGATACCTGTATTCTTTCTCCGTCACCACACGAATAAAAAGTCTTATTATATCTTATTTTGCAAAGCGTATTTTTTTCAGAACAAGCTAACGTATTAAGCAGTATTAGGAAGAATCAACGGCCTTGTCAAATAGCCTATTATATTGTAAAAATAAGAAAGAAATGTTTATAATATAAATTAATGAACTACAAGAGAGTCGTCTTTTGTGTCATAATAACCTTAATGTTTTTTTTTATACCACTTAGTTGGCAGACAAGCACACGGCCTACCTGATGGGAAGCGGTTACCGTGGCCTATGGACGTATGCAACACCAGGGGTATCACACTCGCGCTGCCGACCATGAAGAAATCTTCAGAACCCCATATTGCAGGCGCTTGGGAAAACCGCAGCAGGGATGTCATTTCACAGCTTGAGTATGCGTGGGATGAAGTTTCTTTCATACCGCACAGTGCGCACCGTCTTATGTGCTTGTTCTGGGCTTAACCTGAAACTTCACGAAGGTATTTAGTTATTTCTCCACAGCTATCAGATAGCGTTCATAAAATAAAGATGCAGTGACAAAAAATTGGAAGAGAATGTAATAAAAACGTTATAAAACACACGGTGGGCCGCCATTAAAATTATTCCACGATAAACATATAGGAGACATAAAGTTTTTATTGGCTATAAAATAATGTTGTGTGTCCATTCTAGATAGTTGGACAGCTTCTAAAACAATTAGGTTTATGTTACGGTCTATTATAGAGCGATATCGAGGCAGTTATAACACTATTATGGGTGGTGTATGGGCAAGCTGAAACTAACGTCCTGTTCAAAGTTCTTGTTGCGACTTCATCACACTTTGCTTTTTTTTATAGAACACGTCAATTAGACTTTGCCTTGCCTGATGGTAAGCTGAAGGCAAAGTCTCAGAAAAGAGGGTCACCATTACTTACACATACCGTGTGACAATGGTGACACTCAGCTTGACGGCCTCATCATACCTCACCATAAGCTTACCATAAAGTGCTTTGAAGTCTGTTGATCTGGCCAATATATAAAAAAGTTTTGCAATAAGGATACGTTATTCTCCGTGCAAAAGAGGCTTGCTCCTTGTTGTGTACCTATGGTCTAAAAATGTAAACTTATTGGTGTTAAAACACCTCTGCTTACCTCGAAGGTCGAGTTAGTACGATCTTATCATAGAGTGGAAATACTTCCATTGAAAGCCTACTGCTCTGTAATTTTCTTGTTACTTACATTACCGGAAGGGTTTAGGAGCATGCCTCATCATCTTCAACTCACTGACTTCACTCACAATTACCAGTACACCCACTTACCGCCCGAGGAGGGCCAGGTCGAGAGAGATTGCCCTGGGTCGGCCGAAGTGCGAGGAATATGTCTATCAACCTCACCTTCGGCAACCAAAAGCGACCCACGGGTGCCATGCGTTTTAATCGGTTCGAGTCCAACATAACCTGTCCCACCGGCTCCGATCGGTGGATTTTTAAAATTTACGCACTTAAAAAAGTACATGTACTTACCAGCCGTCTAAAGCTATGACAATATATCATAGATAGATAGATAGATAATTCTTTATTGTACACCAACAGATTTACAGTAGGACAAGTAGGTAGCATGTATACAATACAACCAATTTCATCATTGTCTTGTGCTCTGATGAATTGTTTGACATGATGCCCACAGCTACATTCTATCATCGCACCGCTCGCCATAGGCAGGGAATTCATCCCCACACATTGCGACTGGAAAGGGTACGCACTGTGCGGTATGAAAGGAACTTCATTCCACCCACGCTCAAATTGTGGAATGAACTCCCTGCTGTGGTTTTCCAAAGTGACCACATTATGGGGTCCTTCAAGAAAGGCATAAGAAGGTTTTTTAAGGTCAGCAGCCTGAGTATAACGCTTCTAGTATTGCTTACGTCCAGAGGCCACTGTAACCACCTCCCGTTAGGTAGGTCATGTGCTTGTCTGCCACCTAACTGGTATAAATTGCATCCAAATACCCTGGTGCTCGTTCACCTTCTCTCTTCCTAAAACTGGGATATACGTGTTTTGTCTGAAGTTTACTCCAATATTTTTATGATACCACTTTTTAACGATTTATTTAGTATTATTTACAATTATCCCGACATTTCGGCAACTTTTCAGCATTAGTGATAAAACACTCACCGGGACATTAACCAAGTTTTTTTTTGTGTTACTAGTATACTGGAATGCAGGACACGACCGTATTTCCTTCCCATTTGAGCAGTCCGACTGGGGAAGTATCTCCACCCTATATAATACCGCGGCCTTAATAACTTCGTGTTGTGTTCCCGGCGGTGAGTAGGGTAGCCAAAGCTCACTCGAGAGTTTTTGCTGTCAGTGGGATGACTAATGGCTTGTCCTGCTTTATCCTCTACACTGACGGCACAGAAACTCTGTGCTTACAGGGTCGGCAGCGCGAGTGTGGCTCCTCTGGTGTTACACACGTCCATAGGCCACGGTAACCACTTTCCATCAGGTGGGCCGTGTGCTTGTCTGACACCTAATTGGTATAAAAAAAAGGTACAATAAGAAAAATAGGCGAAACAAAAACTGAGTTTATAACATGTCATCTAGGCTATAAAAACAGCCTTCCAATAAATACGGCTCTAATTTGGATACAAAGTGGTCATTTTGAGGTCATCGGGAAGCTTATTAAATATTTTCACTGACATGTAGCAAGTGCCATGTTTAACAATGTCAAGATGAGGGATAACTTTAGTTTGAAAGTCTTTCCTTATTATTATTTACATTTAGCCCGACGTTTCGGCTACTTTCACGATAAATAGTTTTATTTCAAAAATCGGTTAGAATGTTTTATTTCAATAAACTAGTATATATGTAGATCTTTAAAAGCTCCACATATTCAACGAATTAAGGTATTCAGATAACCGTTATGTGTTATCTTACTTCCCCACTTTCATCGCCAGCATCGTTCCATTCGGAGCATCCGTCACCTCAAACTAATATAATTAAAAATGAGCTCCTGATTAACGACGCCCGATGTATTTCTACGCGGCCATTAGCGTCTCACAAACGATATAAATTACAAAATTGCAATATAATTTATGTCGTGATACTCACCTCTGATAAAAGTCGTTAAATGTGTTTTTATTACTTTTAAAAACACTATAAAAACATTGACCAAACAAAGCTTTCTAGTGTAAGTAAATAAACTTTTTGAAAACAGTGGGAACGAAATGGTTGTGGAACTAGTGTATTGTCATTAAAAATGTTATGGCTGCCATCAATTCTTACTGTCACCGTAGTTTTAGTACAAGGTTTTAATTTTTGACATTTATGGTTTACGATTTTAAGTGCTGTATGCCGTATGCCTTGGGAGGGACGACTAGCTGGGGATGTGTGTGTTTTGGTACGAATTTGATTGTCTTAGCTCAATGATGTTGGAGATGATTAAGAGGTGTGTCTGCTTATATGAACATGCTACAATGGGTGTACGGGGAAGCTAAAATTTCCTCACCACACACCAGTGGGTGAAACAAGTGGATAGACGGGTCACTATATGGCGTAAGAGTCTCGATAAGATTCGATATTATTTTTACTATATATGCCACAACATTCCACACAACGCTATCTAGACCCATGGTAAGCATAGCTTAACTAGTTTCTGTTATGGGATCTAGAATGTGGATAAACATACATCATACACATCGGACATAGAAACTCCCAAACCAATGCAAACATACATATTCATGCATACAAAATTTGCACTAAGCGGGAATCGAACCCGCGCCTCCTGCGTAGCAGTCGAAAGTTCTACCGCTACGCCACAGACGCCGTCTTATGTGCAACTCTTCATTAACTAACGTACTTATTTATCGTATATTCCTTTAACCTCGGGTCATTTAAGTGAGGCTTCAAAAACATCTAACGAGGCCATCAAATAGCAACCACCAATTTAGTTCACTACCTTCAATCCTAAGACCCACCTTCAGCTTACCATCGGAGTTATCACTTTTCTTGTTAGCTCATAATCCACTAGTAAATATCTAGTTCCCATTTGATCTCATAGAAAAAACAGCACAAGTATCCTACATCATTGTATGATCCACTAAAACCGATCCCATAGCACCCTGGCGGTCGGCGCGGGCGCACACCACCACACTACTTCATTACGCGTAAAACATTCGTGTGATAAGGTGACACTAAATTATACTTATAACATGCATAATGGCCCAATAAAACATTATCTTTGTTCTAGATGAAGAAGTATTTTTTATGTCTTCCGCGGCATGGAAAAAATTAAACATTTTATAACTAAGTACTAATAAAGTAGTAACTCGCTGTTAAAAAGGTTCAACGAATGAAGGAGCAGAGGTAGGTCCAAGAAAAGATGAATGGAATGTAAGGGAGTGAATGAGGAAGTGACCAACGAAAAAAATTCGTTCATTCAATAATGAATTTTTAAACGATTATTCACTTATATATGATTTTTAACGCGAATAAATTCAAATAGATGGTGTTCGAAATTTTTATCAGGTCACTGTGGATGTAGCAACATTGCCTTTTTATCTTTGAAAAATAAATTTAAATAAAAAAAGTACTTTTAATGGATCTTTCTCCATTGATCCCGACTTTTCGGTGGCTTCTTAGTACGTATTTCGAGCACGCGATGGAAAATACGCAAGAGATAGAGAAAATCGTGTGTGTGAATGTACGCACTCACGTATTTATTTTATTATAGCGGGTTTGAATCTCACCTCAATCGTATCAATTTTAATATGCGCTGATCTGCCCAATCACTAACGACCAGCCGCGACCAATGTGCTCATGATTGGGTAATATCTGATAACGCTAAAAGCGAGTTCTCAGAACGTACAGTTTAATGTATACATATACTGGATGGGTACCTGCCCAATAAAATGGTAGTAAAATCATCAAACTAGCATCAACCGGAAACGGTACACACAGTGAGGTACCTATGACAAGCACTTCATTTAACGCACACTCAAGCTGTGGAATAATCTCCCAACTGTCATTTTTCCAAGCTACTAGGTACATTACGTGGTTTTTTACGAAGGGTATTTAGGTTCTTGTTACAGGGTCGATAGCGCGGGTGTGACACACCTGGTATTGCACACATCCATTTTTTTTTATACCACTTAGGTGGATGACAAGCACACGGCCCAACTGATGGTGAGCAAAACCAAAAGAATCACACTCGCACAGTCAATCCTGCAAGCATTAAGAGTTTCTGTGCCGTCAGTGTAAAAGACAAAGCAGGACAAGCTTTTGGTATTTCCACTGACAGCACAAAAACCCTCCAGTGAGCTCTCTGTCTGTAACCTAAGTGGTATAATTAAAACGGGAGTTGAAAAGGGAGTGGTAGATCAACTCAGCTGGCCTATAACCCTGTGGTCCCATTAGTTGAACATATCACTCACGATTTGTTATTTTTGTTGATTCTGTCTTGAAGCAAAGAACGCCTCGTCCCGTGACAATAGCAGTAGAAAAGTAGTCATATTATAAATATAATGACCAGTCTAATTCGAGTTGGATCCGCGCACTGAGGGTGCCGTAGAAAATCACCAATACGTTCAAGCCAGCTACTGTATACGTTGTGATTGTATAGGATTAATCTATACAATGGTTGGTACTCAGATGAATTATTTGACATGATCAGTATCAAAATAATCGGGATATCCATTGCACTGTTTCGAGTTTTTCTCTCTGTTTAACTTTTTCTCTGTTCTCTGTTCTCTGGAGAAACTGGAGTATAAGCGGCTATACTCCAGTTCCTCCGTAATCATGGGGCTTACAACACTCGCGAGCGGAGACTCGAAACAATGCAATATGGTAAATATCCTGATTATTTTGATACTGATGTGAGTCACCATGATAGTTTAAATACCTATATTGTTTAACATAATGCCCACAGCTACATTCTATCATCACACCTCTCGCCATAGGTAGGGAATTCATCCTCACACATTGGGCCCTGCGACGATGCAGACTGTGCGGTACGAATGAAACTTCATCCCGCGCATACGCAACCTGTGGAATGAACTCCCTACTGCGGTTTTCCGAAGTAAGTAAGTAAATAAATTAATTTATTGCACGAAACATGGTCAGTTATAAAGGTGTTAATATATAATGGTGTACAGCATGTGTCACAGAAATTTCTGCATGCAGCATTGTTTATCCAATCAAACTATAATTATGAAAAATTACTGCAAACATGGTCAAGGTCAAAATGAGTCTAAAGTGCCTACAATATGGGGTTCTTCAAGAAAAACGGTTTCTTCAAGGTCGACAGCACGAATGTAACGTCTCTGGTGTCGCACACGTCCATAGGCCACGGTAACAACTTCTCATCAGGTGGGCCGTGTGCTTATCTGCGACCTAAGTGGTATAAAAAAAGATAATCCTAAAGCATGACATTCCATGAAACGCCGATACCAGGAGAAAAATAGTTTGACATACTATATGACAATAAACACCTCATACGTCACAATCGGCAAAGCTAAACTATGACAAATTGTAAACGAAAACATAATTCCACCGTTGACATGAACGAAACAAACCCTCCAGTGCCACGGGGGCCAAAATGAACCCGATACCATCTGAACACTAACAAACGCGTTACAATTGTTAACGAATGTATATTTTTGTAATAAAGACTTCATACAATACAACCACATTTTTCATTCACTTCAAAAGACCCCTATTCTATTGAAAATAAGTTTCAAAATTGTATGTTTTAGTTTATTTTGGTTGGTACGCCGATAACAGGCGCCCCGTGGCGCGGCCCGCGAGTCTTTTGTACCGGTAATTTCCGACCCCTCCGTACCAAGTAAGTCATTAGACATTGTACTCGTTAGTTCGGATGACGGTAATTGGTTTCTTTTTGTGGATACTACGTGTATTTTATTGTTGTTGTTCAACAGCTCATGAGTAGAGAATATGCTAATCTTATTGAAAGATTGCAGATAAGTTTATTTGCATGCAACTAGTGGTACAGTCACGGGGAAAACCAATATCGATGCAACTGCACCAGCTTTATTTGTGGACAGTTCTCTAAAGTTCACAAATTTTCACATTTTGTAATATTAAGTTGTAGAAAATTAGATATGATTGGTACTTTTCATTTAAACAGAAAAATAATTCAAATTGACGTAACTATGTACACTGTAATTTAATTTCTTGTAGCGCTCGGGTGCATTTCAAGGTCAACTGAAGGGTATTATTGAATTTTCTTTAGATTCTTTTTTATCTAGGACACGCTAACTTGACTTCACCTCGCCTTATGGTAAGCTAAAGACAAAGTCTCACGAAAGAGGGTCACCATTACAGACACTAAGTAATGTTACAATGGTGGCACGCAGCTTGGCGGCCTCATCATATGCTTTTTCACGCCCCGCCTAAAGGACCCGGGACTGTAGGAAGAAGGAACCACGTGAGATGGTAATAAATTCCAAGTCTTGGTGGTGCGGCAAAGAAAGCTTAAATTTTGTAAGGACTTTACTATTAAAATAGCTATCTTTTTCTTAAAACTTCTCTTCGTCTTCATAGCATTTCATAAGTAAACCCATATAAGTATGCCAGGTTTTAATTAAGTAAAACTAAGTTTTTCTTAGCCAAACAACAAAACATCAATAAAAATGTGTTATGTTGTATAAATAATGCTTAACACGCACTATATTATAAATAGGCGCACTATACCTATACCTATGCCGCCTATGCTAACCAAATCAAAATTCAAAATTCGTCCTCGCTCCGACCTCGAATCGTGATACTCACTTCTAAATTTTTTCGTCTCTTATTATTTACTAACATGTTAAGTTCTTTTACATGATCAACACAATTACAATAAATACATTATCCAAGTGTATTAGGTAAGCTTTCGCCAGTTATATATCATTTGATAAGACTAACCAACACACCTCTAATAATAAAGAATACGATAAACTGTCAAAAGATGCATATTATGTAATGTTTAAGGTCCACTCACATATCCATAAAGTATGTATTTTACCCCGCAGCCACAGCCGTGGGGTCTAACCGACCGTTAATAGTTTCCATAAAATTATATTATTAGCGAAGCAAGTTGATTGAGACATAATCGTAAAGTATATTCCTTTACCGAGGTGTTTACGTCAATAACAATAAAATAAAAGTTCCACCATTGACTATTAATAAAAGAGTTATGTCATACTGACAGATGATCGGTTTTTTGTAAAGCTTTGTCTATGGATGATAGGACAGGCGGATTCAATAAAGCGGAATGTCAACTAACAACATTTAAATTGATATATGACTTAATACTATAAGAGCTTTTGTTTTAATTGAATGTCAGGGTGGAGGAACAATAAATAAATCAGTGTGGCTGCTTTGCGGTCTCAGGTTTGTTTCCTTGTTCTGTAATTGCTCCCTATTAACATACATACATACATTGCCTGAATATATGACATAATGATATCGCCGATATATAATAATATATGTGTGGGATAGTCTAGGATATTATACTATATAGTGGATAGGATACAACATACAAATTTTTTACTGACAATGAAAATTATAGTTAATTAGGCAGTATGCATCACGTAGAGTTCTCTAGTTCTAATTAAGACCGAATACCAAAATTGACAGGGTTGGTTATCAATAGCATTTAAGTTTAGATGTTCGAGGACCTCAAGTAAAGAAAAATACTGGTGAGCACAAAAGTTTAGGGAGGTTTTAAAGCCCCCAGACGTCTTTATCTTGTCTTCCTGTAGTTACATGACCGGAGAATAATTGCACCTACAGGACAACGGGCGGTCCCATCACGAAATGCCTTGCACAAAATATTAGGCATGCATTTCATACATTAGATTATCATACCAATAAAACTAAAATATTTTATGTCTTGTCCGACATGCTTAAAAATAAGACATCAACCTTTTTTACATCATTTTAATTATAATTATTTTTTGTTTAACAGGCAGGTGTAAGTTGTATATTAGTATGTTATAATATTAATGTTTTATTTTGGCAAGCGTAGACGCGCCCCGCGGTATGTGGGTCTAATCTGGTGGTCCAAGTCACTAGAGATTTGATAGTTATTATTCATAAATTATATTTGAATAGTACTTTATCCAGAATATATATTAAACCGTGTGGCTATGTACTTATAAGTGTACCTATAATTATGAGTTATGAGGCCAGATATCTGGGTTGGCAAAATGATTGGATTTTTTAGTTGTAAATTCTCAGAAGCCATGGAACTCGGAAACATGTAAATACGCAGATACGCGTAGTAAAAGAACTCGAAAGTAATTAATCCTAGAAAAAACTTTTTCTCTGTTCACCGCCACTACTCCAGTTCCGCCGTGATCATGGTGCTTGCAACAGCGCCGAAATATCGGAAACTCAAAACAATGAAACATGGTAAATATCCCGATTATTTTGATACTCATGTAAATGTTATCGGTTATGCAGAGTGGGCTGACCTCCTTTCAATACACGTTTGGAAAATTATTGTACATACAAAGTAAAATATCTTATAACCATAATTCATGCTAAAAGTTCACAAGCACTTATCTACCAGATTTCATTGGTACTTAAATATGAATTCAAATATAGTACGAAGCAAAATATAATATATCCGCTTTACTCTTCTGTCTTTACCCCATCATCCATGACCCTTCGCTGCCGGCGGGGGTCCGAAAGACCCGCGCTCATCAATTATCGCGAGAGGGCCTCGCTCGCCGTAGGATACGTCAACAGGTGCTATAAGACGAAGGTAACTTAATTTACGAAAATACTTACAGTAGCGAGACCCCGGGCTATGTGCAGAGTGTATTTGAGGGTTAGAATACTAATCCAATAGTTTTTAAAATGAAGTAACAGAATCAATCCTTTGCCTTTAGAACGCCGTAGACATTTAACCCTGCCAATGCTGCTGTACTCACTACCTACTAAAAGTAGGCTGTCCTTGTTTGTGGTTTATAAAAAAGAACAAAAACCAAACTAAACTGTTACCATAAACAAAACAAAACTGTTACCATAAATAAAACAAATTATTAATGATAACAGTGTGTCTAATTAGGTACACCTCCATAAATATTGTGTTCCTATTATTTTTATTTAGGCTGATCATTACATTCGCGTACGCAGTGATTTATGTTGCCGAAGCGAGCCGAAAAGTCCCGATCCGTCGCAGCAATAGATCGTTATTAGGCGCGCGCGCAGCGTGATCACACTGATCACATACCAGCTAAATAGGGTTGCTAAAGAGAATATTTCTTAAATGATTGTTTAAAAAATAAATCTTAAATTGATATTAATCTAAGACTTGTGTAACTGATTTTCTAATACATACACAATGCGAAGGGTGATTTTTCTTTTATATTTGATCCGTCAACACCATACTAGATGGTAAAAAGCTAAGGTGCAGTGCAATAGATACAGACCACCATTATCGCAACTATTGAACATAAAATGGTGGTCAATACCTAGATGGCGTTGATAGATGTTTTTTCACGCCCCGCCTGAAGTACCCGGAATTGTAAGAAGAGGGAAACACGTGCGCGGGGAGAACCTACCAGCTCTTTATATCGTGAGGCAGAGGAAGGACGCCTCAAACTGTTTGGTGCGGTATAGATTCTCCCGTACGTGGGTGGGTAGAAATTATCAAAAGAAGCTACCCTCGATCTAGCTTGTGATGTTCGATGCCACCGATTCGAGGCCAACAGGAATCGGGCTATAAGGACACCTCGCCATAATAGCTAGCAAGGCCATATCATCTCCATGGGTCTCCTCATATAGGGTATAAGGAGGAGACCCATAAAATGCTAGCTTCTGGTAAGGATGACATGCGGGTCAATGGTATCAACGGCAGGGATCCTCATGACCGTGCGTAGTGGTAGAAGAAAACTTAGGATAGTAGTTTTTTCAGTATATTGAAAGTCTTCCATGACCTGTTGATATGACCTTTACCAATCCCGTAATTTTAATTTTCTTTATTGATGGTAATAAAATATTTTTTCTTCCATTGTCCATCTTCATGAGAGAAGTTGTCCATATCCTTAGTAATAGGTATCAGGAATAAAACTGCCATTGGACTGTTAAAAATCTTAAGGTGTTTGTTAGTCAACCCTAAACCCAGCAACAAATTGAGACGTCTATAATTATTTATCCGGACATCATTAGCGGCAATAACGGATATAATTCTACCATCGGTTATTGATTTATATCCCGCGCGGGCAATACCCGACCATAGATATCACTCCTCTATTTATTATAATATCATGCTCTTTCCAAATGAGCTTGTGTAAAAAAGTGGTTTATTATGAACGAACGGTTTAAAGAATAATATGTTATGTTATGGTAGTAATCTTAGTAAATCCTACTAATATGACAAATGTATTAAGTGTGTGAAAGTTTCTGAAGATGTTTAGATGTTGGTTATTCAATAATGCTGCAATGGCTGAACGAATCTGTAACAACGAAGTACAAAGTTAGTATAAGGATGAATTATAATCCGAAATAACTAACTAGATTTTGCTACTTTTATACCGGGAATAGGTTCCTTAGGTACCGAGAGTGGGACCTGAATTTTACGCGGACAGAGCGAATATTAACTAGTAGTTATAAAAATTTGAAATGTAACTACGGGTTCTTTAAGCAGGGCGTGCAAAAGCATCTATCAACGCCGTCAAGGTAGGGACCACCATTTTAAGTTCAGTAGTATCGTTAGAGGTGGTCCGTATCTTTTAGTCTACACCTCAGCTTTTTACCATCCAGCGGGATATAGTCAATTGACGGACCAAATATGTAAAAAATATTAAAAAAAAATAGATAGATAATTCTTTATTGTACACCAACAGAGTTTTAGTAGGACTAGTTGGTAGCACGTAAACATATACCTATATTCGTGTTTATGATTTTTCATCAAGATTATCCAAGTTTAACATACTAATAGGTTACAAATAGAAATATAGGTAGCTACATTGCTCACTTATTTACACAATTCCTGCCCTTCAAATGGAAAACAGCAGAAATCATCACATCACAATCTCAAGAGTTTCTCTTTTTCGATGTTTTCAAATTAAAAGAAAAAAAACATTTGAATTTCATTGTGGGATCTTGTCTTCGACTCTTGAGTCAGTCACACTCTTAGCTTATTCCAGAACAACGCTCAGTTGTGAATCGACACTCACATTGACATTAGAACTGTCATCTAGAATATAATCTGTACTCATCTAGTTCTGGAATACGGACCAGAATTTTTAAACCTAATATAGAGTATTCTGTCTTGGTTGTGTAGATGGTAATAGTACTGCACTTACGTGTAACGTAATATCGGCGTGAAATACATGTTTCTCTATCCTTCAAAGATCTACAGACGAATAAAAAAGCTAATTTGTATTACTGTACTAATCGTGACCAAAAGCGTTATATTCACGATAGCCCGCCATTGTGAACTACAAAACACGCAATCTAGTTGTTCCATAACAAGAAATAACAGCAAATTTCTGACAATATATTAGAACGCAAGTCTCAAACAACAAAATATTTACAAACATATAATTTCATTCAACTCTTTAAAGTTTACTGGCCCATAAATATTGTGAGGCCGTTTAATAAATTATATTTTACAATTGTTTACACTGCATTTTGTGACTAACACGCCTTGCTTTGTTCTGAAATGGGCCAAACAAAGAACGTTTATTTTTTTTATTGCACTTTCTGGCCCAAACTAGGCCACTCATTGCCACTTCTTTAAAAAAAGTGTGTTGTCTATTGTTTTTTGGTATTTGCTTGTGTTGGAGCGAAATATTAACGACAGATTATCGTTATAATTATAATGTAACTTTCGTCTGTCTTCTAAATCATTTAAATTCTATTGTCTAGAAAATTTGGTATGTACGAGTATGTGTATGTCAATCATTCGATACTAAATATATGTATTTTAACATAACATAAGCTCACGCCTATATCCCCGAAGGGGTAGGCAGAGATGCTAGCACCCACATTTAGCCAGTTTATGTAAAGGTCCCAATGTAATAGGTGGCGAGCCTATTGCCATTAACCGGGTACTTATAAACCTGCAATAAATACACACAGCATCGAAAAGTCATTGGTGTGTGCTATGGTAAAACCTGGGATCGAATCCGAAACCTCGTCTCAGCAGTCCATTACCCATATCATTAGGCTACTTATTACTTAGTACCTACTCTAGGGTTAAGTAGATATACTCAATATTTGGCGCGCTTTTTAATTTTTTAAATGACTTCTTCGTTTCTCTCAGTCTACATTAGCTCATTCGTTACGTCGCGTCGTACGTTAGTGCATAGTAATTTACAATATATAATTAGCAATGTTATATGTACAACCTCCATGTCGACGTTATATTTAATAATTGCATTAAATAAACTGAAACACTGTCTATTATTCACACCAAGGAACTATATAGCCACATATCAAGTTTTTATTTATACATAATTAAATACCCGTATGAGTCTTTCTCGGATTTAAATTTCACAAAGTTTCCGTAACAATGCATATTAGAATTAGAAACGTTGTTTGTATATGTTTTACAGCGGCCATATTTTAGCGATGTTCGTCCACCCTGCAGTTTTATGGTGCCCCTGAATGGTAACAATATACAATGGCTACATCGACTATGGTTGCTCTATGCTATATTACTTGGGACAATGCGTTTCCTAATTTGTTTTGGTTGTGAAGTAAAGTTTCGTTGTTTCAGTGATTTGTTGCTTTAATTCGGAGTTTTTGTTCAATATCAACGGGGGATTTGTTAGTGAAATTGTTAGAAATTTTTAAAATATCAGTTTTGTACTGTACAAACATACAAGCTTCTTACTATTGGGGTAGGCAGAGATTTTTTCCACTTTTAACGATATTGAAGAAAGTTTCGTTTTCGTTATTTGATCTTGAGGTACACATCTTCCCTGCCTTGTTAAGGCTTCTGGAGCGAAGTCATTTTTTTAATGCCATTTAGGTGACAAGGGTGTCACACTCGCGCTGCTAACCCTGTAAGCACAGAGAGTTTCTGTGCCGTACCTATGTGTAAAAAACTAACCAGTAAGCTCTGGCTACCCTACTCACCGTCGGGAACACAACACGAGGTTATGTTGGCCGCGGTATTTTGTAGGGCGAAGGTATACTTCCCCAGTCGGACTGTTCACTGGACGTCATTTAGACAGGCTTATTTAAAAAACGTTCTATTACCATGATCGCTTACAGGTGGCAAAGCGCGAGTGATAGTTGCAGGTGTTCCTGAGCCATGATTGCCGCTTGCCATCGAGTAAGCATTCTTTATGGTAGAAAGACACATGTAATGTCTAGAATGTATCAATTAATTATGATTTAAGTGTTATTGCGTCTATTTTAATTAAGTAGGTATACTTCCAACAGTTACAACTGATACAAAATGAATAAATAACAATTATTTCCATGTCTCTTAGTTCCAACATGACAGGGACAAAAGTTTTGACAGATATATAAATCTTTAGCTGTTAAATCTATAAATTAACCCATAGACAAATCAATATTTTTTTTCTAAAATCTTCTCACGTCGACACCGTTCGGTTTACGCGGTTTAAAACCGTAAAGTTCCTGAATAAAATCATAAAAATGTAACCGTAAAACCTGACTTTTACAGACGGTATAAATCAGTGAGGGGACAAAACTTTGTTTTTATGAGTAAATAAAGTTCTTGATGGTATTGTTAGTTGTAGAAATAAAAGATATTTAATATTAGATTATAGACATAAAATAATGTTTAGATATCAATCAAGAAGTCGCAAACCACCAAATAAAACTTGTTTTTTTTTTAAATTTATATTAGCTGTCACCTGAAGGTCTGTGCGTGTGAAATATTACTATCTTAACTCACAAGAACTCGTTTCAGGGATGAATAGTGGCCTATGTGTGTCTGTTGTCGTCATAGGTCTTAATTTAGAAATTTTCATGCAAAAATCATTTCCTACGGTAGTGTGTATCATCATGTGGTCGTGTTTATCATCAATAAATTAGCAATTATGATTAAAATTCATGCAGTATGTTAACCTTTATCATACGAGTAGCCCATAAAAATAGGTAAGTTTTTACCTTACCTAACTTCTAATTATTTTACTTTTGCGAAATATAATCAATGAAATGAAAGCGATTAATATTTCTTAATAGATTTAATCTCATTCTCAACAATATTTAAACATGAAATATATAAATCAAGGAATAAATTTTTGACATTTGTTTACTCGCTTTTTTCTAGAGACAAATGACAATCAATCGTATGCCAATGGTGCCAACACAACAGTGTCCCAAAATCAATCCGTCAACTTTCGTTCGTGGAACGCGCAGAGGCAACACCCATTGAGCCTTGTCCGCACAGTTGGCATTTTGTTCTAGCGCTAAACAATGATAAACAAGCATTAGGACCGTATTGAGAGCCACTGTGCGGACAATGCGACCACGTCATACAATTGCCTTTCATAAAGAAGAGGTCTTGTCTACAGGAGGTGCGTTTAATTTACAACAAACACAATAATACGAAATTGAATTTTAAAATGGATGCAAAAATCTATATCATCACTTTTGTTTTGCTTTTTTTTTATAGTTTCATCTGTGATTTCAAGTAAGAGGTCGACTGTTAAATCAGTGGTCTCATGTTCGATTCCTGTGGAATTGGTCTGGACGTTTCTATGTATGATATGTATGTAAATATTAGGTATTTAGCTACACAATTAAAGTAGGTAAAATATATAAGTATAGATATTTATCCACATTCACATTATAGAACTCATGTAACAAGCAGTTATGATTTGGATAGTGCTATGTAATGTATAATGCCCTGGAATACCTATTATGCCATGCTATTATGTTATTATGTCCTTGGATTAAGTTGATATGTTGAATTACTAACGTGAATTGTATTACATTTCGTTGCAAATGTATTTACAAATTGCACTTAGATATTTTTCATGCTAATAACAAAACAATAATAAATCAAACATACGACATTAATTTATATCCATTAAATAATCTAGTTAAATAACAACAACAATACAACTTCAAAAACAAACAATGGAAGACGATCATTACAAAGGAACTTGCCCAAACACAACAGCTACACTACACTACCCCGTACCGTCGCATAACGGCTCCCAAGGCCAGCTCAACTGTAACCGCGCAGTAGCACCCACTAGGAGTGATGGATCGCCCCACTGTCCAACTACTTAAACAAATTTAAAAAAAAAGCTTGCCCCACAATGGTCGATCAGCAGGCGTCTAAAGACAATGAGCGATGTGACAAAACACCCCACGACACAGCCAAAATTCACGGAAACAGGCGATTTCAGAAATGTTGAGAGAAATTTATGGAAGTACGCAACTATTTTGTTAAATCTATACTAATTTAAATACATATTATAAAACTGCAGAGTTTGTTTGTTTGTTTGTTTGAACGCGCTAATCTCTGAAAATTCTGGTCCGATTTGAATGATTCTTTCAGTGTCGGGTAGTCCATTTATCGAGGAAGGTTTTAGGCTATATATCATCACGCTACTACTTAAGCGAGCGGAGCATTGATAATAAATGTTAGCGAATCCGGCAATTTTTCATACATATTTTGAGACTACGGGCTCAAAGGGATATGAAGCTTCAAAATATACCCCGGGCGAAGCTGGGGTGGGTCAGCTAGTATAATATAATGGGGACAAAAGTAGACAAATTCTAATTATACATTGAGGATTTAGAATTAGTGAGTAGGTAAATATCGTTACACCTTTTTCTTCCTCGGTAAAATAAACGAAAATAAGTACTGATACTAGAAATACTGTTGCAGAGTCCATGAAATGAACTCATATAATTATGATTACTAAGGTAAACTTACAGTTGCTACCTAGAATGTCATTTTTTGTTTGGGACTTTTCGCGATTAAATCATGGAACTTACTATTTTTCACACGTTTCGGATGTGTTGCAGCACTCGTGGTCGTAAAAAGTTCGGAACCGTTATATAATTATGAATTCACACCGCGATAGTTTAAAAATAACATTACGTTAATGATTTTATATATATATATATATATATATATATATATATATATATATATATATATATATATATTTATAGGATTACAAAGTTATTTATGCAGTTAACAGTAAACTTTTGACCTATTTTAAGAGTTCATGGTAGGCCTGCAGTTACTAGCACATTATAGTACTGTAAATTTTGGTACTTTTAAAATTCTTTATTAAAAAGCTTAAGCCTAATCGTTGCTCAATTCACTGAGCAACAAATAATATGAACAATATTGCGGTCCTCCTGTCAATATAGCCGCCAGCTATACTTCACTCCCACGCACCCATTACTTGTTAATATTTTGAAAACGGCCACCATTCCATTAATTGTATTTAGGCCGTACGTTATTTTTAACGTCTCAATAAGCAACAAATAGCTCTTGATTATTTATTAATGATATTTAATAGCCAAAACTTATATTAAATCCGTGTGATTTATCACACAATCTGTATAACAAATGTCAAGATTTGCATAATCTGTACATTATTTTAAAATTATATTTTTTTAATTTGCATCGTTCTTAAAAATATTTGATGGATGGCGCGGAAATATGGCGAATGGCGATTCCTTTTGTGATAGTCAAAGCGGATGTGTTTTTATAAAATACTAGGTCTTTTTAACAACTTTTATAGGTATATATTTCTAAAATATAATGAAGTTTTCTTTGAGTTAATTAAAATTCAACAAAAGCAAATCCATATTCAAGTAGGTATAACTAAAGCAATAAGAAGAAAAAACCATCTGTTATTCTTCATATTCATGATTACTCATCAAATCTTTTTTTCTTTCCAACTTGTACAACTTAACCAGACAATTCGTTTATTAGTGATAAGGCAATCACGTGTGCAACAAAGAGATACACAAACATGTATGTGACAGGAAGAAAGATTACGGCACTCTATCAAGCGATCTGACAACAGAGTTGAATTCCTACGATTTGTCCCGTCATTGTCCCTCGTAAAACTTGGGACAAAGCGGGAAGAAGCGTGTAATGCTGCTCATAAAACAATAAACCACCCAGCGCAGCTATAGTCAGCGTTTTGAACGCACGCAGCATGCCACAAACTTGTCTATTGTCATCTGTCATATACAATTAAAATGGCGCGAGTTGAAAAGCGCGCCAAACCTGTTATTTCCGTACAATTTAATTTTATATTAAAACATTTTTTAAGCAAAATAAAAACTGAAGCTAAATAAGAAAAGAAAACCTTTTTTATTTGAGTGTTTACCTTGTTTAACATTTTTGAATTATAATTCTGCTTTAAAAGAAGTGACACTGATACATACCTAATGTCTCTTGCGGTTATGTTAATCTCTTTGATACATGTTATGTTTATACCTAAAACATGCATAGGTAAATAATACGATTTTTTTTTAAATCAATATATGTAAGTGAGATACAATCAAAATTCAATCTTGGTTCCTCAAATCTTTATAAAAATTACGTAACAAGCCCTCCCTCGCGCTTATACCAATAAAATAAAATGTCAACATTTATCAAATGGTATCGATAAGCATCTATTTAATTTGCTAATGAATCGATTATCATCTGTGGACCACATTAAAACGTTTCACAATCACACACGTTGAGACAACACTGCAATTATTATATTGATCACACTGGCAAGATTGTCTTTCGATTACAATCAGCTTTTTCACGAACGTAAAATATAGCTTGTTTTTTTTTCAGCAGATTAGTGAACCAACAAACTGCCTAACTTCAAAATGCACATACTAGAAACTAAATTATCAATGTAAATCCTTTTATAGTATTGAGTAAAAGAAACCTTTTAGTTGGAAACCGTATATTTACAGTTTTGCCTAGTACCTTACTACACTTTCATTAAATAACAGATTCGATACAGATATTTTTATTACTGTCTTTCAGTATTTTACGGACGCATTACCTCAACATGAAAGCGATAAAACAATTTAGTATGTCGATGTCGGTGAGTATGTTAAAATATAAAAATAGAAACGCCAGTAGGTTTCTTAAAAATGTAAGAGTAAATTTTATTTCAATCATTTAAGTATCGATACATCTTGACCTTACAATTGTACACGGCTTAATTCAGAGGTCATCTTAATTTGGAAATGTGATTCATCAAAATTAAAACTTAATTTTACATTCAAGGAGAACTTATACGAATATGAAGCAATCCCAATCTTAAATGAGACATTCCCATAAACATTGCCATCACAAATGAACCCATATCACTAATTTACTACATTTTAAATTCCTAGCCATTGACGTATGTACGGTACGAGATAAATCTATTATCTGGCGGGTCGGCGATTATTATTATTTTAATGTTATTATATATTATTATACAAATTATTATAATCTCGGAGCCCATATTTATTGCCGTGGTAATCTCTTTTGATACGCCGCTTATGAGGTAAGGAAGAACGTGTAACGCGATGAACATTTTATAATGTTGAAGTCAAACACAGCTGCTGGTGTGTTGCTGCTCAGCATGAGGTCCTGGGGAGATCGGAGGCAAGTCTATTGCAGTTTATTAGTCACCGTTCAAGACTCTGTGACGATACTGAGAATTAAAAGACAAAGACTAGCTTGAAAAGATTAACCAGAATTGGCTTTTCTTTGCGCTTTGCTTACTTCTGGGGACTTTAGTTTTGGCAATGAATACTGCACTACTATAGGACTCCCAAGCCATTGATAGCATTCAGAAACTACCATTACAACATGAATTGATAATTCTAGTGAGCTATATGACTCTCAAGATATGATTATTCTTTATGCTAACCCAGGAAGCTGCTGAGAATTTTCATTACGGATTTATTCTATTACTTATTTGACCGCGATAGCCTAGTGGTATGAGTAATGGACTGCTGAGACGAGGTCTTGGGTTAGATCCCAGGTTTTAACATGGCACGCACAAATTACTTTTCGATGCTTTTCGAAGTTATGTGTGTATTTATCGCAGGTTTATAAGTGCCCGGTTATTGGCAATAGGCTCGCCACCTATTACATTGGGACCTAAACATAAACTGGCGAAATGTGGGTGCTAGCACCTCTGCCTACCCGTTCGGGGATATAGGCGTGAGTTTAGATGGCATCCACTCTTATCCACGAGGCATTATGCATCATTTACTCACCACATTAGAATCTAACCCCTAATAAAACTTCAATTTCTAAATTACATGCACAATATACAATACATTACTTCACAATTCCCCTTTCATAAAGAAAACCCAAGCGAACAAAAAACATCTTTTACCTCTGTATCCGCTTACCCTTTAAAGGCGTAAGCAGTGTGATATACGGGATATATCGGCGACAATTTATTTAGACGAGAAACCCTTGCTTCCTCACAACACCTCTTATAATACAAAATCGATCTTAAGTCTAAGAAACCAGAGTCTAAAATTCATTACCCAAGGAACTAAGATGAGCATCAAAAACTGTTTCAAATTAATTTCAAGCTTTTGAATCTGAAATAAGGTTGATTTTAATATGACAGCGTTTCTAAAGGCTTTCCGTTCGTTGCAGGCACCGTGCTGAGCTGAGATGATTGCAAAACGAATAAACATTTCGCACGTAAAGTGAACGCATATTACATGTCGTCCGATTGCAACATGTTTATTTTTAAACAGGGAGTAAGTTATTAAAATCGTAATGTAAGAAAATTGCGAAGTCTTATTATATTAGCCAGGTGATGGCGATGGGATTATTAATGAGATAGACTTTGTATTTATATTGAGGGTTCTCATATCGTATATTTGTGTCAACAAGTATTTTAAACTATTAAGGTGTACCTCAAGGTAGTGCCTTGGGGTCATTACTAATTTATGATTTTAATAGTTCAAATACTGTAAAATTTATGTAAAATAATGTGCTATGTATCTAGAAATGGATTGAAACTAAATAACACTGGATGCTATTCGAATTTTCAACTAAGAAAATGAAGATAAATCCTTGGAAAAATGGTAATCCCTAGTCACGAAAAGGTACTATCTACTGAAGTGGCAAACAAGCAAACCCTCCCATGGTGAGCAGTAATAGTAAACCTAGGGATGCTCACGCACATCAATGCCATAAAGTAAATGAAATTGTGTGAAAGCCATGGCAACGAGATAATTTCAATATTACGTTGTCCTAAGGCGGCATTTCCTAACACTCAAAGTGCAATTTTTCAGTGCAAATTTTCTATAACAATACCTATGAAACAAAACATAACAAAGCAAAAATAAATATGAATCCGCACTTGTTTTACACAACAAAACACTGCAAAACATACGAATCAACTTTTGTACTTCACAATAAAAGCATTCCTTATATAATTAAGACTGACGTATACCCATCGCTCTCGATGCCAAGTTTCAGACCAAAGAAACCCGTTCGAGAGGAAGTTGTAACCCGATTCGTTTCCGATGCGTGTCGTAGGCGGGGGGTTAGATGGGCATCAAACGCGCCGCCGCGCGGCCACGCCCCCTGCGCCTTGTGCACACACACCGCCAACCCTTTCACCGCGCGATGTTGTTCACAAATAATGTTACTTTTGTTTATTTTGCTTTAGCCTCGTTACGTCAGTACGCTTGTGAGTATTTCGAGCCGAGGTTAAACTGTGTAACATTTTCATGGTTCCTAGTATACCATCAGTAGGTACAGGTGCTAAAAGTGTAAAATGTGTGTAAACTGTACATGTTTCCATAAAACAGTCAAAATGAAAGACATTAATCTGAAAAAAAAAAGAAATTTAATGACAACCCAGTATCAACAGAAGTAATTGGGGACCTATTTGACTGTCTTGTCAAATTAATCAAAATAGTTCTATGAAACAAAGAAGTATGACGTCATACTTTTAAACATCAAATAATTTACTATTACAGGTTGGGTGAATGATCAAAAATAAATAATAACGACAAAATAAGAACACATGACACTTTTACTGATCTTTTACCATTCTTAGTTTAATAATTTCAGTTTAATAATATATTTTTTGACCATAGGAAAGTACACCATTATAGGACGTGTTGGGTAGCCCAGTCAGTCGGAGTATTAATTCCCTTCAAAAAAGAGTACCTGTGTCTGTATATTGCTTTATGTGATTTAAAACAGAAGAAGCAAATCTTCAAAGTTTTTTCATTTTTTGGTAATTCCTTCAAAATTTCAATAAATGTAATCAATAGATAGGTCCTTTCAACTGTTTCAACTCTCGTCCATCTATGCGCCCCTTCGTACCTGCAGGCACATGGTTTGACAGCAGAATTTTTTTTTATACCACTTAGGTGCCAAACAAGCACACGGCCCACCTGATGGAAAGTGTCACCGTGGCTTATGGACGCGTGCAATACCAAGAGAGCGACACTTGCGCTGCCAACCCTGCAAGCATTGAAAGTTTCTGTGCCGTCAGTGTAAAAGACAAAGCAGGACCAGCTTTTGGTCTTACCACTGACAGCACAAAAACCCTCCAGTGAGCTCTGGCTACCCTACTCACCGCCGGGAACACAACACTAGGTTATTATGGCCGCGGTATTCTGTAGGATGGAGGTGCTTCCCCAGTCGGACTGCTCAATTGGACGGAAATACCGTCGTGTCCTACCTCCTGTAATTTCTTCGCGGTGAGATTCAATTGCGCATGCTCTTTTTTTTTTTTTTTTTTTTTTTTTTACGTGCGCAAAATCCCCACGGATACCTCCCCACCGGACCCGGTGGAGGAGGTTATGTCGGACCCGAACCGACTAAAACGCACGCCGCCTGTGGGTCGTTTCGGTTGCCGAAGGTGAGGTTGACAGGCATATCCCTCGCAACCCGGCCGAATTGCGCATGCTCTTAATATGGTGACGTCACGTTAGAGTATGCCCAATTGAAATCTCGCCCCGAATTCAGCTGTCAAGTCCCTTCAAAACATTCTTACAGCTTGTGTCTGCTGATCCCTAGGAACCTAAGATGAGATTTAAGTAGTTAAAATAGGCCCACACAAAAGTACACCCATATAACACCAGTAGTCGGTATTAAATGGTGGTCCAGTGAGCACCATGTTTAAGGATCAATTAGTTGACCCTACAATAGAGGCGAATGTCATTATAACACAATTACACACAAGTTGATTCCTTATTGACCTCACGAGAATTAGGCCTGCGCTCTGTGCTCTGTGCTCACGCAACTCGTGGCCTATTTTTTTTTGTGATCATTGTCTTGAATAAAATAACATCTCACATTATCAGAACGGGGTCTGCTCTTTCAACTCTGAAGCTTATATTGACTTTTGTGAGAACGATTCGCTCCAATAAAAGCTAATAGCGTTATTATAAATGCGAAAGTTTATCTGATACGCCTACCAGCCTGAAGCATTGAACCGAATTTGATAAAATTTGATAAAAAGATTATCGGAGCTTGAGAATAAAAAAATAGGCTGTTTGGACGCCATCTACGCGGATGGAGATGCGGGTCACAGCTAGTAAACCAATGGAGTGCTAAATGGAGTTATAAATGAAGTTATAAGTAAATGAAGTAATAAATGAAGCTATAAATGAAGTTATAAATGAAGTTATAAATGAAGTTATAAATGAAGTTATAAATGAAGTTATAAATGAAGTTATAAATGAAGTTATAAATGAAGTTATAAATGAATTAATAAATGAAGTTATAAATTTAGTTATAAATAAAGTTATAAATTAAGTTATAAATGAAGTTATAAATGAAGTTATAAGTGGAGTTATAAATATAATGGAGTTATAAACTCTACACTCTACGAGTATACACTATCATTGTACGTACTGCTAAGATGTATAACTCCCTGCCTGAATCTGTGTTTCTGGAAAGATAGGGAATCTCCAAATCTCAAGTAAAAAGTCCCTTTCAATCATTATAAGCCCCTCCTTACTTATCAAAGCGATCAGGTGAAATGGTGATCAAACAAGAGACTATCAATGATAAAAACTGCCTCTCCTTTCCAAAATAAATACTATTCAATAACACTAACCTCAATCGCCGGGCTGTCAAAACTATCGTCCTGATGAGCCCACGGTTGAGCCATCACAGACTCCCAGTATTCATTAACCATAGTTCGGTATATACTTTTATAAAAAAAAAAAATCGTCTTTGATAGACAAACCGGCCGCGTTGTCTGTGGATAGAATTACTTGCACTATTGTTATCTGCGCTATTCAGTTAAAAGTACATTATTGTTTATGGACATATTAGGCTATTTTTCTTTAATACAAAATTGTCGAAATTTTCTTACAGAATCATGAGATTTTTTGTTCCTGGAATTTAATAGCTATTTCCTTTATTTATATTTTTTTGAAAGTTAATTTCAAGATTTCACAACTCTGTATTAAATTTTGTTTTTATTGGCCGCTTGATAAATTAAATTCGATCTTCAAAAACAGTAACTTCCTAAATGCATTTTGATGCTAAATTTCGTATTACTTTTTAACAGCTATCACTTTTCAAAAATGTTATAAATGTGTTTGTTAGCTTAATGTTGTCTCATTTATACACATGTAAAAAAAAATGTATTTGTCATTCCTAAAAAAAAGCAAAAATATTATATATTATATATTAATAATATTTATTTTCAGTATTTACTGAAAGTTGGGTTTCCTTCAATTTCTTCAAAAATACAGCAATTTCATATGTAACGAACTTTTTTTTTTTTTTTTTATACCACTTAGTTGGCAGACAAGCACACGGCCCACCTGATGGGAAGCGGTTACCGTGGCCTATGGACGTATGCAACACCAGGGGTGTCACACTCGCGCTGCCGACCATGAAGAATCCTTCTGATGCCCCTCTTGAAGAACCCCATATTGTAGTCGCTTGGGAAAACCGCAGCAGGGAGGTCATTCCACATATTATCCGACCTATTATTAAGACGGTATATTTTTAATTTTTATTTTATATTTGATAGCTCCAGGTGATGTGAGTGGATTAAAACAAGGCATTTCAAGGAACCACGGTATCCCCATCTTGCCCCGGAGAGGGTTGGGCGGCAGGGGTTCTAATAGTACCTGCACATAGAAGTGATTGTTTGAAACCTTTTCTTTGCAGATAAAATTGTCAATAACATTGTAACCAATTGTCTTGACATGTTAACCTTTTCACATGTGCGTAAGAAACAGCTGTCCCTTTCCTGATGCGACGCGAGTCGTCGAGCAACTCGTCGATCGATCATCTCAAAAGTGTGATGGGCAGATTACTGAGAGCCTACATGTTCTTGGCACAGAAATACATCAAGTTGACCTACATTTGAGTACTAATTATTGACAAACTTAATTATGACGTATTGCATAGGTACACAACAATTACACCTATTTCTAAATGGGGTAGGCAGAGAAATCGTGTTTCCACTAGCTACGATCCTAGTATAGCCTTTGGTTTCATCTATTCAATTAGTACCACGATTTATACAATAAACTTGTTAGTCTAACTTAAACTACTTAATCTATTAACATTTTAGTCTCCAAACATTTTAAAGTGGTTATTAATTAAGCTCTGCCTAACCCTCCGGGGATAAAAGCGTGATTATATATATGTATGTATTTTATTTTTTACAATAAATGTTTTAATACACACACATACATTATATAATTTATATTCACGCCTGTAATCTTTGCCCGTGGGTGTCGTAGAAGGCGAGTAAGGGATAGGGCTATTTTCCACCGGACATTAGATATACAACCCATGACAAAGTGCCCGCATGACGGCAATAGGCTGGCTCCCTATTATCTGGAACCGGCAATCTTAGTTGGCGAAGTGTGGGTGTTTTCACCCCTGCCTTTATTGCAACATGACAAAACGGTGAAATGTGCATCCTAAGTTAAACTTTGTCTGAAAAAATAGTATTTCCATACAACCTTTTTGAAAACTCCCCCTCAACAGAAACACAGACGGACTGTTATTTATATGTATGCTTGTTAAACAGTAACAAGCTGTCCCGCGCAGTACAAATACGGGTATCGCGTTACCGAGCATGATGTGTCACACTTGGAGCAACGATTTTGCGCTCTAAGCGATTTACCTTTTACCTACCCACACACTCGTAACTACTATGAACAGTATGTACCTTTTTTTTTAAATAGACTTCTGTTATGTGAATTAAGATCTAATAACTAACTACTTTAGATATATCGTGTTTAATTAAATCTATTATAATATTTATATTAATAAACATAACTTAAACATAACATAAACTCACGCCTATATCCCCGAAGGGGTAGGCAGAGGTGCTAGCACCCACATTTCGCCAGTTTATGTTTAGGTCCCAATGTAATAGGTGGCGAGCCCATTGCCATTAACCGGGCACATATAAACCTGCGATAAATACACACATAACTTTGAAAAGCATCGAAAAGTCATTGGTATGTGCCATGGTAAAACCTGAGATCGAACCCGAGACCTCGTCTCAGCAATCCATTACCCATAGCACTAAGCTACTATAATAATTAAATAACACAAAAGTTAAAATGCGTCGTGGAATTTCTCCGCCTCTTGTAGTAGCGTCCCCAGAAGACTAGCAGCATTGCCACGTTGTATGGCAATGCTTATTCTCTAACCTAAGAAAAGGCTAGCCTTCTGGTCACGAGAAGCGTCGATCATACGCTTCGCAATCTCCCTGAAGAGATTGCAGGTGCTCGGACCCCACGACCCAAACGTTTCGACTCCAAACGGCATTACGGCACAGCCTTTAAAAATAAGTATGTACTTATATTTAAAGGCTGTAGGTACGAAACAAAAAAGGTACCGCAAAAGACCTCTACATGACCAGCAACAACGTGCAACTTTTAGTTGCCTGTCATACCGATTACATTTCTATAAGTCATTGCTCCAGAATCCTTTGTTATTAAAATGTCTATAGTTAGCACTAATCAAGCATCGAACCCGCAGCCTCAGACTTAGCGATCGAACGCTATACCTACTACCCATGACGAAGAAAACGCGGAAAAGGAAATATTTCAATTCGTTGAACCTACACACGATGCAGAACTTACGAGTGTGTTGGAAATGGATACCTCGGAAGTGCTGGACACAAACTAGTAACAAATATACACTAGAACAAACCCCATACTATTATTATTAGCTAAGGTGACAGCAACACCTGATGGCAAGTGGTTACCGTTTCCTATGGACGTGTGCAGCACCGGGAGAATCAAACTCGTGCTGCCGATCCTGTAAGAATAGAGAGTTTCTGTGCTGTCAGTGTAGAAGACATAGCAGGACAACCCTTTGATCTTCTCACTGACAGCATAAAAGCTCTCCAGCAAGCTCTGGCTACCCCACTTACCTCCGGGAACACAACACAAGGTTATTATGGCCGCGGTATTCTGTAGGGCGGAGGTACTTCCCCAGTCGGACTGCTCAATTGAGACGGAAATACCGTTGCGACCCCTGACCAACGCGATGATGATGATTACCGGCATTGAAGACTTTCGAGTCTGTGGTTTGAAGACTACTGCTCCAGCCGTTACGAAGGTACCAAACTGAAAACGGACATGAAAAGACCATGTGATGTACATCATTTCACTACAAACGCATCATTTGTAATGACAATGAAAGTGTATTTAAAAAAAAAACAAATTGTGAAACAGAAATTGTAAAATAATATATTAAACATATAGAATTTAACATTGCTAAAGACAAAATAACAACTGATTTCTTGTTGTCTTCTGTTTTTACTTTTTTACACTCTCTTGTAAGAGATACAAGCTAATGTTTGTGCAGTAACACGACCAGTGTTACAATAATACGACAAAACACACTTTGAAAACAAGGGCTCCTTGAACCAGTGGCAATATCACATTACACCCATCCTCTCTCTCGCTGTCAGATGTGATGTGCGACGTACCAATGTTGTTTCAGTTCGTTTAACAACTAAAATATAAATTTCGTGTTAAAAATGTATAATAAAAACAGTAAATTAAATTCTTAAAATTTAGTTCAATGATTGTGACTTAAAGCGCCATCTAGTAACGAGTAGAAGTACAATTAGCAAATCCAAATAATTTAGTTGATTTTTTTTAAATTCAAATGGATGGATTCTAATTTTAACATTCCTAATATTAGTAATATAAGGAATGTTAAGTTATGTTTATCCTACCCACGTTAAATGAGACTTCACAAACAGCAAAGTTATTAGTTTCTTAGATTTTCTACGCGCTACTAGAGGACGCTAGGTGACATATTTAAAGTTATTTTTTCACATAGATGTGCATGGCTAAATTCGTAAGTATGAGATATCAAATCAAATCATATCAACTCATTTATTGCTTACCAAGTGTACATAGATCTTACAATTTATATGACAGTACTTAAAACTTAGCGCCTTTTCCAGGCATTGCAACATTTAGGTCACATATTATCTTTATTGAACTAGGTAGGTACAATAATAATTATAATTTGGACACAGTTAAATTAAATTAAATCCGTTATGTAATCAAATATTTGCATTCTAAATATAAGTTTATTTATAAGTACTCTAATTCATATCAAAATCAAATGTTAAATTAAACACAGAAAAAAAAATGTTAAATTCAAATAAAATAAACTAAACAATTTTGATTGAATGTCAATATACAATAATTATAATGTCAATAAACTCTCGCAAACAATATACAGCGTGTTTTATATTTCAACAACCCATATTCTGACAATTAAACTTCCATTTTATTTCAATTTTTTTTTTTTTTTTATATAGGACACGTCAATTGGACTTCGCCTTGCCTGATGGTAAGCTGAAGGCAAAATCCCAGAAAAGAGGGTCACCATTACTTACACATACCGTGTGTCAATGGTGACACTCAGCTGGACGGCCTTATCATATGCTTTTTCACGCCCCGCTTAAAGGACCCGGGACTGTAGGAAGAAGGAAACACGTGAGCTGGTAATGAATTCCAGGCCTTAATGGTGCGACAGAGGAAAGAGTCTCCGAACAGCTTGGTTCTTGATCGGATGTTTTGCACCGTGTGCGGATGACATTTAAGACCTGCACGCGTTGTCCTGTGTAGGAAAGGGGAGGGTGGGACTAATTGGAAGAGCTCATCAGAACAGAAAATCAACAGGTTCAATTCCCACTTGAAAATATATATTCTATATCTACTACTTTTTTCCGTGCAAAGTCAAGATGGGCTGTTAGTGAAAAATAAAGACACATCATCACTTACAAAGTTGTACTAAACATTTCTAAATCTTATTGTACCTATACCCTACGCGTTTGTGCACATTTTATTCATCTGTCAGTTAACTGAACTCTAATTATAAACATTTATTTCTTTTAAAAATCATTGTAGCGAACACTTTCAACACGTCGAAGGACACTTGACACATCCAACACGAATTTCAATATAACATAAATTCCCACGTTTTACAAAATGACTTTTGTACACAAACTCACTGATTTGGAATAAATCTGATTGACTTGTCGACATGGCTTTGTAGCTATCCATTGTAATATTTGAAGTATTTCGTCTTATTCACAAAATAACCTTAGTAAAAACGCCAGTGCAAGGTGCAAAGCTACTTATAATGTTTAACTACCTATTTTAGTTTACTTTAAATTCACATCTACTTGCTTCGATTTCGTATAGCGTCCTGCCTCCGTTGTCTCTTTCCTCTCTAGCGAAGTCTAGCACGTGTCAACCCTTAATAACATTTTAGAGTAGTTAACACCAAAGTTATAGCTTTCAAATTCAAATTCAAAAGCTTTATTGTGAAACATAGGTACAAAGATGGTCTTTTACATAATTTGATCAGCTATGTTCAGCCATATCGGCATACAATATTTTTTGAGAAAATTATTAATTAATTAGAAATTATCATTTTCACTTTCGTGTTGATGTGAATTGTCTACCGCTTACTAAATATTTTCAACCAATATTTAGCAGTGAAAATTTTTAATTGACCGTCTATTATTTAAATATCTTTGCAACACTAATTAATAGCTGTAAGTTTTCCTACTATGAAATAAATAAATAAATAAATATTGTATAAGCCGCGTGGTTCCAGAACGGCTGAACGAATCGAGTTAGTGTAAAATTTATTTGTCTGTCTACCGCCGTCAGAATCGGGCCAAGCATAATGTGGGATTCTGTATCTAATCATAATAATAATGCTAACACCTACTGAGTGAAAACTTTATGTCATTTCATAGAATTTAGGAATTAATTGGTGAAAAATGAACTCCCTGCTATAGTTTTTCCAATTAACTACAACATGGGGTTCTTCAAGATATATCTGTATCTTCAAGATAAGAAGGTTCTTGTTCTTACAGGGGTGGCAGCACGAGTGTGACTACTAAGTACTAAGTGGTGTTATACGCGTCCATAGGGCACAGTAGCCACTTTCCATCAAGCCTATCGCCCTCATCAAGCAACCCTACAGAATACCGCGGTTATAATAACTTCGTGTTGTGTTCCCAGCGGTGAGTAGGGTAGCCAGAGCTCACTGCAGAGTTTGTGCCGTCAGTGGGAAGACTAAAGGCTTGTCCTGATTTGTCTTCTACTGACGGCACAGAAACTCTGTACTTACAGGGTTGGCAGCGCGACTGTGACTCCTCTGGTGTTACAGACGTCCATAAGCCACGGTAACTACTTTCAATCAGGTGGGCCGTGTGCTTGTCTGCCAACTAAGTGATATAAAAAAAAAATAAAAAAAAAGTGAGTAATTTGCTGACTTGTGTTTAAAAGAATTATTGTTTGACGTGATACCCACAGCTACATTCTAACATCACACCGCTCGCCATAAACGGGGAGTTCACCCTCACATGCGACTTGAAACAGTACGCACAGTCAGATATGATAGGAACTTCATCCCATGCACGCTCAAGCTGTAGAATATTCACCCTGTTGTGGATTTTCCAAGCGACTACAATATGGGGTTCTTCAAGAAGGACATAAGAAGGTCCTATAGGGCCGGCAACACGAATATGACTCCCCTGGCATAACCACATTAAAACAGGTGTGCGGTGTACTTCTTATAGGAGGTTAGGACACGGCGGTATTTTTCGCCCAATTGAGCAGTCCGACTGGGGAATTACCCTGCATTGTCCTCAACAAATACCGGCACAGAAACTCTGTGCTTACAGGGTCGGCAGCGCGAGTGTGGCTTCTCTGGTGTTACACACGTCCATAGGCCACGGTAACCACTTTCCAACAGGTGGGCCGTGCGCTTGTCTGCCACCTAAGTGGTATAATTAAAAAAATACTTTTCTCCCTGAGTGATATTGCTAGCCTTCTGCGAAATGGCAATAAAAGGTAGTTACTTAGGTACACCAGCTGGGCCTCAATTCTGATAAAGCAAACTCTCTGTCACACCACATACACTGCTAAAAAATCCAATAAATTTTACTTTAATGCAATGATGTTAAGGTCGAAAATTAAAAGGCTTGAGGTTTTCCAATTGAGCAGTCCGACTGGGGAAGTACCTCCGCCCTACACAATACCGCGGCCATAGTAACCTCGTGTGGTGTCCCCGGCGATGAGTAGAGTAGCCAGAGCTTTACTAAACTGATATTCATGTTCCTTTTTTGTTGACGTTTTATAAGTGCCGATGTAATGGTCTATACAGAATAAATGATTTTTGACTTTGACTTTTGACTTTGACTCACTGGATAGATTTTTGTGCTGTTTGTGGGAAGACCAACAGCTTGTCCTACTTTGTCTATTACAATGACGTCACAGAAACTCTATTCGCTTGAAGGGTTGGCTCCCTTGGTTTTGCACACGTCCATAGGCCGTGTGCGTGTCTGCCACCTAAGTAGTATAAAAAATAGAAAAAAAAAGAGCGAATGAAACTCTTTTCATTTAATTTTTAACTTCAATCGTATAGAAATAAGCGCGTCTTTGTACATGTTCTTTGTAATGTTTTTTTATTTATGATCTAAAGTGTGTGTGCAATAAGGAATTAAATAAAATTAAAATTTAGTGCCATTTATGCAGTGTCAGTGTTATAACGTGTTTCCTTCTTCCTACAGTCTCGGGTCCTTTAAGCGGGGCGTGAAAAAGCATATGATGAGGCCGTCAAGCTGAGTGTCACCATTGTCACATGGTATGTGTAAGTAATGGTAACCCTCAGCTTTTTAGACTTTGCCTTCAGCTTACCATCAGGTAAGACGAAGTCTAATTGACGTGTTCTATATAAAAAAAAAATTACAGCGGTTTTTCTATGACATGAAATTAACAGAATCGGGGCCTTGGTTTCAAGTCAGTATGGTAACGTACCTACTGTATAAACATTACACATTATTTTAGTTTTGTGGTGCAATAATTTGTTTTAGTGTAGTGGATATCCTTTTACTGATAACTCAATAGGTACCTAGATAACTTACCTACTTAGTTAGGTACGCATGAAACCCACTGCATTCAAAGTCAAGCCAAAATTCATTTATTCTGTATAGACCATTATATCGGGACTTACAAAACGTCAACAAAAGAGAACATGAATATCAGTTTAGTAAATGGACCACCGGCAAGAAACTCAGCGGGCATTTCTTTTTTTTGGTCTAGTTACAAACATACACTTAGTCTACTTAATCTAAATACAAAAATTTACTTGAGTAGCATAGTTGAGCGAACAGATCATTTCCAAGCTTGTTTATCATCCAAGTATTCTTGGATTTTATGATAGCCTTTCTGGCACAATTTACTTTTAACAATATTTTTAAATTTATACACAGGAAAATCCCTAATTTCATTAGGGGGCTTGTTAAAAAAGCGTATACAGTTGCCCTGGAATGAATGACAATTTTATTCAAGTCGACTACCACAAACTACAGGATTGTTTTTGTGTCTGATATTTATTTTATGCCGGTCACAAACTCTAGAGAATTTTGAAACATTTTTCCGTTTCATTCATCTCAGTAGTTTAGGTACCTAGGTAACGGCAATTCAAGAAGGGCATTAGAAGGTTCCTATTGGGTCGGTAGCACAAGTCTGACTCTTCTGGTGTTGCACACATCCATAGGCCATGGTAACAACTTTTCATCAGGTGGGGGCCATCCTGGATGGTGTAAAAAATAAAAAGTAATTGTATTGGGAATACTATATACGATTTTATTTATGAATGGTTCTTGAAGTATACTTAATTACAGATTGTCGATGTGACTACCGTCTTTATTTTACCGTCTCTACCATGGTGAGTGTTCTGATGAGCTCTTCCAATTAATCCTACCCTCTCCTTTCCTACACAGGACAACACGTGCCGGGCTTAGATGTCACTCTCACACTGTTCAGAATATACGAGCAAGAACTAAACGGTTCTGAGACTCTTTTCTTTGCCGCTCCACCTAGACCTGGAATTCATTACCTGCTCACGTTCTTCCTACAGTCGGGGGTCCTTTAAGTGGGGCGTGAAAAAGCATCTGATGAGGCCGCCAAGCTGAGTGCCACCATTGTAACATTACTTAGTGTCGGTAATGGTGACCCTCTTTCCTGAGACTTTGCCTTTAGCTCACCATCAGGCGAGGTGAAGTCAAGTTGGCGTGATAAAAAATAAAAATTCAAGAAGTAAAAGTCTCAGAACTAAGTAGTGGGCAGACGTAAGTACATAACGAAACTGTAATTGGGTTGACTACGGAATCCTAAAAAGACACACTTAATTTCGCATTTGTTATGTTAATACGGAGGGCCATTTAAAATTAAGACTTATTGAACTTACTTAACGCTATATTAGCACAATTACTTACATACTTACACCATTGCGCCGTGCTCACCAGTAGATAGTAGAGACGCGACTCAGAATATCATTCGACAAAATAAAATAATAAAATGGATGTCTATTTCACGGACAAAGTTGTGTTAATCACCGGCGCAAGCGCAGGTATAGGAGAAGCCACTGCTCTATTGTTCGCCAAACTTGGAGCCCAGTTGTCCTTGGTGGGCAGGAATGAGAAGAACTTGCGGAGTGTGGCCGACAAATGTGGGCAAGAGAAAGGTCTGCTACCTCTGTGTGTAGTAGCCGATCTCGCTACAGACGAGGGTGTGGAGAAGACTGTTAGAGAAACCATCGATCGTTTTGGAAGGTATTGAGTAGTGCATAAGTTACAAGCTAGATCAAAAGGGGCATTAGGAGGTTTCTTCAGGGTCGGCAGCGCGAGTGTGACGCCCCTGGTGTTGCACACGCCCATAGCAACTTCGGTAACCACTTCCCGTCAGGTGGGCCGTGTGCTTGTCTGCCACCTAAGTGGTATTTTGTGAAACATGTGACTGTAAAAATTCATTGCGTTATCTATGTTCCTATACCTACTTAATTTCAATCCAGGACCTCGATCCTACTACAGCAAAACTATCGTCATATCACAGACACTGCAATAAATGACATAAAATTTTAGTTTACTTTATGTCTATAGATAAGTTAAAGTCCAAAATTAAATTAAAAGAGTTTCATAACACGTTTTTAATTTTAATTTTTTATATTTTTTTTTTTTGGGCTTTAGGAACATTTTCATAAAGTCTAGAATTTAATAGTTCTTTTAGCAGTGTCTGCAAAAATGACAGTGGTTTTGCTTTAGCAGAATCTAGGAGAAAACAACCGTCGCACCACGGATATTAATTTTAGACTTTAAGTCAATGCGGTTAAGGTTCAAAATTAAAACGCTTTTTGCAGAGTAAACGAAAAAGTGTAATGCAACTCTTTTCTTTTCATTTTGTACTTTAAATTCATATGAACAAAGTCTAAAATTGAATACCATTTTTTGCATTTTTGCCGCGTGGTTTCCGGCAGAATAGAATTAGGGCCACCCCATCTATTCTCATGCGGTGTCGTACAAGGCACCGCAGGGATAGGGCTGTTTAACATCAGACAGATATATGCAGCCCAGACTCAGCCTCAGATGCATGGTTCGAGTCAACAATAGTGCCCGGAATACGGCAATAGGCTCACCCCCTATTACGTGGGACCGAATACAATTATTGGTGAATTGTGTGTGTTAACCTTCCAGGGATAAAGGCGTGATTATATATATATGTACCTATGTATGTATGTATGCATGTATGTATGACAGTGGTTTTGCTTTAGTGGAATCGAGGACCTGGTCAAATTAATACTCAGGTACAGTACCTAACTATACTTAGCAACTTTAGCTTAGCAATATTTTTAGATATCCGACAGCCGACTATTCTAACTACATAATTTAAATATTACCAATTGCTTGTAGAGGTCAGAGCAGTTATTGCTTCACGGAAAATATCGAAGTACAGACGCATCACAGTTACTGGAAAGCCGGCCCTGAGTCGGGAAAAGGCTCAGAGAGGATATCAGTATCTAAATAATCGTTTTATCTAGGGGTAATTTTATCGATCTACCCCTTTTCGAGTTTCGAGTTCTTTTACTACGTGTATCTACCACTGGTTTCACTCTCACTACAAACTCGAACCCGATCTCGATCACGTTTATATGCTTACTGTATTCACTCGCGATTTTGTTTTGGCTTGTTCCCGGCTGTTTTTGCTGACTGTTGTGAGTGACCATGATAGTTTAAATACCTATATCAGAGAGGATAAATTATGATACCTATTCACTTATGATTTACCAGACCTTCTTGTAGTAAACAACGTTCTGTTTCTCTTCAGATTGAACGTGTTGGTGAACAATGCCGGCATCAGTGGCCGCACGTGCATCCAACGCACCGACATGGCGACCTTCGACGAGGTGTTCAATCTCGACGTGCGCGGAGTGTACAACCTGACGAGGCTGCTCGTTCCGTACCTGCTGCAGACCAAGGGCAACATCGTCAACGTGTCATCAATCTCAGCGTCGATGGTTACAGTCGGTTGTTTGCCTTACGCCATGGCTAAAGTAAGTCGCCTCATCCTCCCTGTCATCCTTAACGGTGCTCATAGTGAGGTATGAAAGGAACTTCATTTAGCGCAGCCTTAAGCTGTGGAACGATCTACCTGCTGTGGTTTCAAGCGACTACAATATGGGGTCCTTCAAGGACATTAGGAGGTTCTTACAGGGTCGGCACCAGTGTGACGCCCCTGGTAGTAGGTATGTTCATAGGTCATGGTAACCGCTTTTCTTCAAGTAATTGTCTGACACCTAAGTAGTACCTATACTGTTTCTGATGCCCTTCTTGAATTTTTATTTAAGAACCTTAATAATTATCCACCTTATCGATATCTCCAGCGACGTTCAGTAACGGAGTCATTTGGAGGAAAACGTTAAAACTCTCGCCATAGGCAGGGAATTCATCCTCACACATTGCGAACTGACACGGTGCGCACTGTGCGGTATGAAAGAAACTTCATCCCACGCACACTTAAGCTGAGGAATGACCTCCCTGCTGCGGTTTTCCCAAGCACCTACAATATGGGGTTCTTCAAGAGGGGCATCAGAAGGTTTCTTCATGGTCGACAGCGCGAGTGTAACACCCCTGGTGTTGCATACGTTCATAGGCCACGGTAACCACTTCCCATCAGGTGGGCGTTGTGCTTGTCTGCTACCTAAGTGGTATAAAAAAAACCTCAGGTTTTTTTAACTGTAGATACCTATTGTAATATGTAACCCTAAAATAAATGCTTTTCCAGGCTGCATTGGATCACTTCACACAATTGATAGCTCTGGAGCTGGCGCCCAAGGGAGTCCGGGTTAACACCGTTAGCCCTGGCATCACAGTAAGTACCTATCTCTGCCTACCCACCTAGATGCCGCAACTTAGCGCCTGCCAGGCAGAACCTAATTGGGTGATTAAATGCACACATTTTCGTCTACACCGATATCACGGTTTACAGAACCTAGGCACAGTCGATTTAAGTATTATACTACCTGGGTAGCGCTGAGATCGCAGGTTTGATCCCCAAGTCGGGCAATGTAACATGTAGGATAGTATGTAGAACTATCAATCAATTAGCCAATCGCAGTCCGGTGTTGGACATAGGCCTCTCCTAATATGCGCCAATGTTCCCGATCCTGTCTTCCACATGCAGTCTGTCCCAGCCACCTTTTTCAGGTCGTCACTGCATTTGGTACCACCTTCTGTATGCTAAAAGATGTACCTAGAACTAGCCCTACTAAAATTCATTTATTATTTCAGGAATCTACAATTGTTAAACGAATGACAGGGTATACTGAAGAGGAATACCAGGCCTGGTTACAAAAGGCTGCTGATGGTATACCCATGGGTGAAGTCTGCGTGGGTCTCGATGTAGCCAGAATGATCGCGCATCTGGCCAGCGATAACAGCAGGCTGGTCACGGGAACCATAGTGCAGGTGGACGGAGGCTATCGGTTGAGTAAGCCTAGCCGCCTTTTCTCGGACCAAATGAAATGAATCGTAGGAGAATAAAATTACATTTTTGGGCTATTATTGCATATTATTCTCGACTACGGCGAAGCCACAGGAGGGTTATAATTTTGACAGGCTATGTATGTATGTAGGTTCATCTGTTCCCTCATAGCTCCTCAACTCCTTACTACTAGAACTGGACAAATGAGGTAGGTATCATTAGAAGCGTCTTAGTGGTCCGCTAGTTATAGGCTATATGACGTGTCACTGAATCTAATGTCGCGCCCTCTAGCGTCCATAAAGTACTGTGTTAAAAAATACATTTGAGAAAGCCTGAAAGGGCTTAATTAGCACAGATCAAATATGTATAAATTATAGCTGTTGCTTGTTCCAAAATAATATAAATAAAAATTAAGTTTAAAACTAAAACCCGACTACTGAAAAATCACGCTTTAAAAAGTATTAAACAACATAGGTACCTACTATGTTGGAGGATACTACTTTCCGCCTTACCAGTTGCCTTCGCTTAGGAGCGCCGTGCGTTTCTCCGTATCATTGCCACTGCGGTGAAGCTGTCGACAGTCTTGGTCACAATGGCCTTCCATGCAGCAGAAGCGCTGGACGTATACCGCGACACGCCTGCATCAACGACATTATACGCCATGCTCTAGCTACCGCTGGCATGCCGGCCATTCGTGAACCTAAAGGGCTGGTGCGTAACGATGACAAGAGACCGAATGGTATGTCGCTGCTACCTTGGAAGATGGATAGGCCTTTGGTGTGTGACGCTACGTGTCTCGACACCCTTGCGCCTTCACATCTTTTAAGCACAGTTGGGTGTGCCGGCGCTGCTGCTGAGGAAAACCTCGATACGGTGCAAATATGTAGGTAACCTGATAGGTGATTATGTTTTTGAGCCGTTTGGGGCTGAAACGTTGAGGACGTGGGGTTCACGTGCCCGTTCTGTATACACAGACATGGCAAAGCGGCTGATCGACCCCACGCGTGGCCAGAAGGCTGGTTATTACCTTGCACAGAGGATAAGCATTGCCATTCAACGTGGCAATGCTGCCAGCCTTCTGGGTACGTTACCGGTCGGTGATGATGCGGAGGAATTTCATGACGCATTATGTATGTAATTTTTTTTTTAATTATTTTAGTGTATTTTAGTAACAATAGTTTTTAGTTTTAAAGTCATTTAAGTTTATTAATTAATTATTGCCGGTTAATGGCAATAGGCTCGCCACCTATTACATTGGGACCTAAACATAAAACTGCCGAAATGTGGATGCTAGCACCACTGCCTACCCCTTCGGGGATATAGGCGTGAGTTTATATATTATATATAATTATACTTATTATTTATGATATTATATTTACGCGCGCACATTATATTTAAGTATATGTATATATATATATATGTATATATATATATATATATATATATATATATATATATATATATATATATATATATATATATAAATATATATTTATAGATAAATTTAAATTGGAAATAAATATCTTTAATTATTAAACAAGAAAATATCAAGGATAGCCGTGGTTGTATGCCACTTGGTCTAACAACCACGGCTATCCTTGAAATTTTCTTGTTTAATGCTTTTTAAAGCGTGATGTTTCAGTAGTCGGGTATTTAACTTCTTTTTTTACCATGTCATATTGGTGTGTGGGTTCCTACCAAGATCTTTGGGACCCAAATCAATCTCACTTGCAAGTGGTACCTACGCGTTCCGTGTAGGTACCACTGCACTGATTTGTCACACGCCCTTTTCAAATCCGTACTCCATTCGAGCCACGCGTCCTCCAATGCCTTACGGATATGTTAACCCATTGTTCTTCCAATCTAAACATGTGGTCAATTTCTTGCAACTTAGCCAGAAAGCCGTCAATGGGAACACCATTTTGGGCTTCTCAGAATCTGAAATGGTGGTCTTTATCCTCTGGAATTGCTAGCTTCTGACAATTCAAATCAAATTAAATATCTCTTTATTGTATTGTACACAAAGAAAGAACACATTACATTATTTGGAGCAATTTCTGGGGTGATATAGAAATAGTCGGTGAAAGACAGTGGCTATCGCTCTTGCAAGTAGTAAGCCGTAACCATTTTTTTGAAGACATGCAGAGATTGCACACGTTTAATGATAACAGGTAAGGCATTCCACAGTCGAATAGCTTGGACAGCATATTATTTATCCATGTACGAGTATCTCGTGGATGGCATTTCCAGCCTCAGATTCTCTGACGATCTCAAGACCTGAGAATGCGAGTCGCGATTAAATTCGAAGCTATCTTTTAGATAGATGGGAGTGAGAGGAGGAAATAGAATATTATACGGCGAGGGCGTATCGGTATAGAAGTGTTGTCATTTTGCGGACCGTACCTACATAAGAAAAAAAAATCTCGTCATATTTCACAAAACATAAGTCTCGCACACGAATCTTCCCTACACATCTGTCTGGTCCTCGCCGTCGTCGATGATAGAGGGTGCCTAGGTACTACAAGTCAAGGGTGACCAAGTAATAAACAAATTAATGTAAGATAAATTTACTATGTAATTTTAAATACATAAAAGCTAAAAATATAATACACAAAAATTTGATAAAAACTAAATAAAAATCGTTATCCTACAGTCAAAAATTCGATACGTATATATTATAATTATTATGCCAATGAGAGATAGTTCAGTCCTCTTAAAAGGCGATTCATAAATGCATGCCTGATTGCACTAAATGGCCAATATGCTATCGGGTAATATACGAATATGGCTAACTTACTTCTGCAATACATTTTATTATTAAATACACATTCATCCATCATTTTTCTAAACTGAACCTAGGGCCCGGCTGTGTAAAAGAGCCAGTTATTAATTATTACAAAACCCTTATAAATATTGTAAAATATTATCGTAAACATGGAATATAAAATCAAGAAGAAGTGCCGTATGGTAACCAGAAACTAGTGTCGCCAAAATTCTTACGTCATTTCAATGGCCAATCTAAAGGTATAGAGCACTTCCCCTTGACGTCAATAGGGTGCGTACAAGTACTGGCATCCATAGAAATGAACTATCCCCAGTGCGGTCATGGATGAACTTAGAGATTTAACAAACATTACAAAATACATGGCACTTGATAAAACAATAGTTTGTTTATAAATCTCATGCGTGTGACCCACAGCAGTCAGCCTTTGGCAGGTAAACATGTTACAGGCGTATATGATGACCCCAAGTCACAATATTGTCTCTATAGTAGGCGTTTTTTTGGGTCGCTTTTGAGGAAAGCTTGGGGTCATCATATGTGCCGATAACTATACAATTGTATTTATGACACGGCAGGCACGCCACTCCATCGCCTGGATTCACAATGTAGAATTCATTCCTCAAGTTTGTATAAGCAACAGCAGTTCATAATAAACAATTTTCTGCACATATCACCATCTCATAGCTTATAACAACGTCTACGAACACCTGCGACATTAGAAGTGCTTTTCTTCACTTTACAGGCACCCAATAGTACATAATATACATATAATAATATATATCTGATGCTATGCATGTCTTACTTTTTGTCTCTAAAAAATTCTCAATGTCCTTATACAAAAACTTGTCCTAAATTTTATTCTTGTGATATCATAATATCATTGTTCACTAATATCCACTAGGAATCCAGACGATCGTGGCAGCCTACACTCACTTACACCAGTAGGCCTACCATGAAACATCCACAGTTCGAACACATTTATCCCGAAATCGTTTTCATTTTTTATATACCACTTAGGTGGCAGACAAGCGCACGGCCCACCTGATGGAAAGTGGTTACCGTGGCCTATGGACGTGTGTAACACCAGAGGAGTCACACTCGCGCTGCTGACCCTGTAAGCACAGAGTTTCTGTGCCGTTAGTGTAGAAGACAAAGCTGGGCAAACCTTTAATCTTCTCACTGACAGCACAAATTCTCCAGTGAGCTCTGGCTACCCTACTCACCGCTGGGAACACAACACGAAGTTATTATAACCGCGGTATTCTGTAAGGCTACTTCCCCAGTCGGACTGCTCAATTGGGCGTAAATACCGCCGTGTCCTACCTTCATGATAGCTACATTAATAAATGCTACGTCATTTATCAGTTTTGGATGTTTCATGGCAGCCTCCCAGATAAAACTATACTTGGAAGAGTATACAAGCAACATGCCAAACATTTACATAACACGAAGGTACCATCATTACAGTCATCGCGCCACTAGCTGGACGCCCAACGTTCATGCTACTTATTGCTATATACTTTAAAAGGCAAGATCTCTTACAGTGGTGTGTCCCAGCAATTCACACCTCACATTATTACTATCTAAGTTGAATAAGAACATTCGTCAAGAATGTTATTTAATGGAGGTACTACTATTATTGACGATAGTGATGATTGAAGAATCTGTGGTGTACTAGACCTATGTGGAGATATAAATGCTGATTTTTTTTGTGAATAAGTATACTATATGATGATAACGAAAATTACGAAAGACTATATGAGAAAATTACGTTAATCCTGGTCGCATTCGAGGCCTTCCTGTGAACCTTAAGGCCTAATCATACTAGCGGTTTCGGGGCTGTTGCGCTACGACTCCGCCGCGGTTGCACAGCGGAGACGTGAATTTGTAGCGAGTTTACGATATACTGACAATACACTTAGTAACAAAATGGATTCGTTTATTTGTTTGCAAAATAACACAAAGTGATCACTCTCTTCCGTTCGATTAATCGATAATGGATCTTTTCAAATTCGTCGATGCTTTCGTTTCCGTCTCCGGCGTTTTCGCATTAACAAAGCTAACAACAGTATTTCCTCGTTGGAATCCATTTTGTTACTGAGTGTATTATCAGTATATCGTAAATTTACAATAAATCCGCGACGTCTCTGCTGTGCAACCTTGGCGGAGGCGCTGCGCATCCGCTGTGTCTCCACTCCGCCCCGAAACCGCTAGTATGATAAGGCCCTTAGATAGTGTGACATAATGATTTTGTTTATTATGTTACTTGAGTAACTATTTGAAGATGTTTTCTTAGAAACCAGGCAGAAGAATCTAATACTGCCAGATGTGTTTAAAAATCATCAATCTACCAATGTAACCATCAATTAAAACATTCTGTATGGTGTGCTTACACACAAAAAACTTCAGCATAAGCACCACACTTAGGTGTGTCATCCACCGTGCTTGCTAATAACATTTGATAAACAACTGTCAGGCAGTTAAATACAGTTATCTAAGAGCAAATATGGACATACAATATGCTGATATCATACAGTGTGCAATAACAAACAAGCACTGAGCAATTTTATACAATTCTAGTCTCCGATGCAGAAATAATTACAGAGGCAGAATACATGTACTTACTTGGTGATTAAATTAGATCTATTGGGGACTGTGGGTAAATATGGATGGACATATGTCATTTTCAATTTGACAATTTAGACAATTTGAGTCTAATGGTCTACTTGGTCAAGTCTGTATGTTCCAAATAAATGTAATTCAGGTCAAAATCACCAAAGAAAGCACAGAAACATTCACACGGTTACATGGTCCCGAACCCCATCATGGTGCCACCTTGGGCAATGGAGACAGCAGGGCCTAGCTCACGCACGGGATGCACAGCCGGCTACTCGGTGGCTCTCCAAGTGTCTCTCTGGCTAGCAGAGAACACAGTGGAGAACAAGCAAGGGGTAGGCCGATTCTCCGAGCGTTTACACGGCAGCGCAACCCTCGAAGCTATCCTAATGTTTCCCGGTATTACATGACTCAATTAACTAATCAAGGTCCACACTCTAATTTAACCAGCAAGTGTAGACACATTATCAGTGCACACATTATATACAATGATTTAGACTCCGCTGCTCACAGAGAACCTGATGTGTTACTGAAGCAAAATCATAATGTCCATCACTATTATGAATCATTCACAGAATGACACATAATATTTCAAATCAATTGGTCCAAATGACCCCTTTTCACTAACATGTTGTCTTACAAGATGAAGTCACATCGAGAACCAATGGTCTCCTTGATTTTTGTTTGCTTTACTGGTATCATTAGATTGACTTATACTGAATAAAAAACAATTGCCTTTATATATGCCAATGTGTATCATATCATCATTTGGTTAATGGAGTTCATACAATTCAACTTCAGTAACCAACATAATATCACATAGTAATTAAAATCTAATGTATATAATAAACACTTACAAAAGTATTGACTGGTCTTTAAGCACAAAAGAATTTCCGCTGCTTCAGTGGTTCACTGTCATCGTCACTGTCCGAGAAGCAAGCAGTAAAACCACTCTTGTCTTTAACGGAATCTCTCCGCACACTGTCATTCTTGTCATTCACTTTCTTTGACCGTAAATGTTTTGTCATACGCTTTTTCTTACGTTCCCTAGGTTCTACCTTAGGATCGGCCACATTCATGCTGACCATGGAGCTGGCCACATTCATACTAACTATAGAGCTGACCTGTTCAGTAGAATTGCTCAAAACTAACACCAAGTTCTCTGGCTGACGCAAGGACAGCCCTATACTCCGGCCACTTCTTGTCTTAGATACTGTTGTAGCATCTGGATTCTCTTTTCTATCAGAGTTGTTAAAATAACTTGCATTATTACAGGTCTTCCTCTTCTTGTCTATTTGAATCACTTCGGATAATTCCTCGTCCAGATTTGTTGAGATGTTTCGACACCGCTTTGGGTACCGTGGTGTGCTATTTTGAGACTTAAATGAAACATTAATGTGTGTCTTAGCTCTTGTCCGATTATCAGCTTTTTTTTTATGCACTCCTTCCTTAGCTCTAGAATCCATAAACTTCAGTAGAGATGTGCTTTTGCTTACTGTGGCCATCTTGTCTGCACTTTTAGTAGTCACCAAGTTTATCACATTCTCTGACTCAGTGCTACAGTTGTGAACTGTATTTTGGGCAGGTGTGTTCACAGATTTATCTGCACAAACAATCATTTTGTTATCCTTCCCTGTGTTCTGCTTGGACTCTTTAACTAAATTTCTATTGCTCTTACACCTTAATTTCCTTGGAGTTTTAGTTGACTGTAATTTAGTGGACCTTATGTAGTTAGCTGTGAAACCAGACACATCACTTAAATCTTCAAACTGTCCATTGAGAACATCATTTTTAGACTTGTTGAAATTTTCAATGGCAGGGTTTTTCTTATTGTCAGTACTTTGATCCCCGCCAGCAAGTAGCTCTGTTGATTTTTTTCTATTATCTGGTGAATTGTGCTCCAATATACTATGGTTTTGATTATGACCATTAATAAAATTAGTATTAATTACTTCAAAGGAACTATTCAGTTGGCTATTATTGTTCAGACTCTGCTGTGCTTGGCGCACACTTCTTCTGAGTTGTGATGCTTTGGGAGTAGATGTCACAACCTTATTCTTTTTGTGTAAAGTTGTCCTATTGTTTTTCTGGAGCTTGGATCGTTTTCGCTTCCCCTGCGTTCGGTAGTTTCTGATATTGAAATCTACATCCGAGCCCATACTCTCCGATTTACAACTACTGATCACAGTTTGCTTCTTGTTTAGAGAGGAGTCAAAGTACACATTCTGCTGCTTCTCCACAGATCCTGAGTCATCCTCCAGCAGGGACAGCTTTCTCTTCTTTTTCTTTTTGGACAAAGGCACCTCGGCATTACTGGGAACACTTTTCGGTTTAGTCCTGGAGCAGTGCGCCTCCTCACGCTGTTTCCTAGAAATATTGTCATAGTTCATGAGGCAGGGCGCCCGTTTGGTATATATCCAGTACGTGATCTCGTCCATGTTGTTCATAAAGGGATCGTCGGCGAGGAAGGGCGCGGGCGCAGCCAGGACGCAGTCAGCAGGCGCGCTGCTCCCGCCACTCGCAGCAGGCAGGCCAGCGGCGCCGACCAGCCGCAGGGCGCGCGCGCCCCCTGGCCCGAGCTCGAGCCCGACGCGAACGTCACGAGCATGCACCTCTGAACCGCAGAGTCCATTTTTCACGCGATCGTCACATTCCATGCACCTGAAATTTCAAAAATTTTCTTCGTAGTGAACCACGTAGGTAACGGACTACGAAATATTCCGATTTACGATGGACATCTTTACTTACTTTCGAAGTTCTCCTATAAAGATCCAGATTGTGACTAATGTTTTAAAATATTTGCCTTTACCTTCGGTTAGAAACGCCGACGTTAAGTAAGCAGTCGGATACTATGGAAAGATGGTAGGTGTACAATTTCAAATGTATATTTCTGATGTTAGTGTAACCAGAAACTGGACAAACCGAAGAACATCACCATTATTGAACTGTCTTCTTACAGTTTCAAAATCCTTATTCCACGAAAGATACATGAATTCGGTTAGTAACTTAATTTCTTGTATCCTTTCACATCACAATCACAACAAAATAGTAAATTATAGATACAGCAAAAGCAGGCAAAAGCCAATTCGTTGACGATTCGTTCATCGTTGGGAATTTTCATAGACAATAATTCTACATTTCTTATAGGTAACCAATTACAACAAACACATTTGGTAAGAATTCATTTACACCTCTGTGATTGGTTATTATTTAACAGCAGTTTATATGCTAATGAAATTGGAAACACAGCTTATGTTGTTTACAAGGATTGAACAAAAAATAAAGAAAAAATATAATTTTATAGAGTTATAAATTATAAAGTCATTCGTGTATACAGTTTCTTTCAATGTTTGTGAAATACCTTATGCATACTAGAATACACACATTCTTTATAAAATCTACATACAAAATTATACAAAAAATATAATAATGCTTCATAGATAGCATAACCAAACGCTTTGTTTTGCATGTCACGTTTCGTTTCGTTCAACTGTGACCACATTTTCGCGCCCATGACTGACTGACTTGAGAAGAGAGTGTTAATTTGATAGACATAAATGGAAAAGTTTAGTGATATTGTGCCTGTTACTTATGTTGTTATAGTTCGTTGGGATTAACTATGCGAGAAAATGAATGACCTCCAGTGTTTGATCGATAGACAATTTGGTATTTGTAAGTAACAAAACTTATTTACCGATTACATTTGGCATTTGTGTTGAATCGTAATTGCATGAATGTATATTTGCAGATTGTCGACTGAATTACGACAACATCTTAAAACGGTTGGTGGTGGACAGCGAGGAATCTTTCTACGGTCTGCAGAATGCAAATGTTGCTGCCAATTTTGACCAGGACCCGCCGATATTTGCGTGTCGATTTTCGGAGGCTCCCGGTTATGAACACATACTCGCTCTTGCAAATGAGGATGGCAGAGTCGCGATCCAGGTATGAATTATACTCTTAGTCACAGTTCTGAACTTGAAATTCCCTATTCTATTGATAAACCTTTTCATCTATATTGTTGGGTATTTGCACTGTAGTGAAATGTATATTTGATGTTTCTACTTCCAGAATACAACCAATTTGATTACTACAAGCACCTTGGAAGGATTCCAGTGCCATAACAATGCTGTATTTGACCTAGCATGGATGCCCCATTACAAAAACTTTGTTACAGTGTCAGGTAAGCATTAATTAACAATATTTCTTTGATATTATTATTATTGTTAGTAGACAACTGATAATGCTCGTATCCAGTTTCTTTCCTTCTATTTCTCTACTTTCAGTAAGATTTGCTAAAGTAATTTTTTGTATACTACTACAGAAATTAAAATTCAGTTGTACAATAAATTGGGGTTGGTCTAAGATGTCTATACTTCTATAGGCCTTTTTCTTTACTTGGTATATAAAATTGCACAATAATATGCAATTGATAAATAATACAAATAAATATTCTACAACATTCCACACAACACTATCTAGACCCATGGTAAGCATAGCTTAACTAGCTTGTGTTATGGAATGTAGAATGCGGATAAACATACTTAAATACAATTTTTGTAAATATATACACATCATACATAGAAACACCCAGACCTATGCAAATATACATATTCATGCATACAAATATTTGCACTGAGCGGGCATCGAACCTGCGTCTCCTGCGTAGCAGTCAAACAGTCTACCACTGCGCCACAGAGGCTGTGATAGATATATATTAAAATAAATATATTAAAAAAAATCTATCAAGATACTGTTAGCAGTTTATACAAATAGTGGTTTTATTTCAAACTAGAAAGAATATTATCTGTAAATCAGCAAGTTTACTGACTTACAGGCACTTTGACTTAGATCAAAGGGCTCGGTGGGGACTCAAAAACACATCTAAGTCAAAATTTCTTCTTATATGTAGTAGGCTTACTGTTTCACTGGACAATTACAGAAGCACTGAGCACACTTTTGTATTCATGTCTTTCTTTGAACAGATTGAGGACATCTGTCTGCACTTCTGCAGTATGAGTATTCATATTACTAGCATATTTGATAATGAATAATGGTTTTAGATCTTAAGAAACAATGTTCCAATGCAGTTAATTAACTTAAATGCTTTGTTCAAGTTTCTAGTTTGGTTCAACAAATATTCCAAGAATTGATTAATTGCCTCTCAGCTTATTGCCAGTTTCTCTATCCATACTCTGTGAATAATTGTCCAGCAATGGCAGCTAGATTCAGTGTCTATACATTTCCTTAAAGACTGGTGGGACCGTAAACTCAATTAACATTGTAGGTAGTTAAAAACTTTATCTTAGTGTGGGTGCTTGCACCTCTGCCTACCCCTTCGGGGATATAGGCTTGAGTATGAGTTTATGTTATGTTATCTTAGTGTTAATTCCAGTTGCATCAAAGTTTTTCACCACGGAGTCTGGATTCGCTTTTTTTTTTTTTTTTACGTGCGCAAAATCCCCACGGATACCTCCCCACCGGAGCCGGTGGAGGAGGTTATGTCGGACTCGAACCGACTAAAACGCACGCCGCCTATGGGTCGTTTTGGTTGCCGAAGGTGAGGTTGACAGGCATATCCCTCGTACCCCGGCCGACCCAGGGCCATCTCTCACGATCTGGCCCTCGTCTCTGGTGTGGGGACTAAAGAGTCCCCAACTCGACTCCGGAAACGGGGAGGTGCGCTGGGCGCGCCACCGCCGCGGCCTGCTTATGCCAGGGTGACAGGCGGCTCCACCTGTCACCCCCAGGCCGGCGCTCATGAGGGGCGGAGGTCGTTCATCGACCTCCGACGCCCGAGTTGCCTTCTTACGCGGGCAGCTTGGCTTGCGATCCTTCGTCGCTCCCGCTACCGCTCCCGCCCCGCCTCCTCCTTCACGAGCATTACTTGCTCGCAGAAGGAGGCGCCGGCCGCCCACGATCCGCGCAGCGGACCATCGCCGCGAGCAAGGTGGAGAGCGTGAGAACTCTCACTCCCAGGGCCGCCACCTGGTGGTGGTGTGCGGACAGGTGTGCGGACCTGAGTCCTCGCTCGCGTCGCAGTGATGGCACTCGGACGTTGGCTCTTTCTCCATCCGACGCAGATACTTTCCGAAGCACCCGTGCTCGGTCATCATCTGCGTCAGACGGTACGAGAGGCTGCCGTGTGGCCTCTCTAGCCACTCCCCCATGATGGGTCTTACCGCCGCTACTACGGCGCGCCCTGCGCCTGGTCGCCCAAGTCGTAACTCCCATTCCGCCACCATTTCCCTGTGGAGCCGGGATCTCACGGCCCGAATTTCTTCGGGCACGGGATCGTGACCCCGCTCCCGCGCCGCCTTTCGGAACCGGTATAGCGCCGTAAGGGATCTCGCTTCCAGGATCCATGGTGGCGATCCGGCGAGGAGACTCGCCGCGTTGAAGGATATCGTGCGGTACCCCCTTATGATGCGGCACGCCAACTTCTGCTGCGGACGCTGCAGCAGGGGCATGTGCCGATCATTCAGGGTGTCCGCCCACACGGGACACCCGTACAACACGGGACACCCGTACAGAGTCTGGATTCGCTTTATCGTCGCTCCCGCTGCCTCTCCCGCCCCGCCTCCTTCTCCTTCACGAGAATTACTTGCTCGCAGAAGGAGGCGCAGCAACGCGACCTAGTATCTTTAGAGATAAGATAATCAAAATTATAAATTAGTTGTATCATTCTCTTTGTTCATAACACATTCGGCTTCTCTCTCTAATACTAGGTACCTTAACAAGGTGTGGTAACTGTCGTACGGGACGCAATTATATACGTATGTATACTAGTTTAAGCAAGTATAATGTTGTACAAACACAAACTCATAAACTCACGCCTATATCCCCGAAGGGGTAGGCAGGGGTGCTAGCACCCACATTTCGCCAGTTTATGTTTAGGTCCCAATGTAATAGGTGGCGACCCTATTGCCATTAACCGGGCACTTATAAACCTGCGCTAAATACACACATAACTTCGAAAATTCATTGGTGTGTGCCATGGTAAAACCTGGGATTGAACCCGAGACCTCGTCTCGGCAGTCCATTACCCATGCCACTAGGCTACCGCGATATAATGTTGTGTTGCTGTTTATTTACTCAATTAAAATAAAATGTGTGTACTTACCTAGAGTATCTATGTATCTTTATCCACATTCTATAACACAAGCTAGTAAAGCTATATTAATACGGCTCACGTGTTTTCTTCTCCCTACAGTCCCGGGTCCTTTAAGTGGGACGTGAAAAAGCATATGATGAGGCCGTCAAGCCGAGTGTCACCATTGTAACATGGTATATGTATGTAATGGTGAACCTCTTTCTGCCTTCAGCTTACCATTAGGTGATGCGAAGTCTAATTGACGTGTACTATATAAAATAATGGATCTACATAGCATTGTGTAGAATGTTGTACAGTATTTATAATTCGATGTTACATAGTATGTAACATCGAATTCAAAAAATATTCTATGTAATTTTTAAATGTAGTTTTTGCTGAAATTGAAAACAAATGAAGGCATATTGTTGTATTCACAGAATATTGTTCAAACAAAGCAATCTATTTTTTCAGGTGACCACACTGCTTGTCTCTGGGATGTAGCAGAAGGTAATCCGAAGCGTGTCCTTGTATTTTCAAGCCACACGCGATCTGTGAAAACCGCAGTGTTTCGCCCCACGGAGCCCTCGGTATTCGCCACTGGCGCCCGAGACGGACACATACTAATATGGGACATACGTGCCAACAACCAGCCTTCCGTAATTCTCAAACCTGACAACTGCCTTATGAACTGTCACTCGAGCTTCAACCCAAAGACGCCTGGCTCGCACAGCAAGAGGCCCCGCATAGATAACCACCGCGCGATCAGTATAACCGGACTAGTGTTTCAAGATGACATAACACTAATATCGTGCGGAGAATGCGATGGAAATATCAAGGTATGGGACTTGCGCAAGAATTACAACATTTACAAGAGGGAGCCACTCCCGAAACACTCCATACCATACTGCGGCAGTTCCACTAAAAATGGGTACACGAATTTAATCATAGACGATGCCAGGATGAGGCTGTACGCCAGCTGTATGGATAACGTTATCTACTGCTTCAATATATCTACGTACAATGCGTTACCTGAACAGAGGTATGTCGGACATGAGAACAGCACTTTCTACATCAAAACCTGCCTCAGTTCGGACAGCATGTACTTAGTGAGCGGGAGCAGTGACAAAAACGCCTACATCTGGAACGTTAAGTACTCCGAGCCCATCGTCAAGTTGACCGGCCACTGGGCGGAGGTCACGTGCGCCGCCTGGTGCCAGAAGGGGGACACCAAGCTCGTCACCTGCAGCGACGACGCTCGCCACAAGATCTGGAGGATAGGCAAGGAGTTCCCGGATTCTGACATTGAACTCAAAGGTCGCGCCGAAATCGTACCGCGGACAGATATCACTAGCCTACCGCAGTGGGGCTCGCTCGACAGAACCCCCAATTCGCTCAAACGCAAGCTGATATCTACCCCGGGGTCTTATAGCGCTAAACGCACGCGCACACACGCCACTGGCTCTATAAGAAAAACGAAAAGATGCCTCACAGATCTAATGAACGCTTCCAGAGATACCGACGAAGCTGAGGTGTCTAATAAAAAAATTAAATTGGACACTGTGGAGGAGGAGCCGAAATTACTACCATCGGGGATCAAACGCCACGGGGACGTCCTAGAAGATAGTCCATCAAAAAGATGTCACATAGAGAGTACTAGCGACTGGTGCTACATACCAAAGGCTGGGACGTCTTTCATGACCCCGGTGAAGAACTACGAGAGTAGAAATTGCAAAACGTTGTCGCCGAAATCTGCTAAACCTCTGTCACCGAACACCGCGCACAACAGGTCGCCCGTGCAAGTGTCTCCCAGCAAAGTTAGAATATTAAGTTTTACTACGCCGACAAAGAACCTGCCAAATTTTGTGATAGCTGGAGAGGCTCCCCACCACAGACTGATGTCGCCAGTGAAGAAGAAAGATACTCCAACCGATTGGCTCACGCGTATGGTCCGTGAAAGAAAGGGGAAATGTACTGATATAGTAGAAAAAAGTAATTTGCCGCCTCCTCTGAGCCCTAAAGAAAATATTCCTGCTCGTAGGAATTCTGTTACAGAGAAAACTCCTAAATCTAACAAGAAGAGTAGAACATTATTAAAATATTTTAATGTGTCTGTCAAAGAGAAGTAGTCGTTAATTTAAGATAAAATGAACTGACCTTTTGGAATATGTTTTATGAAAGTGATAATGTGATGACCAGTTTTCTTTTATCTGAGGACATGTCAATGAACTAATCAAGTGGTAAGTCCTACATAGTGATACTATATTAAGTCGGTACGCTGAAGTCTTGATAGTGTAGGTTGTGTTCCTATAGTTTTAGAGTATAACAGTTTGTCTGCTGTCGAATTTGAGGAGGGTACTTGTGACATTATTTATCAGCTCTCCCGTGAACAGCTAGATTAGAATATCAATATGCAGCGGTATGTGTATTTCAATTCTTATTGTTTAGTACAAATTAATGTTTTTATTGACTGTATATTCTCCCAGACAGCATTCTTCTATTTATATCACAATATGGCAACATTTGTCTATGGGCATGTAACATTGTGAGTACTAGAAGCATCAACACGAATCATTTATTGCATTTATATTCTTACTAGTTGTATTAAGTTAATAAATAATTTTATTATAAAATCATTGTATTGTTTTTAATTGAACTAAATGAATCTTAGAATTGCAAATGTTAGAATCTTGCTCGTCCCCTTGATAGATAGGAGGTAGGACACGACGGTATTTCCGTCTAATTGAGCAGTCCGACTGGGGAAGTACTTCCGCCCTACAGAATATTGCGGCCAAAATAACCTCGTGTTGTGTTCCTGGCGGTGAGTACGGTAGCAAGAGCCAAAAGCTTGTCCTGGCTTTGTCTTTTACACTGACGACACAGAAACTCTTGTGTAGGCATCACGAGTGTGACTGCCTTGGTGTTGCACACATCCATAAACCACGGTAACCACTTTCCATCAGGTGGGCCGTGTGCTTATCTGTCAACCTAGTGGCATAAAAAAAATACTGATTCCGTTTCGAGCGTTCTGTAAGACCCTGGGGACGAAATTAAATTACTACTCCAGACCATAATGCAGCTGTCCCAAATTCCACAGGATTCGTTCACCCGTTTTTGCGCGAAAGGATTAAAATTCGAGACCCAAGCCAACATTTGCAAGTTTTTAATTGCCGGACAAGGCGCTGGTGTCTTGGTGTAGCAAACCAGGCGTCTTCGCCAACTGTCCAAACGGCAACTACGCCCGGCCACAGCTGCCATCTCAGGGCACGACTATTTCAATAAACACCTTTTTATTTTAGGAATCACTGACAACCCTCTTTTCAGACGTTTTTCAATGAGTTGGGTGGATCGAGTGGAATGCCCACCCTCTCGCAAAAACCGCGCTTTGACGTGGAGTAGCGGATAGCCCGTGATACCATACCATACCTGGAGTAGCTACTCTCGAGATTGAGGAGCGAGAAATGCTAACTCTTCACATACTCACATGCAGTGTTTTTTTTTTTATACAACTTAGGTGGCAGACAAACACGGCCCACCTGATGGAAAGTGGTTACCATGACCTATGAACGTGTGTAACACCAGTGGAGTCACATCCGTGCTGCCGACCCTGTAAGATATTTTAAAGAGAAGCATTATAGTCACGCACAGGAAAATAGAAGAATGTAAATCAGTTATTGCATTGCAAGTCTGATTGAACGGATGTTGACATTGATAATGTGACGCCCCTAGTCTTGCACGACACAGGCCGTGGTAACGGTAACACATTCTCATCAGATGGGTCGTCTCGTGTGCTTGTTTGCCACCAAAGTAGTATAAAAGAAATCATTTTTTTTGTATGGGCTTTATTTCTCAGACTGCCTAAACATTACAACTGTAATAAATTTGAAAGCATTACTAAACAAATTAATATAAACTTCAAGCGTAGTCTAATTCGAGCATCAAACTGACATCAGGCATTCGCACACCTGATTCTTCCCGATTTTGGACCTCGAACACATTTTCTTTGTAGCAAGTGAATATGGACTCGTTGGATATTTGCTTTGTCGGAGTGTTGTAGTGCCTCTGTTTATAGCTGGAGGAAAACAAAGACGGAATCTGTGGCAGCTTGGCGTTACGTAGGCATTCTTCATACAGTTTGACGAAGCATATCTTAGACTTGCGCGAGTCGTCGAGCAAACCCGGACTCACCCCCGGGGGAGGCATGAGGCTTGGTATGGGAGCGGACTTCCTCCTGCCATTCAAACTCCGGATCTGTGATTGCCTTCTGAGAGGCTTCTGCAACCCTATTAACGTGTCCATTTTAGTTTGTTGACATTTTTGATTGGTAATACGTTATTTTTAGATAGATGCTTATACTGCCAATGATCCTGTTAGATTCTGTCAGTTGTTCATGTTCATATGACAGAACAGAAAAAAAATAGGTTCATAATAATATCGACGGGTAAAAGGAAATAGGGCATAAGCGACATTTTGGTCAAAAATGAGTTATTTATGCCATTGGACTTAAAATTTTCTGCTCTTTCGAATGCGCTTACTCCCATGGCTCTATGATGACTTTTTTGGCGTTTATGCCCAAGCAAAACAAATACAATTTATAGTGTTATTTTTGCTAACCGACGAAAATTCTGGTCATTTTTGCTATAAAGGTGATTGTACCCCTACAAAAATGATTTATTTTGGGTTTGTTGTCGGTAATACCTTTTTACTTCACAAGGGTGCCAAGCTTTTGGTTGTTTATGCCTTTTAAGCATTTCAATTGAAAAGTACAAATGTTGCTTAAAGCTTACTTCCATTTCGTAATTTAACAGAGCTATGGCGCTTGTGCCCTATATACAAAATGCATACTTATATTACTCTGGCGGTTATCCCCTATTTCCATTCAGTTCTTAATGACAGCCAAGTCGGTTATGCTCTATTACCTAAATTGATTTTAATATGACACTGGCGGTTATACCTTACTTCCGTTTACTAATATAAATACGATTCGTGTTTTTATTAGTAAGGGGGTTAATTTTGATTTTTCTTGATTAAAAAGTATTAAAAAAACTCCTTTTTTATTTCAAGAAACATCACACTATCTGCTCGTTAGCAAATATGAAATGACGAGCTAGATCTTTTAAATTTACCATTTAGTGTAAAATTATAGCAGGGTATACTGTAATAGGCTTCTTAGTAAAATAGATCCTTAGTATGTTTCTGTGAAAATTTACTCCCAAGCAATTTCACCCTACTTTAGAAGTTAGAGACCCAATTATGGTGTCGTGTAATATCTGTTTTAGATATTTTCCTGATGAAGGATTTTGTTGGTTGCGCTACTTCATTACTTTTGGGGTGGCTTTTCATCCATATTTCTTTGCTTCGTAGCGACATTGTGTGTTGCTAATGTCGTATATCCTGGTATTGTTTTGAATGCCTAGTGTTTCTTGTGCCCTATTACCTTTTATACAACCACTATGAAAAGTACCTTATCCTTCTTTTCCTATAATATTGATTGAACGGTCTAGTCGCTTATACCCTTTTACCTTGCGAAATGATAAATTGGAATGTCGCATATGCTTCTTATCCTTTAATATTTGATTTTGTTTTGTATCTTATGCCATATTTCCTAATTCAAAAATTATAAGCTGTGGTTATAAGCGACAAAAACTACTTTAAATAACGTCAAAGCACTAAAACTAAGAATACCAGTAACTGTTCCATTTCTATCTGATTTTATAACTGTTTCGCTTTTCACAATATCTTAATAAATGACAAAAATACGTCAGTTTTCTAAAATTTAAAACTTTGAACGGCTCTCCTGAACATTTCATCTTTTGTCGCTTATCCCCTATTTCCTTTTAACCGTCGATATGCTTTCATTGCTCACTTGCTTGCTGTCAAATGTTGAAAGAAGACAAGATAATGTCGTGTTTTCTACATACCACAAACAAATAATTGTGATAAACCCTCCTTTTAATAGGGTAAACCTAACATAAACCAAGTTCAGTGGAATTCTAAGAACAAGACAAATGTTATCCAGCCATATTCGAATGGTTGGTTCACGTGCCAGAGGTTTTCCCATGGAACTAATAAGTACTACGTACAACCGGAATGTGCACTGATCTAGGAAAACGGTCCGAAAGAGATAGCAACTAGGAGGTGCTTGTATCTCACTCTGCTAGGGTGACCAAATATTTTGCAAGAAATAGGAATTGACATCTCTCTTAATTTGCGTTTTTATTTCTTGAAGATTCGATTACTAGTTTTCGAGATATCGACATCGGTCGTAACATTACCCCCCTTTTAGTCATGCTTGTCCCGTGCATCATTTGTTCCATGATGACGCGTCAACCTATCCACACGGACTACCTTTGGTTTTCCCCTAATCCCCTTCCTAATGCGGTAAGTAATGTCATTAATAAATAAATATTCCACAACATTCTACACAACGCTATCTAGACCATGGTAAGCATAACTTAACTAGCTTGTGTTATGGGATCTAGAATGCGGATAAACATAGTTAGATACTTTTTTTTATAAATACATACATATTATACATAGAAACACCCAGACCAATGCAAATATACATATTCATGCATACAAATATTTGCACTGAGCGGGAATCGAACCCGCGCCCCCTGCATAGCAGTCGAATGCTCTACCGCTACGCCACGGAGGTCGTCGTCATTGATTCTCGTAATAACCGTATAGGGCCCTTCCCAGCGAGCTTGGAGTTTTGGAGGTTTCCCCTTCTTGCGTAGCGGATTATGAAACCATACCAGTGTTCCTTCTTAAAAACCGTTGGTGTTTGCATTTCTATCGTACCGGGTTTTCATCCTTTCACCTGTCTTCAGATTGATTTCCCGGACCATTCTGTGCACCTCGTCTAGTCGGTTTCGAAGTTCACTCACGTAATCCGTCACGGGCTTAGGACTATCAGGTGGCGTATCGGTTATTGCATCCACTGCTAGCCTAATCTCGCGACCAAAATTCACTTTCGCTGGGGTGTGTCCCATACTGTCATGTACCGCAGATCGATAGGACATCAGGAACAGTGGGATTTTACTGGTCCCAATCTCTTTGGTGTTATCGACAACTTTAGCCAAGTGATTTTCCAACGTCTGGTTAAACCTCTCGACCATTCCGTCTGACTGCGGATGCGCTGGAGTCTTACGGGTCTTGTTCATTCCAAGGAGTTTGCACATTTCTTGAAATAGAGCAGACTCGAAGTTCTGTCCTTGGTCATAGTGGATCTCCATAGGTGCGCCGTACGCCGTACCGTAAGTTTCCTTGCCACAGTGACTTCTTCCTGGTTGGGTATCGCAAATACTTCAGGCCACTTAGTGAAGTAATCTTGCATTACTATGATGTATTTGTTACATTCTTCAGTCATTGGAAAAGGTCCAGCAACATCAATGGCGATACGTCCATCGTAACAATATGTTACATCCTGCCAATGTTTCACTGCTGCAACCTTCAATACACCTTTTCACCATGATTGTAATACAAATTGGTAATAAAATTACTTTGAGACTACGAACAAGTCAGCGCATACACCCTAGGATAGCTGATTGCGACGTTAATGTTCAAAATTCTACCATTGTACTAATAAAAGAATTATATGTTTACAGTTTAGAACCTTGCGATGTTTTAATGATCATAAAAAGTAACGTTTTTATTTCTACTTCACGACTGAAACGAGTCAAGAGCACACATTTTTTTTACTATAATATTTAATAATAGTTTCACAAATATAATAAACTACTAAAAAGTATTGTCATGTATACTGGCAAGAATAGAAAGGGACACATTGACCTCGTGCTTGCTGTCTCTATCGGCTCGCTGCCCCGTTCGTTTTAAATACAGTTTTCAACCATTTCATTAAAGTCTTATATTGTGTACACGCTTATAGTGAGTGCACATTCCAGTTGTACGTAGTACTTATTAGTTCCATGGTTTTTCCATAATTATTCCTTGTCTAGCCTCTCCTTTTTATCTGCATATAGCACACTTCTGTTGATTTTATTAAGTCTATGGGGGAGACGTCAGTCTCAGGGGAATGAATAGTTTCACGAGATGTGAGTATATAATATATTTCAAAGATTGATTTACACTGATAATGTTTACGGGGTTACAATGCCTGAAAGTCAGTAACACTACGTCGAATACAGTAAGTATTGCTCCGGCGAGCTTAGGTAGGTACCAGCGAGACGTGTGCGTAAGCGCGGTAGCCGGCGGACTGCCCTTGCGGCCGTGTGTCGAACTAACCGCTTATGTGTCAGAGGGAGACGCATAGCGCGCGGGTAACCGTCCACGCGTGGCGCGTATAGAATGTCTAGGAACCTGGGTTGCTATATACTCCCCCTCCAGTTCTGGAGAACGCCCTCGCTCCTGGACTGGTGATTCAACCTTCTTTGTAGGACGTCCGCGATTCCTTTTTGGAATTACGGGTTTTGGTACAGTGCTGTACTCTCTACCTTGATAAAGGCTAAGATCCTGAGTATGATATTTACCTATGATTTGATTAGGCCTTTCCTGATTGCTATCGCCCTGTAATAAAACTGCACCTAAGGCGTAGTTACTTGCGTCTGTACGCAGAACAAAAGGACGACTGAAATCGGCTTGAACCATTATGGGAGCTGTGGTCAGTAGACGCTTTAGCTCGGTAAATGCTTGGGTCTGTTCTGAGCCCCAAGACCATTCTTGGTTCTTTCTAGTCAAACGGGTTAATGGTTCGGCAATTTTTGAAAAACTCGGTATGAATTTTCTGAACCAAGAACAAGTTTGTAGGAAGGTTCTCAGGTGTTTAAGGTTACCTGGCTCCTTCATATCAGTTACAGCCTTCACCTTTTCCGGATCGGCCGATATACCTTGTTGAGTTATGACATGACCGAGGTATTTAACGCTAGCTCTGGCGAAGACACATTTCTCTCTATTGACATGGAGTTTGAAGTCGGCTAGACGTTTAAATACTATTTCGAGGTCTTGCAGGTGTTTTTGGTACCCCTGGGACATAATCAACAGATCATCTAAGTAGCATAGCATAGTTACCTCTTGAAGTGCAGAGCAGGACCGGAGACGATCAATAAGACGCTGGAACGTGGCCGGACCGTTGCGGACCCCAAAGGGCATCCTTTTGAACCTATAGGTCCCTAAAGAGCACACAAAAGCAGTTTTGTCTTTATCTGATTCCCTTACCTTTACTTGCCAGTAGGAAGATCGAAGATCCAACGTACTCATGTAGCAGTCCTGTTTCGTACTCTGTAGTAACTCGTCGATGCGTGGCATCGGGTATGTGTCAGCCTTAGTTATTGAATTCAAACGCCTACAGTCTACACAAAAACGGATACCACCATTAGATTTTGGCACCATAAGCGCCGGTGAACACCAAGCCGATTCACATTCTTCAATGATGTCGTCTTGTAGCATCTTCGCTATTTCAGCTTTCATCAGCTGTTTTTTTGAAGGGTTAAGGCGATAAGGGGGTACCGCTATTGGCGGATGGTCACCTGTATCAATGCGATGCTCTGCGTACGGTGTTGGACCTCCCCCTGCACTGAAGACGCGAGCGTGCCTGTTAATGATGTCAGCGAGCGCTTGACGCTCGGCTGGCGTAAGGTGAGTACCTTCATCATCCCGAAGTATTTCAGTCGAGGCGCAGGACACGTTAGAAGAGCTTGGTTCAAAACACAGCTTGTATTTTATTTGATTCTTGTTGCTAAAGTACCAAGTTTCTTTATGAAAATTAATAACAACCTTGGCGGCAGTTATAAAATCTATACCTAATAATGTTTCATTATTAGTTGAGTTGGGAAAAATTAAAAATGGCATGGTGATAACTGAAGTCTTTAAAGTAACCTCTAATGTAGTCGTTAGTACATCCATTAATCGCACTATACCATCGGCGAGCTTTACTTCCCTTGTGGAAGGTAAGAGTGGATGTCCTTGACATAGAAGGAGAGTATACAGCGAATGACCCGCAATGCAGTGTTTAGCAGCCGTATCTATCAATGCGGTTCCGTTAAAACCCAGAACTTGAATTTCGAAAATCGGGCGTAAATCGCGACCTATACGTCCGACAGGACGGTTACCGCACGATGAAGCATCTCCATTACAACATATAGAACTACCATAACAAACATTCTTAATTTCTAAAATTTGTGGGTTACAATACTTTCCCACTGTGCGTACATTTCTATCAATGTAGAGGTTATTAACCTTTTGGTTCACATCACTACTTTGATCTGATAATCTAGACTTATTACACTTTTGTTTTAAACGTATTTGTTTACTATCGTATTTTGAACAATTTCGCGAAACGGAACTTGAATCCAATTCGGAGCAACTACTATTATTATTACAAAACCGAAGTGACTTGTTAACACATTTATCACAAGAAAAATTTGAATGAATACTTCGATCACATTTAGGTATACATACACACTTATGAATATTAGAATTATACGTACGAGAAGTATTATTAGCGTAAGAATTATTAAAATTATTCTTAGAGTCTGTAGGTATAACACGAGAATGAACACAATAAAATGAGTTATTTTGTTGTTTATCACAGACATCGGGTTTTTCACGCACGCACACTTCCGTACAGCTATGAGATTGAGACTCACCTAAATGTTTTTGTAACTTACGGCACTGGTCCCTAGTGTGTCCATATTTCTTACAGTAAACACAAACGGGTCGTTGATGCTTCGCAGTGCTGGCGGAGTCTTGACTCGGCGGCGGCGGCTGAGCGGGCGGCGGCGGGCGCTGGGTTTCGTAAACGGCGGGAACGTTTCTAGCGGGCAGCGGAGCGCTGCGAGCCGGCGCTTGAGCCCCGCGGGTCGGTAGCGTGTTAGCGACGAGTTGTGTCTGTTGCGTAGATGTAGACAAGGGGCGCATCTTTGTTTGTATCTGGCGCTCACTTGTAGTAGGCATCGTGTGTATATCATCAAATGAATCCTCTATGTTACGTGAAAACCGAAGTAATTGACTAAAATTTGTGCAGTCTTCTCTTCGAAGCCTTTTTCTTATTCTAGAGTTGAGAAGGCCATACGTCATGTCTATCTGGGCAGATTCGGTTACGTCTCCCGTAGGTAAACGTGATAAAAGGGCGCGAATGCGTGCCACAAACACGTCTGTATTCTCCTCTTGTTGTGTTGTTGAAAAAATATCTCTATATATACGATGCGGTGGACGGCGGTCGCCGTATGCACTTATTAAGTTTTCTTTAGCTTGCCGCCATGTTGATACGGTATGTTTGATTCCTTGCCACCAAACAGCGGCTTCGTCCTTGAATAAGTATGCAAGGCCGCGTATAATGTTTGAGTCCGAAACTTGTGCACAGTCACTGTATGCTTCTATACCATCGATGAAAGCTTCTACCGATTCTTTTGGTGTGCCGGAGAACGTGACTTTGCAGCGAGCTAGGGTGCTTTGCCCTGAAAAAGCAAATGACTCCGGAGTCGATGCGTTCGCGCGTGGTACCGAGGTAAGTAGCTCCCTGAGCGCTTCAGTCTGTGAACGTTGAAGGGCAGCTATTATGGACGTTACGTGCTGTAAAGAAAACGTAGCGTCGGTACATGGCGGAGGAGAGGACGCGTTGGCGCCATCTTGAAACGCAGACTCGGCGGGCGGCGGCGTGTTCGGTCGCGAGACAATCGTTGATGTGTTTTCGACATCGTCCCTGCGATTCAAACTAGCCGCTCTACTCCTGGTCACTGGCATGATCACTGATATAGTCACTTATTCACTGGTATTCGAGAAAAACGTTGGGCGCCATATATGGGGGAGACGTCAGTCTCAGGGGAATGAATAGTTTCACGAGATGTGAGTATATAATATATTTCAAAGATTGATTTACACTGATAATGTTTACGGGGTTACAATGCCTGAAAGTCAGTAACACTACGTCGAATACAGTAAGTATTGCTCCGGCGAGCTTAGGTAGGTACCAGCGAGACGTGTGCGTAAGCGCGGTAGCCGGCGGACTGCCCTTGCGGCCGTGTGTCGAACTAACCGCTTATGTGTCAGAGGGAGACGCATAGCGCGCGGGTAACCGTCCACGCGTGGCGCGTATAGAATGTCTAGGAACCTGGGTTGCTATAAGTCTTATTTTGTATTATAATCTTCGAATGATTGTTGATGATTACTGATGATGAGTTTATGTTGTTGATGATGATAGCGTCTATGAGATGATTGCTGCCTCAGTAAAGTTGTGGGGACTTTACTAGAAGCCCCCTAGGGAGATTTGGAACAACACAAAGTCACAATTCCCTGTAGTATGCCACTTTCCTATAATTGTGTCCGTTGTCAAAGACGTTATGTCTAAAAATTCATGAATTTTATACACAAGAACTCGAATTCATACAAATTTCGGAAAATATAACAATATCGACTAGAAACCGGCTAAAGATCCTTAGGACCGCCATCGTAACAATGTTTTGTAACCAGTTACCTACCTAAGAAGAAATGATCACGGGGTGCGTCGGATATTGCCGAGGGAAACTTCAGCCTTCAGCCGCTGCAAAAACGGTCTAGTTTGGCCCATGCCGTTAAGGAGAAAGCCGATCTCTTTGCGTCAAACTCAACTATGAACGACGGGAATGCCGAGCCTCCTGTTATTCCCAGCTGTGGTGCTCCATGATCGAAGTGAAAATCACCCAACAGGTGGTCCGGCGGGAACTTCAGTCTTAAGCTGGTGCTTAAAAAGTGCGCTAAAAATTATCTGTCACGTGACATTCTGCATGTGACGTCATTAAAGATCTGCGAAGAGACCAACCAATGAAAGTTTCCGTTACGCTAAGTAAAATTTTTATAGTTACGTCACGCGAACCGTCAACAGATTTTTTGCGTTTTGCCTCACTTATTTTGTAACATAAAATATTTAAATTCATATGTTTGTGAAATACATATTGTATGTATACATAATTGTGAAGTACAGTTATTATTTACGTATAAGCTATAGGTACATTTAATTTTTTCGTAATAAACACCTCAACAAAGTCTAGGGAACAAGATGACCCCAATTTTTTTTTTGTGTAATTCTTGTTTTGCAAATAACTGGCAGCAAATAAATAAAAATAGAATAAAGTAGATTACAGAGTTGTTCGAAATTTAAAAATAAATTTAAATAAGTACCTAATGATTTTCGAATATGGAGGGAAAACTTTCAAAAGTATTTGATTGTGCAGTTTCTCTGAGGCAAAATAAAAATTATTTTCTTTGATTGTAAATAACGTTTATTATCAATAATACGTCTTTTACGTATGGTTTGTGCATTTTTGTGATTGTAGTCATCATGTCACGTCGACATTTAAGTCGCGAAGAGATGTTAAGGGCTGTTGGTATGCTGCAAGCTGGACGAACTCAACGCGACGTAGCGGATGCTGTCAACACCCAACCAAGCGTAATTTGCAGATTATGGGCACGCTACAGGTCTACAGGGGATGTTGCCGAACGTCACAGGGGACGAAATAGGGTTACTACCCCGCGACAAGATCGTTTCTTGCAAAATTCCGCAAGGCGGCAACCCACGATTACTGCTCGTCAGTTGGTCGCAGGCCTCCAGTCTCAGCATCAAGTGGTTATTAGCGATCAAACTGTCAGGAGAAGACTACACGAAGCCAATCTTCATGCTCGCAGACCGCTTAGGGTTCCAGCTCTTCGACGTGGAAATCGAGGTCGTCGCTTATTGTGGGCTAACGCACATTTACAGTGGACCGACCATCAATGGGCACGGGTTCTGTTTTCCGACGAATCTCGCTTCGGTTTTCATCCTGATTAAAGAAGAGTGCGTATATGGCGAGTTACTGGACGTCGGAGTCGTCTCCAGAATCCGCAAGAAGTTCATCCTTACCAAGGTGGAACAATCATGGTATGTGCTGGAATTCGCCTTGGTGGAAGGACCGACCTCGTTTGGATATGGGGCAATTTGAATGCAAACCAATACATTCAGGAGGTTATACACCCCATGGTAATCCCTCATCGACAGCAGTTCGGTCAAGATTTTATGTTCATGCAAGATAATGCACGGTCACACACCGCGAGGGTAGTGGTCAATGCGTTAAGCGAGCACAATATTACGACGTTGGAATGGCCTGCTCAGTCTGCCGACCTCAATCCCATAGAGCATGCCTGGGATTTGCTTGGGAGAAGAGCTTTCAGTGATTCTTTGGAAAATCTGAACAATGAAGAACAACTTTTTTTACACCTTCGCAGTGTATGGAGCCATATTCCACAGACGATGATTGACAACCTCATACTAAGTATGCCACGCCGTTGTCGAGCTGTTGCTAATGCTTTAGGAGGTCCTACAGATTATTAAAAACGTTTAAAGTACGGTTAATTACTGTATTTCTTACTACCTCGTTATTTTTGTGCCTAATCATAGAAGGTTGTAATACTCAATATTGGCACTATTAAATTCTTTCTTAAAAAAAAAAATTTTTGATATGAGAATGTTTTTATTAAAATTAAAATTAAAAACGGTATAAAAATACCCTTCTATTGATATAAAACACTCACTATTACAAGAAAGGGTTTTTAAATAAAAACTAGAAATGTCCTTGTTCCCTAGACTTTGTTGATGTGTTTAGTTGTCAGATACAAAATTGTATTTCACCTAGATTTCTGTTGTTTTCCCTAATACCAGGGTAATGGACGACACAGACACAAGGGAATAATGAAACATCGATGTAAGATGTGCTTTTGCTCACTCTTTATTACGCTTGTTAATATATAAAAACATAATATAAATTATTTTGTAAAATATCACCACTGATTTTTGCAAACAACTCTACCGCGAACTCCGCTTTGTCACAAAGGCCGTGGCCTGCGCGTGCGCCGCCTCGCTCATCAATACTTATACATTTAAAAACAATAATCATGATCTTTTCAACAATTATGTAACTTATTAAATATAATAAGGACTTATTGGTTGACTGGGTACTAGTGAGCAATGGTGACCAACAGCGGTTAGTACCACTGTCGAGTGTCGGTCACCCCTTGACTCAGCTCAATTTGATCTTATCGGAACGTAAGTTATAAAGTCCCTATTATATTTAGCACAAGAACACCTGGCAAATATTTAAAAACAATTAGGTATGTGACTTATTTATCAACATAACATATAAAAATAATTACAAATGATGAGTTCAACTCGTGGAGGACCGTCCACTGACTGGCCATACACTAATACCCCTACAAAACCCCATACAAAAGTGTTCTCTGTACACAATGACTCCTGTTACGACTAGTCGGGGACGGCCCTGCCTGCCCACGCACGGGGCGGCCCTCGGCGCAGGCGCAGGCCACGGCGGTGTGCCACGGGACTGGTTTAATACTACCCTACAAACGAATATTGACAATAATCATGTAAAAATATGTAATTTGTTTGTTGGCGACTGCCGTTCTGAATGTATATAATATTATCGACGTTTAGGCTCCATGCCCGCTGGCGAGCAGTCCTGGCGCAGGCGACTATGACTCTTATTTCCACATGATAGGGTACACATTTCCACTGGCAAAAATTATAAAGGTGTACATATATTACTCCAATCTGCGCATACGCATGTTGGTTAGAGATAAGTTGTTTTGGTTTTATCAATGATTTTATATTAAAAAAGAGATAGATATGACACTGGTGTTTGGAAATGGAGGCTTTGAGCGAGGCTAATGCGCCTCACATCGCAAGCACTAGTGCAACAGGACTTGCACTAATAAGCACTTACCCTATTTTAATATACAATCATTGTGTAATGTACTGTTTGTGGAGCATGTCGCGGCGGCGCGGGGAGATAACAATCAAAATGTCAGTAACGAAACTATAGCAGAAATAAAAAAGTAACACAATTAAAAAAGACAAGTCGTTAACAATAGATCTCCGCCATACAATTTGTTATACCTACTACATCTAAGTCTGCGCTTATTCTACCACTTAACTCTATGTACATACAATATCTTTATCGAAGCGATTTTTTAAAAAAGTCTTAGTACTTTTATCATATTAATTTGAAAATTTGTTAAATGTCTTTATCGTTAAACTCACTGTCCACTCGCACCACGCAGCATTATTATGTTTCCGTGTACAACACAATACAATACAATACGATACGATACGATACAGTAACAGAATGTTCAGCCCGCTAACAGCTACTAACACAAGTTACAACTAGAGTACAACCGACGCTTGTACGGACGACGAGGGTCTCTCGTCCCAACTATCAATTGACATTTAAAAACTGGTAAAATATAAACGTTAATCTATGAAGGAATCGCGTCGTGGTGGCCGCGTGTAGAGGGCCCAGGCGCAGGCCTAGGGCCAGGCCCAGGCCCGGGGCCACACGCGGCGTTCAGTCGCAATTCGAGATCAAAAACTCGAGGCGTGCAGCGAGTACCACACCTCTAGTGGGAGCGGGGCCCCGCTCGCTTCAGTCCGTCGACATTCATAACGATACCGCTCTATCACAATAGATAAATTAAAGTAACGGGCAAACAGGCAAGTGAGCCCTGCCCATGGCCTCCTATAAACACGTAGTTTCGTTGACGTCATTAACTTAAATATTCAATAACAATCCCGGTATTCTAATTACAAAGTATCAAACTGTCGAAATTATGGATAAATAAAACAGTATTCAAAACGAGTAAATTCTTCGAAAACATGAGGGTCGTCGCTCCGGGGGAGGGGGAGGGGAAGGCGGAGGGGGGAGGGCGCTGCCACTTTGTACTTTGATGGTGTCGGCGCGCAAGTGTCACCACAGGGAAATAGAAAATAACTATAAAGGGCCTCATACACTGAACGATCCGTCGTCGGTACAGTGTACTTTATGGATGACACACGCTACGCGAAATCGTTACGATCGTATTGTATCGGTACCGTTCAAATTCTATCGATGTGTCGACTTGTATGTGTATGTCATTGGGGTATACCAAAGTAGAAATATATATCAATACATACACCGTTGGAGGTAAAGACTGAGGAGTTACTTGAATTTATTCGTGAATTTTAAAGCGGTACAGTGCGATCGTAGCAATTTCTCGTGGCGTGTATGCTGCCTGCCTATTACGTGACACACAAAGAACTTAACAAATACTTAGACAATCTTGAATATCGTAACGTTTTGTCTACTGACTTCGTCGTTCGGTTTCAAACGACTGCGACCGAACGTTTCCCGAGTGAGCGATGAGCTTAGAACGATTTATCGTCACGATATGGATCGGTCCGTATACGAGGCCCTCAGTCGCCCAATCGGCAGCGACTCAACATTTACGCCCGAAGTCGCACTGAATAGCTACGGCCTACGAATTTGAAAGATACGCAATAAGGGTGCCGGCGCACTGCGGCGGCCCGCGCTGACGTACTGCCGGGCGCGGGCCGGGCCGGCTGGGCCAGTGGGGCGGGCCGGGCCGGCCGGGCCACGCAGCTGTGTCGCACGCCGAACGCAAGTCGCAGGCGCCTATCTGCAACACCACACAACTATTTTATAATAAACAAATTAATACATTTTCTTTGCTCAGTCGGGTACAAGAGGATCTGTAATCGGAGGTCGCCTTATTTATATTTATAAGGGGCGTCGCTTTCTGGGGTGAGATGGGGATATCGTGCTCCGTGACCGTGAGCCACCATCAAACAGTAGATGGCCAACGGTCAGCCGGAATGCGAGGACTAAATTCCTTATAACTCTTATAAGACGTGAGACTAATGGTTAGGGCTAGTCATCACCTTAGCGGAAGCTGACCCAGTGTACAGCGCGTCTCTCTATAAGGTAAGGACGACAACAAAACGTCGGAGCCACCTTCGTCAATGCCAGTCGGATCATCAAGTTTGTCGGTCAATGCCAGTCGGATCATCAAGTTTGTCGGTCAATGCCAGTCGGATCACCAAGTTTGTCGGTCAATGCCAGTCGGATCATCAAGTTTGTCGGTCAATGCCAGTCGGATCATCAAGTTTGTCGGGCAATGCCAGTCGGATCATCAAGTTTGTCGGGCAATGCCAGTCGGATCATCAAGTTTGTCGGTCAATGCCAGTCGGATCATCAAGTTTGTCGGTCAATGCCAGTCGGATCATCAAGTTTGTCGGTCAATGCCAGTCGGATCATCAAGTTTGTCGGTCAATGCCAGTCGGATCACCAAGTTTGTCGGTCAATGCCAGTCGGATCATCAAGTTTGTCGGTCAATGCCAGTCGGATCATCAAGTTTGTCGGTCAATGCCAGTCCGATCACCAGGTTTTCGTCAATGCCAGTCGGATCACCAAGTTTGTCGGTCAATGCCAGTCGGATCACCAAGTTTGTCGGTCAATGCCAGTCGGATCACCAACTTTGTCGGTCAATACCAGTCCGATCACCAAGTTTGTCGGTCAATGCCAGTCGGATCACCAAGTTTGTCGGTCAATGCCAGTCGGATCACCAAGTTTGTCGGTCAATGCCAGTCGGATCACCAAGTTTGTCGGTCAATGCCAGTCGGATCACCAAGTTTGTCAGTTAGATCGCCAAGTTTGTCGGTCAATACAAGTCGGATCACCAAGTTTGTCGGTCAATGCCAGGCGGATTACCAAGTTTGTCAGTCAGATCGCCAAGTTGCTTGGTCAATACAAGTTAGATCGCCAAGTTTGTCGGTCAATGCCAGGCGGATTACCAAGTTTGTCGGCCAGTTTAATACCATTTAGGTCAGACAAGCGCACGGCCCACCTGATAGGAAGTGGTTTCCGTTAGCTATGGACGTGTGCGACACCAGGGGTGTTACACTCGTGCTGCCAACCCCGAAGAAACCTTCTAATGCCCCTCTTGAAAAACCCCATATTGTAGGCGTTTGAGAAAACCGCAGCAATGTCAGACGAGTCGCAAAATTTGACGGTCCATGTCAGTCGGATCGCCAAGAATAGCGGTCAATGCCAGTCGGATCACCAAGTTTGTCGGTCAATGCCAGTCGGATCATCAAGTTTGTCGGTCAATGCCAGTCGGATCACCAAGTTTGTCGGTCAACGCCAGTCGGATCACCAAGTTTGTCGGTCAATGCCAGTCGGATCATCAAGTTTGTCGGTCAATGCCAGTCGGATCACCAAGTTTGTCGGTCAATGCCAGTCGGATCATCAAGTTTGTCGGTCAATGCCAGTCGGATCATCAAGTTTGTCGGTCAACGCCAGTCGGATCACCAAGTTTGTCGGTCAATGCCAGTCGGATCATCAAGTTTGTCGGTCAATGCCAGTCGGATCACCAAGTTTGTCGGTCAATGCCAGTCGGATCATCAAGTTTGTCGGTCAATGCCAGTCGGATCACCAAGTTTGTCGGTCAATGCCTTTCGGATCACCAAGTTTGTCGGTCAATGCCAGTCGGATCATCAAGTTTGTCGGTCAATGCCATTCGGATCACCAAGTTTGTCGGTCAATGCCAGTCGGATCATCAAGTTTGTCGGTCAATGCCAGTCGGATCACCAAGTTTGTCGGTCAATGCCAGTCGGATCACCAAGTTTGTCGGCCAGTTTAATACCATTTAGGTCAGACAAGCGCACGGCCCACCTGATAGGAAGTGGTTTCCGTTAGCTATGGACGTGTGCGACACCAGGGGTGTTACACTCGTGCTGCCATCCCCGAAGAAACCTTCTAATGCCCCTCTTGAAAAACCCCATATTGTAGGCATTTAAGAAAACCGCAGCAATGTCAGACGAGTCGCAAAGTTTGACGGTCCATGTCAGTCGGATCGCCAAGAATGGCGGTCAAGGTTGGTCGGTCAGAATCTGAGAGGTTTTCTGTCTAGGGTAATAAAATATTAAATACCAGCAGTGGTACAAACATTTCAGGCTGTACAAATGTATATATGTCAGAGAGTATAATGTGCTGAGTGTATTAAAAAAACAAAAGGATATTGTAGTACAAAGGCCAGCTTAACACTCAATGTTGAGTATTCTTCCAGCATACCTTAGAGTGATAGTGGAAAAAGATAAAATATGTGTGTAGTGTGTTGTAGGCAGAGTAGGTGTGTGTGCCGCGTACCTGCGCGGAGGGCGCGGAGGGCGCGGAGGGCGCGGGCGCGGGCGCGGCATCACCAGCAGAACACGGACAGCTCGCCGCCGTGCGCGCCGCCCACCGCGCGCCACGAGCGCACGCCGCCGCCCACCTTCAGCTGCAACACCAAGCGACCTTAGCTTCGCAACTCGCATCTCACATGCACGGCTGGAGCCCACACATACCTCATTCTACAGATACAACTATAGTGCCGATACGTTCGAGGCTCACTGTTACACGCTCGATGTCAAACATAACCTATAACAGATACGCGCAACTATTGGAGGTAAGACTCGACGATATTCCCGGCCCAATTGAGCAGTTTGACTGGGGCGGTACCTCTGCCGACAGAATACTACGGCTATAATAAACTCCCTGTTCCCGGCGGTGAGTAGTAAATAAAGTTTTGGTGCTGTCAGTGGGAAGATCGACGGTTTGTCCTAAAGTTACGTCGATTTTAAGTCTGACTTACGCTGTTTAACAAAAATAATTAAATTATTACGTCCATAGCGCTCAAATAATACTATAATATATATAGCACAGAAGCCTGCCAATTTGAAGCTACTGTCAGTTTTTGGACCCGCAATTTTTTAAACGTTCGTAACTCCAAATTAAATGCAACTTCTTCGAAACAAATATGTCTTTAATTCGAACCCATTTTTTGGTAATTTGTGACTAACTCTCCAAGTCATTACATCGTCGCTACAAAAACTCGGTTTCCGCAAGTGCCGGGCGACGTGAAAGCATTCGTGCGCGTCGCTCCGTGTATAGGCAGTCAGGCACTCCGGCGCATGAACGATCTCATACAAGTGAGTGCAAAAACTCTGCGGTTTGTATTCCAGACGGGACATTACTACATAGTTGACAGTAGGGTTACCAGCCTGCTGCCTATAGCACGAGATCCGGTATTAGAAACATTATGATATTCTCATCTGTTATTGAAGTAGGACTAAAATATGTTTTTCGGTGGATCGATGATTTGAATAACATTTAATTTTCCTTTTTTCTGTCACACAACATCATCGAAACACTTGCCACGATATGGTAAATGTATGAACAATTACACTGGAGGCACACCAGATTTGTACCTACAAGTTCTCGCAAGTCTCACGACACTCACAAACAATGAAAATGATGTCTCGTTGTGTTACCAATAGAGAAAAAGATAAACAAATTCACAATTCAAAATACTTCCCCAGTAGGGCTCGAGATTCAAAGAAGAAAAGGATTATCGCGAGTTAAGTTCTCGTCTACTTAAAGATTTATGAATATGTGACACTATTGCACATTGTCTCCTGGTACAACACATACACATACACATTCACACACATAGCATGCTTAATATATTTTAATCGATAGCATAATTTGAACCAAAATCAATTATTCTGTAATTTATTTTTTGAGTACAACATACTTATTGTGTTATATTGGAATCCTGGTGACCAGGCTCACATCTCTCACTTCCTGGCTTGTTGTTGATGTAACTTTTTGTATAATCAGACCAAAATAAACAGGAACGATATGTCCTATAATCTCTGAGATGCAACTGCTTTATCCTAGCCGTTACAGTATTGAGGCTAACCCTAGCGGGCAAGTGTGGACAAAAAACAATATGCGTGTTTTCATTCCGCGCTCGGCCATATAGGGAGGGCCGGGCGGTCTGCGCGCGCTCGGAATGCGCCCATTGATGCAGCCAGCGCTGCACACCCTCAATGAGGCACACGGCTGCCATTCACCACGCACAAGCAATCATATCTTACTTACCATTCATATAAATGGTAAAGTGTCAGTCGCTTTTTGGATAATAAGTCGGCGTTACGAGCAAGATGACCCGGATTTGAATCCTAGTCATTACACAACTGACTTGAACCCATTCCTAACATAAGTGATTAAGATGAAGAGGTTAAGGGGAATACTGGTAAGTTCACTTACCAATATTTCTAAGTGTCTTTCATAAAAGGTGTTAAACAAAAATAAGCCTCAATTCGGGAATTATCAAATTTTCTGAAGAGTTCACTATCCAATCTGTATACTAGCTCGGTTATCAGATCAGTAATTGAGACTGCTAAGAAGGTGCAGACAGAATTTTCATTGCAATGGAGAGTCCACCAAGGACGCATGTGTCTTACGTGCCTTCTCTCTTAATTGGCCTACTAGCTGATACCCGCGGCTCCACCCGCGTGGAATTTTGATCCTGTAAACTTTTTTCGTGCGAAAATTTCGACCCCTGTCAGCCTTCGGGGGTCTAATTTTAGTATTACATTTTACTACGCTATTTTGTGCATTTTATTTCCATCATTGCAATATTTATAGCTTGTATGCTTTTTGTAGGAATTTAAATCATCCCTATCCATTAGTGTCCTTAATCCCACAGGAAGAACTTCTAATCTAATAACGATTTGAATGCTTCTACCTTTATAAGCACTATAGGAGACATCACTATTTAGCCTTGGTGACCTTCTAACTACGAATTTGTCGACAGACAGACACAGTTGACAAGAATATAGATTTGGCTGGGCACCTTTCAATGAGTAATTAAGGGCCGGAAGCGGGCAGCGCCTAAACGCGGAACTAGTCACGGCCGGGGACCGCTAACTAACCCACTGAACTAATGACAACATCACATGATTAACGTCTGTTTTGATTGCCAACATGCCCGAGACGTACCGGCCGGCCGCCAATAGCTCGACCTTTCTTAATACTACTTGTAATTGTTGCATTGTTATCTAGTCGACTCTTCTTCCTTCAAGCGACCATCTCGGAAGCTTGCAATTGGCGCCTGGGTTCGCTCTCCTACTCCTTCCAATATAAATAATAATAAATATTCTACAACATTCTACACAACGCTATCTAGACCCATGGTAAGCATAGTTTAACTAGCTTGTGTTATGGAATCTAGAATACGGATAAACATACTTAAATACTTTTTTTTTGTAAATACATACATATTATACATAGAAACACCCAGACCAGTGCAAATACCCATATTCATGCATACAAATATTTGCACTGAGCGGGGATCGAACCCGCGCCTCCTGCGTAGCAGTCGTGTTCACTACCGCCACTTTTTGACTTATGTTATTATGTTTTACTTATGTTTGACTTACGTTAATTGGAATAGAAACTGTAACCGAGGTTTCAAGTTTTATTATAAGTTACTAATGTGATCTTAGACACCAACTACAATTATATAATGATTATATTAAAAACTTTTCAACGACATATAGTCTATAATAAAATGAAACCCAACTCTATATTGATAAGTGTAACAATCGTCCAACGCGCTAAATACTCCGCTATTAATAGAACTGTCAATTGTACCTTTAACGACATAACGCATCTGCCTATAAATTTAATATGATCGGTGCACCAGATGCGCACCCGCATGCGTGAGGTCGATGACCAGCTGCCCGATAAGGTCTGATGCTTTATCACTAAGGTTCAACCTCGACTGCACGTTACCGAGCCTATATACCTAGATAACTGAGCACATAGGAAGCAGGAATGGTATTACCTAATCTATAAAACCAACAAGATAAGCTTGAGCAAATATTTGATCCAATGTCGAGTGTCGTGTAATGTGGATATACTTTGAATGTTGACCTTGTCCGTATAAGTTATTTTTTTCTACGTGCGAAAAATCCCCACTGATACCCCTCCCGCCGGAGCTGGTGGGGGAGGTTATGTACGGCGCCTGTGGGTCGTTTTTGGTTGCCAAAGGTGAGGTTGACAGACATATCCCAGGCACCCGGGCCGATCGGACATCTCTCTCGATCTGGCCCTCCTCGGGTGTGGTGACCACAAAGTCCCCGACTCCCCGTCCCCGAAAACAGGAAGGCGCGTAACGCGCGCAGCCACCCCGGCCTGCTTCTGTCAGGGTGACAGGCAACTCCATCCGTCACCCCCAGGAATACGTTTTACTTGCTCATTCAAGGAGAGAACATTTGAGTCTACGAGACTTACCTACGAGAGAATGAGAGTACAAACATTAGTTTCACAGTACTCTGGATGTCAAGCCTTCTTGGAGGTTAGGAAAAATCAAAAACGAGAAAGCATTGTCACCGCAAGTATACCTAAGATAAGGATATCCTTTCTAAATAAACAACTTCGATTTACAAAGGTGATTCAGATCAGAATCCCTACAAGGGTTGTTCCTGTCATGGTTCGAAGGAATCAACATGAAGGTTATAAAAACTACATTACAACACAACCAACCACCCGCAACCACCTGTTTTTTGTGAAAAATTGTATTTGTCATTCGAATACAGTAGTATAGTATTGCCAACGGTAGTAAAGCCACAGCGTCCAATATACTCACCATTCGACTATGCGCCAAATAATACTTTGGTATTTATCATGGTTGAAGGACAGATTAAACCTGTCACACAAGCTGCCTATTAAGCTTCTGTTTACACTGTCAATAATCGCCTAATACTATTCTTGCTGACTTCAATATACGACTGTAAGTCACCGGTATACAAATAATAATATGAACACTAAAAACTGAGGTTCAGGTTATTGAAAATAAACAATAGAAGAGGCCCAATATTCAGCCTTGGGGAACACCAAAACTAACTCGATATTTTATCTGCCATATATACAGATTGTTGGCGATTGTAGAGTTGGTCAGCAGTCTGGAGCCTAACAATATAACACATCAGATGCGAAAGTAAAGAAGTTCTCTTTATACTATGGTCATGATATAATGCACGGTGTCAAATGTCTTCTAAAAGTCTAATAAGGCTGGCGTTAAATTACTAATAAATTACTAATTTTCTGTTACTTTTTCTAACAGAATACTTTAGTCATATTTGTATATTCTTGTGAGGAATACAACGCGCTCGATAAACATAACACATCGGTTGAATGGCAGTCATGTGTGGAAGTGTGGACCGTGGGAATAGCGCACATGTGCGGTCAACGCGATTATGCGCTGCCATGTGCGCGTTCACGGTTAGGGCTTTGACACACGATTTTTTGTCATCGTCGATAGTGATTTAATTTCTCTAATACCAACGTGGTGTCACATAGGGGCTAGTAGTACACTAATTATTACTAGTGTAGAAGTGAACAACTGACAGTTTCTGACTATTGCTTCTAATTCAATAATATAAATCATAGAATTTAATTAGTTGAATAAAGCTATTTTCTTATTCAGGTGCGCTCCTGTACATTGCTGGCCACTGTTCCAATGTAGTGTTGAAGATGCACCTCTTGCTTGCCTATTGCGGCGTCGAGAATAATATTGAGAATTCCTTAGGAGTACATGTGCACTTACTTCACTATAACAATTAATAAAGCAAATAATAAAATGATTTTGTGGCTATTACAACTGCTGAATTTATTTTTAATGCATTAACAAAATCTCTGGTATTTTAGATACCGGAGAAATAATACAAGTATCACCACCCTATCTCATCCAAAAGGTGTCATAAGAGGCGATCAACGGAATAATACGCAGACGATATCACTGCGAAAGAAGGAAATCTTGAAAAATAAAACCCTGTACCAACCCGTGTGGCCACAGCATGGAAACAGTAGGCCAAGTCCACTGCTGGACTAAGGCCACACTGGGAGAGGCCTAGCCCGGCAGTGGACTGCGATGGGCTAGTTGTTTTGTTTGTTAGATTATAGTCCACGTTTATGTTTATGCTATCGATTAAATAATTAAGATTTGAGATCTTGAATCACTGTGCACAAAATACAATAATTGCTAACAAAAACTGCCGGCAGTACAAATATCATGTGTGCATCGGCCCTAGCAATAACTTTATTCACGTTCTAAGGCAGTGGTCGTTAATGAAAATGCATAGAAATAATGGATTTATTGAATTGAAATGCACAATAGACGTCCCGATATAAATACCGGTAACGTATTCACAAAAGTTATTATAGGTCGTGTTCTCGGTGAGAAGATACAAAGTGTTAGTAATGAATGACAAATATCGTAAACATTTCAAGTGGAAAACTAAATTCATTCATAGGATTTACGTTCATTGAATTCATATCTAACTTTAATATTAATTGTCTCTCGGCCGACTGCTGTTTTGAGCTGGTAAATTACTGCAACATGATTCTATGTACTTTTTGCCAACTTTTATCGAAATCAGTTCAGCAGTCACGTTGAAGAAGAAACATTAAATAAAAACATTAGCGTAATATCTGGTTTATGGGAATACATCCTCCCTTTACACGTGAGCATGGCTTAATATCTCGCTTCCAATTAATAGACGACTTGTTTTTGTACAACCACATGCTGTTAAAATAATGAGCAACTATTTACCATTTGTTTCTAGATCGGATATTTATTTTGGATATTTTTACAAGTGTGAAACGTGATTTCGACCCCTTAGTTGGTTTGAGGCTTAGAACGATTTACACAGGGTCCATTTACACTTTTTAGACACAGACCCTTCTCCGGAATTCCCCATATTTCACTAAAGCTTATATCGCCCATTTCTTAGTCGTCGCCATGGTACAGGTACTTCACAAGTATTGGTAGATGATATTAGCTCCTATCATAACTTCTCGAATAATGAAAAAAAAATGAAGTAAGTACGTATGTCTCAATTAATTTAGCATATTAAATACATTCAAAGCAGTCTTGTTTTTTGTTCCCTCGTAGTTATTATTTGGTGTGTATTAGTGCAATTTGAATTATATCAGATGCTATAATTAGCCGCAGTTCACACGACATGTTGCGACATGTGGATATCTCACTCTGTCTGTCAACGGCTCGTTATTGAGGGATAATAATAAAAATTAAAATAATAATAGTTATATTCTAGTCTAGGATATTATTACACAGCTAGACCCCAACTACACATAGCTTTGTAAATTTACAAGTAGGTACTATGAGATCTTTGATACATATTAAACACTAGTACCTAGTATTAAAATGCTTAATTATTACGCATCTATTTATAAACTGCCTAACTAAAGAATATATGGGTTAATAATTGGCGAAATATAGGTGTTAGATATAGTACACCTATACAGTCTATACGGGTGGGGTGATGAGATGGGGATACTGTTTCGTCGAGGATATAAAGGAGATATATTATACAAATTCCCTAAATTGCTTTACATAATAATGAAATGAAATGAAATGAAATGAAATGAAATGAAATGAAATGAAATGAAAATTTATTCGCAAGAGACACGGTGAAGATAAAGGTGTTAATTTGTCCAGTGTGGATAGTACAGCATATCTCGCCTGCATTAGGCATACGAATTTTTTAGGTACATTGTTGCTATTGTTGTTATATAAATATCATCATTGGTTGGTAGTATTGGTTAGTATGCATTAGACATAGGTCCATTCACTCGTATTTATCGGCATCCACTGGCTCGCTACGTGCAATGTGTCTAATCCCCCAGTAGAGGCAATCATGGCAAACAATTTAAAACTACTATTAATCAGTCATTGCAGACTATCTCATGTACCGAACGTAGATTAGCATTGCTTATAGCTTGATAAAAAACAATGTCACCTACAATTACTTCTCTGTGTAAAGGTGAAAAGGGGTGAATTAATTTTGCTAAGCTAGAGTTTTATATAAATTAACAAGTGGTTTAGAACAGCAATCACAAAATACATAGACCAATAAACAACCAAGCCGTCCATATTGGACCAACTGCCGGCGGACCAGAATTAGATTTGCACCCGCTGCGAAACTAATCAATTTGTTGGGTGCCGGGAAATGTGTGAGGAGCTTTTTACATTTATTTTGTATTTCCCGGGAAGTGCAAGTTACCTGGGCGACTAAATTGAATCCGTGGCCTAGAAACATCAGGTAGTGTTATGACATTTCGTAGAAATCGACGAGGACACGTACAGGGATGCGAAGTACTAAAAATATAGAATACGATGTTATTCATTATTACGACGTTTCTCAATCTAGTAACAGTGCTTTCTACCTTATTAGAAAAATACTAGCTTCTAAAATAAACAAATTTCGTGTCTGTGCTGTGAACTGTTGAAGAGTTCCCTTATCTAGAGCTAAAACTATGTATGTATGTAGGTATGTATGTATGTAGGATAAGTGTGATTAAGTTTAAAACCTTCACAAACTAATATACAGTTAAATAAAAGCCTGTGAAACGTAAATGTTATCTATCATACACCTATTTACACTATTCACCTATTGAGAAACTCACTTGTACTTTTCCAAATTATTTTAATATTTATTAGACCAGACCGGTATCGCCTTATGGCATACTCAAAGGATTACAATGACGTTTAAGAACATTCCTTTATAAATATTGCGACACAAACATATTTCACTTGTGGGTAGTTTTTTTTTTTTTTTTTACATGCGCAAAATCCCCTCGGATACCTCCCCACCGGAGCCGGTGGAGGAGGTTATGTCGGACACGAACCGACTAAAACGCACGCCGCCTGTGGGTCGTTTTGGTTGCCGAAGGTGAGGTTGACAGGCATATATCCTTCACGAGCATTACTTGCTCGCAGAAGGAGGCGCCGGCCGCCCACGCATCCGCGCAGCGGACCATCGCCGCGAGCAAGGTGGAGAGCGTGAGAACCCTCACTCCCAGGGCCGCCACAAGCTCCCGCCTCGGCGTCTCCCACGCCGGACACTCGGTGAGCGTGTGCGGACCTGAGTCCTCGCTCGCGTCGCAGTGATGGCACTCGGACGTTGGCTCTTTCTGCATCCGACGCAGATACTTTCCGAAGCATCCGTGCTCGGTGATCATCTGCGTCAGACGGTACGAGAGGCTGCCGTGTGGCCTCTCTAGCCACTCCCCCATGATGGGTCTTACCGCCGTTACTACGGCGTGCCCTGCGCCTGGTTGCCCAAGTCGTATCTCCCATTCCGCCACCATTTCCCTGTGGAGCCGGGATCTCACGGCCCGAATTTCTTCGGGCTCGGGATCGTCACCCCGCTCCCGCGCCGCCCTTCGGAACCGGTATAGCGCCGAAAGGCATCTCGCTTCCAGGATCCATGGTGGCGATCCGGCGAGGAGACTCGCCGCGTTGAATGATATCGTGCGGTACCCCCTTATGATGCGGCACGCCAACTTCCGCTGCGGACGCTGCAGCAGGAGCATGTGCCGATCACTCAGGGTGTCCGCCACTTGTGGGTAGTTGTAAAATTATGTACACCAGTATAATTTATTTTTTCCTACCTATTTGATTAGAGGTAAGTGAACCTGCAACATTGAGGGCAATAGGAAGAGGCGAGACGGAGAGAGAAGAAAGAAAGTAAGAACTAGAAGAAGAAAGAAAGAAAGTAAAACCAACTGAAGGAGGCTACCGCCACCATCCTTTCAACCACTTCATGAAATACTTGGTTTTACTATAAGAACCATACTGTCACCTAAAGTCGATATTGAGTGAAAGAGTATTACTTCCCCGTTTGAGTAAGTCCTTTTGTACCAACTCCACCTCCCTAACTCATTGACTATAACGTGCAGTAGTGGAACCTTATAAGATGTTCCAAATTTAATGTGATCTACTGGTCCATTGTTTTTTCCATGAATATTAGAAACAGTCGCAGATGAATGAGGATAAAGGAGCCGACATTCGGGTGTCGGTGACCGACGGCGGGAGGTCGCGCATTAGTATGCTGAGCGCACAAGCCGTGACCTAGTCGCCCGAGATAATCCCGAATTATACGACTCCTTACTACGAGTACTATAGACAGTGTTCGTACTATACATGTAGCTATATCAACGTGGAAAACAAAGGAACTCATTGTTTTCCTTTTCATACATTAAGCTTACAGTTTCATTATTTGGTCATTCCTACTGCTGATATTTGAGCAAAAGTATATGATAAACCAAAGGGCATTATCGCTCTCTCTCTCTCTTTCTCTTAATATTCATGTTAAGCAGCAATATGCTTTGTACGGTTGAGACTGCGGGACTTGTGTCTTACGTGTTGTTTCACTCTCACGTCAGATTAACCTAGACTCACAGCAGGGAACAGCTAGCTGGTGGGCCTTGTGGTCTTTAAAGACTGCAGCCATATATGAATCAGGATGTAAGCAATGAAGAGCCGCAACGTAGCTATAATTCTGTCTTGGTACCCGTTTATTAAGGAAACTCAGTAGCATCTTAGAATACTGGGGGTAGTGCATACCTGCTGCATTTTATCAAAATCAAGAGCAGGTCGGTGCCGGCGCGGCGGCGGCTGCAGCGGCAGGCGGCGGCGGCGCGGCGACGGCGGCGCGCCGCTGGCCGGCGAGCCTGCGCCGCCGCTCGCCAGCCCCGCGCTCACGCCGGCGCCGACCCCACCGGCGCACGCGCATGCAGCCGCGCGCCGCGGCTTCAGCGCTTCGAGCGGCGGCGATGTGCGGAACCGCACTGGGGTCTCTACCTGGAAAGTGGACAGGATTACAAATAAATATTAACTAGAATTTTAAAAGCTTAAAGTCCTGTTGTTATTCTTTGGAAGTTCAATAAATAATTTAGAAAATCAAGAATCTGGACTATTTAGTAGTAGTATTTCAAAATTATGCTTCATATATCAAATATGGAGAAGTGAAATACAGGTAGAGTTTATCAAGAACGGTTCCAAGAATTGGAAGTTCAGTTCAATAGCAAAAAAAGAAGACGTGAAAGACAATACAACGTTAGCAACACACACCAGAAGATGACCATTAATGTCGATGGTGGTTAGTATGGAGTACCTTCGTGTCATCGTCGTCCGAGGATGGGGCGCGAGCGGTCAGCTCGTCCTGGTCAGCGTCCAGGTAGGGCTGGGCAGGCCACTTGCGCTTCTCTGGGGCGGACGGGGGAGGGGAAGAAGCCCCTCGACGCCGGGACTCTGCCGCGGCTGCCGACGGAGTGCCGCTTCCCGCACCCGAGCTTCCCACAGGCGCGCCGTTGATAACCTGCCACGACCATGAGTCAGGTCATGCGACTCCCAGGCAGCCTCGTACGATCGTGACGGTCATGTGGCGAGAATGACTGAGCGTTTGGGGTTCACAAATTGATTGGAATTGAATTGAGGCTGCATGGAGGTATCATGATTGAACATAGACCTAACAGTCACTTATTTGAACAGCGTTTCAAGATGTAGTGCTTATTATCCGTAATGAATAAAAAAACTCAGTATGGTTCTAATAAAAGACGGACTAATAAGAGAATAATATAGGAAGTGAATAGTTGTCCTCTAACTGCCAGCAGATGGCGCTTACAAGTTAATATATATGTCTAACTAAATATATGTGTAAGTCTCGTGTGTGGAATGTTATACGAATAGCATCGGATATTCTAGAGAGCTGGGTCAGATGGACATAATGGTACCGATCGCCACCGAGTTGCAGTTCTATTTGAGGCATAACGACGAACGGATCAATAGGGAAGAAAATAGCGAATAATTGGCTCACAGTTTATTTTGAATTGTCATCGTAATAATAATTGTGTAATAGTATGAGGTTTGAAAATGTGCACCGGTGACCGCAATAGGCTTCGCCTTATTATATGAGAAGTGTCGAACTCTTTGGCAGATTTGTTGTTTTGGGAAACCTAGTTTATGGATATTCTACTTTGGATGTAACAAGTCTATACCTAAGGCCCGTATTCAAGAACGACACTCAGTCCTTAATCTCGATTTATTTGAGGACAGCACTGAGTACCATTTTAGAATACGGGCCTAAAACTCTTAATTATTTCTACAGCTGAACTTTTAAGTTGACATTACGTCGAGGAAATTAACATTATCTAGGAGAAGATCCGGAGGAGTGACGGCGCACGAGATATACATATGTACTCGTGCTATCGGACATCTCGCCTCGGCTTCACACACTTCACCTCACCACAAAGAGCGAGCCCCGATAATTTCATTATTGCCTAAACTTACTCCAGCCGCTCGAGTGCGCTCGTGTGCAGTCACCGGCCACAGAGTGCAGCCTGCTGCTATTCCGCAATATACAATTCTCAGATCAGCTGCTCGGTTAGGTCGCTATTGGTCCAATGCGGTCGGCTTAGGCCAAATCCGTTCTTGAGTAACAACGGCCGACAGCGTCTATTGAGAGATCCCCGAACATATCCAAACAGAGCTCTCTCGTTTGAGTGAGACTCGCCATCGAATTCGTGTATTACAGAATAGCGACTCGTGATTGGTAGATAGAAACTTAGAAGAATTGTGTTTGTCAGCGAGTTCCAGTCACAAGCCAGTGCAATAACTTAAGCCCCAGATGCTAATACGCCACCCGCTACTTGCTACGTCTGAGCAAACAATGCTGCAATACCGTTACGCTTTTAATATTATCACACGACGTTTTTCTTTCTTTAGAAAGTCATTTCCGTTTCCTTTTTGCAATTAAAAAGTGCGGAGACAAAAGAATTTCTAATTTAAAGCCAAGCGAAAGATAAACAAATGTTGTACAGCCGGTAGACGGGACAAAATGACTAAAAAATCACGGATTGTTTTGTCTTGTCGGTGAAAAGCGAGCGTCGGCAGAAGACGGGGACGCGTACAAGTCAAGCCGTGTATCGATCCACGGCTTGCGCTCCAAATACTGGTGAGCATTATAATTGAAAATAATTATATTGACGTGATAACCTAATTTGTTTATAAACCACCAGAGCGGTAAATCTGGTTCGCAATCTAATTAGAGGCCAGTCGCGCCGCCCGGGGACGTGCGGATAATTCTACACGCACACTAATGTCTGCGTTTCTACTGAAATACTAGCATTGGCTTAGAGAAGAAAATGGCCGAGCTATGTTTTGGTTGAGATCTGCAAGTGAACAGGGCTGTATAGAAATGCGATGTGCAAGTTGTCGACAAGTTGATGGGTCCATTATACTCGCGCAGATAAACGGCGCTGCAGCAATAGACAAGGCGCCGCTCTCTGACAATGGGACGAGACGAGAGACGTCCGCGTCGCGCGTCGAACAGTGTGCAACACGTACATTTATGTAGTACGCTACACTGTTCACTGCCTTATTATGTGGAGTTCAGTCGACGAAGAAAGAGCTATTTACACTCGAAAGAAGTGTCTTTATTCCTACTGACATTCACTTAGACTGGGTCCATTAGAAATACAAAGAAACTACTCTACAGATAGAAATCATTTCCACGCATGTTTGCAGGTGATTTAAATAATTCAGTACCTACATGAAATTGGTAGCTTTGACGCAATATTTACTAACAACAATGAGTAATTATAATCTCAGCAACATATTATTTCGTAACTAGCGGATTAAAACGTGCAACAAGAACATTACTAGGCGGAGGTCGGCTCTTTCGAGTAAATATTCGCTCGCCGCGGGGCGTTCACCCGCTCTTGTTCTCCGCCTGTCGTCACTCCTATTCGTTGTCGAGGTGCATCGTCGTCGCTACCGACGCTGGAGCCAAAGTAATTTCATTTGAACTTAATTTGCGCAGTATTTTGTACAGGCACTTTAAAATATGAGGATCTTGCCTCTTCGAAAAAATATTTCATCAATAGATAATTGATTCGATCAACCTAGTTTTGCTCTAGTCCACAAACTCAAAAACACAAGACAAATGCCCAGGCAAAAAGCTATTTCTTAAAATAGCTTATCTAAGTAAGTCACCCCTCAACTCCACCGTGGTTTTGGAGTAATAAAGCCCTCATATACCCTTAAAAATATTATCTACACTTCTTTATTGGGCAGTCGTCTAATAATAAATTATACTCTTCTAAAAATTGATTTATTGCCGCCCGCACCAGGATGATACAATATTTTTGCCGACGTCGACCCTTACTTGAACTGTGCCTGAAAATATTGAGGTACACGTCAAGTACCTGTCTGCCTAATAGCCGCCGTGATGGCCACACAGGGGGTGAAAGAGGGGGGAAGAGAGGTTGCACAAGAGGTGAGGGGTGGCTTACAGCAGTAATTTAGTTGCGGCGTGTCGAGGCGAATTAATGCGGCATGTCGAGCTGGACATCGGCGAGAGATACGGCCGAGGAACGAGGATGTGACCAAGCCATCTTTATTTAGCTACTGCACGAGAGCACATATGTGTAGTAATTACATTGTTGCGATAGATTGCTGAATTTAGTTATTTATGGATGATTTTTGCAGAAAGGCATCACGATTTGAATACTTAAAATTTTACCATAGTTCAACTACAGTTCGTTTAGACGAATAGTTTTATACCTGGCAGTTAAAGTTTAACGAATTGGAAGGGGTGTTAAATTTATAAATTGGCGAGCCACTGCCAAGAAATTACATCTTTATTTTAACGGCACGGTAGATCGTTCGACTGCTACGCAGAGGGTCCGCTTCGATTCCCGGTCATAGCAAATATTTGTATGCATGAATATGTCTATATACATTGGTCTGGATGTTTTCTATGTATAATATGTATGTTTATCCGCTTTCTAGATTCCATAACACAAGCTAGTTAAAACATGCTTAGTATGGGTCTAGATAGCGTTGTGTAGAATATTGTAGAATAATTTGGTTCGTGCCAGCAATAGGATCGCCATCTTGTTACATAATTGGTGAAATGAGGGTGTGAATGTCTTTGTCTAATTCTTCGAGGATATAGCTACTGGCTAGTACAGGCGGAGGTTAGGGGGAAAAGTACAAACTATGTCGTTTTATACTTCTTTATATGATGACCTTTCTAGTTCACTGAATGTGAGTACAGCATTGGACAAATAAGGACTTGCAAACGTTTATAACCCAACTAAAGAAAATTTCTAAGATGTTCGTTTTAATTGGAACATTTAGAAAATGCAGCTGCTACTCCTAAACTGAACCTAAAACCGCTGTTTCAGTATATTTTTGGAATTAATATCACACTAATATCACATTAATACACACATATGTGACACGAACTCAAACGCTGAACTATTAAGAAACTTCTCTCCACCAAGTTTATAAGCAAGGAAATGATTTGCATAAGTTACCCGAGTCTGTTATTGACAACATAATACTCTGCGCTTCCCGTTGTTACACTCCCGGCTCCCGGCGCTCCCGGCCCCACTAGCGACGGAGGCCTGCCCTCACAACGCGTGTAAAGTGCAATCAAATGCAATATCCTAACACGTCCATGAGCTCTAATTCTAGTTGCTACTCAACACAGTCGACACGATAATAGTACATGCATATATCCGTATTACTTATACATATAAATTGAAAATGTGCACCTCGTATGGAAGATAAGGAACATTATTAATGATTATTTGATCAGTATCTTAAGAAATAACTGTTAAATACTGTGACAGTCCTTCACATTAGCTAAGAGTGATGTACTGGCAAACAACCAACTGGTGCTTTAAATAGCCATTTGCTATCAGGAGGTAAGAAGTTAAAACCATTAAAAATTAGTGTCTGCCTCTGTAACGACGATATCTTCATTGTGTAATGATTATACTAAACATTATGTGCTCTCTAAGGCAGGAAACAGATTTGAAGAACTGTTTCCTCACAGATTCTTATCCACAACATACCATCGGAATTGCTCTGATAATTCTTAACAAATAGAGTATTGGTTCAAAATAAATTTTGACACAAAAACATCAATTATAACCAGATGTTACTGTGTAAAGCGTTCCTCGTCTTTCACGTCAACGCCTAAGATTGTTAGTTAGTAATAGCACAGAACAAGTGTGTGCTATTACTAACTCGTCTGTAAGATATTAACTTGGCAAAATTATTCGCCGACACTTTCAGTCTTATTACAAAACACGGACTAACTCTAAAACCAGGTTTAAATCGTGTTTAGACCATGGTCTAAAGAATGTTTTATTACAAAAAGGGTTTTATTACTAAACCATGGACTATCTCTGGTCTAAAGATAAACCTACGTGACCCCTAGTTTAACGTTGGTCTAAAGTGTAAATCACAATAATAATATGTCAAACTTAGCAAAGTTAGCCGGTTAGCGTCAAATAAATTCGTTTACTTTCTTATAATACTATGCTCGTAATGGATATTGACGCAGTTGATTTGATGGATATCGCAGATATTAATATCGTGGAGTCATTGGACATACCACGCTTACCTAACAGACATCGTATTCCAGTAAACCCCTTTATGGAACTATCTGTAGAAGCTTTTTAGGCAAAAGTATAGGTTTACTAAACGTTTTAAATAACTTGCAATAAATATATTTTAAAGTAGTTATAATAATTGGGAAAAATTTGATACCTAGTCAGCGCGAACGAAAAAGTTCGTTCCATTTCACGTCCATAGATCTTCCAATATCATACATAACAATGATTGCTAAGTAAAGGCATCATAATGATATTTTAATACAAAATAAAGTATAACAATTATTCATAAAATTGAATTTAATGAAAATGTATTATCTAAATCCTTTTTTTCACCATTTTTAGTAAATATTATATATTAATGATTTCAGATAATTTTTGTTTTCGGAGGCAACGGAACGTTGCGATTGAATGGTATCATAATGAACGAACAATAGTTTGAGTAATCTGTGGTTTTATTTAGGCCAAGGTTTAAATTATGGTCTATGGATTATTCAGCTTTTGTAATAAGGAGAAGTTTAAACCATGGTCTTGAGATTAAGCCTAGACTTTATAGTTCAGGTTTAAACCTGACTTAATTCCGTTTTTTGTAATAAGACCGTTTGTATTTAACTCGGCCATGTTTCCTTATGAGCTTTGTAATACCAAATTGAATCATTAATATGAAAATTGTTGATAATAACTGCTACTAACAGGCGCTTCAAAAATAATCCCTGAATAAGTATGAAATAGAAATAACAAGAGTGGTGTCCCAGTATAATGGCTTCAAGAGGAAGCCATTATATCGGGACATAGAGATATTATCGGTTTTAAAGACATCCAAGGAAAATAAGCCGCTTTTCTCAGTATCCCTCTTCAAAAATTGCGCGGCAATTAGATAGATGTCTCGGTTCTTAAGCTGGCCAATTATAATATTGACGCAAAATAAGCAGCTTCAGAAAACATCAGACATCTTAATTGGTCTCATCACGACGCAGACTCTGATTTCAAAAGGCATTTAAGCTTCTTACCTCCCGAGGCTCCTGATTGTAAATCATTACTTGACGTTCCCGCTATCAATTTTATCGTTCACGTAACAAATTCTATGTCTATATTATAATATCAAACCAATATTATAAAACTGTAGCGAGTTGATGTTTGTTGCTTGTACGTGCAGAAACGGCTAGGTATTGGCTAGATTTGTCTGATACACGCGATTAGAATGTATGTCGGACATAATATTATCTCGGAGACAGGATCCTATGACTTCAGAATTCAGAAATTCGATTTTAGAGAAAGACAGTTAACGTGTCGATATCAGTCAAACTATAATAGACATTTTCAAGGGGCAAAATCAGGATTCTGTCAAAGTAGATCTGCGAGAAGTCGGAGTTGAGACAGTGAACAGTTCAATCTACGCAGAATTACTTTTGCACGCATTGCGCGAGACCTAGATCTGGGTTCAATTACTGCATCGTTGTGGCTAAACGAGTAAATTAAAATGTATTGGGCTTACCAAGTCATTCGGCGGCTATACTGGGGATAATAGGACTGGTGCTCCCAAGTTGATACCAGAATGAAGGGTGTAGACTACAAATATTACTTTTGGAAATAGGACTATGTAGACCCATAAATGAAGTAATGATTTTCCTTCATTAGTTATTAAAAAAATAGAGAAATATTCTCAATAAATAACTAACCCTACAACCTTTGATTGATTGATTTGATTGATAACAACCTTTTACCTATTTATAAATCCTGGAATAATTGTTCTTGCAGAATCATTCTCGAGTGTTTCGCAATGCAGTATTTATTTTGCACTGTAATTGGCATTTTTATTTCTTATTTTTGATTCCTTAAAAACGTATTCTGTACAATTATTATTATTCGAGGGGCCTGATTAGAAGTGATTATTTTCCATCCTGCTTAAATAGTGATCATGGCATTGATTTCATGATTAACACATCTCATGTTACCTCCAAAGTACAATTACTCAAAAAATCGGTAATTGAACGTATAGAACTACGTAACTGTTTCGTTGCGGTGGTCTATAGAACACACCATACGTGACTATATTTAGGCATAATTATTCTGATCGGATGTGCGACGCGACGTTAATACGTTATAAACGATATTAATAGTTATTACATACGCATTATAACTTAACGATAATAACGGTAACTGTTATTAAACTCGTTATTCTTTATTATTGCTCGGTGGATATTAGATACAATATATGCGAAATTAAATGTACGAAGCTGTATGTGTACCTACTGATAGGAGGCAGGATTCTTGCGCTCTACTTGGGTTTCAATTGATTCTTTAATTGATAAATTGATTTTATCAATTTATTTTCAATATTTGCTGTTGTAACCTTTTTGCAAAAGTACTTTGATTAAATTAATACCTAGGACCAAGAAGTGTACAGACGGCCTCGCCTTTTAAATGATTATTAAATCTTCCTACCCGCACTCAATTATAAATCTTGCGACACATTGCAATGGGACATTCTACAGTGAAGTGATCATGCAACACCTGATGTGACGATGACCACCGTTCTCTACCACCACGTACCTCTAGTTCCTCCTCCGAGGAGTGGTGGTCGTACAAGTGGTCGGGCTCGGGGTCGGGCAACAGCCGCGGTGGCGTCGGTGCGCACGCGCACGCTTCGCCGCCCATACCTGTGAGACAATACATATTGATTTGCATTAGGAAACTAGTGTTACCGCATGTAATAAAGATAAATCATAAGATAGTGATTACTATTACTGAACAATTATAATAGTGTAAGTCTAGAAATATTTATGTCTCCTATGGAATAAGATCCCGTTGAGTATCTCATCATGGCGGTTATTGGAATACATCTATGTCTGTGTCTATTGCACCGACGAAAATTCGTTCAATTAAACTGGGTTTTTTTTTATACCACTTAGTTGGCAGACAAGCACACGGCCCACCTGATGGAAAGTGGTTACCGTGACCTATGGACGTCTGTAACACCAGAGGAGTCACAGTTGCGCTGTCAACTCTGTAAGTACAGAGTTTCTGTGCCGTCAGTAGAAGACAAAGCAGGACAAGCCTTATTTATTCACGTTATTCCATAAAACTAGTATCTGTTGATGATATAATTGATCTCAGTTCCTATGATTGGTGAAATTCGCTCTTAGTTGAGCGTATTAACGTCACTTGGGCGTGGTTAACGCAATGTTTGCAAACGTATGCACACTTGCGAATATTTAGTGGGTATGAACGTTTCAATGAAGGTAACTTATACACAAGTCTACCTGTTTACATACATTTGGTTCTAGTAAAGTGAAGAATACTGAAATAGTGAATCGATGACATCTCATTAATTCTAATCTTAGGACTTACTTGGGGAACTAATCCGGGAAAGCCCCTAGATTTTGTCGTAGTAGGGTCATATCTAGGGACTACCTGTTTCTGGATGTGACAGAACTGACAAATTACCGTGCTAGTTGATTCGTATCAAACAAACTCCCACCAGAAATATTTGCGTTGAGATGACATCAAACCCGAGACATCCAACTTAGCTCTCGAACACTCCCTCAAGGTCTACAGCTACGCCCGCTACGTCAGAGGCTAGATCAACTACAAATGAATTTGTTCCTAAAATAAGAAATGGCGTATTGGACAAAATCGCGTAGATCTGACAATGTGTAGCCAAATGATATGGTTTGTTTGTGATCGACACACAAACTTCGATAAATAATTATTAGGTATGATTGCTCAAATTTGAGCCATGCTTATTGATAATTACTGAGTCAACATCATGTTGAAGCTAGTCGACTCACTTATATTTTCACTTCACTAGACAGAGTGCGAGTGAATAACGTTATACAGCTCATTTTAAGTTTTTTACATTCTTCAGAGTGCCTAGTGCGAGTATTTCCTCACATTTAGCAGTGACTAGTAAACCTGTATGACGTTGAATAAGCGCCACCTGGCGGCAAACTTGAGAAACATGGTGAATGTGAGAAAAGCTCTCACTAGGCACTATAAAAATTTACCTGAGGGTGTGTGTAGTTGAGCACATGAAAGCTGAACCACAGAGTACTTACCTACCTAAATAGTTGGGATATAAGGTTTAACATGAGTTCATAAAAAATGTTCATGGTGAGGCCGTTGTGCCGTTCGTTTGGTTGCCATATTTACCAAATACCTACCTACCTACAAAAAATAAAGTCCTCATTACGTTGCGAGAGTTATGGCATCCGGCAGGCAAGTGCCCGCTTCGTAAATGATGTTATGAATATTTGACACGATCCATCGCTGCAGTGCGAGCTCGTATCGACATGTCGTGACCAGTCCCCACCTGTTATTAGGTATTCCTGAGCCTGAGCGGCGGTACCGTGTCCAACCTTGAATAATTCCACTAAATGACTCACGTATTTTTGTTCCTACATTCTGTACATAAGTAACTTACGCCTATGCGACTTGTATATACCTACCCAATCCCCAAAATGGTATTCAGAAAAGACATGGTTATCAGTATCTTTTTCAGTTTCACGTAGAGCCTTAAGGGGAAAGCCTATTGTCTTCAATGGCTATGATAGCCATTGAAGACAATCTAATCATTTCCGAAACTTGTTTTCCCAAAGCCAATTTATTATTACTTAGAATACAGTATACCAAAAAGTTTGTAGTTTAGTTACCTACCACTGTAATTGTGAATTAGATAGGTATGCATATTTTTCTGTAGCATATCAACAGTTACTAAAGAAAATGTAGGTTATATCGTACAATTACTGATCAACTATCAAACAGCCTATGTTTTTCTGGCACATTCTGTCATAAAATTATTAAAAATGAAATCATTAAAACATTAATTTATAATTGTATTCTTACAGCTAATGAACTAGACTAGTGGTCTAATTGGTTTAGTTCTGAGTCCACTGACTTCCACATATATCGCCCTTAGAAGTGAAATTGAAAATGAAAAAAATAATGAATGTAAATCCTTCTTTAGTGAATGCTTATGATATAAAATGATTATATTTTTGAGCCAAAGATTCGAGTTTGTAGACTTCTGTTAGTTAGTACCTAACTAATTATTTACATCTGCGAAATGAGTATAGAGATCAAAGGAAAATATACCAAGGATAATAAATTACAATTCAAATATGTAGAAACTGGTGATACGCTAGCAAAGAGATTCTTTCCTACAGATAACTTCCTCTTATTTGAAAGTCACTCACAAGCTTAGTACTTATTACGTGATATGAGAGGAGCCGGTCGGAAGCTGGATGCGCAGACAGGAAGGAGGGGTTGGGGGTGGAGGAGAGAAGGGGGCCGGTGACGCGAGCAAGGTAAGTGGGGGATGTTCTTGAACTTGCGGCCGCCAGGCCGCGAGGCGCCGACCGTCGCTATGTGCATGAACTGTTGCACTCTGCACATCTTATAAACGTGATAGAATGAAGTATGGAGGAAGATATTTATTAGTTTTATACTTTACCTTATATAAAGTGGGAAGGCAGATTACGCCAAGGATATATGCGCTCTAGTCAAACTAACTACATTATTCACGTTTCATGTATAGACGGTTTGACTTTGGTATCTCCAGTATTTCGTAGGTTCTTATTGAGAGCAAGGAGGAGAGTTAATTTTTACCTTGATAGGTATACAAGAAAGTTTGAAATAAGTACCTAATTGGTCCATTAGACTTGTATGTCACCAATGAGATTTTAAGCAGTTTTTTGGTTTTTCGTCGAGACGATGGCAATTTTCAGTGTTCAAAATTCGGTAGCGTTGACAGCTACCGCAGTCGCCTTTCAAGTCTTGAATTGTGCAGGTTTTGGGGCATTAATATTTTAACTTCCATATGTCGTTAAACGTATTGAAGTTTTTAAGTTAGCGGCAAACCATGACCGTGAACCCGGCTCTTTTAACACGCAAGTATTCTTAACTCCGAGCTGCTCCCTACATAGAATTTCCTTTTAGAAAATACTACCCGGGAACTTACATATGTATAGCAGTTGGACTCACTCTTCTAGGGCTCCTGGGTCTATCAGGTCATTATAATACAGAGTTCAAAACCATCGTATTATAGGCACCGTGTTCACTCCTACAGGCGTGACTGCTGCGGGCAATCATGCACTCGCCACGGCAACTGATACGTACTCAGGTTACAGATTTCGTCAGACAGTTCGTGAGTTGAACCAATTGGTTTGAGTGAACCAGATTCTGCTGTATCTGGGCTCGTTGGAAACGATAACAAGTGTTATTATTACACTGCTTGAAATCCTGGATTTGATCCCCGCCCGATTCCAGAGGATTTCTCAACTCGACACTTCGAACTTCAGAAATCTTCAAAGGCATACCTAGTTTCCACTTTGTACAAGTGGTTTCTATCCGATTTGTCAATGGTTTACCATACTACTTATAGGAGTTCGGTTTGGCGTTCCTTTGAATTGCAATTCGTTACCGTTCACCCTTGGCGGTTGGGCTGACACACCGATATGGTGGACACACGTGGTGGATCCCACGCCATATTTAAAAAAAATAAAATTGATTTTATTTGTCATTACAAAACTGCATACAACTACTACTCACAAGTTTTACCGGGAGCGTACATAACAGTATTGTATAGGAACAATTTCGATATTGCCAAAAGCTTCCTACACTAGCCTGTCCTGTAGATATTTTTTTAAATTCAGTATTTACAACAGTAGGTAACATATACTTGATGTACTTAACATCTATGCAATATTGGATTGCCTCCATCTAACAATATATTTACAATATATTTTTTCGTTATCCACAGGCCGCAATGCCAGAAAGTTTTGTACACATCTGTTTTTAGTTCGGTTATTATTCTTCATTGTCGCCTTCGAATATCTCTGGACGGGTAGGTAGAGCTTTATTAATTAGTCTAAGTGTGTTCATCTATATTCTAGAATATATTGTATTGCCTAGATAATCAACATCATTATCCGAGTGCCAATCTCGGTTCCATTCAAAACTTACCCATATGAGCCCGAGCTTACTTCTTCTTGGCTTTTACGGGTGTGACACCCACATGACCCCTTAACCCCGAGAGGAAAGCCTGCACCAGACTCTATCTATTCGATCTATACAGCGCTGTGTATTATATCCTAAAACGAACATAATTCCTGTACGATAAAACAAAAGCGAGTGTTTTCATCTCAAGATGTGAAATCAAAACACGTCGATAAAGTGAAGTGCGGCCAGTTTTTGCGTTGTTAGTGCAAAGTGGCGACAGCAGCCGCGGTCGGCCAGCCACCAGCACTATAACGAACTGGTTTGGCGAGGGGCGAGTCCAAACCTCGCGTAATCTATACTAATATTATAAAAAGATGTGTGAGATAAGATAATATATGTTTGTTTGAATGTATAAACGCAACGCTCAAGCTGCGGAAAGATCTCCCTGCTGTGGTTTTTTCAAACGATTTCAATATGGATGTTAGAGCGTCAAAGAGGGGTATTAGAAGGTCTTATAGCGTCGGCAGCAAGAGTGTGACGTGACGCATCTGGTTTTGCAAGTGTCCATACGTCACGGTAACCACTTTCTATCAGGTAGGCCGTGTGCTTAGAGAATTTTTTCAGTAGTGGAATGCTACATTATCCCTAAACAATATATGCTGCTTCTTATTCCCACATTGCCACGGAATCAACAGTGTAATTCTGTAAGCGCACATCGGCGGAGCCAACGATACCACACTGATGTGGCTAGGATATGTGTGATCTTTGAATTCTCTAACTTGTACACTAGCGCTCTATAGGGTCTAAGATTGACGTACGTAGTAGGAACTGTTCGATACAACCATAACACTTCTTGAATGTGCTAATGTCACAGTGTGTTATCCGACGTGAGCACGAGTAGGTACTAGGTACACCGGACTTGCGCAGATGAAACCGCGGTGCGATGCTAGTGTCTGATATTTGTACCGCAGTGGTTCACCTTCAATTATTATCAACTTTAATTCGTACTATTGTTACTTACTCATGTTTAAACATGTGGTTATCCAATGTTTGTACACAGATTACCTATGTAGTTTTGTACGATTTGATTTCGGCCTTTTTTTTTTTTATTATAGTTAAACGCGGGCCATAGTTTTTGGGATTCTCTGACAAGGGATTTCCCTTAGCTTAGCTGGAGAAATATCAGTAATAGTAATTTAACATCAGTTGAGAAGGAAAACTTATAATAAAATCCTGTATCAACCCGTCTGGCCAGCGTGGAAACACTAGGCCAAAGTCTCCCTACATTGGGAGAGGCCTAGTCCAGCAGTGGACTACGATAGGCTAGTTGACTAGGTACTAGGTATTTAAAAAAAAAGATATTTAAAAAATATATCGAATATTTTGTACTTCTATTTTTGCAGTTTTGCCGACGTCTGCGGTAGTACGTTCGATTGGAAGTACTGGAACGTACGTCGGAGATCACGGATTTTTCCAGTTTAGTGGAAATATTGGTATGCATGTAATTAAGAACAGTTTTAAAGAAAAGGAGCCAAAGTAGTTAAGCATATAATAATTAAGTGTTAGTTGGTTGCCTACTTTGGGTCTAGTTCTAGACAACCCTAGGCAGTATATCGTAGAATATTATTATTATACGTCCTAGTTAGCGATTGCATAACGAACCTGTTAGGTTAGAACTTAAACACTAAACACTTGCTGTTGAACGTAAGTAGCATATTGCCAACACAAATTGTAAACGGATATTCTAATTCATATCTTGTATATTACTAAGGTTGAAAATAAATACACAGCTTGTTGTAGGTACGATTAGAGGTGTTCTAACCGTATCTCGTACAACACCAATCACCTAAACGTGCCACTTGCGAGGCAGGAAGAATGAAACGAGGAGTATAGGAAAAGACAGGGCACTTGATATTAAATGAGAATAAAGATCCTTCAAGTTCTTACTTCTCTATTCTCTTAAGTTCTTAGCGTTGTTCCCAGTAATATCTGAAACTTTCATCTTAGATAGACCTTACTTTAGGTCCGCTTACTCCTTGTTCAGGCTTTTATGGAAGTAACTGCCGTCTGACCCTAGGTGGAAAACCTACGCCAGAACCTCGCATTCGTATTTCGTCAACCTACCATCTTCAAGATATGAACCATCCTCATCTGGGTGAATTCAAGTCTTGAAAGGTCCCATACCCAATCCTTTCTTAAAAATCCACAATCTTAATATTTTAGTAAATGTTATACGAAGTTACAATTTAGTTGAACTATAAACAAAGTCCCAAAAACAAGTTCCGAATAGCAACAAAACAATTGTATAATCGCAGTAGTCGCCTCACAACCATTACAAATCGAGGCACGTCCACTGCGCAATGGTGTTATGGCTCGGAATTAAACGCCAAATTGTGCCCCGCGCCGACGTACCGGTCAGACCGGTCCGCAGAGTAAATAAACACTAATGGAACACTAGAGTAGTGGCGGTACACACGCACAAACATTACGATAATACGGACGTGTAAAATGTGATAGCTAGCTGCTACACGCGAATACGTTCGCGTTTCTGTCATCATCGACATCGTTTTTATGATGATTTTCTAAACCGTGGTATGGGTAATGGACTGCTGAGACGATGTCTTGGGTTCGATCTCAGGTTTTACCAATAACTTTTCGATACTTTTCGAAGTTATGTGTGTATTTATCACAGGTTTATAAGTGCCCGGTTAATGGCAATAGGCTCGCCACCTATTACATTGAGACCTAAACATAAACTGGCGAAATGTGGGTGCTAGAACCTCTGCTTACCCCTTCGGGGATATAGGCGTGAGTTCATGTAATATTATGTTTCTAAATTGCGCTTCCTATTTGCGCTACGGAATCCGAGACCCACATGTATTTTGTTATATATATCGACTATTCTAGTAGCAACTGTCCCCAGTGATCGTCTGACTGCCTAACCCTCTAGAGGAAAATCTGCGTCAGACCCTCGTTCGCTGTTTAGCAGCTGCAATGACTTGCTGATGAGGTTAGCTTCGGCCTCGCGGATGTCGGCAGGTTTCGTCTGGCTTTTTAGAGTACCAACTATAACAAAGTCACAGACATGGCAAACGGGACCGACAGCTTATCGTGCTGACTGCAGCATGGGCTCTCCAAAGCACTAGTACCTTTACTACTTTTTCAAATGTATTTTTTTTTTTCAATATCAACGTAAAATTTCCCGGCAGAGTAGAATTTGGACCACCCCATCTCTTCCCATGCGGTGTCGTACAAGGCGACTTAGGGGTGGGACTGTTTAACATCAGACAGATATATACAGCCCGGGCTCAGCTTCGGTTGCATGGCTTGAGACAACAATAGTGCCCGGAAGACAGCAATAGGCTCACCACCTATTACGTGAGACCGAATTCAATGAGTGGTGAAATGTATGTCCGGGGATAAAGGCGTGGTTATATGTGTGTATATAAAATTTTACCCAAATTCATTTAACCATATTTTTTGTGATCAAATAGTAAACAAACATGCACACCTATACCCTTGGTAGATAGACTTCCATAGCTCCAATAATATTATATCTAATACCCATAAGGTGTGGTTAATGACTAGAGAGGTGCTTCTAAATGTCAATAGGTTTGATATTATAAGTAAATGTTGGTGAGCGTTTTACAGTACGGAGATGAAGGTCTGGTGACCTTTCGCCATCGTGTGACTTGCAATGAGGACACCTCGCTAATCGAACTAGTGTTGAAACTGATGATCATGATGGGACGCCGTCTCACTGAACTGTGACCGTGATCATCCTGGCGTCAATTCCGGCCGTATCAGAGGCCTTCACCTCAGAGTTTTTCCAGTCTAACTGGTACGCGACTGAATTCTGATACTTTCTGTGAAGCGACTACGATCAGCCACTAACACAACTAATTAGCGAAATAGAAATTTGTAGTTAAATCAGTTTTTAGGACTCCTGTAACGACTACCATAGATTGAATGAAATTTTAAAGCATTTATGCTATTCAAATCGATTAAGATATGGAAAAAATTGAATCGGTTCAGGCGGGAACGTTTTAACCACTAAGTCACAGAAACTTCACCCGAAACCTTCCAAAATCTTCTATACATATATCCGTCTTTCGGGCGAAGGTTCTGTGGCTTAGTCGTCTGAGCGTTCCCCCTGTAAGCTAAAGGGTTCGTATCCCGCCTGAACCGATTCTAAATAACTTGTCTAACAGTATAAATAGAAGACAATGATTGACTATCGTAGCGTATTTCCTTAACGATAGTCTTTTCACTTCCGTTGTCCAGTTGCTATCGATCAGTTCTATATAAATGCAGCTGTATTATAGGGAACGGTAATATCGGAGTTAGCAACATGCAGTGGCAACGGGCGAGTTAAAAATAAAGATAAAAATCGTTATAACAGGATTATTTTCAGCCAGTAGAACAAATTTAAATAGACGGCGAATCGGGAAAGGGTTGTGTGGCATAATCAAATAATAATGGATGTTTATAAAAGGAAATGTTTGGGTGTAAGACTGTCGACGTCTCATTCGTAAGCTGTCTGTACGCAGATCAATCTTTACTAGCAAAGTATTTAAAATGATCTCAACAGCTACTAATGATGTACCAGTTATTGATTAAAATTGTATTATTGTTCTAACTACTAAAAGTGTGTACTAAATATCAGAACAATCCATCAACAGAAAGATGTCTATGCCATGTGGTTACCGGCAAAGTAGAATTTGGACCACCACATCTTTTCCAATGTGGTGTCATACAAGGCGACTAAGGGATAGGGCTGTTTAACAACAGACAGATATATACAGCCCAGACTTAGCATCAATGCATGGTTTGAGTCTACAATGGTGCCCGGAAGACGGCAATAGGCTCACCCCTTATTACGTGGGACCGAATTCAATGATTAGTGAAATGTGGGTGTTAATCACCTCTGCCCAACCCTCCGGGGATAAAGGTGTGATTATATGTATACATGTATGCAATGGTATTATTCTAAAATGACATATTTACTTAGACATAAGGTGCATATTTGTACTTTCACATACTTACCCAGGACAGCCAGCTATAAATGCTATGATAGATGACACTACCGATTGTATTACACTATCCTAACACTTTATAAATGCGAAAGTTGGTTTGTTTGTTACGCTTTCACGCCTACCCTAACAACTACACCAACTACTCAACTGATCATCATACTATTTTGCATGATACACCTTACCAGTGGCAGGGAAAAGGACTGCGATGCAACATCATGCATTACAAAACCACAAGTGACCCCGCAAGGAGAACCTAGATATGGTTAAATAGTGTTTTAACATAACACTGTAGGTAATACATAAATTTATACGAATAGCAAATATTTAGATGGAATATAAATCGAACATTAGAATTACAAGTAGTGCTGAAAGCGACGCCGCGAGTCAACGTCCGTCAGCGGAGCATACAAAGTGAAGTTCACATCGCAGCAACAGCACACAGCACACAATACTGTCGTGAATAATTGAAAGGGCCGACGACGGCGACGCACCGTCTTGTACCGGCCGACCGTCCCGCTGCCTGCAGCACTTACGGTTCAAAGTGGGCAGGAACAGAGGCAAACTTATCGCGGCCAGCGAGATGCAGTGCCTAGGGTTGGCATAAAAACAGAAAAAGACTCCGCTCTCGACTCGGTTGCACGAACATTAGCGCTAGAGCTCTGATTGTACGTAATAAAAATGGTCAATGTTCCAGCAAGGCGAATAAGTCTTATTTATAACACCTGAGGGCATTGCTTCCTTTTAATGTTAAGGATAGATAATAACGCTAATAACGTAACGTAACGATAATAACGTAAAAAAAGGGGGTAGCTGTTGAAGTGTCAAGACATTTTAAAAGAGCTCTTGTGTATTTTAATTTAATATTAATATTTTACTTACAATTGTATGCCTTATAACAGCTAAAAACCTTCTATATCCTCTATTGCACCCTCTCACATAATAAATTCTAATTCATAATCACTCAACTGCATAATAACTTTGTTAACAAAAATGGATCTCTACACAAACTTATTTGCCTGCATGGAGGAGCTTTCAACCACATTCTCAAGACGGATGGCACAATATGAAGAGGACTTGAAGAATGCTGGAGGTGAGTCCACTATCCATAAGAGTGTAGCCAGTCTTTCTCGGGATTTCACTGATTTTAAGGGCCTTGTATGGAAGACCTTGGGTGCTCTGAAATCCCAGATGGAATTACTCGTGAAGGGCTTAGACCGGCATGAGATGGCATCAAGAGCTAAAGTTCTTCTTCTGCATGGCCTCTCTGAGGAAAGTACAGCGGATCTCACGGGCAGTGTCATAGAAGTAATCACAAATAAAATGAACGCTATAAGTGTCACAGCTAAAGACATTGCTGTTTGCCATCGGCTGGGGAGTGACACTGGTAAACCTCGCCCACTATTGGTAAGGTTTGAAAATCGTGCGACCCGGAGCCAGGTATGGCGTAATAAGTCTAAGCTCAAAGGCACTGGTTTAACATTATCGGAGTTCCTCACAAAGCCCAGACATGACCTATTTGTATGCGCTCGAAAGCATTATGGTGTGAGACAGTGCTGGACCTCTGATGGGAAGATTGTTGTCCAAGTCACGGATAATTCGCGGCATAAAATCGAGTCGGCGGCAGAACTGCAACAACTTCTCGAGAAATATCCTGTGGGCGAAGCGACATCTGCTAGTTCGGTCACAGTTTCGCAGAGGAAACCGCGCAAATAGATCGACAACGAATTTTTTCATACTTGTTATATAATATTATTATTGTTATTATTTTTATTGTTCTTGTTGAGAATTAATATTGGCGGTCAGTTACACATTTTTGTTTTGCTTTTTAGTTTGTTTAATTTACATAGACTTTGACGTAGCTGACGTCTTACAACATTATGTTAATCGTTCGGAAACGTCAATACTTAATATTTGAATACTAGTCTTTTTGCGATGTAAAACTTTTTTATAATTTTTTTGTAATTATTTTTTTTTTTTTTTTTAATGCAACTAGCGAGTGCATAGAGGATTGGCTTTAGGTTCAAACTACTAATTATTTATTTTATATATTATATAATTAATTTATATATTATTCAAAATTAGATATTTATATATTTAGTATTTTTTTTATTTTTTTTTATTTGTATGTCTGAAAACTCAGACGTTACTTCAGACTCGGATGATAGTTTTGCTTCTTGTTCTTCTTCGGTTGCGTCTAATGACAGTTTTGCCAGTGCATCTGGTAACAATAATGCTGCTCAGCTCTGTGACGATCTGTCCTCTATTTTTTCAGCCCTTCCTTACTATTTCAATGTTGTCCATATAAATGCTCAAAGCATTCCTTGACATTATTGTGATATGCTGGCTTCTTTCAATAATTCTGACTGTGTTCATGCTATCCTTATCTCTGAATCTTTTCTTAAGCCTTCACTCCCTTCCACCCAGTATTCTCTACCCGGGTATAAGCTTGTGCGTGTTGACAGAACTGGTAAGGGTGGCGGCGGGGTTGCTGTATATCTGCGTGGGGATATATCTCATAAAATTGTTGACCAGTCTCCAGGTGTATACTCAAATTTTACAGAATATCTTTTTATTGAAATTGATTTTAAGCACACCAAAGCATTACTTGGCGTATACTACAGCCCTGTGAGCAATATTGATTATTTCTCTGCTTTTGAAGTACAATTGGAAAAATTTTCGTCAATGTATGAACAGAGAATTATCCTCGGGGACTTTAATACCTGTCTACTAAAAAAAGATTCACGTAGCCGTAAACTCTGCTCTCTTGTCTCTTCTGTGGACATGCACATTCTTCCTCTAAAAGCCACACATAAGGTTCCAAAAACTCAGCCTTCGCTACTGGACCTCATTCTAGTCTCCAACCCTCATAAGGTGGCCTCACACGGTCAGTTATCTGCTCCTTTTTCATACCATGATCTCTTATATCTCTCCTATAAACTCCGTCCTCCGAAACGCAAGGGTAAATATCTATATCTTCGTAATTTTAAAGACATTGATCTGGAACGTTTGGGTGCTGATTTGGATGGTACTGACTGGTCGTCTGTTTATGACTGCGATGACCTGGATGAGAAGGTGTCAATCTTTACCAGCACATTGTTGTCAATCTTTGATGTACATGCTCCTCTTAAAAAGGTAAGAGTTAGACATCGTCCTGCGCCATGGCTTTCTCCAACTATTAAAAACATGATGTCAAAGCGAGATAAGGCCAAGCGCAAATATATGAAGTGCCCGTCTGAGGAGGGGTTGAAGTTATATAAGAAACTGCGTAATCGCTGCAATCGTATGTGTAGGGATGCGAGACGAGACCACATTCACAAGTCAATTGAAAACCTTGACACTTCACAACAATGGCAGTTCCTAAAATCCTTGGGTATTGGTAAGGTCGCCTATGACAACCTTACTGACATGGATCCCAATGCATTAAATGCCTATTTCTCAGCGCCTCCAACTGCTATCCCTATTGATGTTAAATCTACAACCTTAAATCTTCTCTCTTCTCTTCCACTACCTTTAAATACTTCCTTCTCATTTCGTCCGGTAACAGAAGCGGATGTTAGTAAACATTTAAAATCCATATCCACTCGGGCGGTCGGTGACGATGGCCTTCAACTTCCAATGTTTCTCCCCATCGTAAATCTCATTCTTCCTATCCTAGCTCACATTATAAACTACTCCTTATATTCTAACCTTTTCCCTTCATCGTGGAAGAAAGCTTCTGTTATACCTTTGCCCAAAGTACCCAATCCTACAACATACTCCCAATTCCGCCCCATTTCAATTCTTCCCATCCTGTCAAAGGTACTTGAGAGTATTGTTCACGATCAACTCACCTATTACCTCTCCTCTAATGGCCTGCTAAGTACTTTCCAATCTGGGTTTCGCCGTGGCCATAGTACTATAACAACTCTAGTTAAAGTTACAGATGACATAAGATTGGCCATGGAGAACAAACAACTTACAGTTTTGGTCTTATTGGACTTCAGTAGTGCCTTCAACTCGGTTGATTTTGACATTCTCTTAGGTATTCTTTCATCCATCAATATTTCTGCCTCTGCAACTAAATGGTTTAAATCATACCTCCATGGACGCTCACAATCTGTTAGAATGAATGATGCTTCCTCCGATTGGTGCGACTTAGTAGCAGGCGTTCCACAAGGTGGCGTCCTTTCTCCTCTTCTCTTCTCTGTCTTCATTAACGCCATCACGAAGGTCCTAACTTCGCATTATCACCTCTACGCAGACGACTTGCAGATATATCGACATTTCAAAGCTGATGAACTACCTGGGGCTGTGGATGCCATCAACAGTGACCTTGAAAACATCAATATCTGGGCCAAATCTTTTGGATTGCTGGTCAACCCAAAAAAATCTCAAGCGCTTATTGTTGGTGGTAGATACATGCTCCGCCTACTGGATCATGAATCTCTGCCTCCAGTAACATATGATTCTGTAGTAATTGGTTATTCCAAAAGTGTAAAAAATTTAGGCGTTCACATCGACTCTATGCTTGCCTGGGATGTTCACATCGCGGAGGTAAGTAGAAGGGTATACTGTTCATTTCAATCCCTCAAACGTCTCCAGAAACTCCTACCTCTTCAGACTAAAGTTACTCTTGCACAATCTCTCTTACTCTCTCTACTAGACTATGCTGATGTCTGTTATCTCGATGCATCGGAGGAACTGCTGAACAAACTCGAACGCTTGCAAAATCTGGGAATCCGATTTGTGTTTGGCCTTCGTAAATATGACCATGTCACGGAATATCGTAAAAGATTGAACTGGCTCCCTATTCGACAGCGCCGTGACCTACACATTCTAACTCTTCTCTATACTATTCTTCACAATCCTAATGCTCCAACTTATTTGCGGGAACGCTTCAATTATCTTGTGCCTAGGGGCCAACCCTGTCGTCTTTCTTCCTCTCTTCTGCTTCGCACACCTGCACACAGTTCCAGCTGTTATGATGGATCCTTCACGGTACAAGCTGTACGTCTTTGGAACGCACTACCTCACACCATTCGCAGTAGTAATACTCTGGACATTTTCAGAAGAAGAACAAGGGAACATTTTCTCTCACAATAATGAAGTCTGTATATTTATCTATGTATGCTTTGTATATTTATATTATATATGTATATATATATATTTATGTATATATGTATATGTATGTAGGTATATTATGTATTATGTGTATGTGTAAGTATGTATTAATATAATACTATGTATGCTATGTTTGTGTAAATACATGTACCTACCTGTTCAGGTAGGTACGCTTATTATCTTTTTATTTTTATTTCCTTTTCTTTTTGTTTCTTTTTTTTTGTAATGTACGCTTCACATCCCCTTTCATTATTTTATGCTTCTCTGCTACTCAAAGGTTTGCTGGGAGAGAACTCATTTTGAGTTAAGCTCGCCTTTGTACATCTTCTTTGATGTGTTTTGTGTATGATCTCTGTACTGTGTGTGCATAAAGAATTAAATAAATAAATAAATAAATAACGCAATAAATAGTAGTATAATCATCGACATTATCTAATTTGGAAGTAATCCCATTCATTCACATTGCCTCTTCTGTGGCTGTGACTCCTGTAGATACGCCAAAATTAATAACAAAAGACGACAAAACTTGATTTGATCTGTATCAAAATTAAGAAAAAAATAATTGGGAGACTTACAAATTATTTATTCCCTCCTTGGTAATCGATAAAGAAACAAAAGCAACACAATCCGAACTCCCTAGTCCCTACAGAAAGAAGGCACTGCCGGTCACATAGTACATACATACAATATGGGTTCTTTGCTAGTTGATTCCAGTAATACCTATTCAAAACAAAATCGCTTATAAGCGTCTATTCTCATTCATTATGTAGTAATCATCTACATATCTATCTTGTTAACAAAATTATCTTCCTTTGGTAACGAGTATGTCGATACAAACATTTTGAAAAATAAAATCATTTATTAGTGATAGACTCTGATAGCCCTGGAAGCGAAGTTGACACACCGAATCAAGAAACGTTAGCGTTCTATCAAGTGTCCACAGATTCGTTCTTCTCTGGATTTAGTATTCTTGTGCGTCCGTGTGTTACTTCGTCCACAGCCTGACATTCCGGTCACACGCACGTATCTTATTAGACGCGGTCATCAAATTGATTGGTTTATTGTTCAAGTTGCGATTAAACCAACCAAACATGTTTTTTGCACAACCGACAGAGAATATATTACATATCGAGCGTATGCCTCATTGAAAATAGAGGCTATAACAATTCTATATATTACAGATAAGTTTGAGTTGCGTAATGGTCTTGAACTACAATCGTAAATATTCGAGTGTGTTGTATAACTAGCGATATATTTTGGAAGAACTCATAATAATCCGTAGAGAAAAAATGGGTTGATCTTGAACCTAGTGGAGGTGATCAATGTCAAAGCTAAAACAGTTAGTTCAGCCTTGTCGCCGGTCAGCCGGTCACGCACCGACGTACAAGTATTTTCGCTTAAATATCGACAGCATTCACCTTCAAGAATGCAATATTTCTACATAGTAGTAGTCATACTCATGATGATACTAGTTTGTTACACGTAAAAACACTTCCATTTTATCACTTTGCTCCTACTGTATAAGATGTTTCCTTAAATTTTTATGTTACTAGACTGTCCAAAAATACTGTGTGTATTTTCTTTTTTCCAACAAAACTTACACTTTTGAATGTAGTTAGAAATCCTTACATCATCCTGAACGACAGTGACTAACAGTTTCGAACAAAATTATTTTTGGCAGGACCATCGTTTTACTGTACCGATTACTGAAATTACTAAACAGAAAATCCAAAGCTAAGCTGCAGTTGGTGGAGGATAATTTGCAGTTTCTCCACTAAAGAGCTGTAAAAATCTAATTTTCAGTATCGGCGAGGTCCTGGAGGTTGAAATATTATGGTCACAGTGCCAAGAATTAATGTATGACGCGTTGAATGAGTCCCGCGTGACAGGGCTCCGCGAGCCGGCAGCAACTCGTGCGCGAGCGCATGCAACTATCTAAACATATAGCATCTCTAGATGGCTATAGTTTACGAACCAGTTAACGAAGTATAGTTGTTCGTTGACTATTCAGATTCGTGGTTAGGTAATAATTTTCTTAAAAGATCTAACAAATGGCCTGGTAGAAGGTATAGCCCCTTCTACGATAAGGGTGAAGGAGAATTGCAGAAGTGTACTTGCTGAAGCTGTCCAACTAAGAAGAACTGATTAGGATCGTAAAATCTATTATGAATATGTATTAGTTCATTGAATTCGATCAAGATAACATAACTAGTTATATTTATTAACTAGCAAACAAACAATTCCTTAAAAAAGAAAATTCACAATTCACCTTAGAACAAGTTACTACAGTTATCTGTTTGAAAGATCAGCACATGAATATGTACTCGTAGATAAAAGCATGCTCCACGATTTAATTGTTGGAGTTTTGTTTAATTGTAGTTGTTAGTTAGACGCCATTGCAGAAAACGAATTTGAATTTTGAAACACTTTTCAAACTCTTAAAGTCTATGTTTAACATAAATATTGAAGTTTAATGATGGTGACTAGCTAGCATGGTACCCGACGTGGATAAGATAGTAGACAGATATATTATACAGCCCAGACTCAGCCTCAGGATCCATGGCTCGAATCAACAATAGTGCCCGGAATACGGCAATAGGCTTACCCTCTATTACGTGGGACCGAATACAATTACTGGTGAAATGTGGGTGTTAATTCACCTCTGCCTAGTCCTCCAGGGATAAAGGTGTGATTATATGTATGTATTTATAATTACCCTCATAGATAATAAAATCAGTAATCAAGCCAATTAATACAATTTGATTTATTCTCTGTGTTCACAATCAATCATTTCCAATAACGGAAAGGCAATAAGTCTGAATTCAACAACAGACATTAATTACTGTCTTAGCCGTCTCATTGCTCGTAGACATTGACAAACTGATCAAATCTGGCAGCCGTGTAATCGAGACGAGAGATGTAACCAGTGCCGACGGAACCACTCAACCCGTGTAGTTCCTCCATCACCCAACATTACCATAATGGTGTGTTTAACTATTCTATCTACTAGCTGTGCCACTCACTGGTCCGCGTGATTTTGGATCTGCTATTCTTCGCGTACCTAACCCTATTTCGAAAATAAAAGTAGCCGATGTTACGTCTTATAACATTGGCAAATATAGTAAAAAACCCGTCAAAATCAGACCAGTTGTTTCAGAGATTGACAAAAAAGCAGACACATAGATGAAAATTCAGAAAATCGAGTGTTCGAAGTCTGCCTGTGCTGTTTCAAATTTTTCCTATATTCATCGAAATGAATAGTTAACATACTAAATGCTTTAAAATGCCGTGTGGTTCCCGGCAGAGTAGAATTTGGGCCACTCTCTCTTCACATGCGGTGTCGTACAAGGCGACTAAGGGTTAGGGCTGTTTAATATATATACTTACCGCCCAGACTCAGCCTCAGATGAATGGCTTGAGTCAATAATAGTGCCCAGAACACAGCAATAAGCTCACCCCCTATTACGTGGGACCGATTTTAAAGATTGGTGAAATGTGGGTGTTAATTCACTTCTGCCTAACCCTCAGGGGATAAGGGCGTAATTATATGTATGTATGTATGTATGTAGAGTGTGTAGTATAAGTACCTGTAAACATTTAAAATGTTATGCAATAATTTAAAACGGTTAGGTTAATATTACAAACACTCACTTCAACTTTATTTATTTGTTTACAAGATATGTATTAAGCATAGGAGTGATGCTATGAAATCTACCTATCAACGGGGATTTAATGTCTCTTTCTAGTGGTCTGTAAGTGATTAAATACTTTGTTAATTAATAACAATTATTCACATAGCTCATCGGTCAAGTTCAAGGTACAAAATAAAACAGCACAACTGACAATAGCCGGCGGCTATTAGCAAAACAAAATGGCGGCGATTAATCATCGCGCGAATCATTACGGCGGCCATTAGAAATGTAAATGAAAGGTCACGAATATTAAATAAAGTTTATTTATTTGTATGGAATGTTGTTATTCGTCTACGTCTACTTGTGGTACAGACGCACATAATACTACCGCCTGTATTCCCAAATGAGTAGTAAAGATACACCCACATTTCACCAGTTATACCTATCAATTCTATTTTTACATAGACGCTTTGTTTACGGTAGGACGGAGGTGTTGTCTTGTTTGGCAGATTGTGGGTACGTACTATTTTACGCGACATCATTTAAATAAAATACGATTAAGACCTGACTATCCAAAAATTTAAATTTAAAGCTATAAATATCTCATTTAGACATAAACACTTAAATTGGTATTGGTTTTTTTAATCATATGAAGTAGGTATGGATTCATATGGATGATATGCATGCCAATTGTCATCAAGACCATCTTTTTGTACTATGTCAAGATCGTGCGAAGTGGAGAAGTAAAATCTGGAAAGCGGACCCCGGAGTCCGAGGTGAAAGTCTCGGATACGATCGGGACAAACGCTGATGCTGCAGTTCATCAGTGAGGAGTCCACCACATCCTCCTACAACTCTCCGAAGATTATAGACGTAAGAATTCGCGTTCGGGTTTGTCGCTAAGAGTCGTACGTGCCATCAGTCAGTCCATACGTGGTGTATGCTAATGTGGTGATGGCATGTGGTGCCACCACAATAGGACGAACGTGAACTGAATCTCACTACTCATGTATATGTGATGATGTCGTAACTCTAATGTGTTTCGTCAAATATTGTATTTTAAAGAGTTGTTTTATGTACTATTTTAGAGGCATGTGGATCACATTTTTGTATTCAGTTAGTCATTGTTTGCAGACCGCTGGATGGGAAGAAACTAAAGTGAAGTTCAGAAGATACGGGCCATTCCAGGTGCTGATTGGGATAAAATGGTGGTCGTTATCTTGACAGCCTCAACGGGTGTTTTTTAACGCCACGCTTAAAGAATCCAAAATTGTTAGAACTGCCTCACTTTTTCAGCTCTTTTTTATACTACTTAGGTGTAAGACAAGCACACAGCCCACCTGGTGAGAAGGGGCTACTGTGGCCTATGGGCGTGTGCTGTTATTGAATAGTAAAATCTACATTGATCATTATTACATTTGGATACTCACAGTAAGTTTTACCTACTGACCTCCAAACTTCAATATGAGACCACACTGCTGATGGCGATCGTCAAGATAATGAGGATTTCACCTTTATAGATACTTTCGACTAGAATAATGGGTGTAGCCCACACTATTGGAAAAAGTTTCTAGACAGTTGTATTAGTTTTATAGACAGTTCCCTAGATTGGAACATACGTAACCTAAATAGCTACTTGTTCTCGTATCATGAAGGTGCATGGTTTTGCTGTCATATCGCATGCTAATTGTGACGTGTTGATGCATTGTTTAGGAAATGTATGTGCTATTGTTTATTCAATGGAGTAGTGGGCAAGTGCCCAAACATGCCAACATTGGACTAGCGCCAATACGTAATCCAAACGATCGAAGATTTAAATTGCAACGTTATGATTCTGTGATAGTAGACCGCAGTTTATTTTAATTTGTTGTTAATGTTTCGAATTGGACTCCTAATTAGCTAACACTATTTTTTGTGTAGGTATATCGTAAGTAGGTACATCAACGCCATTGCAGTGCCGAAAGACCGAACATTTTCGTTTATGAGACGAGAAGGTGTATGTATTGGAGTGTGGTATGAGAATCCAAAAGAATGCCTGGCCGACTAAACATGGAGATTACTGCGAAAACGCCATAATAGTGGATCACTATACCTATGCGCCTTGGAAAAACTTCTTGCACTGTTTTTACTAACCAAAGCCCAACTAAAAAGGTTTATTAACTACTTACTAGTATCTAATAGTAATCCTACAACCATGATACTATATTATGTGTCTACCCATTACAGAGATTCTATTCTCTATTCTGTGGTATACCGTAGCTATGAAGCGTTGAATACTGGTCATGGAACATTTCAAACGAGTATCTGCCATAAATGGTAACTTGCCCTAACTTAGAACTTCATTAAAGAACCTGCTTGTGTGTACCCAACTAATGTATGGAGACTTGTCGAGCGTACCTCGTTGTTTGCTCGCCCACTTGACAAGAGCGCGTGAAGTGCCAACGAACACCTAACCAGCTCGGTACTGGGGCGTACGCTGCAGCTCATATAACATTCTCGTTAAAATATTTTGATAGTAAACGCAGTGGATGACGATGACGCAGTGAAAGTTCGCGCTCCTAGGCTGCTAGGTTGGGTGCGTCCAGCGCCATTACACCGGAGGCATGACTGCGGTTATGTCGTCTTGTGCCGCAATAATAAGCGTGTGTGCCGGCAGACTGGTGGGCGCATATATAATTACGGTATAAAGTTGAACGCTCACCTTGGCCGCGGCCCGAGCAAGGCCAAGGTCGTTAAAGCGTACCGCACCTTCCCACTACACTTCGCCGCACCCCCCTTCCTCCTCCCTCTCCCCCTCTCAACCCGTCCACACTCCTCAGCGGACTGCACGCGCACGCGAATTTTTTGCGCAATGATGTAATCTGCAATTCGGCGTGCGCGCAACATGGCCGCCCGACACGCTCAGATAAACATTTCTTTATGAACTTTAAAACGTCCAATTCTGTTATTTATATACACAAACTGTATTTAACATTGGTTTACGTTTAGGAATATTCGGCGAGCTTTCAGACGTTATACATAACCCAGTTCCGCGCGTACACCCGAGCTGAAGGATGTATAGCCGAGGAACACAGATAGATGCATCTGAATTAGCGCCGAACAGAAGCTGAAAGTACATCTGTTTAATGAAACTAGCAAAACGTTCCCCATTCTTAAAACATCTTGTTAGAACACAGACGCCAAATAAATTTACATGCACTACCTTGCTATTTGTTTATCCATGCCTTTTCATTAAAATAAGTAGCTTGTCTGGCGAAAATATTTAGTTTCATTGAAGTATTTCTACGGGAAACTGAATGGCGTAACGTGGGTATTATTCAGAGCAGAATGTGGAGCGATTTTTTTTTATCCCGTTTTCAACGAAACGATTTTTTGGTCTTAAGACAAATATTTACATCGTCAACGATTTCGTCTAACATAGCTTTCGGACGACTTATATTTAGACTCGTCTAAAAACAGCTTAACCGATGTTGGTTCTATTCTCCTCTGCTGCGACAACTTCACATATTTTTGCTCGCTCTTACTTATGTTATGACATGGGTTTTTCGTGGACGACTTGGGAGAGGTCTCTACTAGGAATAGCAACAAATGAGTTGGTTGATTGAATAGTAATGAATGTTCCTTTTGGTTACGTGATCGCCCTTGACCCGAGTCTTGCCGTGATATAGTGTGTGACCAGTTGAACTTGAGTTTTGAGTATTACCAATTTATGATAGCCAACAGGTTTTTGTATTGTTCGATTTGTAAGTACTAATTTATTTTCACCTATAGTTGGATTTTGAGCTTGTGGGCCATTAAATGAGTGTTCTAGCGTTAGTTCAAGCGGGGTAGAGTATTTCCCATTTGACATGTAGTAGCAGTATGTTGTAATAGTATACCTCCAGTAAATACTCAGATATACCAGTAGGTCTCAGTGGCCCACGCTCTCTTCCATGTCTTGTTTTTTTTAATTTCCTTGACACATTTCATCTTTTTCTTTTTTGACACGCCAAACTTGACTTCACCTCGCCTAATGGTAAGCTAAAGGCAAAGTCTCAGGAAAGACGGTCACCATACAGACACTAAGGTAATGTTACAATGGTGGCACTCAGCTTCGCGGCCTCATCAGATACTTTTTTCACTTGCTCATTTTCCCCTTTTTCTTTCTCATTTTTCTCTTGAATTACGAGAATTAAGTGCTTTCAGTTAGATGATACTTGCTAGATCGGAAAACTAGTTATTTCAGCTAACTAGTCATACACTTTCTAGTAATAACCATTCGGGCAATAAAAGCACCAATATAATAAGATAACAAAAATGATTGTCGCGCACGCTCGCAACTCTTGCGCAGAGCGAGCGACCGCAAGCCGCGCGCCACAACCGCACAGCTAAGTGTACATTACGCGAACAATTACACCGGAATGTACGTATTTGTTTTACGCATCGTTAGTACGCCTTGTCGACGATGTCGCTATGTGTGTCTAATAGGCTAGGAAGTATTACCATAAAATGGCCCCTCTATTCCATTGATTACTCTGGCCAAGTAGCTAGCAGGCCGTATCCAATTGCATGTTATTCAAGTAACATTCAGAGTTAAAATAGTATTCTATTTATTTAAGAACTGCTCGTAGACTATGTGTGCACTGTGTGTTAGCAGACAGCGGTACTACATACTATCATCATTCTCATGAGACTATAAGATACCTTCCTCTTTAATACCTTGTCGCCATTCACCAGGCCCAAATATGCTGAAGTATTCAGGGTCTATCCGTTATCCGTGTGGTGACGGAGAAAGAATGACAGCATCACTACCCCATCTCATATGAAGGATATCGTAAGAGACGACTAACGGAAAAACACGCAGACGATATCACTGCGAGAGTAAGAAAACTCGAAATAAAAACACTGTATGAACCCGTCAAACCAACGTGGAAACAGTAGGCCAGAGCCTTCTAATATTGGGAGAGGCCTATGAGCAGCAGTGGATTACGATAAGCTAATTGATTCAGGGCTTTCAATAAGAAGGTACAGCCTGCAAAATGAACAAAGAAAAAATTGTTAGAAAATAAATCAAGGCAACAAAATAACATAACATAAACTCACGCCTATATCCCCGAAGAGGTAGGGCAGAGGTGCTAGCACCCACATTTCGCCAGTTTATGTTTAGGTCCCAATGTAATAGGTGGCGAGCCCTTTGCCATTAACTGGGCACTTATAAACCTAATCTAGGCAACAAAATATACAGGTAGATATCAATTTGTACATTAAGATAATTCATTAAACATCACTACATCTTCACTTGTTGCATTAGCTATTATAACATAATCATTAATCAGTCTAGTGTCAGACACACGGATTCTGGGAACTGCCGACAATGTGACAACTGGTACAAATGTGTGAAGATCACAAGCCCTCAGTTGTACTGCGTGAGCATAGATAATGGACGACAGATGATTCACTGATCTAATCCAGTTAATTACAATGTATAACCTTGACTGTTATATTGCAGTTCTTGTTTTGTGTTGCCGGGTATTTTCCAAAGGAATTACCCATATTTATAATAAATACAAAAGTAACTTTTGTGGGTACCTTTTCACATGTAACACCTATACAAAGAAGATATTGAATACTTTTTATTTCACCTACTTGGTAGGTAGTTTGGTTTGCAACCTTTATGGCTAGAGCGAAGTTCAGGAGGTTCGTGGTCTGCGATCCGGGATTGTAGGACAGATACAATACGACCACTAAAACAATACCTGAAAGACGCAAGCAAACAAGTTTACGGAACCAACGAGGTAGTTATAACAATTAATATGTAAGTTATTGTTTATCAGTCTTATTCAACTTTCAAATATGGTAATGAGACAATGTCAACGGCGACAGTTAAATCAATGTCAAAAGTACAACAAGAAAATTATAACACTCTGAAGCGCTTTCGTTGCATTTGTTTCAATTTATTTTTAATCTATTACCAGCTCACGTGTTTCCTTCTTCCTACAGTCCCGGGTCCTTTAAGCGGGTCGTGAAAAAGCATATGATGATGCCGTCAAGCTGAGTGTCAACATTGTTACATGATATATGTAAGTAATGGTGGCTCTCTTTTCTGAGACTTTGCTTTCAGCTTATCATCAGGCGAAGCGAAATCTAATTGACATGTCCTAAATAAAAAAATTGACTTCAGATTCGGAGGATCACACATAATATAAAGGATATAGGAGGATGGATTCGGCAATACTGATAAACAATACGTTATAGAGGACATAACATGTCCATTCCACTGCATCGATGCGTTTGCCTATTTTACGCGTTCTCTTACATTATTCGACTACAGCGAAGCAAAAGGAGGGTTATTTTACCATTTGATCGATACGCGTAATTGAGAATAGAGACAAATTGCAGGTGTTACAGTTCAACTTATTGCTTTCGACCTTTACGATTATAGGAAGAGTGAAACAATAGTGCATACACGTGATATCCATGCGTATACATACTACCTACATAGTTTCACCACAGAAAACTACCGCCTATTATTTTGAGTTAAATCAACACAAAAAGTGAACTAGAAGTCGATATTTTCCGCTTCACATTACAACGAATCAATAGAAGTTTTTGCACAGCACACATTCAAGGTTAACGACATACTGAGCGCAATAAATAAGATTTCGGATCCTAATTCGGGATTATACGTTGCTCTTACATCCTTAAACAACGTTTCGAGTCAATTAGTGTCACGCTCACCGCCGTTTGAGAGTGCTTTGGTTCTCTTCGAGATATTTCGATCTAGATCATTACGAGCAAAGACTAACGTGCAACTATGTATCGTCTTAGATTTTATCGTCTGTCTGTAAGGAATACGGAATATAATTTCACAAGAAATTACCCCGCAGCTATCGTTTGTATGCCACAAATTTCAAAATGTTGTAATGTTTGTCATAATTCGGAACGTGATTAGTTACTGCTACATTTACTTTTAGTTTGATTATCTGTTCAAAATTGCAACTAATGATGTCACTATTTTGTGTGACGTGATTGGTCATTACATATTATGAGTTTGTCGAAACGAATTTCCACGCTAATGACGCTAAGGGCACTCTTTATTGGTTTTATATTCCATATTTAAGAAGGATGCTTCTATATTTTCTAAAGCCAAGAAGCAGCGTTCAGTATTGCCATATTAAAAAAAAAACAGTAATTTTTTCTTAATTTCAAATAGACAAACTTCAGAACGCTCTTATTTATTCAGTAGAATATTAGAAACGACAGGTGACAATGTTTAAGTGCACAATCCGCATTCTTTTTCTCAGTGCCATGCTACGAATGCTGCATACGCTGCCTGCCTATCTATAATAGGACGTGTAGTGGCCTGCGGCACCCTTCGCGGCGCGTTATTTTCGAATCAATGCCCAACGCGTGTTACAGTGTTGATGCGTCTTCCTTTTACTACTGCCAACGGTGACACACCACTAACTACTCTATTAAATGTATTTTTACCCGTCTGCGCCAGGGAGAGTAATGTGTTATCCGCGTAAGTATGTATGTAGTTTTTTTTGTTTCCCTCCACATGCCTAAGGCCTGAACGGATTTCGATGAATGGGGAAGAAAGGTATTCATCTCCCTAGTGTCATAGTTCATAAAATGTGGGTTGTCAAATAAATATCATTCAAATTTATCAAGTAGGGTATAAAAATGAAGGGATTTTGAAAGAGATTACAAAAATATTTACATGTCATATCATAGTTAAAAAGCATAAAATACTTTAAAAAAAACCCGACTGCTGCAAATGTGTACCGCTATCAAACTTGTTACGATCTTTTACACAGCAGTCGGGTTTTTCTTTTTCAATAATTAAAAGAAAGTAATAAAAATAAAGTCAAGGTTAGTTTTATTTCATGCAACCCTACTCCATCTATGAATCGTTTAATCACTTTAATATCTATGCTCGTCTTTTATTTTTTTCAAGTAAATATTAAATAGATTATTTTCCGAAACTCTACACGGCTCTGTTCTACAGCAATTTCCATGAAAAAACTACCTACACTTTGCCCTACGGAATCGAACTTAAAGCCATGATACTGAGCATTATATTCAATTGTAACATTAGATATACGTAAGTAGATTTAAATCGTTATTTTGGTACCTTTACTTCTAAAAAAAATTAATTTAATTTCTTCAAAATAAATTAATTTCCTAGCCGATATCGCCGGCAGAGTAATGAGTATAATGACTAATGAATGTACACACGTGCAGGGCCAGTGTTACCCCAGTAGGTAATTTCTATTAGATTAGATACTAATACATTTATCGGAGTATTGGTCATAGGCACAAATTAAAACTAGTTTCAATTATTCCTATAATTAAATCGGCATCCTGTACATTATATTACTCGGATAACGATAACGGTAGCGAAATTACCACTCATAAAAATATTACAAACACCCCACTCTTATTTCGACAACAAATTGCGATTACTTTAAAATCGATTCACAAAAGAGCCACACACGATTACATGCCCGTCGAGTGAGAGAGCCATGGAATTGCACAAACCGGGAGTGACACTGGCTCTAATTTGAACTGTGATGGGACACGACAGGAGCTAATGTAACGTCCATTCCAATCCACAGATGACTGGTGCAGGGGTGGTCAGTGGTCCGAGGGGTCCGAGCCGGATAACCGCCTCCAAAGCATTGGATAACACTGATAGCCTCGTGTATGTTCTCGGAAAACTTGAATTTTTTTGTTGTTTATCTTTGGTATGCCTGACAATAATTTTTTTTTTGTGAAGACCAACTTATGTTATAAAGTATACTATGGATAGACCATAACGACAAAAATGTCTGGTTTGAGCATGGCACAGACCCCTCCTAAAATGCTATAACTATGGCACAATATTGTAATAGGCACGCGAACTTTATTTTTTTTATATTTTATTTAACTTTCTACAATTATTTTAACCTTTAACTCAGGTTAATTATATACTATAAGGTTTTTTATGTTATATAATTTTAATTATCTTGACACGAGACAAAAATGTACATTCGTCCATGTTTAGTCTTAATAAATCACAAGTATCTTCATTTATAAGCTGACGTCTCGAAAATGTTGCAGTGGAGTTTGTTGCGCCGTTTCTTCTCCACTAGCGCCTAGAAAGCGATGTTACCATCGCTTAGTTTTAAGCAGATTTTGACGTCAAAAATAAGTAATTACGATGCACTATTTTGAGAAATAAAGACTTTGAATTAGCATTTAGTTTAGCCGGGGCTTGGATTGAGATTATTGGCAGTGCTAGCTGGCACCCTGTACGACCAGGTACGAAATGCATGACTACATTGTTGAGTATGACTTTATCATTCCATTCCACAGTTTACTCTTGACATTAACAACTGCGAATGTGCTTGATACGTGACGTCTTCCGTACCATGATCTAGCACCCCCTTAAAATCACGTGTATTGTATGGGAACACTTTCTGAATTTATACTTTATTTTGTTTTTAGTATTTGTTGTTATAACATAACATACATAAATATAATCACGCCTTTTTTTGGGTTAGGCACCCACATTTCACAAATAATTGTATTTGGTCCCACGTAATAGGGGGTGAGCCTATTACCGTATTCCGGGTACTATTGTTAATTCGAGCCATGCATCTAAAGCCTAGCCTGGGCTGTATATATATTTATCTGATGTTAAACAGCCATATCCCTTAGTCGCCTTATACGAGATGGGGAGGTCCAAATTCTACTCTGCCGGAAACCACGCGGCTTTTTACGTACGAAAAATTCCCCACGGATACTACCCCGCCGGAGCTGGTGGGAGAAGTTATGTCGGACTCTAACCGACTAAAACGCACGGCGCCTGTGGGTCGTTGTTGGTTGCCGAAGGTGAGGTTGACAGGCATATCTCTCGCACCTCGGCTGATGTAGGGCCATCTCTCTCGACCGCCGTCATTCATCGACCTCCGACGCTCGAGTTACCTTCGTACGTGGAAAACCGAGCAGCTGTGTTGTTGATAACAACAAACTTACGAGCACGGGGCAGCAGAAATACATCACCTGTGAAAATTTCAACTGTCTAGACGCGTAGTCTTAGTAATAAGGGTTCTGTTTTTACCATTCGGGTACGGAACCCTAAAAATCACCTGTAATAGAAGACTGTTTGTCAATTGACAATGTCATTAATATAATGAAATCGTAGAGATATCAATCACATGTTAGTTGTTTTGATTCGTGACACGGTGCATTAAAATCCTAGGCCAAATATAATTATTTGATACTCACATTACAACAGACCCTGCCAACACTAGAAATAAATATGTAATCAATGAGCTCTATTGATAACAACCTCTGTGGCGTAGCGGTAGACCGTCGGACAGCCACGTCAGAGGTCGCGGGTTCGATTCCCGTACAGTGCAAATATTTATACATACATAAAATCACGCCTATATCCCCGAAGGGGTAGGCAGAGGTGCTAACGCCCACATTTCGCCAGTTTATGTTTAGGTCCCAATGTACCAGGCACTTATAAACCTGCGATAAATACAATCCTTCGAAAAGAATCGAAAAGTCAGTGTGTGCCATGGTAAAACCTGGGATCGAACCCGAGACCTCGTCTCAGCAGTCCATTACCCATACCACTAGGCTACCATATCTATTTACATTGGTCTAGGTGTTTCTATGTATAACAATTGTATGTATTTACAAAAGTTTAAAATAAATTACTAGTAGTAATATTACTAAAACATCATGTTTACAAAAGAAAATATATCTAACTATGCATATTCACATGCTAGAACCCATAACACGATATGATTGAACTAGTTGGGCCTAGATAACGTTGTGTAGAATGTCTTATCTATAATCTATTTATCTTATAAAGACAACGATTATTATAAGGAGTTATTTAGCTGCTTGGGGGACAGATGTGGTACGCTACTACGCTCGTAACATGCGCATACGCACCGAGTGAACGTATACGAGCGCGGGTGGGCGCACGCCCACGCGTACAACAAAGAGCTCTTGAATTTTTCCTAGTCGTTATTAGATCATCACATTGTTCGAAGCAGGAAATTCAACTTTTTTTGGATTTAAAGACTCGATTAAGTGGCTGGGCTCATTCAGCTAGTTGGAATAATAAGTACTCCACTCCACAAGATAAACATCTCTTCATTACACGGTCAAGTTGCTCGGGACCGTGGGTCGTGGGCTGCAGTCCATTATGTATGGTATGGCCTCCAGTAGATTATGTCAGTGTGCATAACAAGTTGGAGAGCATATTTGTAGATAAAAATGTGTTATGTCAGATAATTCGTATCTATAAATATTTACAATACTAATGGCTAATGGCAAGTAAACTTTGGCGGTGAATCAAGCAGTACTGCGGTACAAAGAATATGAGAGCATGGCTAGTATACAATCATGTTTACGAGAATTGAGGCGATCATGATAACTATAGATTTGAACAGTACTAGGCTTTTGATTTGGGTATTGAAGAGCTGTGAGACTTCAGCAAAGATCGGTTTGTTTCAGTTTTGTAGTGTTCTCTCTATCGCACATCGGATTAGCAGTTTGATATCTTTACAGAGTAGTTAAAACAGATGGTCTAAAAAATATTAAAATTATCACTTCGGTTTTAAGACTGAAGAGTAGGTAACAACTCTAGAAAGATATGGCGCTGTTGACACGCTCTACAAAGACGTTGGAACGTTGTGGTGTATATGAAGATGTACTGACTAAGATACAGAAAGAGTTATTTAGATGGTTCTACGTGTAAAGAGGATGGACGAAAGAAGACTGACGAGACAATTTATGAACAGAGGATGAATGGTTGATGTAGAAATACATATTTCAATCAGATCGAAGGCAGAGTACTCGAAACCGGCGAGTATGAATGAAAACAAATATGAAAGTAGAAGAAGCGAAAGATGTTTGCCAGGATCGTGGCAAGTGGAAAACTACAGTCTCTGCCTACCCCACTGGAAAAAAGGCGTGACTGTATGTATGTATGTTTATCGTATAAAGGTATAGTGCACTGATATTAATGTTAAGAACTTTTGTAATACCTATGTTTCACAAATAATAAATAAATGAAATGAAATGAAATATATACTTATCTCCTTAAAATGAAAAGGTGTATACATATCTCCTTTGCCGTGTGTACATACATTACCCAAATACGCCTATGTCACGATCGAACTAATTCCCATAATATAATTGCACACGATGGAACGCGAAACTTCAAATTACAGTTAGTATACCTACATTTAAATAGGGATATTATGATGTTGATAAAAGCAATAAAATACAGGTTTACGCTAATCTTGGCAACCGGTTGTTAAGATACTTAAGCGGGTCAATCGTGGTCGGAGCGCGACATATCAGCGGGTATTCTCAATATAAAAACATAAGTTAAAAGAAAAAATCAAGAATAGCCGTGGTCTTATGCCACGTTTCTCTAGAATGTATGGCTTTGTTAGACTAAGTGGCATATGACCACGGCTATTCTTGATATTTTCTTGTTTAACACTTTTTAGAGCGTGTTTTTTCAATAGTCGAGTTTTAGTTTTAAATCTATTTTTTTTTATTTATATTATTTTGGGGTAAGCAATAGGTATAATTTATACAATTTTGAAATGTGCTAACATAAGCTCTTTCAGTTGATAGCAAACAGACATATTTATCATAATAGTCCTTTATGACCGCTAGAGGGCGCCGAAATAGATTCAGTGATACATTATGTAGCCTATAACCAGTAGACGATTGAGGAGTTATGAGGGAACAGATGAACCTACATACATAGGTACATAGCCTGTCAAAATCATAACCCTCCTTTGCCGAAGTCGGGTAAAAAACAAACTGCTTTAGAGGACAACGTAGGTAGACTGCATGTACTATGTATATAGCTGTGGTCTTTTGTATTTAGTAAATATTCTATTAGAATCTAGACTTTTTGCTAAGCTTTGCTTATTGCTAAGAAATAAAGAGAGAAGGTTGGGACAGCTAGGTTTTCTTGTCCTGTAGAGTAGAAAATATTGGTCTGGTCCAAGTCTAGTCATTATTACATGGATAAATTGACACTTCATTCAATCATACATACACATATATGGAATGAATGTAATATTATATAACAGACGACTGTCACATCAAAAAAGCCGAGGAAATTGGAAAAATCTGTTGCAGATGCATCAAAACAAAACACAAAAGTAAACAGACTTTTGTTCGTCCGTTACGTGTTAGTGCTACTTCTCGCTTATTTGCTTATCAACGGACAATATTGTGTGTGCTTGTATGTTTCTTTTGTAGTGCAAAAACAAGGGTTTATGAAGTACTTATCATAGGATAAGAACTACGGAAGCTATCTAGCTAAAAAAACTAAAGTATTTAATGCTAAGCTTAAGATTAGATAATGCTTTACTTAACAATGAAATAAATGAGACTCACTGATTTTGGTGACGTCGTTCCACTTCATGATGACGTCAGTGCAGAATTCACCTGTAATAATAACAGCAAACGTTAATTTCAGCATACAATTTGGTACCAAACAACGCTATTAAAAAGAGCTAACAGATTACAATATGAGGGTATAAAGCAGCCGCGGTAGCCTAGTGGTATGGGTAATGGACTGCTGAGACGAGGTCCCGGGTTCGATCCCAGGTTTTACCATGGCATACACCAATGTCTTTTTGATGCTTTTCGAAGTTATGTGTGTATTTATCACAGGTTTATAAGTACCCGGTTAATGGCAATAGGCTCGCCACCTATTACATTGGGACCTAAAAACATAAACTGGCGAAATGTGGGTGCTAGCACCTCTGCCTACCCCTTCGGGGATATAGGCGTGAGTTTATGTTATGTTGGTATAAAGCAGACATACAGCGGTGTCTTAGTAATAGTTTTTTGTGTTATGGGATCTAAAATACGGATAAACATTTTTTTTTATCTAATACTAGCTGACACACCCCAGCTTCGCCCGGGGTATATTTTGAAGCTTCATATCCCTTTGAGTCCGTATGTTTTAGTCTTCAAAATATGTATGAAAAATTGCCGGCTTCGTTAACATTTATTATCAATGCTCCGCTCCCTTAAGTAGTAGCGTGATGATATATAGCCTAAAACCTTCCTCGATAAATGGACTACCCAACACTGAAAGAATAATTCAAATCGGACCAGTAGTTCCAGAGATTAGCGCGTTCAAACAAACAAACAAACAAACTCTGCAGCTTTATAATATTAGTATAGATACACTCGCGCGGCCTGAACCACCGCGGCCACCTCAGTGGCGGCATGTGTGGCACTACAAGTCGGCAGACTGGGATGGACTGCGAGAATTCTTCGCGTCGTACCCGTGGAGGCAGCTTTGCTTCTCTTCTGATGATCCAAGCTCCTGTGCAACAGCAGTCGCTGACGCGATTCTAGTGGGTATGGAATGTTACATCCCCAACCGCTGGGTCACGACAGGAGCGAGCAAACGCCCGTGGTTTAATAGGCCCTGCAGGGAAGCTAGAGACCGCAAGCAATCTGCATACAGGGCTTGGACCACGGCTCTTGCCAATAAGGATCCGAACATCGCTGAAGTGAAGCGGAAGTTGAATGCTGCCTCAAGGTCCAGTAAAAAGGCAACGTCTAGTGCGAAGTTTGAGTTCATCGGCAGAATTGGCGAGCGGCTTGCGCGCTACCCATCTGGCAGTCGTGCATTTTGGTCGCTTGCTAAAGCTGCTGAGGGAAACTTCTGCCAGTCTTGCCTTCCGCCGCTGCAAAAATCCGACGGTAGTCTGGCCCATGGCGCTAAGGAGAAGGCCAATCTTTTGGGTAATCTCTTTGCGTCAAACTCGACTATGAACGACGGGAACGCCGAACCACCCATCATCCCCAGCTGTGGTGCTTCGATGACCGAAATTAAAATCACACAACGGGTGGTCCGGCGCGAGCTTAAGTCCCTAGATGTTCGGAAGTCGAGTGGGCCGGACGGTATACCGGCGATGGTGCTTAAGCACTGTGCCCCCGAGCTGTGCCCTGTACTTACACGCCTTTTCGCACTCTCATACTCCGCGAGGCAGGTCCCGGCCTCGTGGAAGACTGCGTTCGTGCACCCTGTACCTAAGAAAGGTGACAGGACAGATCCGACCAATTACAGGCCTATCGCTATAACCTCCCTTCTCTCGAAGGTTATGGAGCGTGTTATTAATACACAGCTCCTGAGGTACCTTGAAGGAAACGATCTACTGAGCGACCGACAGTACGGTTTTCGCCACCGTCGCTCTACCGGTGACCTTCTTGTGTATCTCACAAACCGGTGGGCGCAAGCCATCGAGAGTCGCGGTGAGGCACTAGCGGTCAGCCTCGATGTAGCGAAGGCCTTCGATCGGGTCTGGCACAAAGGTCTTCTTACGAAGTTGCCATATTATGGACTCCCCGAGGGATTGTGCGAATGGATCTCCAGCTTTTTGTCCAACAGAAGCATCCAAGCCGTCGTCGACGGCAGCTGCTCGGACCGCATGAACATAAACGCTGGTGTCCCACAAGGCTCCGTGTTGTCTCCGACGCTGTTTCTGCTGCATATCAATGACATGCTGTCTGATGGCTCCATTCATTGTTATGCGGACGACAGTACCGGGGACACGTGTTACACGGGCCGTGCAAACATCCCTCAGTCCGAGGTGGAGAAGAGTCGCGAACAACTTGTGTCTGAAATCGAGACTACTCTCTCTGGAGTGTCCGATTGGGGTCGACTAAACCTGGTCCAATTCAACCCCACTAAGACACAAGTATGTGTATTCACCGCTAAGAAAACCCCATTCATTGTAGCGCCGCAATTCCTGGGCACACCGCTTACCATCTCCCCGAGTATCGGGATCCTTGGTGTCGATATCTCCAGTGACGTCCAATACCGAAGTCATTTGCAGGACAAGGTTAAGTTGGCATCAAGAAAGCTCGGAGTGCTCAACAGGGCAAAGCGGTATTTCACTGCGGGGCAGCAACTCCTTCTTTATAAAGCACAGGTCCGGCCTCACATGGAGTACTGCTGTCACCTTTTTGCTGGAGCGCCTGCATACCAGCTTGACCCCTTCGACTCGTTGCAAAGACGGGCATTGAGGCTGGTTGACAATCCCATACTCACAGGTAGAGTGGAACCTCTTAGCCTTAGGAGGGATTTTGCCTCACTGTGTGTGTTCTACCGCCTATACAATGGTTTGTGCTCAGATGAATTGTTTGACATGATGCCCGTAGCTACATTCTATCATCGCACCTCTCGCCATAGGCAGGGAATTCATCCCCACACATTGCGACCTGAGACGGTACGCACTGTGCGGTATGAAAGAAACTTCATCCCACGCACACTCAAGCTGTGGAATGACCTCCCTGCTGCGGTTTTCCCAAGCGCCTACAATATGGGGTTCTTCAAGAGGGGCATCAGAAGGTTTCTTCATGGTCGGCAGCGCGAGTGTGACACCCCTGGTGTTGCATACGTCCATAGGCCACGGTAACCGCTTCCCATCAGGTGGGCCGTGTGCTTGTCTGCCAACTAAGTGGTATAAAAAAAAAAAAAAAAAAAAAAAAAATTTCTGCAAATTCATTCATACAAATATTTGCACTGACCGAGATCCGAACCCGCGCCTCCTGCATAGCAGTCGAACGTTTTACCGCTATGCCACAGAGGCCGTCTGACCCATAAAGTACGGAATCTTAAAAATGAAATATCAAATATTACTTCAAGAAATCAAAATCATCTACGTAACTGCACAACACAATTCTGATTGTGCTAGAGAACAGAGACGAACACCACCGAATTCATAAGAAGACGTTTATCTAATGGCCATTAATTTTAGATATTGCACAAAGATTAAGCAAGCTCATCACAGATATCGCTTGAAATACCGTGGGAAAGATGGTGATGGCTATCAGATACGCGATGAATGGTACCTCAGGTAGATATGGACGAATATTTAACGGCACTAGTCAGAGTATTTAAGCGACGTTAGCTTAGTGGTTAAGGAGGCGGCCTTACGATCAAGAGGTCCCGAGTTCGAATCTGGACATTACACTACCGACGTGAAACCACTCCTAGCACAAGCAATTTAGCTTAGTTGGAGGGGTTAAAGGGAATATTAGTAATTGCGATTGCTAATATTCTTTAAATAAATAAAATAAATAAAACAAATAAAATGAATAAAATAAATAAAAAACATAAAAAAAATAAAAAAAAAAAATAAAAAAAAAAAAAAATAAAGTAAAATATATTTTATTTCGAACGCATTGATTCATATTTTGTTAGTAACAATATACTTAGGACTATAATAATATTTAGTAAACAAATTAAATGACATTTTAAAACTAAACTAAAACTATTTATAGTCCAATTGTACGGCAGACATACATCTACGCGTACAATGGTTCAAAATAGGCGAGTCGTGTTTAAAAAAATAAAAATAATAATAATGAACCGATTTCATTTCCCCTGTAAGGGGCTGGTTGCGGGTTAAAGTTCCGTCTAAGCCGTTTTACTTTTCCTTTTTTAATCACTTTGAATAGTGCGCACACTAATTACTTTAAAATTTCATTAAACTTAGGGTATTTTGGTATTTATATCATCTGTATAACCGCGGTAGCTTAGTGGTATGGGTAATGGACTGCTGAGACGAGGTCTCGGGTTCGATCCCAGGTTTTAGTATGGCACACACCAATGACTTTCGATACTTTTCGAAGTTATGTGTGTATTTATCGCAGGTTTATAAGTGCCCGGTTAATGGCAATAGGCTCGCCACCTATTACATTGGGACCTAAACATAAACTGTCGAAATGTGGGCACTAGCACCTCTGCCTACCCCTTCGGGGATATAGGCGTGCTTTATAAAATAAATAACATTACTGTCATATGTGAATTTTACAGTCACTCCCTTCTTTGTAATGTCCACTTTCACGCACTCCACATTTATTACATGTTGCACCGACTCCAAATAATGTAATTGGGATAAAGGCAAGCAGAGGATGACTCTTTCACAGAGTGATCTCTTTCAGATTTATAGTTTTGATCATTACTTCTAATGTAATGTGTCTCGTAACATTTCATTTAACAGTCTATTTATTTCATATTATATCGTAAATCGTAGACGTTTTATTAATGAGTGTTAAATGTAAACTTGTTGAGTGTAAACGTTAATTTGAAATGTTTGAATGATACGATAAAACTAGGCACTAAAAATATGATTGAATGGCTATGCAGGAAAGCACCCACCACCCTCTTAATAGTAGAGAGAGTAAATAAAAATTCGTTAAACTATCTCTCGCAATTGCATTCGAAATAACAAAATTTACATTATAATGTTATTTTTAAGTCTGTGAGAGTGGGAATTCTCACAATGGCTGCTCCTTTAATTACAATGAAACATAATAGTACAATTCGTCATAAAAAATGTGTACTAATGCATACAATGAGTGGCTGTCCATTCGCGTTTGGCTAACTGTGTGTACACACGCGACTGGAGCCCCTAGGGGCGGGAACACACGAGTGTACAGACAGGACGGGAATGTTTATCATCGATGTTTTACCGATGATCTTAGCGTATTTTTTTTTTGTTTATCTAGGACGCGCCAACTTGCGCTCTTCTGATGGTAAGCTAAAGGCATAGTTTCAGGAAAGAGGGTCACCATTACAGACACTAAGTAATGTTAGAATGGTGGCACTCAGCTTGGCGACCTCATCAGATGCTTTTTTACGCCCCGCTTAAAGGACCCGGGACTGTAGGAAGAAGGAAACACGTGTTCTGGTAATGAATTCCAGGTCTTGGTGGTGCAGCAAAGAAAAGAGTCTCCGAACCGCTTGGTTCTTGCTCATATTTTCTGCACAGTGTGAGGGTGACATCTAAGCCCTGCACGTGTTGTCCTATGTATCAAAGGAGAGGGTGGGATTAGTTGGAAGAGCTCATCAGAACACTTCACTTGCCAGTTCAATACGAGGCTTTTACATCGGTAGTCCAGTATCTTACTCGATTTCCTTTTGATGTGGCTTACTCAGAGTTATACGGTTTTTATGGATAGTTGTTGTGCCAGTTACAGGTACTTGTGTTCTAGCCTTAATATACCTATATAGTCGTAGTAACTGATGGCTCTCAGGTCATTAGGTTTTCTATCTGTCATGTTGTCTGCATTGTGTGCTATAGAGCATTTAGCATGGCAGCAAAATCTTACGTGGGTTTATGTTTTTGAGGTTGAGTAGGAAAAATATACATACGTCTCTTTCATATTGGGGTAGGTAGAGACAATCTTTTCACTAGGTATAATCCTGACATGCAATCTGTTTCTTCCATCATCTGCATCCGAATCATTTAAGCATCAATTTCTCCGTCTTGGTCACTATATCCTCTACCATACCACAGCGTCCTCCAGTTGATCCATTAATCAATAAATCAATTTGCCTGTCGCAGTCCAATGCTGGACATAAACGTCTCCAACGGTATTTTAGTCCATCAACGTCAGGAAAGATACGTTAAACAAATAAATCATCTGATAGTCGCCAATATCCAGGTTATTGTGACCCAATTTCCAAGTTTATTTATTAAATCGTTCAAATTATACTTAAATAGCTATTGCCTGTGTGGAATTTTGATACTGTAAACTTTTTTCGTGCGGCAATCCCCTCGGATATCAACTCTTACGGCCCACGGGGGTGATATTGTCGCTCTCGGACTCACGAAAACCGCACGCCGTCTTCAAATTTTAAATTATTAAAGCGACTGGTACTGGTCTATCTATGGTTTAAAGATGGGCCGCTCAAGTGTTGGAAATCGGCGTCCACATCGAACCCAGAAAGGGGGAAGGCGAACGTTGCTTCACTGCACAGATGGGAGTGAAGTGGTGACAGGCAACCGTACCTGTAGCCCCACGACTGCGCTCGGCGACCAACCCGTCCTTTGCCTGTTCTACACTGTGCCCTCTGGTAGTCAGAGCGACATATGAGACGCCTTGGAACAGCTCCCTACAGGGCCACCCTCGTCGTGGCCGGTATTTACCATAGACGGCACGTCTCCCCTGGGAGAGGGGTGCTACCGTCTTCGTTGCCCAGGGTGCACCGCATGGAGGTTTCGGACCACCCACCCCGATCCCGTTCCCTCCTCTCCGGTTTCGGTTTTTCCTCCCGTTGCACCCATGCCGGTAATATAATCGTTTTCAAATAATGTACGGGAATCTACCGAATTTATGGACATTTTTTTTAATGGTACGTTCGACTTCTATAATTTAAAGTAAAAAAAAGTAATCAACAGGTACTGAAACAGTCTTGAATAGAAACTAGTTTATTGGGATAAGAATTATTAAAAAGGTACAGATAACATGGTTTGATTTTGATCAGTATTTTTATCAGCCACACTTGCATTTATTTCGGTCACGTATATTGCGATATCTTTCAAAGTGTTTATTGTAATTATATAGTTTGAATGGCAATTATTATCTACATTAAATGCACAACTTATGTAACGTATTCAATCGGATAAGGAATAACAGATGTACCGTTAAAAATAGCTTCGAAAATGACACATTATTTTATTTTTTTAATTTATTAAAGATAAAAATGGTTACTGTGGATTATCCCGAAGAGAGATTTATGCTATCGCGGACTTTATTGTAGACCTTATTAAGCCACACATTTTTGTAGTACATTAATTTGTTCTATTATTAGTTTTCACATTAATAGTTTTCACAGCGCACGCGATTAAGGACTTTTTAAGGTCATTCTTCTACACCTTGGGTTACATTAATGTAATAACCTCTGCCTAACCCTTCGGGGATAAAGCCGTGATAATATGTATATATGTACAAATATATAATAACGCCTTTATCCCCAGAGGGTTAGGCAGATCTGAATTAACACCCACATTACATCAATAATTGTATTCGGTCCCACGTAATAGAGGGTGAGCCTATTGCCGTATTCCGGACACTATAGTTGACTCGAGCTATTCATCTGAGGCTGAGTTTGGGCTGCATATATATGTCTGATGTAAAACAGCCCTATCCCTTAGTCGCCTTGTAAATTCTACTCTGCTGAGAACCACGCGGCTTTTAAATTTTCACAGGACTTTAAATATATGATAAGTATATTCTGTGGGGGTTACTTACAAGTTCTTTGAGGAAATAATCAAAGCCAAGCCTATGTCCGAGCCCCAGGCCTACACATAACGATCAGCCCTGTTTCCGCATCTAGTATCTCTTGCAACACGCAATGATAATAACGATGGTATCGATTAAATTGAGGCCGACTGTACAATGCACATCTAGCCGCACTGTTGCAGGTTCGTACATCACAGTTACATTACAATTCCCATGCAATTACAGGTTACATTGTGTACCAAATTTTTTGCTTTTAATAGGCATACCTGCCTTGCAAAAGACATGAACCTATCACTAGTACTTTTATTGTATTACTACTTACTATTCCCGTGAACGATTTTTTTAAACCAGCCGTGAAACTTTTTTTTTATTTAGGACACGCCAACTTGACTTCACCTCGCCTGATGGTAAGCTAAAGGCACTCTCAGGAAAGAGGGTCACCATTACAGACACTAAGTAATGTTACAACGGTGGCACTCAGCTTGGCGGCCTCACCAGATGCTTTTTCACGCCCCGCTTAAAGGACCCGGGACTGTAGGAAGAAGGAAACACGTATGCTGGTAATGACTTTTAGAACACACGAAAAAGAAAATTAGCCGCTAGCGAGTTATACGCTTAGCAACATCCAAAGTGATAGTTTCAGGAAGCAACAGCCGTCTGACTCCCCAACCACGAGAGGGAAGCCACGTCTGTAAATCTGCAGGTATACCAACTTGCAGGGTGACGTAAGCTTGAGCCCCAAAGATCTTCATGACCAACACCATACATCAAAAGCCATTGCGATTGAGCACATAATTGGCAATCCGCAGAACCGTGCTGTGTAGAGTAACTGTGTGTGTTCTACCGCCTATACAATGGTTTGTGCTCAGATGAATTGTTTGACATGATGCCCGTAGCTACATTCTATCATCGCACCTCTCGCCATAGGCAGGGATTTCATCCCCACACATTGCAACCTGAGACGGTGCGCACTGTGCGGTATGAAAGAAACTTCATCCCACGCACACTCAAGCTGTGGAATGACCTCCCTGCTGCGGTTTTCCCAAGCGCCTACAATATGGGGTTCTTCAAGAGGGGCATCAGAAGGTTTCTTCACGGTCGGCAGCACGAGTGTGACACCCCTGGTGTTGCATACGTCCATAGGCCACGGTAACCGCTTCCCATCAGGTGGGCCGTGTGCTTGTCTGCCAACTTAGTGGTATAAAAAAAAAAATAGATAGCTACGTGTGTGTGTTATAAGTTTATCTGTTTGTTCTGTAAGCAGTTGCTTTAGATAGTAAATAACCGATTACGTTTATCTAATCGTGGAACTTTTCCTTTCTCTCTATAATCATGAGGGATATACTATAATAAAGATACAGCTGGTCTTTGTAGGGCAACGGAAGCAAGTGGCCCTTGAGTTCACCTCCCGGATCGGGCAAAATACTATCGGGTTAATTCTGTAGCGGCATGATGTATAGAAAAGTGTCGTATTCTTATAAGCAACGAAATAGTTGGGAAAAATCTTCATTGCGGGTAGGCAACTCGCGCTATTGGAAATTCTGATGTTGGTCTGAAGTATGCTTGTTTACTACCTTAGTAGTACGAATAATATTTCAATATTTTTGATAAAATGAAACTAAAATATTTAGTAAGTAAGTACTAATAACCCTTTTAATTTAATACCTTTCAATTACTTTGGAAATGAATAAGTAAGTATTTTTATACCCTTTTAACTGCGCACCCTCTTACAGGAAGGGTGAACCGTCCATGAATGAATGTAGGTCGCACATTTCTTTTATTCTTGTTAACCCTCCACAACTGAGATAAACACCATGAATGGGATCACGTCGTCGTTAGGGTTAGAAACATGTGAGTATAAGTTTTACATCTTATAAAGAAGTAGCTGGAGTTTACAGCTTTACTTGCGTTAGTTATGAATATTGTACTGTAAGTACACTTTAAGCCGGACCACCATTGGTTCATACAAAATTTCCTAATAAATCGGTTACGATTTGTAAGCATAAAAGACAAACCAATCACAATATTTGTACCTATCCTCCTTACAACTCATTCAAAGGACCTAGCCTAGACGTATTTATTACTTCCACATTTCACCAACTATTTTCGGCGTTTTTCCAATTCCGTAACGCTACCTCTTTACTAGGAGCCAGTCTATCTCCTATTGTTTTATATTAAGTATATTTCCAAACTTCCCTGTAAGACGTCATCTCCTCCCTAGAATACTCTTTTCCTTGCTATGTGCTCTCACACGCATTCCTCTTACCTCCGCTGCTAAAGTCCTCACCATTCACACTTTGAGTCTTCCTACAACATTACTATCTTTTATTACATACGTTTTTGATCTAATTAACGTTCTACATGTACATTTTATCTAGTTAAATGATTTAATTTCAATATTTTGTATGCCATTGGCGACACTAGCTTGTACTATTATTTTTATAACATCTATTTATGATGAAACCTATGCTTTATGAAATAAATAAAATTGAATTTAAATCTTCTCTTACTATGTCCATACCAACACGACCGCTTCTCAAACCTTTCATTGACTGCACTTTTCAAACTTCCGCTAATACTACTTAATGACTATTAACGTTCAGTAAACGTTAAACGTACATCAGCTTCTCCACAGATGTTATCTCATTTCCTTCGCAGCCGCAATTATCTTCACGTGAAGTAATCTTTACATAAGTATGTCATCTTTGGAGACTGGGTACTTATGTCCGCTCTATCTATCACATTATGATTAACAATCTTTAATTCATAACACGTCTTATGAGTAAAAAATATAATGCTGGACCACTTGCTGGTCGAAGAGATAACATTTAAGATAGGAATTAATTTTGTAATAATTAAAACGCTTGCTCCGGAGACGATTTCTTCTATACCTAGGGACCGGTTTCACAGAGCACCGATCGCAGCCGGCATCGTGGATATAGCTCCATAGTGATCAACTGACGACCGGATACGGTTAACCGGACGAGAAACCTTACGAAGAACTGTATATACTTACACCTGTATAGTGTATATTTCCTAAGAGCACTTTCGTCAGCCATATTATCGGCATAACTTAATACTGGGCACTTTAATAAGATTCCGTGGTTGTTACTTGGTGTTACTTAGAATTTTTGAATAGAAAACCCAATTAACACTTTCTCTGTCACTGAAAATCATTCCTAAACTCCACGCACAACACCCACACTCAATACCTAAGTGCAATAGAAACAGTAGATAAAATTCTTGAGGATTATATGAATGAGTCGTTTCGTTCGTCTTGTGACCCACTTGTGCGTATTACATCGTCCGGGCATCGCACCCGTCGCATTTTGCAGCGTTTGGTTAATTCATTGGTTGTTAAACTTTTTAATGAGCTTACTTGTTTATTGGTTCGTGGTGGAGACACCGCACGCCATGAATAAGGAACACCGAAGAGAGAACATCGCTGGGGAGTTAATTGACTACTTGTATTCATTGCGATTTCCTTCACTGCAGACTTCCTTCCAGCTCGGTAAAGGCATTCTGACGTCATCAGATTACCTAGGTAAACTTAATCAGTGTCTGACTGTAGTAGTGATTGTGATTTACTTAGACCTGCTTTTACTTATTCAAGAAATGTTAAATAGAGTTGTGGTAGGATTGTTTATAGGCCCACGTAATAAGGGGGGGAGCATAAATATTAAATAAAAGAAAAAAATATTAACATCTACTATTAATTCTGAATTCTTTGTTATTCGTTTTCATTTTAATATATGAATAAATTTTCACGTATCATATCTGTATAGGCATAGTATATTGTATTTTTTGGGGTTGGATTGGAAGAAACAGCAACTCCTTATTCAAGTAATTGTCAGTTCTATTTCCCAGGCCACGCCCCAAGGTTTTCTAGGCAAACATATTATTCTTAAAAGGCCTAGATCAGTATTGTACAATTGCACAAAACACAACGGTGAAATGTACCTACGTATGCATTCAACCGAAGTAAATTTCGCCTAGTTTACCTAAACTACAAGTAACTTTACCTTTCTATTTGCACGATCATCATTCACAAACAGCCGACCGATTTAACTGGACATTCACCCTGAGCCGTCCACGAACTCCGCACCGACCAAACTTGGATCTTTTAGATCCGTTCTGGTTATTTGAACCAGTTTAGAAAAGCTGTGTGCATTCAATTGGGATATATTTTATAACTGTGTATGTTTTTCTTGTGCGATATAATTAGTGTGACATGTGGCAACACTGGCAACTATCGGTCGGAGCGCACTCCGCCACAGTGCAGGTCAAGTAGAATATCAACAATCTCAATTGATTTAATAATATATGCATTTACTAGACACCAGTAAGCTAAGAAAGATTAAGTGAGTAACATAAAGAGAAAAATAATGTTATAGCACTTATAGCATTTTTCATGTTTTCAACAATGAGTCAGATCATTAAAGAAGTATTAAAAGTGCAATATTTGTATTTACTTAACGAACTAAGTGTTGTGTTACGAGAGAAAGTCGATCAGATAACGGTAGTACACCGTCAAATAAATTCTTATTTTTTTAGGCGTCAAACGCCTTAAAAGGTTAGTACCCTGCTGAGCACCTGACAAAATGGTTATGACGGAATTGAAACGGCTTAAAGTTTAAACTAAACAGGATCTCTGATACTAGACCGATTATGAGCAGAAACGATTCCACATAGCGATAATTTCCACTATGTTTAGCAGGTTCTTTTTATGACGACGATGTCACTTTATTTTTATACAGGACAACAAGCCCATCTCAGTAAAAGGTTGCCCATGTTTCGCTCCTTTTTAGTTCAAATTTCCCACGGGTGCAGCATCACCAGACCTAACACTAAAACTGATACCGCCCTGCAAAGCACTGCCGTGCGTCCGCATGTAACCTAACACGAAGAAATCTACCTAGCACTTGACATTATACCCACGTGCTTCTTACCACGTTTTCTTTACTGTTATGATATACAAAGAAAATTGTACTTAACAGTTTCCATAGCTAGTGAAATAGCGAACACTGCAAGTGAATATGTAGTAGCATTTGAGGGGTATATCTGTGTAGATTTTCTGCGGCAGCGCGGTCGTGCGTCGCGCGGTAACCTCCTCGACCCGGTTTCGGTTCAGAGTTGAACGGCCGCCGTACCTACCTACTACTGTGCTGTTTGCACCTCGCCGCGCGACTATGGCATAGCCTGCCTCTACTCTACTGCACATATTCTAGCTCCAACATTATACACTACTTTTTTCTTCTAAAACTTTTATAAGTTTTGTGTGACTTGACTAACAACTGCTTTCGTAACAAAATATTTGTCATTTCTTGATAATTTGTTTGTCGGTTCATTTTGATATGTTTACGTCATTTTAGCAAGCAATTTACAGAAAAATCTATGCCACGGGTATACATTGAGCAACACGGGAGATTGTTTAAGCGTAACCACTACAAAAATAATAGTAATCAGACTTGGTGTAAGACGTCAACACGAATAAATCTATACATTTTTATTTTGGTAATGTTTTAAGTTTGTATAAATAGCGGCCCACTTTTGTTTGGAAGGATATTTGTTAAAATATGTATTAATTACTGATTCAACTAGATATAATGGTGCTACGAACTGCACAATATTTGTCTGTATTGTGCTGGCCCATTGTCGCCACGTTGGCATGCGCACAAAAATGTTTTCAATAGGAATCCGTTCCAAAAAGATTATTAACACTACACTCGCCAATTTTGAGAACAAATTCTTGAGATCTCTCGCCCAGAGTAATTAGGTTTAATATAAACATTAGTTTGATTACCATTTCCGGCGCATAAGAGGAAACATGAAATAAATAAAGGAAAGTTGATTAGAGTTATTTATACATACTGCGGTTTAGTTTATTTATGTATACCTACTACGCTCGTTCAACTAGTACCACACGATTCCGACAGAACCCCTTTTCTTAGCCGTAAGGAGACTTGGGGTTTTATCGATACATGTGTTTCCGTTTTCCGATAATCCCGGATCCTTTATGCGGAGCGTAAAAGTATCAAACTGAAGATCACCATTTTAGTATTGATCATTGTGGCATATTTGAAGTATTGGCCTTTTTTCTTTAGTCTTCATTTATGTTTTACTAAACTTTGTATATATAATCGTCTGTAAAATCTACAAGCTACCTGAAAAATGGCAATAGTTGTAACTAACAACTGATGTTCATAATTCTCTCGGCAATTTCTATCTCAAGATATTGAAGCTAAGAAAAATTAAACGTGATTATCATCTTAATTATGGCAGTTCACAGGTTAAGCTCGACATAAATTTCTAAGGTCTGCAACCCAAGTGAATTATTATACAAATAACAACATTGCAATCGTACTGCGCCTCAATTGGCAGAACGTGATAGTTCATTCACTTCGGCAAATGTCTTCAAATGCAAGTCTATTTAGATTTAATGCTGCGCCCACAAGCGGCCGGCTTTGCGCTAGACTCAACGTATAATCACTCCGTAAGTTACCTCCGTAATAATACGTGGTATGTCACAGTGCTTTGTCATTATATTTCCAACCCCTCCAATTTCCTTCTGATTAATTCATAGCGGGTTCCAAGACAGTTTAGATTTTACGGAAACCCCGACAAAATGTTATAATTATTATCTTCTATATTAGGTACGCTGTCCTGTCGGTCACATTATGTGTTCTAGCGAATAAAGTTGCACCATAAAACGGCACCAATTACGTCAGGCTATAATTAAGGGAGCGGACGAAACGAGATTCACGTCGATCAATTTAAACAGGTTTCAAATTTTATGGTTACACCACTTAAACGTAACGATTTAAACCCCCGGGTTGGCGTAGGGTTGCTCATTACTACAGCGGTGAGGAAGAGTGTCGTAAAAACGATATTCGAGAAGTACCGGCCTCGGGGACCGAAGATAACGGAAAACACGTATCACCGATCACCGTTGTGGACCGGCGACAACCGGCGTTCCTTATTGATTCGCCCATTTGCAGGCGCATGAGATACTGGACACCGAGACACTACAGTATCTAAGTATAGTTACCGGCATATATCTTGACCCCAATCACGTTACAAAATGTACTCTGTATGCGCAGTAATGGGTGTTTGAGTTTGCTGCTATTGTGGGAGGCAATCCAGCGAAACTTGATGATGTGAACTAGAACAGATTCGTGTTGCAGCCATATACAGGCTCACATCATCAGCTACGTACCCGTAAGACCTCAAAGTTTGGACCCTATCACAAAAATACCCGGGTACAACTTCATTTCAATACCCATTCAATAGTCAAGGCACAAACTTTGAGGTCATATGGGTACGTAGCTGATGATGTGAGTCAAATAATTTACATCCATTATGGTGTGGTGATGGTGTAATTTTAGGAATATTTAGCACTATTAGTCTTCAGTCAGTGGAGCCTCCTAAGTGCACAACATTAGTTTTTTCCGCGGATTTACATTTGGTTTACAGCTATTATTATTAATATACCATCTATACTTAGATATCTAGGAATATCTCCAAGACTAGACCCAGGACGAGACTAATTACTTTCTAGGGAGAATACTCTGTCACTTGAGGTACCTGTATCTGTCCTGAATTACTGAAATTCTCGTCTGCATAACTTTTTCCTTTTATATTTTTGGGCAACCGAACAAGGATATCTAAAGTGTCATATTTTGTAAATGAGGTCCAGATTTGAGGGTCCAACGGGTGCTTAGACAAAGTTAACAGTGCTTCAATTATTTTTCACGATTATATTACATAGATAGTTACAACTATTACCAGTTAGCTTCATAATAAAAAGTGACATACTATTATAACTCTGTCGTTGGCCAACGTCAGCGAAAAAAACTGTTGAGCGATAGCACAACGGTTATAATGATATAACGAAACACAAAAAGGTCTATCTGTTGTGCAACTCTCTCATCAGCGGCTCGACAGTTAGCTAACAGCAAAAACTCGACCAAATTGGAAGACAACTAACTGGCTGTAATAGAGCTCGCGTAGACAGCAACCAACAGTGTCATGATAGGAGATTGCGAATAGTTGTGGAATACCGTCAACAGCATAAGTAACTGAACACCTTTCGATTTATGAAACGTATTAGCTCTAAAAATCCGTTCAGGGTCAAAATGTCCAACGGTGTCAAAATGTCCAAATCCAAAAATGTACAATTCTCAAAATGTCCATTCCCAGAATGTCCAATCTTTGAGAATGTGGTAAATATACAAAATACACTATATTTTACAAGGTAACAATAAATATGATATTTTTCACAGTGGTGACAATTTTTGTGGTAGTCTCTGGGAATTTCTAGCTTCTGGTTATTTTATTTATTGACCAGTAAATCTCTATCGTAGCTCATACGAAAACAACAAGTCTTAAGATAATAAGAATAATGACAATATTTTTACGAGGCTCTCGTTCTCTCAATTTTCGTAGCTAGCTGTACCTATGCACAAAACGACAGGTTTTTTCGCACAGGCTCATTTAATTTACTACTGATGTTTGTTACATCATAGAATCAGTGTACTTCAGTGGGGAGCTGATTCGATTCCCAGGTGAGACAAGTGATATTATTTTATAAGAAAAGTTTAAGTAGTAGCAAGGCGGTGTCTATAGAAGGCAATAGGCTGCCCTTTTTAGAGGATGTGTGAGCCATATGATATGCCTACGTGGTAGAGTTACACGAGAATATAGTGTGTATTCTCGTGTCGCAAATGTTCATGGGCTAAGGTAACCGCTTGCCATTACGAGAGACAAGTGTGAGATTACTACCTTTTAAACGAATACAAGTAAAAAAGTTTGACAATCAATTGAAAACTCGTTATTTATGAATAACTCCTCTCAGCTGTTCATATCGTTTGCGCTGATAACGAAACAATCTTTGCAACGCGTTCTACGATAGAACTTTAAAACGTTGTATAACTAATTTCAACTTCACTAATTAAGTAGAAAAAAAAAATCGGAAATTTAGAACTCACCCCTACTCTTGTGACGTCACCGAGGGTGAATAAGATGTTGGGAGAAGTATTTGTCAGTATCGAGTATTTTTCTCAACTGCCGGCTGCCGGTCGCCACGCAATATGGTTCACTCGTACAAGTTTTGATTATGCGTCGATTACGGGCCCAGCTGATTCGGTGCGCGGGCGCAGACGGGCGCGGGGGGCGGGTTCGATGGCGAGCTCGCCTATTGGCCGGGCACCTCATAATCTTGCGCGAATGGGCTGCCTACTGCGCACGCGACTCGCTTATTATTCCTCGTAGTATTTGCTTCTTAGGACTTGAAATGTCCATTTTATGCGTCGGTTAGTAACTACCCGAGGCGAGTAATGCACCTTCAAGTCGATGTTACCGGACACCTTCCAAGCTGTACGGATTTCTGCTGCCTGTTGCAGAATAACTAAAAGAAATCGAGTATTGAATATGGATACTATAAACTGATTTACTAATAATAACGATAGTAAACAAATAATATATTTAGGTATTAGGTATATATACTATTGTTCGACGACTAAACTGAAAAGATCATATCGAAGAGTCACGAAAACAAATCAGCAGTGCCTCATATGCACATAAACTTGCCCCGACATTTAGTACCTACAGACACACTACTCACTGCATACGAGTATCATGGTCTTGTAGCGTCTAGTATATTAAGGTACGGGACAATATTCTGGGCCCGCTCTACTGACAGAGAGATTGCATTTTTGGCACAGAAGAAATGTATAAGGGTAATGTTTGGACTCAAATTCACCGACAGTTGTAGCCCGTACTTTTTAATTTTGGAAATGGTTTTATTTGTTAAGCAAAACACTCATTGGTTTCCACGGCTTTCGCATGACTTTGTATGAGGTGGTAAATACATAAGTTCTTATGTATTCGGTAAATATGTTCACAGAGTTAGTCAACATCATCATACATCCCGGTTGCATCGAAAGCGTGCAATTTTTTTAAATGCTATTTAGGTGGCAGACGAGCACACGGCCCACCTGATGGGAAATGGTTACCGTCTATGCAACACCAGGGGCGTTATACTCGTGCTGTCGACCATGAATTGGAACCTGAAGTCCCTTCTCTTACTCTTTCTCTTGATTTGATTAAATTTTGGTTATGCGGTAGTGACTGCTATTTGAAGTTTCCACTTGTGCCAGGCTCGTCCGTAAATCAGGCAGGTGTAGGTACCGTGTATCGACCGAGTGATTTCGGCACGGGCTCTGAAGACTTTGGTGAGACCTCAAAAAAACCCAAATATTTTACACGATAAAAATTCTGTTATTAATCATTTGAATTAATAACAGAATTTTTGTTAAACTGGCTTAATCTTAGTTTGTTTATTCATACTCGCGTATTTGGTGAACATACAAAACCATAGATCGTGGATTTAACTGTAAGGTCGTGTCGATATTAAGATAGCTGAACGAACTTAATTGTGACAAACTGACTTACTCAATAGACTGGATGACGCTGATCACTATTATTTTTTTCAGTATGAATCCCCACGGATACACCCACACCGGAGTATGTGGGAGAGGTTATGTCGGCTTGCACGGCGCCTGTGGGTCGTTTTTGGTTGCCGAATATGAGGTTGACAGGTATATCCCTCCGGCTCAGAGCCATCTCTCTCGATCTGGCCCCCCTCGGGTACGCTGATCACTAGTCAGCCAGGGATAACAGTGAACGAGATAAAATTCTAACAATAGAATAAGCAATAATATTTATAAAACGATGGTCTTGCACAAGCACTGCCTATAGGTTTAGGTATGTAGTAAGCGGACCCCGGACTCCGGGTGAAAGCCTCGGATGGGACAGGGAGTAATGCAAAGATGATGATGAGATAGTTAGAGCTGGTACATCCACATATTTTGACTAACTTTTGAAGGAATATATTCGAAATTACTAGTATCCCCTAGCTGAGCTGAAATTGGTTGTGTTAGGACTAGGGGTAGGCACGTCATCGGTAGTGTAATGGCCAAAATTACAACCCAGGGCCTCTCAATCGCAATTCCGATTCCTTAATCACTAAGCTACCTAAGTTCGACACCGATTGTAAGTCTTAGTAATTACGAAATGTATTTTCAGCAAATTAGGTTTCAAATTCTAATTCGAAAGTAATTTTCTAAACGCTATACCTTGCAAAATTGTTGTAAACACGTAAAAATGCAAACCACTTATTATTTATACTGTTGGTTGATGGCACTTGGTGGAATTTGTTGTAACACATATTGATAACTCACTTGTACTTTTCCATAGTATTTTTTTTTCAGGTTTAAAAATATACTGTGGAAGGAGTGCAAGTGGTTATGAATTTCGTCAGAAGTAAATCAACCAATCAACTAATAGTTTTCATATAATATATATTAATATTAACAAATTTCATGTTATTTTATGATCAATTGTTTTATTTGTAGACATGACATCGGCGCCTATATAACTCATAATTAATAATAATAAAAAAGAAAAAAGAATTGTTAATATTATTTTATAATTACATACTAACATAGTTATAGGTCAACATACTAATAAATTATGGATGATTTTATCTGAAATAAATCTTATCTTATCTTATCTTATTAGCGCACCGCAGTCCAGTGCTGGACATAGACCTCTCCCAAAGAGCGCTATTTCGTCCGGTCTTAATAAAAGTAAATAATATTTTACTATTGTACTATTTTATCTTATTTTTGGCATGGCTGTATCATAATTGGAAAATAATAATATGTAAGTATGTATGTATTATGTGTAATATTATGTAGGTATATATGTATTATGTGTAATATGTTGTGTGTTCTTGAATAAATGCTTTTTCTTTCTTTCTTTCTATTATTATGTCTGTAACATGGAAAAAAGTTGTCAAACTTATCTACATGTACCGATATTTTTAATTTAAACGTATGTCTGTATGGTGAGACATAGCGAGACACGTACGAGCGGTTCATCCGGTCAGTACCTACGCCCCCGCCAAGATTCCTAAACAACTAAACAATTTAGTGTAAATATTTTGTAATACATTTACGAGTTACAATGGAGCAAAACACAGGCGGCCAGTTGGGTCACCGCATTGTTTGTTAGAATAGAATTAGTTATCAGCGCCATTGTGTCGGCCTCGAACCCAGGAATCATCGGCATGCTAATGAATGATACACTCGATCATCGAACGAATGAGCCGCACGGACGCGGACGCCGTTCTCCGATTAGTAAGTTTCGAAATGGCTTGCTAAACCTCGCTAACAGGCAATTCCGCTAATCTTATGGAATGTAGCCAATTATAAAATAAACATTACGCACTCTGTCTAATGCCGGTGCAATCACCATCAACACACATTCGCCAGATTACCCGCGGACCCACACTAACAGCGAGTTTGATCAATTTACTAAACAATTTTAGTAATCATATGTATGGGCAGCTATAATTTTAATAACTAGAAGCTCTGTAGGTGCGTAGTGTGTACATAATATTCTTTTAGATTCACCAGTCAATTACTAAAATGATATACGGACCAGAGAAGTTTTATGATCACAAAAAAGTCGGAAAATTATCCGGCTCCATTGACATGGGTCTAAGTAATGGCCATAATGATTTTCCATGGACGTACGAGATACAGTTACACGGGCAGCTTTTTCTCCGACAGTCGTGGCAGGAGGCAAGTGTACGCCGCGCAGCGTGCTTTTTGTGCGCCACGACGCGACGCGCTCGCCATCTTGGGCACTGCGCGCGCGCAGGGGGCCCATTCACTGCGCAATTGTCAATTGATGAGGCGAAACACGATTCACAAGCTCTAGGGCTACCAAGTGAATTCCAATTATATTTAAGTCAGGAAGAAAATGCTTTGAAATAAGCCATAATAAAAATTAAATATATAAATGAATGCATAACTCTTTTTGTGAACCAATTTCATATTTATTAATAATAATAATAATAATAATAATAAAGCCTTTTATTCGGACAAAATATACAATTAAGTTTTAAAAAACCACTGCACTGTTTTTTTTTTTTTTTTTCGAAATTAAGTATATTCGACTATTTGATGCTTCTTTATTTTTTTGTAAGTCCGTTTGCCAATTGGCAAAGGCCTCCTCCAATCATATTTATTAATGTCCTAAATACTATTGGACAGGTTATGAATGCAGAAATTTAAAGACAAGTTGTAAAAAGCGCAGCTTATCAGCAACATAACGAAATGATTTTTAAATAGTTTTAATAGACTTCTTAATATGAATATACCTAAAACTTAATAATAATACAAAAATATAATACAAGGTTATTGACCCGATTTCACAAAAAAAAGTAGATCATTACAGTATTTTGGCAGCCACCACTCGCTGATGCTGTTTAAAAAATCTCATTCTACAATAGTTCATGATTCAACAGGCTCAAAAATTGGCCTTACATATGTGTGGAAAATATTCCCACTAGTTACAAGGGCAGCCCTGCTTGCATCGCATCCGGCAGCCATCTCCCGAGTTCCGTGAGGCTTCGGAGAAATGCCCACCAATTAATTTATCCACTTTTGGATGTATGTATTATGTTTTATTCATAATATAAGTAACGACAGATACGATTCAGTGCTTGGACGATTTTTGGAAGAGTCTCTTGAACTCATCACTTGTGAGAGTATCTTCGGGGCCTTTAATTTTTTTTTTTACTTGTTGCTTCGTTGAATGTTGAATGAACTATCAGCATGGTCTTTGGTGATGTGCCAATATAGACGACAATCGTCTCTCCTCCCTTTTATGTCAGACTTTTCTGCCTAATTCTCAGAGAATACATACATAGGCGTGGGCACATTTTTTATGAAAAGGAGTGACTAGTTTTAAAACAGCTTGAGAGGCCACTATTAATCTTTACTTATATAAAACATGAAATGTAGCCAAGCTATTCAAAACATCACTTAACAATTCTGCCAGCCTAACCAGCCATATAATTGGAGCCATTTATTGAATAAAAGAGCTTTTCGAATGGCCTAGCTCGGCACACAATACGAGTACATAATTACAATAATGAGTGTATTCGTACCGATGATGTCACACCGCAGTCCGTACAATATAAGACAACGTTCGGAGAGGCTTGCGTTCGCGCATGGCTACGTGGGCGCGCCGTACGCGCATGCGCGGCCACCTGAACAAACACTAACACACCCTGTACACTGTCAAGGACACGCTATTTTGTTGTTACTGGCAGTTTTATTTAAGTACTGTATGTGTAAGTGGGTATATGTAGTTTTAACGAACACATTCGCAATTTGGTTATGGACATAGTAGGTAGGTACCTATACTGTTAACGACTAGGCACTAGCACTATTTACTGTCAAATTGTAGCTATGTAATACATACACACATAAACACACGCCTGTATAGTGTATATTCCCGGCAGATAACGTTTCAGCAGTCCGGTTATGATTTTCTGTTGCATGTAACTGGGAGCGCACATACTCCTACTACTGTGATTTCTATAAAACAGAAACAACAGAAGTGGCTCTCGAATACCCCGAACATGTCATTCGGAGTGCCAGGGATGGTTTAAACTGTCTTGGAACTCGCAAAGGACTTCATCCTAATGCTTATCCCTCTTTACTAACCGGGACATAAATACGACTTAAAAGGAACAGAAAGCAAGATTGACATAAAAAGAACGAATGGATCTTTAGCTTTAGCACTCGTATCACTCCTATAACCTTTTTTTTATGTGCGCAAAATCCCCACGCATACAACCACCGCCGAGACCGGCGGGGGAGGTTATGTCGGACTTGAACCGACTAAAACGCACGCCGACTGTGTGGGACGCAGGTTGCTGGAGGTAAGATTATCTAAGACATAACCCTCGCACCCCGGCCGACAATATCCCTCCTATAACCTAACATAATAAGACAATCTACTTTTCAACTCCCGCGCATTTCTTTATTTGCGACCAAGTCGAAAGTTGTAAGAACTAAAACACAGTACTTATTAAAGTTTTTATTATTAAGAAAGTAAAATCCTCTGATATAACATAACGTGTGAACATAATATTAATTATATTTTTTTTAATTATGAATACGTGCTTCCGTCACATGCAAGAAAAACTTAATTTTTGCTTTACTACAATTAATTAGATGTTTACTGAATATATAAAAAGATTATTTTGATAAAAACACCTATTAACAATAATGTACTAAAAAGGAAAAAAATGTGCCATGCAATATATTTAAGATTAAAAACAGTTAATAAATTGTATAATTGGACATGGTGAGCATTTGTATGAAAACAATTATGAAAGTAGAAAAAGCGAAAGATGTATGCCAGGATCGTGGCAAGTGGAAAACTGTAGTCTCTGCCTACCCCACTGAAAAGACATAGACGTGACTGTTTGTATGTGTGTGTACCTAATATTAATTTATGTAGTTCATTAAGTATAGCGAACTTATGGCATTAAAGCAATTTATCGTACGAAATGTCAAAAAAGAAATATAAATTACTTGACTTGATAAGTTGTATGACGGTGTACGCTTACAGGTGCTGCTAAGCCTGAAGGGGGCAAAATAATACCTTATACGAGGCATCAACAATGCATGTTGGTTAATTGACGACCTCCGTGGCGTAGCGGTAGAGCATTCGACTGCTATGCAGGGGGCGCGGGTTCGATTCCCGCTCAGTGCAAATATTTGTATGCATGAATATGTATATTTGCATTGGTCTGGGTGTTTCTATGTATTGTATGTATTTACAAAAAAAAAAATCTAAGTATGTTTATCCGCATTCTAGATCCCATAACACAAGCTAGTTAAGCTATGCTTACCATGGGTCTAGATAGCGTTATGTAGAATGTCGTGGAATATTTATTTATTTATTATTTATTTATTAATTAATACAATTTGGGGTTCATAAAATCAATACGTTTTTACCAAATGTAATGTTTGTACGGTAAACTTGTTAAGAAAATCAATTGAACCCTTGAGCCCAATTTAGGGTGTTCAATAAGTCGCTGAAGGGTTCTACTCTCACATTCTGAGTCTGAAACTCTGACAATCAAATCGAGGTTGATGCCGTAAAATTATGTATTGTCATTTGAATGTCACATACAGTCACATACCTACTTATTTATACTTACAAAGTTTCAATTCAATACAATAAAATTTAAAAATTAGTTTTGTAGTTTCAAGATTCTACCTAAACAAATTGGTTTATAAACAAGCTAGTAAAAATAGCATCAGGATGTTATCTAAATTAAAATATAAAAACAATACAGAATATACGAATACAATCCTGCAGGTTCAGGCGTCAAAGAATTCCTTCCCATCGATGTCATCCGGGAGGGTGGCCAGAAGACTGGCGGCATTGCCACGTTGAATGACAATACCAATCCTTTGTGCAAGGAATAAACCAGCCCTATGGTCTCGGGTAGCGTCAATTAAACGTTTAGAAATTTCTCTAACCAAAAGACGGGTACTTGGATCCCATGAACCCAGCGTCTCGACCCCAAGCGACTCAAATATGTAATTACCACTTATATTGCTATACTTGCGCCGTTTGAGGGTCTCTGCCGACGCAGCAGTAGCGCAGGCGCAGTTTGCAGTCCCTGGAACGTGTGAAGGCGCAAGGGTGTCAGCACATGTTGCATCAGGATTATAATGGTAGCTTTGTAAAGCAAGCATATACAGTGATGCGTGCAAATACTCTGAATGTGAACCGTCTTCACACAAACCAATTAGAAGTGCAGATAGCTGTATCACAGTATTGAAATATAAATAGTGCAGTTAAGTAAATAACAAAGACACTGGCAGACGGTACTGTTGCGAGATAAACGATGTAGGCGGCGCTGCGGGTCGCGACTCTCTCACGATTGTTCTCCAACTTACCGCGAACTGACACTGTGATCATGGCGGTGAATGGGTGCGTCTGCTGATAGATTCGTTTACGCTATTACTTTCGAAATTTAGAGATTTATCAAAAAATATTTGTTCCACCGAAATAACCTAACATTAACTGACAATTTTATACCTATTAACGGAAAGTGGGTGAGGGATGCCTATCGGTATGATAACCAGAAAAAAGGTAGCTTGTGTCTAATGGACGCGCGAGGTGCAATAGTGCATTTTGGAAGAGGCCAATATTATATCCAGCGATGAACTGCAACAGGCTAAAGGAATTTTTGAATATTAAAAGCGACCTGTAAGAAATGGATCTCCTGACCTTGGTCTGTGTTTCCGTAAAGCTATAAAACTGAAAAGATTTTGGCGCTAAAAAAGCACAATTTTACAAACAATCGTTATTGCGGCTGATATTATGCCAATCTCTTTGGTATAAGGTAAATACTATTCTCATTTAGCTCATTTAGCCGCAGCATTTGTCATTATTAGTTATACAGTACTTGAAAATAGGACGTCATAAAACCACTTTAACTAGGTGTTGAGGTCGTATTTTGAGCTAATGTGCCATTCGAACTATTAATATTTGGTTTATTGCTCGTGGTCTCTGCAATTTAAGTGCCGTTTGGTTCCCGGTGGAGTAAAACACAAGGGCCATCTCTTCCCGTAGGTGTCGTACAAAACGATATGGTTGTTTTACATAAGATAGTAAACATACAGCTTGTAAAGGTGCATGCCCCCAGCATTAAGTTTAACCAGGCACGTATAAGAAAATATTATTGTTAGCAAAATCATTATTATCACCGTTGCTTTACTCCCGGTCGCATCCCAGGCAAGACTTTACCCACCTTGACTCAATACCGACCATACGATTAGGCAAAAGTGCTGAAGGGGAAAATACTCTTGAAGGTACTGCGTACTGCCAGTTAGTGGTAGCCTGATAGTGCCTTCAAGCAAGAGAAATATTCAGCAATTATTTTAATCCAATATTATTCAATGAGCAAACTCAAATAGTTTTTTGAAATGCGTAAGGAAATAGAATATAGGAGCTGTCGTCTTTACCGACCCAGGAAAGAGAAAGGCGTGAGTATGTATTTGACTTAATTATAGTAATAATTTAATCGTCCTGTGGTACCTACATGACGAGTCGCGCCACAATGGCTGCTAAATGTAATGCGATAAGCAGACGCCCGGGGTTATCGCCGAACGATAGCAAATTAATATCAAAACACACTTGATAACACTTGTTTACCAGACAACTGGCGGCTCGTACCTGAACTAGGACTTTCGTTATTCACTATTATATTATTTTAGAAAAGAAAGTTTCAAGATAGAAGTACCCCGGGAGGAAGAAGGTAAAAGACTAACAGTTACAGAGTGAACATATAACAGTATCCCTCTGTACCTCGAATACACGCTATATGCCTTTTTTATACCACTTAGGTGGTAGACAAGCCATCTGATGGAGTGATCACCGTGGCCTATGAACATGTACAATACCAAATACAACAAATATGTTACAAGCGTACGCCTGTCTGTCATGTAAAGGGGTCTATCCTATATATCACCACCACCGTAAGGCAACATCTGCCGTGCAGTTGGGATAAGTGCAACATCAGTAGATGTAATTATTATTCTTACGTCGCGCAAGTATAGACCAATCTAAGGATAAAAAAGCAGACAGGTATTCTTACTAGTTAAAATCGTCAATTTAGCTTTTTAAGTATTGTAGGCGTAATCGGTTCATTTATTCCATGTAGTCATACCAGTGGTTCGAGAGTGGAACTGGTATGGTATGGTATGGTAAGCAAGGCTCAGACCTAGTCATATAAATAAGTCTAAGTAGCTATTATTATAACCACATGCCCAGTTTGGACAAATCCACTTCCTTGTATGTTCTAATCAAAATCTACCGACACCTGTATTATCCAACTTACAAGAATATTTTGAGAAAAAAACTATAGGTACATGGCAACATTCAGGATGGGACTTACACCACCAGCGACCAGACTGACCAACTGAGCTCCCTGATCACGTAATGGACAACTGAATTTCTCTTATAGGTACTTAGACGTCTAGATGTCATTTTTGCACTAAAAACATTCGAATCTGCGACCGGTACTGTTACCGCCGTTGAAAAACAGATTACTAGTTTATTAGTGATTAAGGTTCACAAGTATGAACTGCTTAGCTTAAGAGTATCAAATGGGAATTCTGAATGCATAAATATATGTTGAACATAGTACCTATAGATAGAATTAGATGTTATCATTCCTTCATGAATGGTGTATTAGTTGTGGTGTCTTACACGCTAATGTAATTCGTAAACACTCATTGTAACTATTGGCGAGTGAAGAATGGTCGAGAGCTCTTGTTGGCAGATTTTTTTTATACCACTTAGGTGGCTGACAAGCGCACGGCCCACCTGATGGGAAGTGGTTACCGTTGCCTATAGACGTGTGTAACAACAGAGAAGCCACACTCTCGCTGCCGACCCTGTAAGCACAGAGTTTCTGTGCCGTCAGTGTAGAGGGCAAAGCAGAACAAGCCTTTAGTCATCCCACTGACAGCACAAATTCTCCAGTGAGCTCTGGCAACCCTACTTACCGCTGGGAACACAACACGAAGTTATTATAACCGCGGTATTCTGTAGGGCGGAGGTCCTTCCCCAGTCGGACTGCTCAACTGGGCGGAAATACCGCTGTGTCCTACCTCCTAGAAAATTATAGAATATTATAGATTATTTTCTCACAGTTTTTACAATCAGCATCACCCGAGCGACCGGTTGTAATACGCAAGCTATGAATGCAAGAAGAGTTGCATTCGGGTCCGCTGTCCTACTCCTCCATTATTGGCTTATCTTGGCTTTTACGGGACTGATTGTTTTTAACGGCTAGTGTCAACACACCTTAGCCTATTTCATCGAGGATATAGACGAAGTAGCTATACCTATAGTAAAGAAAAATTCTTACAAAAACTAGTTACTAATGTCGAAAAGATTAAGAAATGTCAGTCAACCAGCACAGGATGGGAGCTGTTTTTTCTCGTTCCCATAAAAGCCGTATGTATTAGCCAAATGTAACGGACAAAAGAAGCAAGCAGACCCAGCGCTCCGAGGTGAAAGCTTCGGATGTACCCAACCACAACGCCAGGCTGATATAGCTGGCTATATTACGTTACAATATACTATGTTATTAATAGAGCCATTGTTATTATTGCCTATGTTTGTACACACGCTTCCCGTTTACGGCGGACAAACATATAATAAGGATAACATCGTCAATATTTATTTATGTTTCGCACTAATCGTGGGCTGTTTGTTCGAGTCGTGACGAACAAACACTGACAGAAAATCTGTTAACATAAAATATTTTATAGTTATTTGTTATACAATCGTTGAATGAGATAGGTATTTGTATCTGCCTACGGGAGGTTTACCGTTATCTGATGTAAGCAGCTTAGTTATAGTAGAAGCCTCTCGGATGCAGTCATAACGTGGCTGCCATTATGTATCGTCATCATCTGAGCGATAATCCAGGATGCATCAAAAGCTAGCCCTTGCCCTGCTTACTTTTCTAAACCAGAGATGTCTCTGGGTCATTCGGGGTGCGTGGGTAAAACCTCAAGGGCAAGACCTCCTTACACCCAGGCAACTGAATACCCGAATTAGCGTGTGGTTTTAGTCGGTTCTAGTTCGAAATAACCGCCCCCACCGGTCGGCTGGGGGTATCTCGGGTATCCAAGGGGATGGATGACCGTCTGACCCTCAAATTCAAGAGAAAAAACCTCGACAGTCCATCAGCAGCTAGCAGTTGAGGCAGCTAGGCTTGGTTTTAGTGAGTCTCCGTACAAGCGTGACTATGTGTATTGAATATTATGTGGTATCTGAATAGTAATCCACAATTATTTATCTATTATTATCGCACGCAGTACAGTTGTACTGTATAAGTGAGCGCATGGTACGCCACGTGTGCCGGTCAAGAAGGGCGTCGAGTGCTATTTATTCAAAAGTAAAGGAAAATCTCCATGACCTGCATATTGGTATGCGTTCACAAACGCACTGTAGAGCAGTCAACAAGTGCTTTTTAGGTCAAACTTTATTCTCAATCTCCGAAAATTATTCGGAATAGCAGGATTTATGATCTTTTAAAAAAAAAGGCAACTATCGCAAAAAATAATATCGCATTTTTTTTAGTACTAGATAAGGCCTAGTCCTGGATTATCATCTGCTTCAGAAGTTAAATAGTAGCTATTCAACCTCTGCATAAGACAAGTGGCAATATGTTTGTAGAACTGACATACGCTGACGACTGTCATAAACGTCAAAATACTTGTCAATCACATATATTCATCATTCTATTGTACGGATTGCCACTTGTCTAGTTGGATTGTATTAGACGCAACGGTTAGATGAGAACCGTTCCCATCACGATTTCTCCCCTCAAGGTAATGCAACGCAATGCTGTTATAATAAAATTGTAAACCCGTCTAACGAGAGTTCTGTGAATGGACAATTTGCATGTGGTGCAAGCCATATTCCGAACTTGACAATAAAATTCTCAGACATTGCACAGCTTGAACTAGTTGCAAGTATTATTGTAAATCTACTGCTGATACTGCTTGTAACTGTGAACTGTTTTGAAGATAACGAATAAGAAGCAGAGATTTTATGACTATTTTTAGTAATATAAAAGGCCTAATGGGAATCACGCTTGGTGCTGGCTTCTCCTAAAATTTTTTTTAACGTATTTCTTTTTTCAATTATTTTAACGTTTAACTAAGGCTAAATATTTATTATAAAGTTTTTTTATGTACCTTTAATTATCTTGACACGAGAAAAAAATGTACATTCGTCCATATTTAGTGTTAAGAAATCACTATTTATAAGCGGACGCGACGTCTTGAAAATGCCACAGTGGAGTTTGTTGTGCCTTTTTTTCTCCACTAGCGCCTAGGAAGCGGTGGTAAACTTAGTTTTAGAATTTGACGTCAAAAATATATTGCTAATTATGTTACACTATTTTGAGAATAAAAGAATTTGAATTTGAAAATTTGCTTATTACCTTACGAAACTCACAAACAGACAGAAAGATTTTACTATGTGTTAGCAGTTGAAGAGTTCCACAATCGACAATCTACACTATCCAGGTAAACCAATCACAGATATCTGTGGCAACTGTACCAAATGAATATTTAGTATTTCGTTATATCCAGATACCCTCTTATTTTACCCATTATCCTGCTCTGTGATTCTTCTACTCTTCTCCTAGCCCATTCGTATGAACTAAATTTTTCTGGTATTGGAAGTATACCAGAAATATTTCAAAGGTAACTGCTTACAAATCGGATGAGACGTTTGCTTGTTTGTCATACGCCGTCAGTATTGAACTCACTATTGGTCGTTAATGCGTCAGTAACACAAAACATACACACACACGATAAACTCATCCGTACATACTGAGTATTGTCAAATATTTACTTAAAATATTTTCATAATAAGCACACATATTAGATGTAAACACATTATCCGAATTCACTAACGTTACTACTAGTAGTGGAAAAGTACTACGGCCATGTGGGCTAGTATGTTACCTGTTTGCACATACTCTTCAAGCCTCAATGAAGTGTTTATACCACTGTTGGAAATATCAATAAGTGGACAGCACGTGGGCTTCTAAATTCATATTATGTTATTAGTCTTATGAGCGTTGCGTGCGTGTGCGACGGCATGCCGGCCTGCGCGATAACGTGCGGCGCGGACTGGACGGCGGCGGGTTGCGCGGGTGCAACTCATAAATAATACGTGATAAAAACTATTCGGGCTATTATGGGCGAAAGCTGGTTATTTAAATTAGTCGCGCATTGTGATTTTATAAAGTTTTCGGTTAATAATCGTAAATCACTATTGGCGAATTCCACGTAACCTTGAGTGATGAAAGTTATGGTTACTTACAGATATAAATGCGAGTAGAGAATTCTTTTTAATTTATTATCTAGCTGAACTCGTGTCTTACATACATCGTGTATAACCTACAAATAAGTTACAAACCAAATAAGCACACATGGCCTACCTGCTCTTTCATGCTTAAAAATAGGCCTAGACACATACGGTCATGCCTCTTCCCAATGGGGTAGGAAAGCCCCATATGCGACACCACATGTAGCTACTTGCTATGATCCTGGCTGTACGATCTACTTTGAAAATTGTTCCCATATCTGCGCGGCAGTAGCATGGGTCCCTTGATCTGGTGATCGAGGTCATTTTAAAAAGAGTCGATCCAGGTGTGCTTATGCCAATTATGACATACGTACACTGCTCACAAGGCAAGAATCGAATCTGTAACCTGTCCGACTCTATCATTACACTCCAACTAATCCCACCCTCACCTCTCGTACAAAGGACAACACGTGCAGGGTTTAGATGTCAACCAGACGCATATGACACACGGTGCAGAATATACGAGCAAGAACCAAGCGGTTCGGAGACTCTTTCATGCATTACAAGCTGACGTGTTCTGTCTTGGTGAACCTCTTTCCTTTAATTTGCCGTCAGGCGAGGTGAAGTCCAATGGGCGTGTTCTAGATAAAAAAACGACGTCGCTCAAAGACGTGGCTATTGGAAAAATAACTTAAAACTTATATAAATCTACTTCCTAGCCACGCTAATTTCCTTTTGATGTGATTTTATCAAAAACACTTTGATATGAATTAAGATGCGCTGAGTCACTCGATCCACGATCAAGATTGAAATTATTCTTCAAATTTCCGGACCGTAAATGCTGAACATGTTGCAATATCACCATTAAAGAGATTCGGCAGTATCACTTCAATCACCATCCATCATCCGCCATAGATGCGCTTAGGATTCATTTTCTATGACATTTTCTCATTTGAATACTTCATTAAGTCATTAATAACGTAGTACCTATGCAAAAGTAGAAGAATGCATGTCAAGTGGATCTTTTTATATAGTAATAAAGAACACGATATAGCTGTGTGTGCCACCACAGTGATGTTGCAAACGTGATTGTTTAGCAAAATTGGCAACCCGATTGGCTACTAACTAATATTTTAATCTCCATTGAAAATAATAACCTAGCAAGCACGTCACTGCTTTGTGTGACAAGTTGAGTTATTTATTATGTAACTAAAGTTTAGGAAATTGCATTATTTTACTGACTAACCAGGAATCTAGATGTCTTCATCGGTCGGCTATTCTCTATTACAACCGAAGCTTGCGCCTTGAAGCCCGGGGTCTGCTCTCCTAATTTTGGCTTTTACGGCAATGGCTGCTGGTTGACCCCCCAATATCGAGAGAAATGCCTGCGCCAGAGCCGTCTATCGGTTGGCTTGGGCCTATAAGTTCTTGGTGGGATTTTCCCAAGCGCCTACAATTTGGGGTTCTTCAAGAGGGCCATTAGAAGGTTTCTGCAGGGTTGGCAGCGCGAGTGCTCCCCCTGTGTTGCATACGTTCATAGACCACGGTAACCACTTCCCATTAGGTGCACCGTGTGCTTGTCTGCCAATCTAAGTGGTATAAAAAGTAGATATCTAGTTATTGGTATCCTTATTCTGTTATTCAACTTATTTATAAATATGAGTGATTTTACTTTGGAGCGCTCCAGGAAATATCCTCTAATGTGCAATGAATGAAGTTACCAGTTTCTAAGGCGACCAGTCACCAACATCTCATGTAATTGTAAGTCTGTGAGGTGATAAACTATCCGCAAACGGCATGCATCTCGCACGCAAGTGAACACGGAGCTAATGAGCTGTGACGCTATTACTGACGTCACCACATTCAAGATGGCAGGCAACGTGAACGCACTTGTTTGACTATCAACCGATGACACAAACACTGGTTGACAGGCTTTCAAGTTTCGGCCGTGAGTGGTGTGTTATGAATGGCTTCACTGTGAGTACTTAGGGTACCTACAGACAATTTACATGAAGACCGATAGGTCATTGTTATTACTGTCATAAGAGATACTGTAGGAATGAATTAGGGTCAGAGGCGGATTTCTCAACGACAGGTCCCGGCCTGAAGTGCTAAGTGGTGCCTAGGGGTGGTTTAATGATGTCCAACAAGATTTCGAGGCCGAGGCCATCTGACGTCGAAGCCAGTACGGTACATTTGCTGATTGCTCAACGAGGCTCTGGTGATCTGGTGAGACCATTCTCTCGGGGATGGGATTTTTATTTTTTTATTTATTTCTTACATATATAAGTCATTACAGGCAAACCCAATGCGACAAAGTAGTAACACAACCATAACGATTCAAAAAAACATGTCAACAATGATAAATTAATAATTTCAAATTTAAAACAATATCTAATTCCTAATTTAAAACAATGTTTGTTAAATAATTCAATTAATAATTCCAACTTTAACTTCAAATAAAAAGACAGACTACTTCTTGTTGACAAAATTCCAGCTATCTTAGACATTTTCACTCAGGCAGCGAAGTTGGTAGAATATTTCTCTAGGAATAGACTACTGGGATTTAAGTAACGTCCAGGATATTGACTGTTTTCGATTAAAATTGGAAGGTCGATTGAACCAGTAAGTTTCTGAACGCCTCGCGACCACACGTGTAGAAACATGAGCACCGATAATATTCGTCACTGAAACTTTCATAACAAACAGTATTATCTACAAAGCGGGCAGAGCGGCGAATACTCCACGCGCATCACCACTCACGCCACGCCGCTGATTGTGGTTGCGTAATGTTGACTTATCATTACAAGAGACACTATTAACAATAAAAGGATTTGCGGTTATCAGCGATATTGGCAATCAGATCAGCTCTGCACTGACAATACAACGACCACTATATCGCACGAAGCTGGGCGTGACTCGAATAAGGATGGCTGACGTAAGTGTGGTGCTATTATTTACTATTTTGTCTTCTCTGAAATTATGCACGGTAAGGGTGTTAGCGGCCATTGTCTCGATGGTAGTTGAATGGCAATGCTAAATATTGTCACCGTCTATGTTCGTTATATCAGCTATTTACAAGTAATGCAATTTAGCACTGGTTTTCTAGTTTTTTTCACAGTTGATTTATTGTGGTTACAGTTAGTGCGATCTTAGGAGACATTTCACGTATGTTACTTGCACCTTTGATATTATTGCAGTTTACTTTAAACAGAGCTGAGAGAAGTGCAGAAAGAGTCAAGCCTATCTTCATCGGCAGGGATACCGTCAGGCAGATGAGTTTGACTTGAGCCCCGAAGACGTTATACACCCTAATATCTAAATCATTTTTTCCAAAAGTTCAAAGCAGGTTCTTTATTTTTTAATTAGTTTTGTTGGAATAAATATCCGAACAAAATATTATATTATAGGTATGTACGATAAAAACACATTTAAATAACAAAAACAACCTGTCTCGTTCTGCTAGCTTGAGTAATGAATAGCCTACTTAAAATAAAATAATACATTTTTTTTTTTTTTTTTTTTTTTATATAGGACACGTCAATTGGACTTCGCCTTGCCTGATGGTAAGCTGAAGGCAAAGTCCCAGAAAAGAGGGTCACCATTACTTACACATACCGTGTGACAATGGTGACACTCAGCTTGACGGCCTCATCATATGCTTTTTCACGCCCCGCTTAAAGGACCCGGGACTGTAGGAAGAAGGAAACACGTGAGCTGGTAATGAATTCCAGGCCTTAATGGTGCGACAGAGGAAAGAGTCTCCGAACCGCTTGGTTCTTGATCGGATGTTTTGCACCGTGTGCGGATGACATCTAAGACCTGCACGCGTTGTCCTGTGTAGGAAAGGGGAGGGTGGGACTAATTGGAAGAGCTCATCAGAACACTCCCCATGGTACAAACGGTAAAATACAGCCATGGACGCAACATCTCTACGCAGCTGTAAAGGTTCTAGGGTATTCGTGATAGACATAAATTAGAAATACCAGTTTGGTATGATATTAAAGAATGGTTACAAACATACAGGTATTTACAGTTCAGTTTATAGGTAGTGATATTAGCAAGCAAGATACAAGGCCCACGTTTTCATAATTATACAATGATTCGGGACTTTTTGCTAAATCATGGAACTTACTATTTCTGCAGACGTTTCGGATGCGTTGCAGCATTCGTGGTCACGACAAGACTAGCTTGCGAACGTCGAAAGGTATAATGACAAAAGGAAATAAGACGGAAATATAGGCTGTTAATAGTACTGACCAGCAGGAATTAACCCACCCGAGAACGAAAGTGTGAACTGACGACCTCCGTGGCGTAGCGGTAGATCATTCGACTGCTATGCAGGGGGCGCGGGTTCGATTCCCGCTCAGTGCAAATATTTATATGCTTGAATATGTATATTTGCATTGGTCTGGGAGTTTCTATTTATAATATGTATGTATTTACAAAAAAGGTATCTAAGTATGTTTATCCGCATTCTAGATCCCATAACACAAGCTAGTTAAGCTATGCTTACCATGGGTCTAGATAGCGTTGTGCAGAATGTCGTGGAATATTTATTATTAATTTATTTATTACGTGGCAATAAAATGTCGCGTTGGTCAACACTGTTAACCAGTAGAACCATTCTCAGTAGGTAACAGTGTCAACAACGGGGTATAGACCAATGGGAATGACCCCTTCTTAAAGTTTGGTAAGCGGCGGCTGTTTCTCGGTCCAGCTGGCACATTACTGCTGGGAAAAGTATTACTCTACCACGTATATTCTATTCATAGGCCTATATTATTTTCGTGAGGAGACCAACTCGGGCTTCATCTCATTGGAGTCAATAATGAAGAGGTATAAAGGTAAAAATGTACCTGTTATACGCTTTCTAGATCGGGAGCAATGGCGCATATTGGGGAAGCCCCATGTCTAGCAGTGAACTGCAATAACGAATTGATACGCGTTCTAGAATCTATACAAGCGCAGAATAGATGCACACATATAGTATGCTTAGTTTAGGCCTAGATGTAGTCTAGAATATGAAATAGCACATGTTGTTATAAGCATGTTGCCGCGTGGTTTCCGCCAGAATAGAATTAGGACCACCCCATCTCTTCCCATGCGGTGTCGTACATAGTACAAAGCGACTAAGGGATAGGGCTGTTTAACATCAGACAGATATATACAGCCCAGACTCAGCCTCAGATGCACGGCTCCAGCCAACAAGAGTGCCCGGAATACAGCAATAGGCTCACCCCCTATTACGTGGGACCGAATACAATGATTGGTGAAATGTGGATGTTAATGCACCTCTGCCTAACCCTCCAGGGATAAAGGCGTGATTATGTGTATGTATGTTTTAAGCGCATTCTGTGAAAATATTAATATTTGTACCGTCGGAATATTTGGCCAGCTCTGCAGACGTGTCGTCTGTACTCTAGATAATGCCGCATTTTCGCTTCACAGTCCATGTTTAATAAATAGCATAAAAAATTGTTTACCAGCTGCCGGCCTCGAGGTAGCGTAACGGCATAACATTTATTGCGTGGAGCACTGGAGCACCATTTTCGGCATAAAATTAAAAGTAAATTAATTTTGAAGATTAGCTTTAAATGTCAACATTATATTTTATAAGTCTTATTTGAGAACGTTCAAATAAGTCAAAATTAATTTAAATAAAATGTCGCGTGGTTTTCAGCGGTATAGAATACAAAGACTCCATCATTCACATCTTCCTGTTCACTTACATTAAAATACATTATTACATCACGTCTATATCCCCGAAGGGGTAGACAGAGGCGCTGATTACGCCCAAGTTTAGCCAGTCAAAGCGTTAACCTCATGTAATAGTTGACGAGTCTATTGCCGTATCCGAGCACTGAGTATATTTGCCCAAGTCTCGTCCGTTGATGCATCGCGTGCAGGTGACACAGGTGAGGATGTCTTGAGGCCTGGAGATGTTGTTAGGGTCCCTTAGCTCCCTAGGTAAAAGAATGTAGTGTAATATTAAAATAGTTATGCTTACTTTGGATCTAAATGGCACTGTATAGTTATGTCCTACAACAATCACCTTGCCTGGTCACAGGAAAAGCCCACCCCGTGCCTGACAAATCCATCTGAATATATTTGAGTAAAATAGCCATTGGGTATAATTTGATTTTGATAGGTGATATTCACGTAATATTTATTGCGAGACATTCCGTTGTTCTTTTTCTTTTTTGTTATTATATATGGCGATTTCAACGACTCAATAAATGTTTATAAAATTATTAATGGCGAGACGCCAATGTCAAGATTTTCAAGAAATTCTACCAGGGCCACCAGTGTCCTCCCTCCACGAGATTTAGGTAGTCGACCAGGGCGTGTGGTTGGATTTTATGGGACAGGTATTTCGTTGCCATTATTGCAACTGCTAGTGATAGATAGATAGATAGACATATTGTATATTGTTGACATTGCTTATGGGCATTTTTTTTAAATGTCCACCATAGTAACTAGTAACCATAGTAAAAAAAAAAACACATTGCCAGTTGAATATAAAGCTGTACGTGATAAAAAGCGCAAAGAAATTAATATGTCTTAATGACAGTTCTTAGAATTATAGGTCCTGGTAATTGAATCATGGCCACTTCGTAAAAGCAATCTTAAGAAATTAGATTGATTTGGATTCTGGCTATCCGTGCTCAGCCTACCACTGATTGAACAGCGGGGATCGTGTTGATTTACTTTACATACATACATACATACAATTACGCATTTATCCCCGGAGGGTTAGGCAGAGGTGAATTAGCACATTTATGTTTAAAACCCTGTACCTACCATATTTCTGCAAATAAACATATTTCATTTCATTTCATTTTACCCAAATTTCATCAATAGTTGAATTCGGTCCTACGTATTAGGGGATGAACCTATTGCCGTCTTCCAGGCACTATTGTCGACTCGAGCCATGCATCTGAGGCTGAGTCTGGGCTGTATATATCTGTCTGGTGTTAAACAGCCCCATCCCTTAGTCGCCTTGTACGACACCGCATGGGAAGAGATGGGGTGGTCCAAATTCTACTCTATCAGGAACCACGCGGCACTATTTTTAAACGAAAATATATAATCAGAGAGTACAGCGGTTTCCAGTAAGAAACACTTGCTATAATTAGAAGTAACATGGAAGGGCAGAACAAGGAAAAATAATAAAAAATACAGATGTGGTAGATGCTGAAGTGTATGCCTGGTTGTTGTAACCGTGAAAAATGCGCCTTCCTTGAATTATTACAACTGTCTAACTTTTTACTCTTTCTTTAATATTCCCCTAGCTGTAGATATTTATATTTTTGTGCTCATGATTTTTAAGATTACTTTATTTCGTAGAATTTTGGAAAATACAACAATAAATTGTTCTTTTTGTTGTAAAAATGAGACAAATGAAGGGAATACTATCACGAAACATAACGAAGCTACATTCAGTTACTAAAAATCGATGCTACGTGCTAGTGCTGGTATGAGTGCACAACTTCCCCTCTATAAGTCGATATAAAAGAAGCTCAAGGAAAAAAATAAACCTAGCTGACAAATATATAGGATTGCTGGCCTCTAAATTATTGATTTATGTATCATTTTACTAAACCATTACCATTTATTATTTACAGTGCATTTGAAAACCAACTAAGGTTAGTGAAAAATGCAACGGATGCTATATTAAGCGAAGTCGATAAGACCAAGTTCTATAGGTACAGAAAACATCAACAACTCTATACCATAATATAATTGTAGATTGGAAATGTTTGTTCGCAATGAACGCATACACTACTGAACGGAATTTGATGCGGTTTTTTTTGTTAGAAAGGTCTTGGGCCAGACTTAAAATCTTACATACATACAATCACGCCTTTATCCCCGGTGGGTTAAGCAGAGGTGAATTAACACCCACATTTCACCAATCGTTGAATTCGGTCCCACGTAATAGGGGGTGAGACTATTGCCGTTTTCCGGGCACTATTGTCGACTCAACCATGCATCTGAGGCTGAGTCTGGGCTGTATATATATCTGTCTGGTGTTAAACAGCTCCATCCCTTAGTCGCCATGTACGACGCCGCATGGGAAGAGATGGGGTGGTCCAAATTCTATTCTGCCAGGAACCACGCGGCTTAAAATCTTACGTTTGTTTAATTGCTATCGGTTGTGTAGAATCGGAGAAAAGAGATACACCCGGGCGGAAGGTAAAAATACTTACCTAATAATAAATATCTAGGTGCAGAATGGTGAACCATCGAGAAAGGGTAGGAGGCTGCCTACAAGCCATGACTGCCCATGTTTTCCAGAATGAAGAAAAAACTAGAGCAAGGTTATTTAGAGGGTATTGTTGTTCAGTAACGGGGTCCACTTACACCTTTTTGGTTTGGGTTACTTCGTCATAGATTGTGTATTTGTGTCAATGTTAAAATTACATACATACATAAACTCACGCCTATATCCCCGAAAGAGTAGGCAGAGGTTCTTAGCACCCACATTTCGCCAGTTTAGGTTTAGGTCCCAAAAGGTGGCGAGCCTATTGCCATTAACCGGGCACTTATAAACTTGCGATAAATACACACATAACTTCGAAAAGCATTGAAATGTCATTGGTGTGTGCCATGGTAAACCCTGGGATCGAACCCGAGACCTCATCTCAGCAGTCCATTACTCATACCACAAGGCTACCGCGGTTAAAATTACACCACGTTTTAATAAGACCTAAGACCGTATACAACGTCAGAGGTATCAGGAGGGAGAGGAAATGACGATAGGTAAAATCTCCGGCTCTCTTACAGTTTGAGAAAAACAGAATACAGTTACTAACATCAATATAAGTGAGAGGGTGGTAGTCCCCAATGCGTGCCTCCATTCGTGCAGGAAATCGTGGCTACAATTATAAAGTTCTGCCCTTAATGATCGCACTTACTGCTTTGTAGTCATTGCCCGTAATTATTGGATATAATATAAATAAGTATTGCTTTTCCAACTTTCTAAAATGAAAACCAACACTTCGGTATTCTTATTAGATTTTTAATGACATGCGATCACAACACGCTATTGTATTGCTTTAGTGGTCATTAAAGTCTTTATTTGCAGATGTCAACTCTATCACTCATATAGCTTAAAGTTTAATTATTATTTTTTGAGATGACAGCCAAGCCTCTTATTCGAAATGTTCTTGAGAGTGGTTATGTTAGGTTTTTTTTAATCTAGGATACCAATTTGATTTCACCTCGCCTGACGGTAGGCAAAGGCTCAGGAAAGAGGGTTACCGTTACAGACACTAAGTAATGTTACAATGGTGGCACTCGACTTGGTGGCCTCTTCAGATGCTTTTTCACGTCCTGCTTAAAGGACCCAGGACTGTAGGAAGAAGGAAACACATGTGCTGGTAATAGGTTTTCTCCTCATCCTTGTCGCAAGGTCAAGATGTTTGATAAGTGTGAATTGCTGTAACGAAACGTGGAAAAAATAGCACAGTACGCCAAGGAGCGGGTTATGACTTTTTTTTAATAAGGATAAATTTAGCAATGATCACTGTATAAGTACTTTGGACTGGCAATGTGTAGGTCACATCGGCTAAAGGACCAAAGGCTATTGAAGCATGTGAGTCTTTTAAGTTCAGATAGCGAATCAGCATTCTGACTGATGGCTTGAAAAATGTAGCTGATGTCTAAGAGGCCTATGTTTAGCAGTGGACTGCAATAATAGGCTAATTGCATAACATAACATAAACTCACGCCTATACCCCCGAAGGGGTAGGTTAGCACCCACATTTCGCCAGTTTATGTTTAGGTCCTAATATAATAGGTGGCGAGCCTATTGCCATTAACCGGGCACTTATAAACCTGCAATAAATACACACATAACTTCGAAAAGCATCGAAAAGTCATTGGTGTGTGCCATGGTAAAACCTCAGTCTCAGCAGTCCATTACCCATATCACTAAGTTACCGCAGTTTCCTAAGCTACCGCGGCTAGGCTAATTGATTGTCATTAAAAGCTTTTAGGGCTATACTATTTCTGTATCTTCAATAGCACCGTATTATGTAGCAATGCGGTACTGTTATAATATGATAGGCATAGTGTTGTTTCAATATCAAATTGGAGGCCATCCACCCCTCGAGGATATACAGGCGACCAAGTATCATGTGTGTTTGTCTCTCCGTCGCTGTACTATCTCAAATGTTGCATCAGTTGCATGGTGTTGCCAGAGGACATTTTGCAGGCGAGGACCTGCAGCCCGCAGCCTAATTTCTGATTAGTACTGAATCTTCTTGTTACTGCTGTGCTAATTAGTCTCTGTCATTGCTGAACCAGCTCTTTGTCATTAAAGTCACATGTCAGTGACGACCATATCTCTCTCAAATCAACTAATGTGCGTGTCTGTGTTAGCTCGGCACGTAAAACAAAAAAAGGTCTACAAGTTTATTCAATTAGGCAAGACACGAAAAGTAATTATGATAAGTAAATCATGGCATCCGGACCCTAGCCGCCAGTTCGCACAAAATATTGTTAAAGTGCTCAAGAACCGGAAAGTCATGCACATTATTATTCGAGCGACAATAAATAAATAAACCAAATAACTTGTCCTTGTGCACGACGTTGTACCGTTTATCCTCCGGTAAATGGGCAGTATGTGTTGTATTACAGCTTAAGTAACATAACACTACCATTGATAATATAATATACTAGCCAAAATGGTGAACTACTTTGAGCACAGCCAAATTCGTGTCACGTTTAGACTTGTACGACAATGTAAGTAGGTAGGTGCTTAAATTTTCTAAATCGTATCTACAATTCCGGTCAGTAAACATTTTGCCATAAAACGGATTACATATTCGCTACCGAAGCAGCTTTTAATGGATAACATCATAATATATATTTCAATTTGTCGGATAATGTCGATAAAAGTTCAAGGTCGAACGCCAAGGTCATGTTATAGATTAACAAAGACTATCACACTGCACAGCCGGCCGCGCACGCACGCTCCACCCTACACTAGAGCCCTGTAGTACCGGGTACAGGTGAATTGCTAGGAAGCCGATATAAAGACTAGGCGTTTCTCGCAAATTCAATGGAAAATAAACAATACGAACACCGCACCTGGGTGGGTCAGTATGCTAATAAGATTCTAATAATACTGGCGATTAACATATACACAAGGTAAATAAGTAGGTACCTGCTTACATGTGTATTGTTTTATTCTATGACGTTAACACCTGAGCGTTATCAAACCCCAATTCCTACCTACGATTTGTGTGACGGATTGCCTAATCGATTTTCAATTATTTCCTGGGCTAACACCGGCACTTTCTCGACGCAGATCTAGGTGTGATTGTTGAGAAAAGTGAGAGCTCAGAAGAGGGGGCTCAGGGCAGAGGTAGCATCTGATAGTAGTAGACTACTTCAGATCCGCCAGTGTAATGCATTACTGACTACCTACGCTGGCCGGCCAGCTCGGGCCAAGGGAGACTCACCTGGGTCGGTGCGCTCAGCTTCGTCGTCCGACTCGGTGCCGGAGTCGCGCTCCTCCACCTGTAAAAAAAATAAACACTTCCTCAAACATCCGATCAATCACAAACGTCGGCCATCGTACGCCCGGCACACACATCGCCACTTTGACCGTCGATTTCGCCGGTTCCCCAACATAATACACGCCCAAAACTTAGTCCAGCCGACCGGAGAGTTAGCTAGTTATGACTAGGCACAGTATTTAGTCTAGGCTGACTCGCACCGCGCGCTCGGGGAGCCGGCCATCGTTCCGCTTCTTTGTTCTCTCGGTCGGCGGCCATTTTCTGGTGGCGGTGTGTGACCTTCACGTCGCTTACCGGCTCGCATCGACACCCACCTTCTCGGAAACGCTCTCCTCATTCAACGAATGCGTTCGCAGCTTATGAGTCAGGAATTTGAGCATTATTGAGCCTCGGCTCGCTCCGATCGTCCGCCGCGGCACTCACTAGTGCTGCCCGGCAGCCACTCGCACTCGGTACTTCGATATCTTTCGCGATACTGAATGATCTGGACGCGATTTAGTCGCCCTCGCGCCTATGGGAAATGTTCCAAAAACATTTTAATCCTCAATAACATATCCGCATATCACTTCCGCGCACCCGCACCCGACCGTCGCCTCTGAACGCCGGACTACTACTAGTTTAGTTAGAGTAGCCTTGCGTACAACGCAGTCAGCTGAAGTGGGCCCGACTCATTAATGCCGAAAGGACGTAAGAGTGATTGCGCTAAATACGATAACCAGGAACAAAATTCTTAGTCGTGATGATAGATAGAATCATTGTGCGGAGTCTAAAGTGTTAAACGTCTCACAATTTCATTTAAATATAGCGTAAAACATTGTCAAGTGGCACTCCAAATGGACTCGCCCGGCAACCCATTGATGACAAAGAACCGGAACACGCAAAGATCGGACGCGATTGGACAAAACATTACAGAATAGGATCGAAATTTAATGTAACATGTTTCGTCTCGCTCTGACATTGGCAGCGCACGTCTAGACCGTGTTGTAAGTGTGAGTGAGACAGAGTTACACACACCGGCAGTTATATAATACAGGGCTGATAATAAATCGCTGATAAAAAAGTTGCGCATGTAGCGTAGTATGGATATTCCGATCATACTTTATGGTAATGCGGGAAACCGGTGCGATATGTACGCCGCTGTACAAATATTTGCAAATTAACCTTGAAGGTCTTAAATTATAGGTGAAAGTCAGCATTTTTTCATATTGTACTTGCCTTGAGTATCAACAATATTAGAGTTCGGCTATCTTTTATACTAGACTATTTACTAATACGTTTATATACACACACAGTCACTCCCCTAACTCAGTGGGGTTGGCAGATTGTTTCCTGGCCTGCTATTATCCTGACATAGATACATCTTTCGTTTCTTCTACTTTCATAATTGTTTTCAGTTCTGCCGATTTCAGGTAGGTATTTTAGACAAGTCTTTATTTTTAAATGTTTTCAAACTGATTGAGATACTTACGGTCCATTCCTACCCGGTTGTCTGTCACTCTCGCAATATAGACCTTAGTCTTTATTCGTCCATCCTCTTGTGTCTGAACCGTCTAAGCAGCCCTGTCTATATCTTAACCGCCATATCTTCAAACGCACCACATTTTTACTAATAAGTTCATTTTATCGCATTAGATAGAACACGCTTTGTGATAGTAACTTGAAAACAATACTTCTACTAGGTAAGGCGAAGATACGTACTTGGCACCGGTGGCATATCCATATAATACTATCTGCGTGCAAGTTACATCGGTTGCCATAATGAATAGCGCGACGCCATGTCTGTTACCTGTGTGAGCGCGACTCGCGCATGCGCTGTCCCGCTCGTCCACGACCACACCTCCGGCGGGAAAATTCAAAATTTTACTATCGTATTAGTTGGTAAATATAGAAAATAATAGTTGTTGTATCTTAGACTAAATACAAATATAGTCTAAGAATCAACAAATTCTATAAATTAACCCTCTTTTAATCGATATGACACTAAGCTATATTAATACTGCAAAGTGCAAACAGGTACTTACTTAATTTCCTGTTAAGCACGTTTAAGCTGGTGAGTCTCTCACTCTCAATAATATGAATAAAAGTAAAAAAATATATATCCGAGGCTTAAAGGATTATAATAGTGAGGTTTTGTACAATTACAGAATATTTCGTTAAACTGTTTAGCGGAGGTCAGCTATGTCGACAAATAGTAAAACTGTTGTTGTGTTGTACTGTGATAGCATCTCGGTCCTTTGAGCCCGGAGAGCAAGACTGTCCAGTAAGATTTGTATTAGTTTTTACAAAATTCACTTATAGGAAATGGGAATCACGATAGACGTCAAAATAATAACATCACGTAAAAACAACTTATTTATTGCATTCAGTTTATTTGCAATTTTAACATTTACTCTTATAACTAACTACAGATAGTTCACAATATTTACATTCTACAAACTATGATAACCATCTTAAAATAAAATTACAAAGAGTGGGAAAGGGTACGAGATACAAAATAAAATGATTGTACTTAAAGTGCACTTGGAGAAAGTTCAGCACAACTTTTTTTTTATACATACAGGACATATTAATTAGACTTCGCCTTGCCTGATGGTAAACTGAAGGCAAACTCTCAGAAAAGAGGATCACCATTACTTACATATACCATGTGACACTCAGCTTGACGGCCTCATCATATGCTTTTTCACGCCCCGCTTAATGAACCCGGAACTTTAGGAAGAAGGAAACACGTGAGCTGGTAATTAATTCCAGGCCTTAATGGTGCGTGCGACAAAGGATAGTGTCACCGAACCGCTTGGTTGTACTGTACGAACTTTTAAATTTAATGCGATTGTACATATTTTGTATGTCAGCTTTACATAATTTTTTTGACAATTGAATATTTTACAAATAAAAAATAGAAGGAACTACATATGTAAACTAAGTACAATGAAGAAGGCTTAACTCTAAATGTGTATATCTATTGAACGTCATGGTGATTATATAATTAAATCAAGTTTATGCCGCGTGGTTCCCGGCAGAGTAGAATTAGGACCACCCCATCTCTTCCCATGCGGTGTCGTACAAGCCGACTAAGGGAGAGGGCTGTTTAACATCGGATAGATATACACAGCCCTGACTCAGCCTCAGATGCATGGCTCGAGTCAACAATAGTGCCCGGAATACGGCAACAGGCTCACCCCCTATTACGTGGGACCGAATACAATTATTGGTGAAATGTGGGTGATAATTCACCTCTGCCTAACCCTCCGGGATTATGTATGTTATAGGTATATTTAGAAGAAACTGTAACGCTAAGGTAAAATATACATACCATCAGAAAGTATACATTCGTGGCATTGGAGCGTATAACATATCTATATTAAGACTACTGAACTGACGAGTGCTAGCTATTTTAAATGGGTGACTACAAAAACCAATAATATAGGAAGTCTTAATTACAAACAAGATATTACAACGTTAAACTTGTATACAAATAACAAACATACGATTTTAAAGTTCACATAACAGTTATTTAAGGGCAGTTTTTTGGACTTTTAGCATTTTTCTTGCTGACTGTACGATTTTGACAAAATCTGTGAATGCAGTTCAAAGTATCTCAAAATGTTAGGGAAGGCCTCCTAAGAACATTTTGCTGTAATTACAACGGTTTTTTTTTATGTGCGCAAAATCCCCACAGATATCCCCCCACCGGAGCCAGTGGAAGAGGTTATGTCGGACTCGAACCGACTAAAACGCACGCCGCCTGTGGGTCGTTTTTGGTTGCCGAAGGTGAGGTTGACAGGCATATCCCTCGCACCCCGGCCGACCCAGGGCCATCTCTCACGATCTGGCCCTCTCCTCGGGTGTGGGGACTACATAGTCCCGTGTGGGGACTACATAGTCCCCATCGGGTCCCGGGGCAATTACAACGGTTTAGGTACTTGCCCTTACAGCCCTGTTTCTAAAATTCTCCCAGTATTAACTTAACATTAGTACATATTCAATTCTTATTTACATAACGTGTTGTACGGTACGCCGGTAGCGTTCAAGTTAGCTCTGATTATAAATGCTACTGTCGAAGCACAGACGTACATATATATTTTTCAAAAGACATGTAAATTCATTGTGACATTTAAATGTTATAACAGCAAAAGCTCAAATTATTTTTTTTTTTAAACCACTTAGGTGGCAGATTGGCACACGGGCCACCTGATGGGAAGCGGTTACCGTGGCCTATGGACGGGTGTAACACCAGGAGCGTCACACTCGTGTTGCCGACCCAGTAAGAACCTTCTGATGCCCTTCTTGAAGAACCCCATATTATATGGACTACCTGTTTTATCTGATATAAACGACAGTTACAATTCTTACAACTTTTTGTATAAATACTTAATGCTGGTGGTAAACAATGAATTTCAGAATTGAAAATTCAATCAAGTAAACAGAATTTAACGCAGTTCATTTTTAATTGATCTCAGTTCGTAATGATTCGCTCGAGGGCCAGATCGAGAGAGATGTCCCTGGGTCGGCCGGGGTGCGAGGGATATGTTTGTTATCCTCACCTTCGTAAAACCAACAACGACCCACAGCCGTTGTGCGTTTTAGTCGGTTCGAGTCCGACATAACCTCTCCCACCGGCTCCAGCGGGGAGGTACCCATGGGGATTTTTCGCACGAACAAAAAGGTGCAATCCACCCAAAGTTGTGTTGTGTGTGTGTTGTTGAATCACGAAGTTATATATATATATATATAAAAAATATACAATATTTTTGATGGGTGGCCCTGGCCCCGCAATGGTTGCGTAATAAAGCTGACTTATATATATATATCTATGCATTCATACACTTTAGCAGTATGTACTATTACGTATAAGAATATAGTTTATTTCGAAGTACTAAGATAAAACAACTAACCTAGTAGCCGCCCGCCATTGTACAAGTATGTCACAACTTATTGCTATATTTATATTAGAATTTATTTGTAACCACACGTGACTATTCGGGGGCCATTTTGTTTACGAAATAAATTTTATAGAGACTAATTATTTATTGTCGGATGTATTATACTTAAATCTAAATGTTTTTATAAAAATATATGAAAGCCTTTAGTTGTATATTTAAACACATTTGATGGCTTTATTATTATTTATACTTTTATATAATTATGTTATTTCTAACGGCGAAGATTTTTTTTATACCACTTAGGTGGGACACAAGCACACGGCCCAGTTGATGGAGAGTGGTTACCGTGGCCAATGGACGTGTGTAATGCCAATGAATGGGGAAACAGAATTTGGCGTTATTCCGACACCAACGGAGGACATCAGAGATGATGTTGTGTGGCGGTTCGCCATTCAACGGTTTATTTACTAAAATATACAATTGGAAGTGCGATTATTGACATTTTTGTCATGTGTATTATATTTTCTACTAAACATTTTGTTTTGTTTAATTTATAGAGATTCAATTCACAGCGTCCAGATTGTTTAATTATGGATTGTGTGAAGCAGGTAATTTCATTTAGACAAATAATATTTTATGTACATATCACAAGTTGAGTGTGTGTACTTTGTTGTCGATATTGTTAGTTAAATTTAATCATATTTTGATCGATGGTATTAATTTTGTTTCTGGTGGTATCAAATAAATTATACTTTTATTTTAGAAAGGATTTTTGTTCCTGGAATAGAGTTTGGAACTATTCTAATTTCTAGTCTCGGTAAGGTGACTACTTTTTTAAAAAGAAACCGCGTTCAGCTTACCGTGGTCGCCGCCGTCAGCCCTGGACACGAGTCGAGGACACGTTTGTCATATCACAGTCCACGACGGGGTTTCGGCGGGACACCGATCTCGCCGGACACTCTCCGACGAGAGGGGGCGGCAGGGCTCAGGGGCGAAGGAGGGAATTTACAAAAGGGAAGCCGATGTATATTTTTGTCTCGGTCTAGACTGTGACGTCAGTGAGCCAGCGCGCCGCGGCCGGCCGCTCACACGGTGACGAGTTCGTCGGCGAGGTAGTCGGGGCGGGCGGCCGCGTGCGACGCGAACGAGTCCGCGGCGTGCGCCAGCTCCTCCAGCAGCGAGGCCGGCGCGGCGCCCGGCGAGGGCGAGGGCGAGGCTGGCTCCTCCGGCGGGGAGGGCGGGGAGGGCGCGAGGTCCCGCAGCAGCGCGGCGGCGGCGTGCGGCAGCTCGTAGCGGCGGTACGGCACCAGCGCCGGCAGCAGCTCGCCCGCCAGCCCCGAGTAGCTGCAACGCGCCGAGGACAATCACGAAATGTAATGACTATATAATAAAATTAACTAACCATTTAAGAACCCCTCGAGGCCATCGGACTCGGACCACCTGCTACCTAGTTCGGGTATAAGCTTTTCTTTGAAATTAGATCAGACGGTAGTCGATTTAAAAATCAAATATAACCTAGGACCCCAGGCCCCAAGCTGAAAAGGTCGGCTAAACGGTCTCCGCCATAAGCCGCAGCGCCAGCAGCACCAGCTGAACGTGTCGCGTACAGATACTCACTTGGCGAGGTAGTACTTGTGGTAGTGGTTGTGCGCCGCCACCGTCTCCGCCATGAGCCGCAGCGCCAGCAGCACCAGCTGAACGTGTCGCGTACAGATACTCACTTGGCGAGGTAGTACTTGTGGTAGTGGTTGTGCGCCGCCACCGTCTCCGCCATGAGCCGCAGCGCCAGCAGCACCAGCTGAACGTGTCGCGTACAGATACTCACTTGGCGAGGTAGTACTTGTGGTAGTGGTTGTGCGCCGCCACCGTCTCCGCCATGAGCCGCAGCGCCAGCAGCACCAGCTGAACGTGTCGCGTACAGATACTCACTTGGCGAGGTAGTACTTGTGGTAGTGGTTGTGCGCCGCCACCGTCTCCGCCATGAGCCGCAGCGCCAGCAGCACCAGCTGAACGTGTCGCGTACAGATACTCACTTGGCGAGGTAGTACTTGTGGTAGTGGTTGTGCGCCGCCACCGTCTCCGCCATGAGCCGCAGCGCCAGCAGCACCAGCTGAACGTGTCGCGTACAGATACTCACTTGGCGAGGTAGTACTTGTGGTAGTGGTTGTGCGCCGCCACCGTCTCCGCCATGAGCCGCAGCGCCAGCAGCACCAGCTGAACGTGTCGCGTACAGATACTCACTTGGCGAGGTAGTACTTGTGGTAGTGGTTGTGCGCCGCCACCGTCTCCGCCATGAGCCGCAGCGCCAGCAGCACCAGCTGAACGTGTCGCGTACAGATACTCACTTGGCGAGGTAGTACTTGTGGTAGTGGTTGTGCGCCGCCACCGTCTCCGCCATGAGCCGCAGCGCCAGCAGCACCAGCTGAACGTGTCGCGTACAGATACTCACTTGGCGAGGTAGTACTTGTGGTAGTGGTTGTGCGCCGCCACCGTCTCCGCCATGAGCCGCAGCGCCAGCAGCACCAGCTGAACGTGTCGCGTACAGATACTCACTTGGCGAGGTAGTACTTGTGGTAGTGGTTGTGCGCCGCCACCGTCTCCGCCATGAGCCGCAGCGCCAGCAGCACCAGCTGAACGTGTCGCGTACAGATACTCACTTGGCGAGGTAGTACTTGTGGTAGTGGTTGTGCGCCGCCACCGTCTCCGCCATGAGCCGCAGCGCCAGCAGCACCAGCTGAACGTGTCGCGTACAGATACTCACTTGGCGAGGTAGTACTTGTGGTAGTGGTTGTGCGCCGCCACCGTCTCCGCCATGAGCCGCAGCGCCAGCAGCACCAGCTGAACGTGTCGCGTACAGATACTCACTTGGCGAGGTAGTACTTGTGGTAGTGGTTGTGCGCCGCCACCGTCTCCGCCATGAGCCGCAGCGCCAGCAGCACCAGCTGAACGTGTCGCGTACAGATACTCACTTGGCGAGGTAGTACTTGTGGTAGTGGTTGTGCGCCGCCACCGTCTCCGCCATGAGCCGCAGCGCCAGCAGCACCAGCTGAACGTGTCGCGTACAGATACTCACTTGGCGAGGTAGTACTTGTGGTAGTGGTTGTGCGCCGCCACCGTCTCCGCCATGAGCCGCAGCGCCAGCAGCACCAGCTGAACGTGTCGCGTACAGATACTCACTTGGCGAGGTAGTACTTGTGGTAGTGGTTGTGCGCCGCCACCGTCTCCGCCATGAGCCGCAGCGCCAGCAGCACCAGCTGAACGTGTCGCGTACAGATACTCACTTGGCGAGGTAGTACTTGTGGTAGTGGTTGTGCGCCGCCACCGTCTCCGCCATGAGCCGCAGCGCCAGCAGCACCAGCTGAACGTGTCGCGTACAGATACTCACTTGGCGAGGTAGTACTTGTGGTAGTGGTTGTGCGCCGCCACCGTCTCCGCCATGAGCCGCAGCGCCAGCAGCACCAGCTGAACGTGTCGCGTACAGATACTCACTTGGCGAGGTAGTACTTGTGGTAGTGGTTGTGCGCCGCCACCGTCTCCGCCATGAGCCGCAGCGCCAGCAGCACCAGCTGAACGTGTCGCGTACAGATACTCACTTGGCGAGGTAGTACTTGTGGTAGTGGTTGTGCGCCGCCACCGTCTCCGCCATGAGCCGCAGCGCCAGCAGCACCAGCTGAACGTGTCGCGTACAGATACTCACTTGGCGAGGTAGTACTTGTGGTAGTGGTTGTGCGCCGCCACCGTCTCCGCCATGAGCCGCAGCGCCAGCAGCACCAGCTGAACGTGTCGCGTACAGATACTCACTTGGCGAGGTAGTACTTGTGGTAGTGGTTGTGCGCCGCCACCGTCTCCGCCATGAGCCGCAGCGCCAGCAGCACCAGCTGAACGTGTCGCGTACAGATACTCACTTGGCGAGGTAGTACTTGTGGTAGTGGTTGTGCGCCGCCACCGTCTCCGCCATGAGCCGCAGCGCCAGCAGCACCAGCTGAACGTGTCGCGTACAGATACTCACTTGGCGAGGTAGTACTTGTGGTAGTGGTTGTGCGCCGCCACCGTCTCCGCCATGAGCCGCAGCGCCAGCAGCACCAGCTGAACGTGTCGCGTACAGATACTCACTTGGCGAGGTAGTACTTGTGGTAGTGGTTGTGCGCCGCCACCGTCTCCGCCATGAGCCGCAGCGCCAGCAGCACCAGCTGAACGTGTCGCGTACAGATACTCACTTGGCGAGGTAGTACTTGTGGTAGTGGTTGTGCGCCGCCACCGTCTCCGCCATGAGCCGCAGCGCCAGCAGCACCAGTTGGTCGCCGAAGTGCGGCCGCCGGTACAGCGCGCCGCGCCCCAGCAGCGGCTCTTGCACTGGAATGCGGACACCACAACCGATCAATTGATTATTTATCAATCATTTAAAAGGTGTTACGTGTTTCACCGTAATAAAAAAACTATATTTAAAACAACCGACTTCATATACTAAAAACTTTAAAATAACCTATTTATAAAGATGAGAGAAAAAATACTAAATTTATAGATTTATTGATTTTAGTTTTAGAAGTCGATTGTTTCATACGTAGCTTTTTTATTTTTATTTTTAATGACTGTAAACGGTTTTTTTTTCTTAAATTTTATTAATTCGCAAGCTGACCATAATTTTCGATTTAAGGCTCTCAATAACTTAAACGAGACATAAATCAAGTTGCACGCCACAATTAATTTATTTGAATTGATGGACGTTAATTGCGAAAAACAATTTAATTGAAATTTTTTTTTTTATTATGAAACAATTAAAATTAACAATTGTCTATAGCGAAATTTTTTAACTTAAATTCTTTAACTTTAATAATGGTTACCCATCCTGAACTGAACTAGCTTGTCGTGCTTAACCTTGTAGAAGGATGCCGTAGCCTATTCGGGTTTTCACGGCAACTTTGATATGTTGCCTCTGAGTGGCTTGTATTACTTGCTAAAAGTGCTGGTGCAAGAAGAAATAACTATCAATGCGACATGTAGAGGAAGGTGGTTGGTGGTCACCATCATCGTGGTTGTCGTCGTCGTCATCATCATAATGGTCATCGTCATCATCATCATGGTTATCGTCATCATCATCCTCATGGTCATCATCATCATGATTATCATCATCATGGTTATCGTCATCATCATGGTCATCGGCATCAGCATCATGGTCATCGTCATCATCGTCATGGTTATCGTCATCATCATCATGGTCATCGTCATCAGCATCATGGTTATCGTCATCATCATCCTCATGGTCATCATCATCATGATTATCATCGTCATGGTTATCATCATGGTTATCGTCATCATCATCATGGTTATCGTCCTCATCATCATGGTCATCGTCATCAGCATCATGGTCATCGTCATGGTTATCGTCATCATCATCATCATGGTCATCGTCATCAGCATCATGGTCATCGTCATGGTTATCGTCATCATCATCATCATGGTCATCGTCATCAGCATCATGGTCATCGTCATGGTTATCGTCATCATCATCATGGTCATCGTCATCAGCATCATGGTCATCGTCAGGGTTATCGTCATCATCATCATGGTCATCGTCATCAGCATCATGGTCATCGTCATGGTTTATCGTCATCATCATCATGGTTATCGTCATCATCATCAAGGTCATCGGCATCATCGTCATAGTTATCTTCATCATCATCATCATGATCATCGTCATTATCATCACGGTCATCGTCATCATCATCATGGTCATCGTCGTCATCATCATGGTCATCGTCAGCATCATCATCATCATAGTCATCACCGTCACGGTCATCGTCATGGTTATGGTCATCATCATCATCATCATGGTCATTGTCATCATCATCATGGTTAATCAATTATTAATCGTTAATTGTTTTTGCAATTAAAATTTGCCTAACACTGCCCTTGGGTGGGGGGACTGCGGTGTCCCCATCTTTCCCCAAAAAAAGGGGCGGATGCGCATCGCTCTGCTAGGGTGACAGGCAGCTTTTTCCGTCACTGCCCAGCCCGCGCTCATGGAATGACCTCTGACGTCCGAGTCGCCTTCGCGAATTGTAGACAATGCAGGACAGGGGAATGAAATGGGACTCTTTTGTAAGCACTTAGCTTGCCTTTTTGGGCCATTGTGTGTGCAGAGTTACTGGCTAGACCAGCTAGCCAAGCTCCGTTCAGAAACACAGAAGCTTTCTGGGGACTTCAGTGGGACGGGGAAGAACTTAAGACTCCTTCGGCTCCACTCCCCAAACAAGTAATGTTCGAGAAGGAAGCGGCGGGCAACCCCACGCGTCCGCTCTCTGCACCATCATTGTGAGTACTGTGCTGAGCGAGAGAACTCCTACCTTGAGAAGGGTCGACCTTGATGCAAAAACGTAGGTATGTAGTAATACGGATTTGTGTAGACATGAAGCAGTAGATAGTGTTCGAGGTGTGAATGTGGGAGATGTGATGTGTGTGTGTGGCACACTCACGCTGCAGGGCGCGGCCGCGCGCCGCCACGCTGGTGGCGTACAGCTGCAGCAGCGCGGGCGACTGCAGCAGCAGCACCTTGGTGCGCGCGCCCGCCAGCGCCGCGCGCAGCCACGCGCCCGGCGCCGGCGCCGCCTGCGCCACCACCTCCGCCGCGTACACGTCCAGCACCTGCCAAGCCACGTTGTACTACTCACTACCCAAACGCATATACACGACACGCTTATCTTGGACCAAGTCGCGAAACAAACGACGCCCTGACACGCGGATTGTTTTCTAAAAATCTATGCTTGGTGTATTTGAACTCGTCCACCACCGTAGCACCACATGCTCTCCTCAAAAGACACCCAAAAAACGCGTAGAGTTTAGGTCCAAGATAAATGTCTCGAAATTTTTATATCACATTCTACCTAGGCACGTTGTCGACAAACACTCGCATCGGGTAGTCACTGCGAGGGGCTGTCGACAATGCAAACAGTTATATTGATATTGGACAAGATTGTCGTCAGAGAAATTGCTGCAGTAAGTTACCTTTACTACCGTAAAAATGTTTTTATCAAAATACCAAAATGCACTAAACATTTAAAAGAACAATGCGTCATGTAAAATATCTAGAAACATGCTCAAACACAATAACGAAATTTCATCTTTATACTTCTAATAAACTTGCCATTTAATCTTTCAATTCAACTCCTAATTTAGGGCAAATTAGGGGTATATTTATTTTTATAAAAGCTCATAAATATATGTAATCTCGTGCGTTACAAATGAAAGATTTTCATAGATTCGCTTATTTTAACCCCGCAGGAGAGAAATTTTCGAAAACTCACGTGGATGCTGACATGTATGTTACCTGCGAGGTTTAGATTTACGTTGATGAGTCAGTAACTTAGGACAAAATACATAGTTTATATATAAAGATCATATAATTAAACAAGGAAAATGTCTCCACTACTAAGTTTTCCTCGATATTATTTCGCAATTACGAAAGACCCACATTTTTCCCATTGTCGAATCTTAAGATACCCAAATAATAATAACACACGTATGGAAACCTACGCACAGACAGAAAATATGAAATAATATACTTTATGTAGTTTAATTTTCACGAGTGGAGTTTCATTGGCAAATACAAAAAAAAAAGATAATTAAAGCGAATGGGGACCCTAACAGTCGATACCCATTACTGGCATTACTGAACCGGTCAGCGTCTTAATGGGCCCCAACGGTTATGGCCTTGCTTCAAAAACTCGGTGTTTTGATTTAGTAACTATTTTTTTTAAATTGACACTTTTTAATTGATAAATAAATAAGATGATCTTAAAACTGTCACTCGCGTGTCAAATATAGCATATTACAGTTCGTCGACCAAGCCTTACAAACACTCGTAATGTCCTTTTTGAGTGACCGACAAGGATAATCCCAAATTCCCAAGTCACTCCCCCATAAATATCTGGTGGTAAACGATTAAACCTACTCTCCTTGAGATTGGCAGAATTATTGGTGCCTATATAACCGATGCAAGGAGTCATTCTATGAGATGGAAATGCGAGGAGCCGATTGTCTGTAGAACGAAGATTTCTATCATTCTTGGAACATAACATATTTGTGTACGTAAATATTCACGCCTGTAAATCCCTGAAGGGACTGGCAGGGGTGTATTAACACCCACATTTAGCCAATTATGATATTCGGTTCCACGTTATAGGGGTAAATCTATTTATGACACATATGCTATTGCAGTCGAGAGGGCACTTTGTCGTGAACTGTATGTTAATTGTCGGATGAAGACCAGCCTTATCCCTTAGTCGCCTTATGCGACATTCACGAGTAGAAATGGCGTGGAACTATTCCGCTCTACCGGAAACCAAGCAACACGGTAAGGCAGGCAAGGCAAAAATTACATAATTGCAGATCTGCTTGTCCATTATCTTACCAAGTATGTGCAGAACACACCTATCCTAGTGTGACGAGTTAGGTGATCAAAGCGACAAGCTAGTTGTGTGTGCATGGTCCAATCTTCAAACACCACTACAGATTTGACCTTCCCAATAAGGTACAGCTAAATTGAACCGGTATAGCATGTTCAGAACAGTGCTAACGTTCATGTCACAGTCAAGAATCACAACCGGTCAAAATTACTTCTGACTGAAAATGATACAGGAGTACAATTTAGCCTCAGGAATCTTAACCTACAAGTCGCCTGAGCAAATTCGGACCGTAAGATCCCGGCTCCACAGGGACATGATGGAGGAATGGGAGCTACGACTTAAGCGACTAAGTACAGGGCACGCCGTAGAAGCCGTGGTGAGATCCATCATGTGGAGTGGCTAGAGAGGCCGCACGGCAGCCTCTCCTACCATCTGACACAGATGACCACCGAGTACGGGTGCTTCGGGCAGTCTGCGTCGGATGGAGAAAGAGCCGTGAGGGTTATTCGCACGTAAAAAAATAACCTACAAGTCGATGCACTAGCTAAACAACGGACGAAGCATTCCATTTAGAGTGGGAAGTCAGACGGCAGTCGCTAAGCAAAGCCAATATACAAAGGAAAAACAACAAGTGGACCTCGGAATCTTGTAACGGAAAGTAAGAAGAAATATGTAAAAGAGAATTTGGAATATCCAAGACGTGTCTTAAGTAGCTCAGCTTAGAGTCTAGGCCATTACTGTCTATAGTTTAAGCCTTAGACTATAGACACAGTAATGGCCAGTACAACGCAGGGTGAAAGGTAGAGCTGCTACATACTTTGGGTACAAGGTTGACAATTATACTTCACATCCCATAACACGCACATATGGACAGTTTAAAGGCAATATTGCTGTGATTTTCCCAAGCGCCTACAATATAGGGTTCTTCAAGAGGGGCCCTGGAAAGTTTCTTCAGCGTCGGCAGCGCGAGTGTAACGCCCCTGGTGTTGCACACGTCCATAGGCCACGGTAACCACTTCCCTTCAGGTGGGCCGTGTGCTTGTCTGCCACCTTAGTGGTATAATAATAATAATAATAATAATAAGCTTTATTTAATTCCATGCAAACATATTATAATTACATAATTCATGCATTAAATTGGCAATATTAAAAGAAACAAATGTTTTTAGACAATAAATTGAAAAAGTGTGATGTAAATGGAATAATGATAATTAAAATAATGTCATTGTAATAATATATAATAATAATAAAAATAATATTGCTATCTATTCTGTTTGTATGGACCCCGTTCGGGTAAAAGCCTCCTCCAAGGAATTCCATTCTTTCCTATCTTGTGCTGTTTCAATCCATCCTCGACCTGCCACTTTCACTATTTCGTCTGCCCATCTGGCATAGGGTCGGCCTCTCGCTCTAGTGCCTTGCGGTCCTGACCATTTTACGACCTCTTTTGACCATCTGTGGTCAGTGTACCTAGCCACGTGTCCTGCCCATTTCCATTTTCTTTGGAGGGAGAAAGTAAGTGCATCTGAAATTTTTGTTTTCATTCGGATATCTGCGTTTCTCACTTTGTCCCTTATTTTCAAACCTAGGCAACTTCGTTCCATTCGTCTTTGAGTAGTCTGAATTCTGTTTCTGGTTTTTAGATCGAATGTCCAGGTTTCGCAGCCGTACGTGAGGCAAGGTAGAATTTCCGAATCCATAACTATTTTCTTCATAGGTAGCGGGAGCTGTGATTTAAATATCTCTTTGCGAGCCCAGTATTTCTTCCAGGTGATAGCTACTCTCCTTTCTACTTCTTCGTAACCTCTATCTCTACTAAAAGAAATCTGTTTGCCTAGATAAACGTAACTTTCTACGAATTCTAGGGGGGTGTTATTCACATAGATGGGTGATTTATGGTGGTTGGTCATAGCTTTCGTTTTTTCAGCGTTCAGTTCTAATCCAACTCGTGTACTAGCCTGGAACAGGTCGTTTATCATTCTCTCCAGTTTTTGTGCAGATTCTGAAAACAGAATGATGTCGTCGGCGAATCTGAGATGACTCAAAAAGTTTCCATTAATGTAGATGCCCTCTGCAGACCACGGTAAGTCCTTCATTATATGTTGTAGAACGGCTATGAAAAGTTTAGGTGAGATCGGGTCACCCTGTCTCACACCTCTATTTATATCGATTTTTTCCCCTACTCGATCTAGCTTTACTCTACTTGTGCTGCTGGCATAGATGTTTTTGAGAATGTTTATGTATTTTTCTTTTATATTTTGAGATCTTAATGCCTCCCAGATGCTGTCGTGAGATATAGAATCAAAAGCCTTTTTATAATCAATGAACGCCACATACAAAGGCCTGCGAAATTCCAGATATTTTTCGATTACCTGGTCGACCACATGGATCTGCAGTGCTGAAACCACTTCTGAAACCGGCTTGCTCTATCGGTTGGTGTGCATCTATGTCTGGTGATATTCTTTCCAGCAAGCAACAGGCAAACAGTTTGTAGAGGCTGGGCATGAGGCTTATAGGGCGGTAATTCCCTATATCGGTTGGGTCGCCTTTTTTGTACAGCAATATTATTTCAGATTCAGACCATATGGGCGGCACAGCTTCTTCTACTAATATTTTGTTGAATAGAAGAGTAATCGGAGTCAGTAGTAAAGTCTTTGCAAACTTTATATGTTCGTTTGTAATACCATCTGGTCCCGGGCTTTTCTCTGGTTTAAGCTTCAATATTTGCTTTATGATTTCAGGCTCTGTGAACTCCGGAGTAGGTGCGGTTACCAGATATTGATTATCGGTATTGCTTTGTTTTTGGGGATCTCGTTGGCTGTACAGTTGTCTGTAAAACTGCGTAGCTGCATTGATTACCTCCATTCGGGAAGTACTCTTGTTGGAGCCGGGCTGCAGAGATGGTATCCAAGACTTTGTGTTGTTCAGTTCTTTGAAAGCTTTTTTGGCTGATCTAGATTTTTCAAGGTATCTTTGTATAGTGCTCATTCTGTAGGCATGGTAGCATTTCCGTATTTCTTTGTTGGTAGTTTTGTATAGTGCTTTTAGCTTTTCTTTATCCATTTTGCTCAGTTTAGGCTTGCTTTGTAGTTTACTTCTTTCTTTCATAAGCTCCATCGCCTTCTGTGATAAGATATTCCGCGTAGCTGTCTCTGTAATACCTTTTAAGCTTTCTTTTATAGAGTTTACGATTTCATGACAATATTCTTCAGCATTATACATGTTGTGTGATGTCATAAGTTTGGATATATGAAAATTTAGTTTTTCAAGGTAAGTTTCTTGCTCTTTTAGGGTTTTCAGCTTTCTTGGTATGTTTAAAAAGTTGCGTCTACTCTTTCCTTTCGGTTTCAGATGGATAGTAGCTCTCAGAAGTCTGTGGTCTGATTTGAATGGGAATGATATTAGTACTTTGAAGTTAGAAAATAAGTGGGGTTCTGTGGTCATAATATAATCGATCTCGTTCCGTATGTTTTTGTCTGGAGAGATCCATGTCCACCTGTTCTTTGGTTTTGACTTGAACAGTGTATTAACAATTTTTAAATTATGCTCATATGCATACTGGATCAGTCTTTCGCCGCGATCGCTCCTTTTCCCGTAGCCATATTTGCCAGCAACGGATTGTTCGTGATCCTTGGGTATTCCTATTAGTGCGTTGAAATCTCCCATAGAGATAATACATCTTGTAGAGACAGAATTATGGGCTTTCTCCAAGTCTTCATAGAACTGGTCAATTGCTTCTTGGGATGAATTTTCAGTGGGCGCATACGCTTGAATTATTGCGAAATGTGTGTTTTCTAATTCAATTTCCAGTATACAAATCCTTTCTGATATGCCTGTGAATTTCTTAATATTTTCTTTATATTTTTTCTTGACTAGAAAACCAACACCATAAAGACCTTTAGTTTGGCCTAGATAGTACATAATATAATCTTCGTCTTCGATTATATTCTCTCCCAGCCGGCGAACTTCGCATAATCCCACTATATCATGATTGATTGTTTGTAGCGCTGCCTTTAGCTCGATAAGCCTAGGTTCTGAAGAGAGTGTTCTTACGTTATAGGTACAAATGTTAATAATACTTTTCTTTTCGTTAATTTTTTTGATATTTTTATTTGGAGGGTTTTGGTCGACCTCTCCCGCGGTGACCGGCCGTATTGGGAGATGGGGAGTGGGAAGAGGGTCCATATGTGGTTGCTATATCGTTGGACTCTGAGAGGTTTCTGTCTGGTTACTCTTTAGTTTTGGTTTTTGCAGTATATAGTCTTTCAAATTCGTTACTTTATTTCTCTTGGGTGGTTGTTTGTTCTCATGTTGAGTTTTTTGACCGCTAGGCTGCAACGTTTCTGGGGATTCCGATAGGTTCCTCTTACTAAGTTGACTGCGAGGCATGCGTTTGTTGTTACTCTTCACTATGAGTTTGTCGTATTTTATGAAGGCAGTATTACCTGACTCCCTTTCGTTCAGTAACTGTGTCTGAAGCTCCTTGCGCTTATTCAGTACCTCTATTGGATAGTCATCTTTTATGTAGTAAGGAGATTTTTCTAGACAAGATTTCTTTTTCTGAATGTTTATTTTAAATCCTAGTGTGGTAAACGATATTATAACTGGCCTGATCTTTTCACCCTTCTTCCCAACTCTTCTGACAGCTTCAATATAGTTTTTCTCGCATGGCAGTTTGAAATAGGTGGCTATTATGTTGATTATTATGTCTTCTAGTTCATGATAGGATTTTTCACACTCCTCTACACCGAATATGACTAGATTTTTGCGTCTGATGTGTCTTTCTAAGTTATTTATTTTTGTGTTTTGTTCCTCTACTTTTTTTTCTAAGTATTGGTTTTTTAATTCCAGACTGTTAAATTTTTCATTCATGTTATTAATTATTGAACTTTTGATATCTTCTTTCATTTCTATCATGTCTTGATTTTGTTGTTTCATATCTCGTTGCATTCCCAATAGCATCTGCTTTAATTCTTCCATTGTTCCCCTTACTACGTGCCACACAACAGGGCTTGGTACGGTAGATACGGCGAATTATAGTAGGTAGATGGCGTGCCGCGATATTATTTGTACTGAAGTGTTCAGTGATAATATTTGGCGAGTTATCTCGACTTTTTGTCCTTTTTAATGGACTACTTTCGCACTATTTATTCATATACATAATATCCAACAGCAGATGGCGATCTCAAAAAGTGACGCGTAGTTTGCTCGGGATCGAACTCAAGTCGTGTGCGCGCGGATCCCGTAGTATGGCGCAACAACCAAGATTGAACTATCAAAGTTTGCTAAAATAAGCGTTCGCTTTATGCGTGTTGGACAATTCAACAGTAGTTCATCAAAAAAACCGGTTCTTTAAGAGCGCTTGCAATTCATAATATTGAGTTTGAAATGTCTGTATGCAAAGTTTAAGTTCACCCACATTACACTGTTTATAATTTTTATGTTTACTATTGCTTTAATGTGTTGTTAAAATTATTATCTTTGATTGCACTGGATTGACCAAATTGTTGTTTAAGGCACTGTAACTTCGTGTATTTAATAGCTTCAGTTGTTTCACTTCACAATTATTGCGTTACTTATATACAATGTGACACTCATTCAGATCTTGGATTTTTATTTATTTAATAATTGCCACTTCGCTCGGAGATAATGATTGCGCGTGTTTATTTTTTAGTTTTGTGCAAACTTATTAACTATCAAAGTAAGTAATTGATACTTTATGTATTTTATTTTAGAAAATATATACGGAGCCGACCTTGACGTGACAACTGACATGTCAAAACCTTAGTGGTATAAAAAAATTATATCTATAGAGTTTATATTAAGTATAAGTTAGCTCAGTTTCTGTTGGTTCGAGTTTTCCCTCTGGATATTAACTTTTTCTTTTTTTTTTATTCCACTTAGGTGGCAGACAAGCGCACGGCCCACCTGATGGAAAGTGGTTACCGTGGCCTATGGACGTGTGCAAGCCCTTAGTCATCCCACTGACAGCACAAATTCACCAGTGAGCTCTGACTATCCTACTCACCGCTGGGAACACAACATGAAGTTATTATAACCGCGGTATTCTGTAGGAACTTTTTCTGATCTAAATCAAAAGTACTATTGACCAGAATATGCGACCCAGTACTTTAAGTTGGTACATTTTTTTCCAGTTCCAAGTACATTTGACCGACTGATAGCTTTGACTGTAACATAGCTACTGTACATAGACAGTTCTAGCCATTGATCGACTGGCGCCGAGCGCGCGGCCCGCAGCCCGCATGCGGCATAACTCGTCAAACTCGATGTGCTACAAACATGTCTGTTTGTTTCACTTTCACCGTTATTCCGCATTATAGTTCAATTAAATATTCATATTTCCTACGCTATTTAGTGAGTTTTAAGTAACATAACATTAGCTAGCTGCTGACAGTTAAAAAGGTGCTATGTTTTTCTTCAAAATAATAACTATTGTGTTCAACCACACCAAGACGTCTTGCAGGTGAGGTTGTCTTGGACACCGAACACCTGCTAATTGACGGCTGAAACTCAGTCTTTTTTTTCGGGTTAGAGGATCAGACACCTTGGGCCAGATCGTGAGAGATGGCCCTGGGTTGGCCGGGGTGCGAGGGATATGCCTGTCAACCTCACGACAACCAAAGCGACCCACAGGCGGCGTGCGTTTTAGTCGGATCGAGTCCGACATAACCTCCTCCACCGGTTCCGGTGGGGAGGTATCCGTGGGGATTTTGCGCACGTAAAAAAAAAAAAAAACAGGTCAAGTGAGACTGGGTCGTGCACTGAGGGTTCCGTACGAAACTTGAAGCGTCGGCCGCATAGTGGTTAAGGAGTCGACCTTACGATCAAAGGGTTTGAATTCTGACCATTACACTAACGACATAAACCCACTTCTAACACAAGCAATTTAGCTTAGCTAATCTAATATTCTTTAAAACAAAAAAACTGGATTGAGGGACGAATTTATGCTACATAAACGGCGATTTCTTTTATTGCGTTGACCTAGAATGATGAATTTTATGAATATTTAGAATTGTTTTTTTCACAGCTTCAACACGTTATAAATCTGAGTATGTGGTATAAATTTCTACTTGATACATCCCACGCATTCCTGAAAAAAAGGTCTTGACAGACAAACATACGACGAAGTGATCCTATAAGAGTCCTGTTTTTCCTTTTGACGTACGGAACCTTAAAAACAATAATAAACCAACAAATAGAAAGGAAATGCAGGTGAACGGACACCAGGCTCCAACGTGCAGGCTTTGGATGTAACCGGGGTGGCGCTCGATTGAAGAATAAGACAAGAAGATGCTGTTTATTCCCTAAATGACGATTATTTAAAATACTTCATTAAACACTTGTGTCAGGCAGGCATATATAACACAATGTTTTAGCATATAAGATGGTATATTAGAGGTCAATGCAATCTGCAAACAAGTTCTTTGACGAGCGAACAAGTCTAAACCACTTGGATGTACACACAGCGGGCTCTGCTCTGTGCACAATATTAGCTTTGAACATTAAATTTAACAAAACTGCAGACGCTTCGACGTTCAGCATATCACAGATGTATTTTCTAACTAAATATTAGTTCTTAAGCATATTTACTTAGAAACTATTGCTATATGCTTATACTTTTTAGTATGAATGTCGATTTACTCGGGCCGTTTCTGCAAGGCTTATATTTACGACGAGTGAGAGATACCTATTCTTCGTCAAACCACAGAATCTAATTCCATATTTTGATACGCAGATGAACCTTAATTGCGTTTTAATTATAAACAATCGATATAGACATTATGTCGAGATAGCTCAGGCTATATTAGGCTCAGTCATAATAAAGAGTTCTTTAAGTTATTCCATTAACATTGAATACGTTCATCAAAATCATAAATCTGTTAATGAATATATTACCTAAGATAGATAGTGGGCTTAAGTTTGGTAGTCATTTGACTTTTATGATGCTATCATTTCATTATTCCCGGAGCCTTTTCCCAACTATATCCCAATATAGCCGCGGTAGCCTAGTGGTATGGGTAATGGACTGCTGAGACGAGGTCTCGGGTTCGATCCCAAGTTTTACCATGGCACACACTAATGACTTTTCGATGCTTTTCGAAGTTATGTGTGTATTTACCTCAGTTTTATAAGTGCCCGGTTAATGGTAATAGACTCGCCACCTAAACATAAAGTGGCGAAATGTGGGTACTAGCACCTTTGCCTACCTTTTCGGGGATATAGGCGTGAGTTTATGTTATGATAATTTAGTTTATTGTTTATTGGCTTCTCGATGGTGCCGTTTATTCGCATCGAAGTTAAACAAGTAAAGTATGCGAAGAGACGACACGTCATCCTACCACACATAAATCATCCATAGAAATAAAAGAAAATCAGTCCTGCAATCCTGCAATTATTTTTCACATACATTACTTGTTAAACTAGAATACGGATAAACGGCGCCATTGAGAAACCGCAATGAATTAAAATAATAAACAAATTATTATATTAATTTTATTTCATGCTACGCTCTGCTGCTGTGCAACACTGCAGAGTTTGAAATCATACCTTTACTGTGACGAAGCTGAACTTGGATATTCGTTTGTTTGCTAACATCTACAGAAACGTAATACTTGTACATACCATTTTCTAAACTGAAGTTCGCACAATTCCATAGACAACAATCTCATCTATAGAACTCAAACACTTGTAACAATGTTTGCCTATACTAATGGACCTAACGAGCACCTGACCTCTTAGTCTGTGTATTCACTTTATAAAAGCAAATTCAACAATGGTAAGTTAACATCAGACTTTACTGAGGCCTTTTTAAGAGGATTTAATAGTGAAAGAGTGTGATATAAGAGGATCATATACGGCATGCCTGAAGGTAAGCAGTTCACCCACAAACGCTTGTAACACCAGCCGATGAGTTAGCTGCTTACATTAGACACCCTACTAACATACCCACATTATATGACAAATTTTTTGAAGATTATTCGAGCCCTCCCTCTCCTCCGTGACCACTCGTAGTATCTACAAAGACCCGCCCATCCCCTAAAAGTTTTTACTTTGTATTGCCAAGTCAAAACACTGCGCGCCATATTTAAAGATAGATCGGAAAAGTACGAATTTTCTCTCGGTGAAATCGATTACGTAATAAAAATCTAAAGCACTCCTCCGCTCGCTCATGTGACCGCGCGTAGTATGGTTACGTTCAATAAGTCCTAGTTCATGCACTTAATCTTCTTCTGAAAATAGCAGTTCTCTCACCTGTCCTTCGAAGCAGTGCTCTAGGAGCGCCTTGAGCGCGGCGACGGCGCGCTGGCCGTGTTCTCCCTCGCGCGCGTACAGGAGGAGGATGTTGTGGCTCTCAGGTTCCACGTCCACTACTCGGGGCGCTTCGCACTCTCTGGAAGAAACAATATTCAAACATATGAGCAATTAGTCGCGCCTGGATCTAATTTTATATACATATACATAACATAAACTTACGCCTATATCCCCAAAGGGGTAGGCAGAGGTGCTAGCACCCACATTTCGCCAGTTTACGTTTAGTCCCAATGTAATAGGTGGCGAGCCTATTGCTATTAACTGGGCAATTATAAATCTGCGATAAATACACACATAACTTCGAAAAGCATCGAAATGTCATTGGTGTGTGCCATGGTCAAACCTGGGATCGAACCCGAGACCTCGTCTCAACAGTTTATTACCCATACCACTAGGCTACCGCAGTTGCCTTTTTATATACACCCTATGGAATTGAGATGGGGATCTTCAAGAAGAGCAGGCTCCTACAGGGTCGGCAGCGCGAGGGTGGCGCCCCTGGTATTGCTCACGTCAATAGGCCACGGTAACTACTTTCAATCATGTAGTACGTGTGTGTGTAAGTGGTATAAAAAAGCCTAAGTATTACATAAATTCGGCCGGGGTGCGAGGGTTATGTCTCAGATAATCTTACCTCCGGCAACCTGCGTCCCACACAGTCGGCGTGCGTTTTAGTCGGTTCAAGTCCGACATAACCTCCCCCGCCGGTCTCGGCGGTGTGGGTGTCCGTGGAGATTTTGCGCACATTATTCACGCAATTAATCGTTGCTTTAAACATTAATCATTATTATTATGATTAATGTTTAAAGCAACGATTAAAATGTTAATTCATAATGTTAGTTTGTTCGATTTGAACATATTCACATACAATTTCGTGTGATTACAATTAAGTTTAGTGTGTTCTACGAACGCCACGAGAGTCGCACCAAAAACAGAAGAAAAGGCTGTACAAGGTTTGGCGGAAAGTGTCACCTAAAACAGCGCAGAATATATGGCTAATGGCTAACTGTGTCGCAGCTCACTTTATTATTTCAAAACATACCGTTAAAAAGTCAAGGCATTATTTTTTATAAGTAGGTACCTACTTAAAATAAATCTAATATCATAAAAATGATTTTAGGAGAATTTTGTTCGTATTACCTTTAATATAATAGAATGCACTTGATTTTTATTTATTTATTTATTTATTCTTATACTTGCAAATACAGGTACATAGGTTGTTATGTTCGTACAATTAGGTAACACTATATTTAGCCTTGCGGCGTGCAATATTTTGTCAATAAAAAAGAAGTTAAAGAATAAAAAATTAATACATGTCAATATGGGAGTTAATAACAGGTATGTAGCACATGTCCAAAAAATAAATTATCATATATAACATAAAATGTCAATAGGTATACTTGTCTATAACAGTTCATCAAATAAATATTCCTTTACAGAATAATAGCACTTCTGCAACAATATTTTCTTAAGTGTATATTTAACAATGTTATAATTAGCTTGTTATAATTATAAGTGGTTATATATTCTGGGAGCCATGCTGAAGATACTCTTGTTTAAATAAGCTGTGGAGTTGGAAGGAATACAGATTTTTAAAATATGTCTACTGCTTTTCAATTTTACGAACATATGAGCATTCCTCTTCACAAACAGTACTGTTTCTAAAATATAAATACATGGCAGAGTCAGAATGTTTAGTCTAATAAAGGAGAGTCGACAGCTAACAGCTATCTATTGATTTTATATTAGAAATGGCCCTTACGCATGTCTTTTGAGATTTAAATGCATATTCATCTACATCAGTAGAGTGACCCCAGAAAATTATACCGTATCGTATGATTGAAGCAACATAACCATGGTAGGCGGTCAGGACTGTAGACGTACTTGATGTTTTCGAAAGTTTATATATTTGATTGTTTGTCTTGTTTCTTGTTTACACACGTAAAGTCTAACTTTTTATTAGCTGCAGTAAAATGACGTTTTGTGGGTTGCCGGTTTTTGAAGAAAAATAAATAGGGATGTAGCTAAATGAGTGAATCATAAATGAATGAACAGTTTGGTTTTGTGTTTGAAATTTAATATTAAGTTGTAATGTATTTTTTTATTCTATTATTGTTACTATACTAGAGGATTGATCTTTTTTATTGGAAGTATAGGGAGGTACATTTATAATTAAACAAAAATGGGCAAATCAAAATTATTCGTGTACTCAAAACAGAAGTTAGAAGCCGAATGAGCGAATGACAACCGAAACAAAATGGCGGCCAAGCGTCATCGTAGCACCATAACCAAAAATCAGTACTACCAACTTGAGAGAGCGGTTGCTTGAGTGTTATCTTGCTTAATGCGTAAAAGGATCAACGTTTATACAGCCTTTTATTTACATTAATATTAAATAGAATTTAGCATGATCATTATGAGGCAAATTATGGAACGATTAGATATTCCGTAAACTTTTGTGAACTGAATCACATCACTATTGAGATTAAGCTGTCAACATTATTTTACGGAATGACATTTGGAAACGTCATTTTACTGCAGCTAATAAAAAGTTAGACTTTAGGTGACATGTATAATCTAATGGTGAGTAGCTCCTCAACGCTTTGAGGATTTTTAAATAAGTACAGCCTAGACATCAGTTTGCTTGGGCATTGGTCCTCTAAACCCTCTATATCAGCGTTTGTTAAACGAAGGGTCGTGACCTCGACCCGGCACGGGCCACGAAAATAAAATATCAGATCGTAGGATTATCAAATTGTTTACATTTGCCATACTCATTCTGAGAAAGAGACGTATTGTTTTTGCATTGAGCTTGACGCAGTCAGTTTTCACTGTCTTAATTATATAGGTACAGATTGAAATAAGTTTCTTTTTCAATTGTTGAATAATTTTCAAAGAATTAAACAACATTATATTCTTACGACGTATGACCGCGGTAGCCTAGTGGTATGGGTAATGGACTGCTGAGACGAGGTCTCGGGTTCGATCCCAGGTTTTACCATGGCACACACCAATGACTTTTCGATGCTTTTCAAAGTTATGTGTGTATTTATTCGCAGGTTTATAAGTACCCAGTTAATGGCAATAGGCTCGCCACCATGTGGGTGCTAGCACCTCTGCCTACCGCTTCGGGGATATAGGCGTGTGTTTATGTTATGTTATATTCTTAGGAAGGCAGGCTCGGCCGGGGAAGTATCTATATCTTACTAAATAGGCAAATATCGTCTTCGGTATGCATGCAAGTATAATATTTAATGAAAGTTTATAGCAATTAGTGTACTAACTATTAGAATTGAAACGTCAAAGCACAGGACGACACTGGACGACAATTTTAATCGAATTAGTACCTACCTATAAAATTACTTTAAAACTTATCCTCTGAATGTAGGCTTGCGCTGCCATTCAGAAATAGGCCCTATATCTCTTGTTGAAATGTCAATATGGGATTCCCGCTGTACACAGGCCGAATTGATAATAATAGCTAGCTATTATTATAAGAGAACATCTTAATAATAACTGGTGACGTTAGTGTGACGTCCGTATAGGTTGTAGGGCATCGGTAGGTACCTACTAGCACCACTAGCAGTAGGCTACTACTGATAGGAAGTGCTATTATGTTGATAGATACATGTGAGCAGTGTGACACACTCGTACTACTGCTGTCAGACATTGATTGTTTCAATTTACGCGGCACTATTGTACGTTATTCTCGGTTGGCACCTCAAGATAAGGGAGTTGATTGTCAATTTGCGAATGAATAAATAAGACAACCGTTGTTTCAATGATAAGATCGGAATGACCCATTGGGAAGTTGCATCGAAAGATTGCCTTTTTTTTACATGCGCAAAATCCCCACGGTACCCCCCACCGGAGCCGGTGGAAGAGGTTATGTCGGACTCGAACCGACCAAAACGCACGCCGCCTGTGGGTCGTTTTTGGTTGCCGAAGGTGAGATTGACAGGCATATTCCTCGCACCCCGGCCGACCCAGGGCCAGCTCTCACGATCTGGCCCTGTCCTCGGGTGTGGGGACTCTGTCCCCAACTCGACCCCGGCCTGCTTCTGCCAGGGTGACAGGCGGCTCCACCAGTCACCCCCAAGCCTGCGCTCATGGGGGGCGGAGGTCGTTCATCGACCTTCGACGCCCGTGTTGCCTTCGTACGCGGGCAGCTTGGCTTGCGATCCTTCGTCGCTCCCGCTGCCGCTCCCGCCCCGCCTCCTCCTTCACGAGCATTACTTGCTCGCAGAAGGAGGCGCCGGCCGCCCTTGGAGTTTGGGACTTGTTGCAGCTACCCGAGGGGCCTTCTATGGCCCTGGGTCAGTCAGAGTGTGCGAGGAATATGTCGTGATAGACCACCAACATCACCCCCGGGCCCCGGCCTCTGATTGCCCGAGACGGCCGTGCGGTTATGGACCGCGTTTAGCTCCAGCGGCAGGTATTCGAGGGTATATGCGCACGTTTATACAAGCCTCCTACAAGTCCTCTATTTACTTTTCATGGTTCTTATGGGAACGAGTGCCGTTTGACTTGTTAGGAGACGGTTGACTTGGACCTGAGCAGACTAAAACGCACGCCGTCTGTTAAACGTTATTGGTTGCCAGAGATGAGGTTGGCAGGCATATTTATCCCGGGCACCCCGGCCAACCTAGCGCCATTTCTCTCGATCTGCCCTCCTCGGAAGTTGACTTGGGCCACGTAGGTAAATCTCGGTGGGGGGAGAATATCACAGAAACCTACCTATATCTTATTAATATATTTTCCTTAAACTAAATAGGTACCTTAGTTATTTTCACCTTCTGCTGTCTAATAAAAAGTGACAAATACGCGGTGACTAACTAACGAATAATATGATACCTAATGTGTATGATTTATTCACAAGTAATTAGTACAAATACTAATATTAGTTTGCAGGTAATTTACAGCTTATCATCGCAATAGTTTTGCTAGCTATTTATAATTAAACATTTCACAATAATACCTAATTATATACATGCATTATTGTGAAATACATGTGTAAGTATATGATTTCATTAACGCAGGTTCACAAAACAGAGCTACATACATAGGTACTTCAAATGCTGGATGATACCTTTTTAAGTATTCAATAAGGAAGGATATTTAGAAATTTTAAACCTAAGTGGGTATTAAAAATTAAAATAAACTTGGGTCACAAGAAACGAGCTCCAAAAATGTTTAAGTAAATTGTGTTGATTAGCCAAAAGGTTAATCTAACTAGGTATATCAAAGTTAAAGAACTTTGATATACCTATTAATATTATGATTCAAGTGTGTTGCCATGTCGGGTGTTTATATCTGTCTGATATTAAACAGCCCCATCCCTTAGTCGCCTTGTACGACACTGCATTTGATACCCATAGAGGAGTTGTGAAAAAATATGTACTCCGTAATTTAGTGGTGGGAGCCATCGTGGACTGTATTTTTTTTTAAATATAACAAAGAACTCATGAATTTCATTGAGTAAATCGTGAAAATTCAGTTTCAATCAATTTACCTACCGCAGTCCACTGCTGGACCTAGACCTCTCTAAATGTTGGGAGGCTTTTGGCCTACACCTTCCACGCTGGCCAGAAAGGTTGGTACAGGGTTTTATTTCGAGTTTTCCTTCTTCCACAGTGATATCATCTGCGCATTTTTCAGTTTAATTTTAGTTCATTTCAAATAAGTCATTGAACAGACTTCTATAGTACGTAGTCAATTACATGGGCACGTTATGTACACTGATAGCATCGCTCCGGGCGACAAGTTGGCGCTAAACCAATCTAGTGTCGTACTAACACAATCACTTCCTTAAGAGACCGCGGTGTCAAGGAGACAGCCACTGTGCCACTACATCTGATAAACTTTGTTATGGTAAACAGGTGTAATTTCTGCGCATTTAGAATTCGTATAAGGGGAATCGACTTAGTGTTCCTAGTTGCATCAGAGGCTTTCTCCACCGGGATTTGATCCGTCCCAGGTGCGATTGCCGTCTGACCTCCCAATCGCGAGAGGATTTTTTTTTATACCACTTAGGTGCCAGACAAGCGCACGGCCCACCTGATGGAAAGTGGTTATCGTGGCCTATGGACGTGTGTAACACCAGAGAAGCCACACTCGCGCTGCCGACCCTCTAAGCACAGAGTTTCTATGCCGTCAGTGTAGAGGACAAAGCAGGACAAGCCTTTAGTCATCCCACTGACATTGACAGCACAAATTCTCCAGTGAGCTCTGGCTACCCTACTCACCGCTGGGAACACAACACGAAGTTATTATAACCGCGGTATTCTGTAGGGCGGAAGTACTTCCCCAGTCGAAATTTCCGTCCGTCGATTGGCAGGTATAACAACTAGCTGTTGACTCCTTAGTTTATTATAGCGCCTAACCTTATCTTTTTAAAAGTTTTTGTAATACCTACCGTTAGTACGATAATGGAATAAATATTAGAAAATCTATTAGTACTGAAATTCGGTTCAAGGTTTAGTTTGTCCACGACCTTCACGTTACATTATGTATTGTGTGTTTGAGAGGCCCCACGGCGAATACCACTGCGCTGTGAGTGGACTGGATACCTACGTGCACAAAATGCAAGTGCTAAATATACTGCAGAATTGGTACACTTGCAGACAAATATAACGAAACGCTCTGTATCGTTCCCGTTATTTCAGAAACGTGTATATTAAGCGACCGTACACTGATTGCGAAAATATCTAAATAGAACTATATAGCAATAAGAATCGTATCAAAATCGGTTGCGTTGTTTATATATTTGTTGTGTTGTTCGATGTATTTCTTCGTTGCGATTCTTTGGCCTCTTTGAGAAAGAAAATGCATTAGTGCTTAACTGCGAATTGTAACTTTTTTTTTATCTCATTTTGTTTTGCTTTTTTTTATAATATATGTCTCTGTGAGTGACTTTTGGTATTTGGGTAGCACTTATATGTATAGCGAAATATTTAAATAAAATCATGTCTCTGACATTCTAAACGTAACATAGCCTTACTTTGCATGCTGTGTTTGCATCATCAAGTAGAATATAATCACGCTATGACTTTTGTAGATTTTAGTATAAGATACATTACTGGTTGTATTCAGTTTTACGAACCAATAAAAAAAAAGAAAAAAGTACTATGTGTGATAGATACCTTAGTAGGTTACATTTTGTTAATATTTCCTGCATGGTGTCAAAATCTATACCATATAGGGCGACACGTGTGGCTATTTATTATATATACTTTGCATGTTGAGAGAGAAACCACACAGGAAGTACCATACATGTAAATATATTCTTAACTTTACCTGTTGTCCGTCGCTATCCAGCCGATAAGCTTGTAACAAAACAAATATAATTAGATGCCTATGTATCGACAAAACCAAGCACAGTGAAAAACTAAATTATCTATACAATAATATGGTCGTGTTAAAAAATCTATGAAAGTTTATTAGTGAAATAAAGTAAAATTTTGATCGGAAAAAGTCAACATCCAGGACGATACTTGAACACAAGTAAAATTCCAAAACATACACAATCACATTACAGTACAGATTATATCATCACACTGGAGAGTTTTTGTGCTATCAGTGGGAAGACCAAAGGCTTGTCTTGATTTTATGTTCTGCACTGGAGGCACTTAAAATCTCTGTTCTTACAGGGTCGGCAGCACGGATGTGCTCCACTCCACTGGTGTTACACACGTTCATAGGCCACGGTAATTACTTTCCATCAAGTGGGCCGTGTGCTTGTCTGCCATCTAAGTTGTATAAAAAAAATTACCCGCAAAATTGAAATTTTTATTTTTACCTAAGCAAAATCAGTGTATACGGTTTTAAAGTACAATAAAAATACCATAAATATCACCTGATACAGTGGAATTCAAAGTCTCTCCAATTTACCTAAGTGCTTAAGGTGGTATAAACCAAATCCAAGACTTACCTAAGTTTCATAGACATTTTTAATTGTGAGAAAGTTTAAAGATGATTTACATCTGCACATGCAATACTCTTAGAGTAAAAGTGTCTACTAATACTCGTAGTACAAAAAATTTAACTATGGCCACATGATACCCAATGAGCAATAACTCTAATATTAACATTCAATATGAAAATTATACATCATAAATAAATTATTAAGATTTTCCTGTTAAATGTTATAAGGTTATCGCGTGAATGAATTGTACGCTTCACTATCGTTACAGCTACGTTACGCTAGCTCTGTGATCTTTGGGTAGCTCGCGCCTGGATGTACTTGGAGGGGTAGGCAGACATGTATACCTAAACATTCTAGCAGGCTATTGAGGAAAACAGAAAAATCTACAGCGTTTTTGCTGATCCGAGAATCAAAACAAAATCCTTGTGCATAGCATTCGCATTTGGTTTGCTAAACCTTTCGGTATAGATATTACTTATGTTATGTTCAATAAAACATGAACTTGTGTGACCTTGGGTAGTTGGATACTATGCCGCTTGCCACACAGCTCGTTCTGTTGTTCATATTATTGTAAACACTAATCTTTTTACTAGTAAGTGGGGTCACCGAGGCTTGTAATACTAGGTACCGTTAACCGTTTACGTACACGCCGTGTGCAAGCTTGCCACCTCATTTGTATAAACAAAAAAGTGCCTATCATAAGATAAGTAGGTACGACTATAGGGACGTCCGATTTCCGATAGCAATGTCACGTGTCAACAGTATCGCGCCTTGGGGTCAAGATATATGGCATGTATCTTGACCCCAAGGCGCGAGAGAGACGAGGCGGAATGGTTTGATATAATCTATTAGTGTATTTGTGTGAAGTAGCGGCAGTGGGCTGGCCACGTTTGTCGAAAGACCGATGGCCGTTGGAGCAAACGAGCTCTAGAAAGGAGACCGCGAGAAGGCAAACGGAAGGTAGGCCACCCTCTGGCCAGATGGACGGACGACCTGAAAAAGGTGGCTGGGACAGACTGGATGCGAAAGGCAGAGGATCGGATGAAATAGCGCACATTGGGAGAGGTCCATGTCCACCAATGGACTGCGGTGGGCTAATTGATTTGATAGCGTATTTGAGCTCTCCCGCCGCCGTAGCACCCCGTGCTATCCCAAACACCCAAAAACGCGTACTATCCATACTGATCATGATATATGCCAGTGCTATACATGCGTCACCATCACAAGTCTGTTTACAGTGACATAACTCGCGATTGTGTTTGCGTGAAATACGATTAAATCACAAACTCACCAAACAATGTTTACAAAATAAATAATTCAGAGAAACCCACGTTATCGACACTGGCGGTTGAAAGGTTCACGCCAGATTTAATTAATTAGTAATTGATATGCGAAACGGCTCATCATTATTGAATTTTTATAACAAGAACGAACGATAATTGATCACAGATCTTAATATATATATAACTGTACGTTACAGTTAGTAGTTACCTTTGAATGTTTTATAGCCGGTTATCCACCACCAATAACTAAGACAAACTAATGCTAGTTCGCTGGCCAATAGCTCCATCTACATGCCCTAGTCTAGAATTATTATGCAAGATGGTTTTCTAATCCATAAATTCCTGTTACACGTCATCGTCTCAATCACTCTTTTCCTTGATCTGAGCATATGTTATCTTTCATCCAGAGCAAAACTGCTTGCAAAATAGGATCCGCTAGAAACCGGCCCTTCTAGTTGAAAGTCCTGAGAAGCTTAGCTGGTGCTACAGTTGAAATATTCGAGTCACTACCCCACCTCACTGTCCAGCTGCGCAATTCTCTGAGTGTAAAGCGTCGAGCACAGCGCTGCATCAGCTTTGATAAACTGTCATTCATTGGTCGGTCTCCAGTGACGTCACCCAGCCCGACCAATGACAATCTGTATCAAGGCTGTCGCAACGCTGTGCTGAACAATGTATGCTTAGAAAATTGCATAACAGAACAGCTACGCATGAAGTTAGACTTGCCCTGAAGCTGTACAATCGCTGTATTTACTACACAAGTCTGTAAACCTCGCGGCGATGGTCCGCTGTGCGGATGCGTGGGCAGCCGGCGGCGCCTCCTTCTGCGAGCAAGTAATGCTCGTGAAGGAGGAGGCAAGGCAGGAGCGGCAGGAAGGCACCACGGGTGTCGGAGGTCCATGAATGACCACCGCCCCCCATGAGAGCAGGCCTGGAAGTGACGGGTGGAGCCGCCTGTCACCCTAACAGAAGCAGGCCGCGGCGGCGGCGTGTCTCGCGCGCCTCCCCATTTCCGGGGATGAGTTGGGGAAGCTGTGGTCCTCACACCCGAGGAGAGGGCCAGATCGAGAGAGATGGCCCTGGGTCGGTTAACCTCACCTTAGGCAACCAAAAATGACCCACAGGCGACTTGTGTTCTGGTCGGTTCGAGTCCGACATAACCTCTTCCACCGGCTCCGGTGGAGGGTATTCGTGGGGATATTGCGCACGTAAAAAAAACACAAGTCTGTAAACAGACCTTATCTACGAGAGCTACCTAAGTAGTAGTCTATCTTTTGACAGACAACCGGTACTCAGGTAGGTACAGTTATTACAGCCAAAGCGTAAATATGATTTATCTCATCGCTTGTGTTGTCCAGCACTGGAATTGGAGTGCATAACATTGTAATTGAATATTGAAATAGTACCGTATATTGAGCGTATTTTCAGCGATCAATGGAATTTGCGCGCGCCAATCTAACAAAAAATCCAGGAGTTGTTCGTGCACTATTGGTTAATTACGTACTGAATGTAACGAACTGGTTTGTTTTTTACAAATAATTAATACTTTGTTGTAATTCTCAAGTACTTATACATGTTTACTTAAGTATAAATACGAATTTCTAAAGATTCTTTTTAAGGATTAAGGTCTCAAGGCGACGCCTCAGGAGTGCTTGTGTATGAACATTATCACATGGCACCTTTGGAACAAAGGGTAACTACTGTAGGTTTTCCAATTATAATTTTGTTATATATTTTTATATCTCGGGAATGATTGGGAGTATCAAGGCGATTCTCTGACGTAAATACTTATTTGATGAAAGTAGGGGTCTCTGAGCAAAGAAACGACCCTTTGTCCTTTGTTCCCAAAGGTGCGACAAAATCGAATCACAAAACACTCTCGAAGTGACATTGACGTGGCACTCAAGTCGACGCATCTCGCGTCAACACATCAACGCATCTACAATAAAGATCTTCGCGCGCCCTTATCGGTCAGAGCCCAGGGGCAAACGTGAGTTACTTCAAACATTATGATTATTACATATTTAGTTATATCTTTCTACTTACGTAATTTTTTTCCATGGGTACTGGTGTATAGGTATGGGTGTACGGGTGTATGGTTACGAGTGTACGGGTACTGGTGTATCGGTATGCGTGTACGGGTGCGGGGCTATGGATGCGGGTGTAGAGTGCACTCACCGGGCGCGCCTCCAGGCCTCGAACACGCGCTTGTGGTAGTCGCGCTCGCGGAAGGCGCGCCGCACCACCAGCGCCGCCAGCAGCGCCGCCAGCGCCAGCAGCACGCCGCCCGCCGCCCACCACGCACCGCCGCCGCCCGCGCCCACCACCACCGGCGGGACCAGCTTCTCCAGGCCTGTCGCGCACCACCACCAATTAGTGACACATAGTGGCAAATCAAGGAAAACCCCCCTCGGTTTCAATCCGAGACGACGAGTCGAGGTGTGCAGGGCAGGGACCTAGCTATACCTCTGGAGTTCACGTCAACTTTATTCATAATCTATAGGCGCGTGTTTCACCTTTTCTATTTTTTTAAAACGTATAAGTAATTTAAAATCAGAGCATCAATTCGAAAGTTAGAAACCCCGTTTCGCTCAGTTGATTTTATATAATACCTATCTCCACGATTCACGAATGTGAAAAAAAAAGCGGGCGTAATATTTAATTTTGCAATATTTTGACTTAGAACAATGATTTGAAATTATTGATTTTAGTAACTGCTGTTTGACAGGTGAATCCAATCCAGGACTTTGTCCCTGGATTAGATCCACCTCCACCCATGGGAGGAGCGGGGCAGTCGTGTAGAACTCCCATATATACCACAGGTGTACGTGAGATGCAATTGGTACTGCCTGCTATTGGTCTTCCTTAAGAAATAGATATAACAGATACGTCCGTTAAATCCCCCTACACAACACACCCCCGTATCTCCTATCCCCCCAACAGCATCCTAATCCTGTGTCTGTGTTTACGGGTCAAATGTTGTGCGAGTTAGCTTTGGCGGCGTGCGGCAGGGAAACATAATCACTTCTATCACCCATTATCCCATCATACCAAACAACCACCACGTCCCCCTTTTTTTACCACACCCACTCAGCCCAAATCAGCAACACTGGATCGACAAAAAAAACTAAACTAGAGAAAAAGTCAAAATTGAAGAGGACATCATCTCGAAAGAAAAAAAAAAAATTCGGCTATATATCAACTGGAGCAAAGGTCATAAGAACGACAAATGTCACACCAGATCCAAATTACTCGATATACGCCCCTCAATGTGAAGATAACGCAATTTATAGTGCATTATTGTACAAGTGTGTAAAGTTGATGATTACCTCTCAGGCGAGGGTCTTAAGAGAGCCCAGGACGGTAATCGTCAATACACACATGTATCACACGACGTTTTTCAACACACTTGCGGATAAAATAACACTAAAAGAACACTTTTACCCGACTACGGCGAAGCCAAAGCAGGGTTATGATTTTGACGGGCTATGTATGTATGTAGGTCTGTTCTTGTTCTGTACATTTGTTCACTCATAGCTCTAGCTATACTTTTTAGAATTGGAGAAATGAGGTATCATTAGAATCGTGTTGTCCATCCGCTAATTATAGACTATATGATGTGTCACTAAATCAATTGTAGCGCCCTCTAGTGGTCATAAAGTACTGTATCAAAAAGTAAATTTGAGATAAATATACCTTGTTTGGTTTCAAATGAAAGGGCTTAATTAGCACATTTTAAATATGTATAAATTATTGCTGTTACTTGTCCCAAAATAATATAATTAAAAAATTAAGTTAAAAACTAAAACCCGACTACTGAAAAATAAGTTTAAAACCAAAATCACGCTATAAAAAGTTTTTAAACCAGACCATATCAAGAATAACCGTGATCATATACCTACTAATTAGTCTAACCAAACAATACATTCTTGGGAAAAGTGCTTTGATGACATTTTTTTTGCACAGATTGTTTTTTATTATTATTTTTATATATATAGAAAACGTCAATTAGACTTCGCCTGTCAAAATAAATTTAATAAATTACATAATGTATTTTTTTCCATTTCGATACAAATTCAACTGGACTCAAGGAGGTAGCAATGCATTTTTTCTACATAGTCTGTGGATGCCACGCAACACAATGCGCGATCAGCAAATGGATTTTGGCGCTATAAATAACATTGTAATTTTACGCAAATTATGTTAACTATTTTATGAGATTCGATAAAATATTGTATGAAACTGCACGTAATTTGGATTAAGAACCCTTACGATAGAACAGTTTCATAAACTACTATTATATATCTAGTACCTACTTCGATAAAAAGTATATATTTAGAAAAACAACGTGCAGTTGGTCAAATTATAATGAACTGTTTTTAATGGCATAGTTTTGTTTATATTTAACATATACAAGTTGAAATTATCTACTTAAATACGAAGTCGCATAAAATGAGTGAGCAGGTATATTAATTGTACTATTGGACACGATCCTTTTTGTATCAAAATTGTTTTAAGAACAAAGCAACTGAACCAATAAAATGAAAAAGCTATAACTATCTTGTGAATTATAGCCAGGAAAAAGTGATTTGATTTGTCTTGACTTGATTGATTCGTTTTGTAAGTGCCGATTTAATGGTCTGTGCAGAATAAATTATTTTTGACTTTAGACTTTGACTTTGATTATAGGTGCCATTATGTGTCTAATTGCGATTAAATTAGAGCGACTTTATGAGCAAGTGTGTTGAAAAAATGATTAATAATTAGAAAAAACTTTACTAAAACTTACAAAATTCGTGAGTGCTTTCAGTCTGTCGGTTTAACACGGGGTACCAGGGTGGTTCAAGTTGCAACTTGGCTTCGTAACATTTACCCTGCTCGAGTTTTAGGTTGCACCCGAGTTGCGAAATATTTTGTACGGTACAGCTCACAGCCTCGTCGGGATAGGGATGCCAATACTGTTAACACAAAGAAGTGTTCATCAACAAATCTTTACAACTATACCAAATTTGGAATGTCTGTATGTGATTCTAAAATAACAGGTTATGAGTAACAGCTGTGATTACCTGGCTGGTTGTGTTGTCCCTCTGTTGTACACTAACTTTGTGCTCATATGGTACTGGTACATTTAACATCCAATTAAGTGTTACATCATTGCTGCAAAAAATAAAAAAAACTATTTGAGCTACCTACTTGATTAGATCTCAAGATAGTATTGAATTTCTCGCTTCAACTGGGCTTATTTCTGGTGGAAAAGGCAATGTAATAATACTATTAAGTTGGCTCTACTTAATAACCAATTCAATATTATTTGCACAACATGGATAGTACAAAGATGGGCTCGCGATTCCAAGTCATGCATAACTCACCCTCTCCGGATATAGACCACTTGTGGTACACTTTTCTTAAAACCATCTAAAGTCAGACTATTGTTGACAGGATATTTGCGACCTCTTTCTTTTATTGGTATTGCTATCTTTTCCCCTTTCAAGTAACTGCGGACTTCGTAGCAGCCCGAGTATATTACATCAAACATCACAGAGTAGCACACCTGGAACAATCAACACATTGTTTACTTTTTCACTACAAACTCAATATGAAATGCCAAAACTAATATGAAATACCATATGCTATGGTATAGTGTAAATTACACTATACCATACCATATAGCATTATATACGCGTGTACGGGTACTACGAGTGTAATATTACACATTCATAATTAATATTTTTTCGTGGACATTGGTGTGGGTTAAACATTCACTCAATAGTTATAATCTATTTTTTTCCTTTAGTCGCATTATTTCCAATTCGCAAAATGTCCAGTTCGTTAAATAGGAGTAGTGCTTGAATACGGGAGGCGTTTTTGACAACCCTTTTGCGAGACGAGATTCAGCTCGAAGTAAAAATGCATTTATAATTTGTGTGTATGATCAACACGTTTATTTAACAAATAATACAAAATATGTATCATATATTCATATCTATCATAATTTGGTAACAATTATGATAAAACATAATAATAAGTAATAATCATAGTAGGTAGTCATATTTATATTTTAATATTTTCATAAAGTTGAATAATCACGTTAAGTCATAAGTATTTATATGAAATGGAATATATAAGAAAGTGGTGTATTTCAAAATCATTGCTTAAACAGTGTAAGATGAAGTAATATAATTTTTGTGAAAAAGCTTTTAACACTAAGTATTGTATCATTTTGTAGTTCGATCAAATATTTTTTATCAAATGTGATGCCTTTTAATCTTCTTCTATTTCTTGCTGTTTTTAATAAAGATTCCCGAAGTCGTCTATCACAATATTTCGCTTCTGTCCGGAGTTTACGAAGAAAATGGTACAAGTTTAGATTTTTCATAATACGTCTGTTGATGCGCCGATGCCACCCTTCCAGAGCATTAATTGTGCGGTGCCTCTGATTTGCACAGCTGACGACGGCTGGTGGTAATTGCGGATACCATTGTTTCTCAAAATATTGACGGAATTGCATCATTTCTGTGCATGTTGAATATTTATCTAAAATAAATCGCCAGGCAGCAGGAATTAAATTCTCAGGGAATAAAGGGATCATCGCAATCATTCTTGAAATATTTCATCTATCTCTAGTAGTGTTCAATTTCTTTTTTTTAGAAAATCTCCAAATTGCCTCATTATAGTAAGAAATCGCATTTATTTGAGCGACTTCATTTTGATATTAAATTTTTGTTTAATGAGGTAAATAATCGTCTATAAGTCATCTCTGTTTTATTAGGTAGTAGTGCAAATATCACAGGTACTACGTTTGTAGATGTACAGTCTGAATTACAATCAATATGTAAAGCATACCATCAGCTTATAATGTTCTCATGTTTTTCACAAATTTTAGGGCAGTTTTTGATGAAAAATTTAAAAGTTCTCTTGTTCTCCATCTTCACAAATTAGGAAGTCATTGGCCAAAGTATCTGGGATAGTTACAGTAGGTACATGTATCAGTATGAGTAAGTAAAACAGTATTTAAATATTTTGGTCGGGCCCTGTATAGTGTATCTTTTATTGATTGAAATTGAGGTACCATATCATTGTCTTCTGTTTGGTGTGTTCTAGTCTTCTTGAATGATTCATTTTGTGCAACTAGTTGCCGTAATGCGCCTAAATTGTCACGTACTATGTTTATAAGGTCTGCTTTTCAGTTTAAAACCTCATGTGCTTGCTACACAAATATGGCATGATTCGCATAATATAACTTTTTTATCTTTGTTCAGCGTGATTGAGGCAGAACATATATTATGATTAATGCATTGCCACATTAGTAGTAGTATTATTTGCATTTGTCCAATTTAGATTATCCCAATGTCCATCATTTCAAATCAAACTCATCTTCCCTCTCTGATTTTCAATAAACTCAAACTCGCGGTTCATTGTTAATATACCTACTTGTTTTAAATTAAAATAAATCCACACTGAACACTTTAGATAGCCAAGTTCTTTAAAATACACAACAATTGTATATATTTCCTTGTTTAATTACAGGTAGAGAATTACATTTTTTTTTTTTTTTTTTATATAGGACACGTCAATTGGACTTCGCCTTGCCTGATGGTAAGCTGAAGGCAAAATCCCAGAAAAGAGGGTCACCATTACTTACACATACCGTGTGACAATGGTGACACTCAGCTTGACGGCCTTATCATATGCTTTTTCACGCCCCGCTTAAAGGACCCGGGACTGTAGGAAGAAGGAAACACGTGAGCTGGTAATGAATTCCAGGCCTTAATGGTGCGACAGAGGAAAGAGTCTCCGAACCGCTTGGTTCTTGATCGGATGTTTTGCACCGTGTGCGGATGACATCTAAGACCTGCACGCGTTGTCCTGTGTAGGAAAGGGGAGGGTGGGACTAATTGGAAGAGCTCATCAGAACACTCCCCATGGTACAGACGGTAAAATACAGCCATGGACGCAACATCTCTACGCAGCTGTAAAGGTTCTAGGGTGTTCGTGATCTCGGGATTCCCAATGATGCGGATCGCACGTCGCTGCAACCTGTCGAGAGCATCTAGTAAGTACTTTGCTGAACCATCCCAGAGATGCGAGCAGTACTCCACACAGGAGCGAATTTGTGTCTTGTATAGAAGACACCGCTGCTCCGGCGTGAAAAATCGTCTCACTCTGTTCAGGACTCCGAGTTTTCGTGAGGCTGTTTTGATGATGCTTTCGATGTAGTTTTTGTTATTCAGGTTGCAGCGAACATCCATACCTAGGATATTGAGATTGTCCTGCAGCGGCAGTGGCGTGCTCTGAAGAGTGGGGAGGGGAAGGAAAGAAGATACTTTTGCTGTAAACGCACATGCCTGCGTCTTCTTGGCATTGAACTCAACCAGGTTCTCAGAGCCCCATTGAGAAATGTGATTCAGGACCCCGTCAAGCTCAGTGACAAGAAGCTGCCTTTTCTCTGCGATATCTGACTGCTTGGCCGCTGGATGTCCATGATAACTCCCATGTAAAGTGCTATCGTCTGCATAACAATGAACATTGCCGGTAGACAGCATGTCGTTGATATGCAGAAGAAAGAGAGTGGGTGATAAGACGGACCCCTGGGGCACGCCAGCATTAACCTGCAGAAACTCTGAAGCTCGTCCGTCACAAAGGACGCGAATACGGCGCCCCTGCAGGAAGCTAGCAACCCAGTTGCACAGCCTAGAAGGCAGACCAAAGGCAGGTAGCTTAGAAAGAAGCGATTTGTGCCAGACTCTATCGAAAGCTTTGGCGATATCAAGACTAATTGCCAGTGACTCGCCGTGCTTGTCCATAGCCTCACCCCAAAGATGGGTAACGTATGCTAGAAGATCACCCGTTGACCGTTTCGGTCTGAAGCCATATTGCCGGTCATTAATTAAGGAGTGATCCTCTAGGTGCCGCATGAGCTGTTTGTTAATTATGTGCTCAAACACTTTGCACAGCACTGAGGTGACGGCTATGGGTCGATAGTTGGCTGGCTCCGAGCGATCCCCCTTCTTGGGAATCGGCTGAACATTCGCCTCTTTCCAAGGCAAAGGCACTGTACCCGAACTGTAGGATAGCCGGTACAGGCGCGTAAGCATTGGAGACAACTCCGCTGCACATTTTTTCAAAACTACCGCTGGAATACCATCCGGACCACTGGCTTTCCGGACATCGAGTGATTGCAGCACTGCACGGACATCGCGTTGCCTGATATGGATATCAGGCATCGCGTGGTCACTGTCGGGTAGTGTTGGTGGCTGCGTACCACAATCATCGATTCGGGAGTTGGCCGCAAAGAGATTAGCCAGCAGATTTGCCTTCTCTTGCGACTCATGGGCCAGGGATTCATCAGGGTTACGCAGCGGAGGCAGCGAAGGCTGACAGAAGTTGGCTTGCACGGCTTTAGCCAGTCGCCAGTAGCCACGGCTTCCCGTGGGATGCATCACTAGCTCTTGACCAAGCCGCGCTATGCGCAGGGCATCCGCTCTGACATAGGCCCTTCTACAGACCTTTGTGGCTCTGTTGTACGCTGCCTTGAAGTGGCCCAGATTGGGATGGGGCGTGGCGCGCGCCCTTACCCAAGCGCGGTACGCAGACTGTTTTTGTTCAACAGCTTCCGCGCACTCGCGCCCGAACCAAGGGCGCAACCCGCGGTCACCGGTGACATCGGTGTATGAGATATAGTATTCCATACCCAGACCGATCTCACCGGCGACAGCAGTAGCACAATCCGATGGGTTCTTACCTTCAAAGCAGCGCTCAACCCACGGGATGGACGCAAAATAGTCACGAAGTCCATCCCAGTCCGCTGACGAGTAGTGCCAGAGACGCCGCTTCCCCTGCACGGGTCGTGGGGGCGCCATAATAGGCACCGTGGAACAGACCAGGCAGTGGTCAGAGTTGCCTAACGCGGCTCGCACCGATACACTGTACCGGTCCGGATCACTCGTCAGCAGAAGGTCTAGCAGAGAAGGTGCTTGGCCCGACCTTCTTGGTATCCTAGTGACCTCGTGCACCAATTGGGTCAGGCCGTGCGCCAGAGCAAATGCGTGGGCGGCTCTTCCCGCATGGTCTGTTTTGGAGGAGCCCAACCAGATCTCGTGGTGGGCGTTAAAATCCCCCAAAAATACCATTTCGGCATTCGGAAATCGCTCCTGCGCATCATCTGCCGCCTGACTCAGATATTCAAAGAGTCGAGTTGTCTCAGCATCTCCTGTATGGGAACGGTAGAGGCACACATAGATCTGACTCGTAGGGCCATGGTCTACGTGTACCCAAAGGACGGAGAAGGATGGGTCCTCTAGGCAGCGCAAACGGCGACAGCAAACATCCGCCCTAACAAACACGCACACCCCGGCTTTTGCACGAAAACTTTCCTCAAGAACATAGCCAGGGTAGAGCAAGTAGGTCGTGTCGTCAGGGCGGTGTATTTGCGTCTCCGTTAGAAAAAACATGGCAGGTTTCGCCGTCTCTAGGTGTTGGTGGACGGCGTTGAGGTTTGCATGGAGCCCACAGATGTTAGTGGACTCCACCTCAAATAGCAAGCTTTTGGGAGTGTGACGAGCCGCTGTGTTGCCTTTTTCTATAAATTGCGCTGCCATGAGTTTGGGTGGGAGAAGGCGTGAAAAAAAGAAGTGATTGCCGCCGCAGCACCGTGTGACAAAGCGCGGGATATTGGTTTTATCTATGAAAGTGAGGCATGGCGAGAGCCGACGCGCCGAACGGAAGGGCCCCCGTACCCCCCCGAGTATGGTCGCCGGGCTCCCAAATCCGGTCACCAACCGGCACGACGAACCATATCGGGATTATGCGCGGCCTGGTGAGGCAGCCTCCCAAGGTGGTTAACCCCAGTTGGGCCCCTGTACTATACCGCGGGCGGCCAGCGGCACCACCGTTTCTACAGGTCTCCCTGTTCGGCGCATCGCCCCGCGCCATCCCCACTAGACTACGCCAAGACCCACTGGTCCCACTAGTGCTGCGACAACCACCACCTCTGCCCGGCTATGCACATGCTGACCCCTGAACACAATCCAACCGAGATTGAATTGCTATGGAGGGTTTTTCGCAATAGTGCACGGTGGTACCTACCCGGTCGAAACTTGAGACAATAAGATTATATTATTCATTAAGTACCTCCCTAATTGATATTAGCACCTACTTGTCAATGATTTTTTGTTTTATTTTTTAGTTTTGATCATACTTCGAGCTGAATCTGGCCTCTCAGAAGGTTGTCAAATACGCTTCTCGTAATCAAAGAGGATCCCTAAGTACGAAATGGACCAATTGAGTTTGCATAATGTCCAATTCGCAAAATGTCCAGCGGGTTCAAATTGTCCAACTTTCACAACATCCAATTCGCAAATTGTCCCTAATTACGAACTGGACTAATTGTGAACAGGACCAATTGCTAATTGGACCAACTGCGAATAGGACCAATTGCAAACTGGACCAATTGAGAATTGGACAGTGGGAATATTGCGAATTGGACATAACACAACTAAAGGTTTTTTTAACAATATATTAACATGTAACTGTTTTATGTACTAATAAACAAATAAACGTGAATTTTCAAAAATGATGTTTTTGAGTTTGAAAGAAAATTTGTTACAAAATCCTTAGTATAATTTTAATTCTTTTGAATTTTTATGTTTATCATCAGATAAGATTCTATAAAAAGAATCTTATGCTATACAAATGAGTGTGAAAAAAAAAGATTTATTTGTGTTACAGGGAATCACTGAATTTATATTTCATCAGAGGAAATAATAATATAGAGAAATGTGAAATTAAAGAAGAGGCTATCCAGAAGGTTTTAATTATACACAGAAACATCCAGACGAATGCAAAAACACATCATTTGTTTTTTTTTTCTTTTTGGTTTGTTTATTATATTTTTGTGAGTCTATTGTTTAGTAATGAATAGTATATACTAACAGCCAGCGACTGATGTGAATGCAATTGAACATCTATGGCATTACATGTTGTTTGAGCCCTAAATAGTATGACTACTGGTCCAATTGCAATTCTTCGATATAGCCTTGAGTTGTGGAGGTCATTGGGCAGTCGCTTCATGGGAAATAACGAAGTTCAGCTAAATCTGCAGTTAGACTGGTACAGCAGACATGAGACTCAGAGGTGAAAAGATCAGATCCGATGGGGAACAACGCTAAGAGGAACAAAAAGTATATATACTAACATTAGAACAATTGGTGGGCGTTTTGATAGCTTGATTCTTGAGCACTGAATGCACAGAATTAGTCTTCTTCTTACATGTTTCAAAATACCATAGTTCGATATCCCAAAGAGTTAAGTTCTGATGCGAGTGAGGACCAGGGCATGCTTCCACCGTGTAGCGACCAGGGACGTCGACCACGGGAGTGAAGCTCACAGGGTTTTCTTCGACGTCGCTGCATCTGTACCGCACTACCTCACCGCTAGTTTGGCACAATATACACAACAACACGAGAGCCACAAACATTGCAAACAGTTCTTGTGAAATTATGTAAATAACTTCATGACGCCTTCATTTTATTACTACGGATAACTTAAAAATAGCACTATTTATTGTAAAGCCACTGCCTTCCTACAATGTTACTAATATTTTTAATGATACAAATAACTGTATTTATATTTCCATTCACTTTAATGAAAGCACTGAAAAATTCAACCATAAATTAAAACAATTCCGTACTTAATCTAAAATAATTCTCAAATCACAAATACATTTCTGACTGACACCTGTATTAAACAGTAGTGTTGCCAATGACCTAGACTTGAATTTCCCACAAACCAGACCGAAAATCACCAATTTGGGGATTCATAAAATCAATATTTCCCACACTTACCCCCTTTCATTAGAGAATTGGTACATTATTACTTCTCTTGCACTTTCTAATTAAACTATATAACTAACTATATATATAGCAATATTATTGAGGTTCATGTATGTTACTAATAAAGAGTTAAACAATCTCTAATACTTTACTATTGGATATTTGGCCTTTAAATTTAATCAAATATAAGTAATAAATTTATGATTACTTATAATACTTACCACTTGTTAATTCTGAGTTTAGATATTGAGAAAATATTTAAATTCCCCACATAAACCCAATCCCCACAAATTCCCCAATCGGGGTGAAAATCCCCACAGTTTGGGTAATTTCCTATGCATTGGCAACGCTATTAAACAGATTATTATAAATTATAGACTATATTGATTACAGGCCACAGACTATCAGATAATTTGTACAAGTAAAGGGCTCTTTTATAATTTTGGGATGGTCAGCACGGCGACGCGACGACATGTTTTTACTAACGTTACAGACAGCATCAGATTGATATTGACAAGCAAAGTTCTCAAAATGACCCAAAGGCCAATTCTGCTAACAATAGTAAGCATAAAAATCCAAATACCGATTTGTTAGTACAAAGTAGAAACTAGGTGTTAAATTAGCCGAATAAAGTACTTGGGTACCAAAAGTTCAATTTTCTATTAGGTCTCACAGTGCTTAAGTAGTTATAAGCATTCAAAGTGTGAGCATCTTTAGGTACAACCATCGTGCTTGCCGCTCAATATATAATTATAATGTCCAAACAACTACACCAACGTAAATATTTTCAAAGAATTTTTAAACGGCTTCGTACTTAATTGAATTTAAAAAAAAATTAGCACGAACTTTCTCCTACGCAAAAATAAACAAGTTCACTAAGCAGCAACAAATGCGAGTTCCCTTCACCGGATACTTACAATTGTCAGTTATCTTATCACACTCATCACAGAGTAGGTATTTTGTTATAATATGAAATAGATATCAATGGTAATGTCATTATTGAAGAGCTTCGGAGTTAAGTCAACCTCACCTGCAAGCCTCTGATTGACGGATATAATCCATGGACGTATAGCTTAATATATTATCATAAAACAAATTAACTCTTTCTGTTTGTCTGTTCCGTTTTGTTATTTGAATCTTAAAGCCGTTTTTTATGAAATTTGGTCCAGCCACGAGTTCAGGAAAGGACACAGGCTGTGTTTGCTCGTGACAACCGATATCTACGGTGGAACTGCGGGCAACAGTTAGATATTAATATGACATAAAACTGAATTTGAAAAAAATAAAACTACGACTCAAGAACATAATAGATTTCTTTAATATGTACACAAAAAAAATATACTGAATAAACATCACACAGTACTATTTCATTGACACCACAAATCAAATTCACCAACACACACGTCCGATTGCCGAAATGAGAAATTAAGTGCAACTCAACTTAATATTTATTTAATGACCTTTTCCCCTCGACGCCCACTCGAGCACAGCACCTATATTGCGTACTGTTCACAGAGCCGAGGACGCGACTCAACTTCTCAATTCCGAGCCTGAGCTCGTGCACAAGGAGCGTTAGTAGGAGATGTGGTGCGCGAGCGCGGCGTACATGGCCAGCGCGGCCAGCCCCACGCCGGCCGCGTGCGCCGCGCGCAGCGCCAGCAGCGGCCACGCGCCCAGCGCCAGCAGGCGGCCGGCCGCGTCCTCCAGCAGGCCGCGGTACGGCGCCAGCGCCAGCAGCGCCAGCACGGCGGGCGCGTGGCGGCGCGGCAGGTCGGAGCGCGCCGCCAGCCACACGAGCGCGGCCGTGGCGGCCGTGTGCAGCAGCGCCACGTTGGCCTCGGCGCTGGCGCGCACGTAGCGCCAGTCGAACTCCGAGCCGCGCGCGCCCACCCACAGCAGCACGCTGCGCGTCACCACCACCTGCGCGCGCACACACATCACTCAAAACTGATAAATATACTAACGTTGACTCATGCCGCGTTCATAGGAACTAGTGAAACTGACACGGCAATGGTTCCTATAAAAGCGGCACGAGTCAACTCTTAAAAGGAGGAGTATGAGTAACCCAGGCTCCCGGACAAGAGCCTTAAACAATGATGAAAATGAGATTCTAATATTAAGAAATAGGCTATTTGACAAGGTCGTCCGATTCTTTCCAGTACCGCTTAATATGTAAATTTGTTCTAAAAAAATATGTCTTGCAAAATAAGATATTTCTAACCCAACTGTAACTATGACTTTTCATTATTTTTAATTCTCAAAGTAAGTCAAAATATCAATCAAATTCAGTCCAAAGGAAATGTCCACTTTTTGTATGGATGTTGGTTTTTTTATTCCCAATAAAATCCCATTATGACTCAAACTACACTGATATATAATAACTAAAATTAGGAATCGGGCATAAGTTAGATAAAAATTTATAAACCCTGCATTTAAGTTCTACTAAAAGTTATTTTATGTTAGCAGATATTTTAATTCGAGGATGGAGTAAGGCAATGCGCCGACCTGCAGGATTGCTGACGACGCATCGTACGACACCGACACGCGCGACCGGAATTGCCGTCGCATCGATTTCATCATAGTTTTGATTATAAGAATTTGTATTTTTGAAGAAATTGTATTTTTTTAATAGCAACTATCGCTGTCATCACTTGGTAGCCGCTGTCAACTGTCACTTAAAATCACTTTCGAACCATGCTCGAAAACTCTGGTTTCCCTTCATAACGCATAAATCTCTCTTGAACCATGCTCATTTATGTAATGTAAGATATCTATTGTACATTTACTGTGCAAATTACACTTTTATCACTATATGGGACTTCTTACTAGGTCACCATAACTGCAGGGTCAGTTAACTTGAATTCGGTAAAAGCAAATTGTTCCAGTTTTGTTTTGAAACTTTCACGTTTCAGTAGCTTGTACCTATGGAGGTCTCAAATATTTTCGACCAACAACAGTCATACTTTGGCAACCAATCGACATATCACATTTTAATTACACCAAGCAGCTTCGTAGGTGGATTACAATGATGCAGTATAAGTCTCATAATTTCAAAACACTACATGAACGATATCGTTATGTAGTTATAAATAAAACAATAATAAGTAACGCATTTCGTTTGAACATGGTGTAATCTATGAATTTCTCTTTATATTTGTTAAAATCTCACTCAAAAAATCAAACAACACAGTCCACAAAAGCATAAACAGAACTGACGTCCATCTGTCATCACGAGTGACGCGTCGGTGACAAATAGTCAAACTTTTTTATTTTTGTCAAGCACAGGTAGCAAAAGTTTTGTTCGTATTCAGCCTAAAAAATGCCCTAAACAAAAAAGGATGTAAGTATGCTCAAAATTGCAGTAACTGAAAATTCCATTCTATAAATTATAATATTAGTTAAATGTAACACTATCCAAAAATATTTGGTTCATAGCTACTGGATTTTTTCAAGAATAAAAAACCATTTCTGGACAACTCCTTTGTAACTTTTTAGATTCCTCATTACATTTCAAATTACTAATATATATATAATACTTATAAGGTTACTATAAAGTGGATGAGTACCTTAATGATGTTAATGCGTGGTCAACATAAGTCTCTTGCTTGCTCGCACAAAATAAATTGTAAACCAAAACAAAATAAAAGAAAAATAATATAGTTCTAATGTAGTTCGCTGAGTTTCTTGCTGGTATCTTCTCAGTAGAACTAATCTACCGAACCAGCGAAAGAATCATTTTCCAATGGTTTATTTTTACATTATTTAATATTTTTATATTATTTCTTGACATACATAATTGTAAAATTTTGACGTTCATATGTGCTCTTTATGTGCCTAAACTGAATAAATGAAATTGATTCTTTGATTCTTGACTTTTATTATAAACTATAGACATGTAAACGGAACGTGAAACGAGATATTCTCTAGAACTCCATGCATTTGAATCACGCGCAACTGGCTCGTGACGTCACCCGTAAGTACGATTTGGTATGGAGCGTTTTAGCCGGCTTGAAAAATTGAATTTTCAAAAAAATATATCGAAACTATTTGTCATAAGAAAATTTCTCTGTAGCAATTCATTATATTATACTAAAGTGATCATTTCCCGACAGTAATAAAAATAGTCAAATAACCTATTATCATATTATCAAATTAAACTCTTGTAGGAAAAAAATTTAAACCATCCTACAATCAATAAAATAGTGCAAGTGGCTGCCTTACGTAATGTAATAATTAAAAAATATGTGTTATTACAAAGTAAAAAAAATTGGTTCGCAAGCGTCAGATGTAATAATAAAAAAATATGTGTCATATGACAATGAAAGAAGTAAGTGTGTAATCTCCTATTTAAAAGAAATATAAATAAAATTGGTTTGTAAGTACATTACCATAAAAGTTCGGGCGCCTTGGAGATACACATGCCTAAGATAATCAGCGGATATTGGAAACTTTTAATCTTCCGGAGGTGAGCTAAATGAAACCAAACTGTGAGGTTTAAGGTTTTATTGTCCACTCCAGTGTGCATTTAGAAATAGTTGCAAGGATACATTCCTAATGTATATCTAACCTTAAATTTAAAATTAGAGTTTTATAAGCTAGGTCAAAATGATCTTATGTCAATATGATTCTATGTCACCAATGCACTTTTAGGTTATTTTGAAGTTTAGATTTAAAATATAATTAAAGCAAGCTCACGGCATCCCTCGGCGAGCACATGCAAACACAGCAGCGAGAAAGCTCGTAGCAGGCGAAGCTTTCAGTCCAAGCCCATGCGGTACATCCATGTTTGAGGTGAAAAGTCCAAACCCTCCATAAGGAAATGCAGATGACCGAAGACAAAGGAACGCCGAAAAAGGTCCAAAGAAAAGAGAAAAGGCCAAGACAAAGGCGGTTCCAATTTGGAAACCTGTAATAAAATTGCATGTCATTAGAACAACTCCTATATATGAACACGAGGTCCTAATTTTCTATAAATTTGCGCGACTTACCGCCTTAATTTGCTGGAACAATGCCAATAGCAAAAGAAATCATAATATTTTCAGATTAAGAGCTGAAACAATAGAATTTTAACAATTATTTTTCAAATTAGGAGCGTGGCGAATTTCCATCAAAGGGAATCTTATTAAAAAATAACAACTCACCAGAAATAAACTATAATTCCACAAGAGGATAGTTGTGAGGACACAAACTATTATCCTTTAGGCCAAAATACTCTCATTTTTATGAGATTTATTGAAATTAAGTTACGAAGCCATGAATATCGACCATCCCGTCTCAATATAGGAAAAAAGGTGCTTTTGACAGCGATACGTCAAAATGTCATTCACTCCGCGCTCCGAAACCCTTCGTTCAAAAATAGAATTAAAACAGGTGTGACGACGTTCGCAGAGCGCGTCGTTACATTACATCCCTCCCCAAAAAGAAAAAAGAAAGAAAGAAACTTCCTTTTCTAATGAAAATTATGAGAGTCCAGAACAAAATTCCAAAAAAACCTCAAAAGACAAAATGTCCCGCAACATTTTTCAATAAACAAAAAGGCAATGCGAAAGCATCTTGCAATGGGTATTGCAGAAACAATTATAAATTAAAGAATGGGAAAGCATTCCTAAAAATCAAAGAATGTGAAAACACTCGAAAAGTAAAGAACCAAACTCAGAAAAGAGTAAAAACTTATTTCAACACAAAAGTGAAAATAAATCCTTCAATAAAACAAATTAAACAATCCCTACTCAATTCCATTCCAGATATCGATTAGGCAACCAACGCCGTCGAATCTAATCCTTGATCTTAACCAGCCTTCTAACATCAATACAAAAGTGCGGTTGAGCTCCTACGCCACCGACTCTATACCAGCTATTCCTGAAACAAAAATATGAAACTAACAAGATATCGGTTAAGCACCAACGCTGCCGAATCTGAAAGAAAATCGGTAAAAACAATGAAGTTTTCCCACTGTCGGTTAGGTTGAAAAGCCGCCGACTTCAAATTCCTATTCCAACATCTAAAACGTCAAAACAAAATCACAACAAAAGTGTCGTAATAATATATTTATAAGCATTGTGATCGGCATAACACCACCAACTTTCCGAGCACAAGCAAAATATAAAGAAAATATGACAATTGTGACCAGTACAACACCACTGACTTTCTGAGCACAACCGCATAAGAAAAGTATGACATTTGCGACCGGCACAACACCACCGACATCCCGTGCGCAAAGCATAAAAAATGTAACAATGTGTATAAAAACACAATCGTACAAAAAGAGAAAAACGACAATTACGACCGGCTCAACACCACCAGCTTCCCGTGCGCAAAGCGTAAGGTGTGACTATGTGTATGAAACACAATAGCACAAAAAATTGTAAAGTCCAGTAAGACACAAGTTTCCCAAAAAATGGTATAACAAGGTGTGTAAAAAAAAATGCATAAAATGCGTCCAATCCGAGAATCTTAATACTAAGAAAATAACCCAGAACTGTACAAAAATAAAGTTCAAGAAACTTAATTTTCCATTCCCTAAGTGAGTGGAAATAAGTCAAGTGAATTTAATGTAGAAAATGAATATTAAATTTCACTCCTATATTAGAGTAGAAACTAAATTCCTAAATTTGTACAAAATATACAATATTAAATATACAAGTGTATAAAAATATATACAGGAAAATAATCCTATACAACAAAGATAAATAAAAATTATAAGATCTTTTGATGTGGAACTATTTGTTAATATGGAGTAGAGTTACATAAAAATAAGTCCTAAAATGACCTAAGTTATTTTTGAAGGAAACTAAAATTGAAATTAATAAATTGTTGTGAAGTTCCTAACATACATCTCCTTTCAACACCCCTCAACCTTTCAAACATCACCTCATAGTGGGGTCATACTTCAAACAAAGTACCAAAGACAAAGATAGACATTGTCAAAACAAGAATAATTTTAATATTTAATTATGTCTTTAATATGATAACGACCAGTATAGTTTTTATTAAGGTCTTTTAAAACATAAACATTAGAGGAAATTTTATCTATTATTTCACACTTAACAAACTTAGGTGCTAACTTAGCCGAAAAGAATGCAGGAGCATTAGACTGCACAAAACTTCTCCTCCACACTATATCTCCCACTTCAAAAGAAATGACCTTCCTTCCGATATTATAATAACGCGCATTACGCTTATAAGCTTTAAGCAATGAAGCTTGAACTTTTATAAAAATATCACTAAGTGATTTAAGTGAAAAAGCAAACGAAGACCTATCAACAACATCAAGTTGATTGAGGTTATCAAAAGAATTACTAAAACGGTGCAATGAAGCATCAAAAATAAGTTCTCTACCGAACATGAGAAAATTAGGAGTGAAATCTGTAGCTAGATTCACACTACTATTTAAAGCTAATTGAACATGAGGCAAATATTTTGACCAAGTTCTATGATCATCTTTAACAAAACAAGAAATACATGTTTCGACTGTTTTGTTATATCTCTCTACAGGATTATTTTGAGGTGTATATAAAGTATTATAAAATATTTTACTAATATTATAACTTTTTAGAAAATCTACAAATTGCTTAGCTGTAAATTGGCTTCCATTATCACAAACAAAAATTTTAGGTGTTCCAAACTTAAGAAATATTTTAGAAAGTGAAATAATTTATTTAACTCATGTTTCTCAGAAGGAGAAAGTTCAGAAACAGAAGTAACTGCATTTACACAAGTAGTGGATTCATATTAAAAAGTAATATTATTCCATAAGTCTTTAGCAAGATTAAATTTCAACCAAAAGTCAAATCCCAAAATAATTGAAGGTTTAAAAGAAGGTATTATCAAAAAATCTACATTTTTAGTTAAGTTATCACAAGTGATAGGTAAAACCATAGTTCCAATAACATTGTGTGCAGAACCATCAGCAGTAACAGCGTTACCTTTATAAGGTTTAAATTTATAACCTAATTGCAAAAATGTTTGATGAATATTAGAACCGAGTACACAACTACAAGCTCCACTATCTAACAAACCTGAATAAAATTTATTATTAATATTAAAATTTAAATAAGGTCTAGTGTCTTTATGTTTAACAAACAAAACAGGAGCAGCCCTGATATTATTAAAGAAAACTTTCAAATAATCCAACCATTCATTAAATTCTTTCTTACAAGTGGCTTCATTCGGAGCACTGCTAAATTTTTTCAAAATCGAGTCACCAGAGGTTTTAACAAAAACTAGGGCTCGATGGGACCTGATACGTTTTTTGACTGAACAGTATTTGAATTACAAACTTCGCAATTCTTCGTAGTGACGCCAAGCTTGTGACATTTAAAACAAATTACACCTGGAAATGTAGGGCAATTTTTATAAGAATGTCCAGAGGACTTACATTTTAAACAAGTTAAATCATCTGATTTAACAGCACTAATTTGAGCAGAATATTTTTCTTTTTTAATACTTTTATTCTCACCCAAGTTCTTTCTTGACACAAAATTCTCTAATTCTCTGCTGAGGTTAATAAATTCGTCGATAGAAGAAATAGTTCTACCAAACACAAAAGGTGTGTAAATATTCAACATGTTATGTTTAATAATAGTTATGAGGGTAGCATCAAAAACAGGCATAGACAAACGGCTAGCCATATCCATTATGTCTGTAATAATTCTATGTCACCAATGCACTTTTAGGTTATTTTGAGTTTAGCGTTTTGCTATCAATGCAATTAACTTCATTCATAATTTAATTAACTTTAATTAGAAACTTTAATTGATACTTTAATTAGAAACTTATAGTGTATTTAATACAACTTTTTATTAGATTTTCACATCCTTTTATAAATCAAACATGGATAAGGAAATACAGGTCCCGCCTTTGTTTGAGAATATTGTTGGTGATGTTCCAGTTGGTACTTTTACTCATGTCATGGCTGATTTATCTGAAGTTGTTGATCCATTTTCGAATAGTCGAGGAGCTGGTGATCATAGTCTGAGAGCCGCATCTTCATTTAATATGATGAATGTTTTATTGAATGATAATTTGAAGAAAAACTTGCCTTCTGTTACTAAGTTGCCTGATTTAAAACGAAGTAAGCTTTTGTATGATGGTAAATCGTGCGTTAGGGAATTTATTACTCAAGTGGAAGAATATTTCTTGTTTAAAAATTTTAATGAATATTTTTTGGTTAGTTCATTCTCTGATCTTTTGTCAGGCACTGCGCTTAAATGGTTTCGTAGTGTTCGTATTCGTATTGCTTCTTGGCAGGATTTGAAGGCTGCGTTGTTGAAACGTTTTGATAGAGTTGAATTTGATTATCATTTGGAACATGAACTCCGTACTCGTAAACAAAAGATAACTGAGTCATTACCAGATTTTATTACAGACATAATGGATATGGCTAGCCGTTTGTCTATGCCTGTTTTTGATGCTACCCTCATAACTATTATTAAACATAACATGTTGAATATTTACACACCTTTTGTGTTTGGTAGAACTATTTCTTCTATCGACGAATTTATTAACCTCAGCAGAGAATTAGAGAATTTTGTGTCAAGAAAGAACTTGGGTGAGAATAAAAGTATTAAAAAAGAAAAATATTCTGCTCAAATTAGTGCTGTTAAATCAGATGATTTAACTTGTTTAAAATGTAAGTCCTCTGGACATTCTTATAAAAATTGCCCTACATTTCCAGGTGTAATTTGTTTTAAATGTCACAAGCTTGGCGTCACTACGAAGAATTGCGAAGTTTGTAATTCAAATACTGTTCAGTCAAAAAACGTATCAGGTCCCATCGAGCCCTAGTTTTTGTTAAAACCTCTGGTGACTCGATTTTGAAAAAATTTAGCAGTGCTCCGAATGAAGCCACTTGTAAGAAAGAATTTAATGAATGGTTGGATTATTTGAAAGTTTTCTTTAATAATATCAGGGCTGCTCCTGTTTTGTTTGTTAAACATAAAGACACTAGACCTTATTTAAATTTTAATATTAATAATAAATTTTATTCAGGTTTGTTAGATAGTGGAGCTTGTAGTTGTGTACTCGGTTCTAATATTCATCAAAGGGAATCTTATTAAAAAATAACAACTCACCAGAAATAAACTATAATTCCACAAGAGGATAGTTGTGAGGACACAAACTATTATCCTTTAGGCCAAAATACTCTCATTTTTATGAGATTTATTGAAATTAAGTTACGAAGCCATGAATATCGACCATCCCGTCTCAATATAGGAAAAAAGGTGCTTTTGACAGCGATACGTCAAAATGTCATTCACTCCGCGCTCCGAAACCCTTCGTTCAAAAATAGAATTAAAACAGGTGTGACGACGTTCGCAGAGCGCGTCGTTACAGTAAGTTAAACTATCAAAAATAATAAATTGAGTCACCAATATCAGCCCTGATAGGACAAGTAAAACTCTTTAATACCCACAGCCCACTATCCCATTTTTATCAACTTTTACTTCAGACATTCCTCCGCATGCTGATATAGTCTATTAGGATATAATCATCTTTTATAATGGCATCATACCAATGTCTATAAAATTGAATGATAACAATACCAGAATGTGTTTTTACAGTGTCTGTATCACATGTGTGACTCCCCTGATGTTGCACACGTCTATAGGCTACAGTAACCACTTTTCATCAGGTGGATCATGTGTTTGTCGTGACCACAGGTGCTACAATGCATCCGAAACGTCGGCAGAAATAGTAAGTTCCATGATTTAATTCGCAAGAAGTCTTTATACCATGTATAATTATGAATGCACACTGCGATACTTTAAAAATAACATTAGTAACTATGATGATTATCACTGTATCATATCACTATCCCTATCTCACTGTAACATATATTATGGTCAAGCTAATAGTAGTTAGTAATAGCATATGTTTTGTTACCTCAGCACTGGCCCATCCAATCGCAGACGTTAGGATTTTGGCATGACCTTTGCCAGGCACCGAGTTCAGAGCAAAGTAGATGCCCAGAAGATCAGCAAAGTCCACTGTTGCTTTCAGTATTTCCTGAAATTGTATTAAATATACATTTATTAATAGGTTGTCCATACTTGTGTACAATGTAGAATATAAGAAGGATTAGCACAAAACTAGTGCAATCATCTCTAAAGTTATCATCAGATACACAAATAGTTTTTAGTTAATGCCAATGTTTATAGACTTGTTCCCTGCAGAGTAGAGTTTGGACCACCCCATCTCTTCCCACGCGGTCTCGCACTAAGGGACAGGGCTACAATAAAGATAAGCACTCAAGCTCACATACCTGTATGGTACTGTAAGGGTAGAGGAAATCAGTGGGGAATGTAAGGACAAAAACCAATAGGGGGCTCCTGGAGGCAGAAAGGTGGGCATCATGTATATTACAAAACCATATTATTTAGAACAGTTGTAAAGTAGTCCGAAATAGGACAAGCACTCACCAAAAATATGTTGTATTCACCAGGAATTTGACTACTGTCTGCATCTGGGAAGAATGTCGCTAACAATAGCATTTTGCAAAGCTGCGTGAAGATATAAAGTCCACCAGCGTACACACATTTTGAGAACGTGGCATACTCCGATCTAAAACAGGAAGAAAATTGATTTTACTTGCACTAATTAGGTTATCACTAACCTATTGGGAAAGTAACTTACATCCCAGAAAACTTGTATGCCATATGATACGGTGCGTACACTAACGCTAAACAATTGCCGAAATGATATAAAGTCATTTTATTTTAGGTATTTCGCAGTACTACAAAGTTATAGGAGCAGGGACTCGAAAGGAGATCAAAGTAAATAATGTCAAATGACAGTAATTTGTTGTTGTGGAATCAGACCAACATTATCTAAATTACTAAATTTATTAGCAAAGCAAGTTGGGCTTATTTTGTACCGTTAAACCTACGTACTTATATTAAATAATTAATTATAATCTAAATTGCTCAATCACTTGGCCAAAATGTCTAAAACAGCAGGAGAAGAAGAATGACACTTTTGAGTGTAAAGAAACGAAGAATTTAAAAAATAATATATTTCTACTTCGATTAGCAAACAAAAGAGTTATTTTACTTATGTGTTATATCTTCAAGTTTATGATATTTGTTAAGATTCTCAGAAGACAGAATTTCAGAATTGTATAACGATATTATAAATATTTTATTTTTATTTTCACTGTGATACAATTTTATACAGCGTATAAAGAATTTTCAATTTGACGTTCCAATTCTAGTTTTCATATTCCAAACCAGTAGTTATATTAATCAAGAATAAAGAAAATATTCACAAAATACAAGTTTTAATAAATGGAATGAAATATTAACTTACCCATACAGTCATTTACAGTAAAAACATTGTTATACTGTATTTATTATATACTACTCAGGATTAAATGCATGCCGAGGTGGCCATAATTTTTTTGCATGAAACGAACTGCAATTTTAGCGCAAATTTTAGATCTGACGCGACAAGGAATGAGATTGTAATAATTTGTTTTATTGTTAATTTATATTGTAATAATGTGTAGCTGTAGCAATAAGGGTTTGTCTTTTAGATTATTAAATTTTTTTTGGACAACTGAGTTTTATTATAAATTATAGGATCGCAAGTCGATTATTTCTTTAATTAAAAATATTCATACATAAAGTTTTATACTTATTTTTATAATTTTAAGATTAATGATTAAGTACCTAATATGTTTAATAGAATTATTGATCTTGTAATAGTGATAAAGAAATGCTGTGATTGTATTGTTCATCCTGGTCTTAACAGGGGTGATTGTTAGAAAGGGATGCAAAATAAGAGCAATGTTTAAAAAAAGGGTTGTTCTTTAACCCTTCCGTTTTTTAGCACACGCGCAAAGGGGTCAGGGGCTCGTTGTCCAATAGCAGAGCAGAAGTGGCTGAATTTTGAATTTTATTTGCCCGGAGAGATGCCCGGGTGCCTCTTAGTGGGTACTCCGGACACACTCTCCGGGCAGTATTCTGTTGGAACTGCTTGTAACAACCTGTACATTTAAATTGAGAGGAACATTTATCCTTGTTATGTATTCAAAACCTTATTGTGAAGTGAATCTGATTATTTAAATTAACTTGAGTTTGTGCAGTTAAGCGATGAAAAATAAATTTGGATTAGTATGTGGAATATGAATGTGTGTCTTTAAATAAATAAATAAATGATCTTTTCAATAATAATCCTGACCCTTGGTGAGTTAATATTGCTAACACATGCTGTTATATTCTGATGTTTCCCCTGTTTCTGAAAAGAAATAGTCTAACAATGAGAATTTCAAAATATTTATTTTCAGTACATTTTTTTTAATACTTACCTTTTATTTTTTATTTCTTTTCAGTTTTTTTTGTTAGACTCATTATTTTGTTAAAAATGTTAAAAGTAACAAAATAAAAGGAAATTATAAACTTACTAAAATAAATAATATAATTAACTAAAATATGTAATTGAATCAATAAATTATTAGTAGACTCATGTTTTTTTAATTAAATATGAATAGTAGAATAATATTTATAATAGGATGTGAATCTAGTAGATTTTTACTTTAATTTAAGTGAGTTAAGAATTGGTAACAGAATTTTATTTTATTTCTGAAGACAACTAAACACTAAGAAATAGTTTATACTGATTTGTATTACATAGAATTCTGCATTGCAGCTGAGAGTTAAAATACTTGATACTAATTAAAAAGGCAAAAAGATATTTGACTTGAAAAATTAAAAAACTCAAAACGATCTCCGATTTTCGCCGTCTTACCTTAAAAATGTAATGGTCTTGCCATTTGCTTTAGGCAAAAAGTGTCAATGTGTATGTATATCTACTTATAATAGATACCTAATGTCTAAAGTATGGTACGCTTCAAATAAAATTACATTATCTTTAAAAATAATATCCATAGACAACAAACGAGGTTGATGGTGCATATATTTTTCATCCTTGCGTTAGCGTTAATCCCAGCAGCATCCGAAGCAGTTTGGGGTCCGCTTTATCCAGTCTAACTGCGAATTTGGCTGAACTAATTTTTTTTTATTTTATTACACATGTAACGGTGACCGCGTTAATTGAAACTATGCCCACTGTACCACTTTGGGACAGTTTTGAATAAGCTAAGACCTCAGACTAAAAGTCTGAGGCTAAGACTTTATTACAAAATATCCTGTAACTAAACTACTGCTTCTTGATTATTGATTGTGATTCTTGATTTTCGTGTACAACTTAGAAATGGTACATTAATTTCATATTTCATTAACCGACTTCCAAAAAGGAAGAGGTTCTCAATTCGATTGGTTTATTTTTTTTATGTATGTACATCGATTTATGTGATTCTTCTTTAGTTCGATGCAGAATAGTTGCCATTAGGTCCCATGAAAATTTGATAAAGTTGGAACCAGTAGTTTTAATTTTATAAACATTTATGTGTGTAGGTATACCTACTTGTACATAAGACGTATAATTTTAACCGACTTCTTCTCTAAATTCTTCGACATTTCTGTCGTTTATGAATCGTTTTTTAAAATTCTTTTTGTGCTGGGTTTGGTATAACTCACAGGTAAGTAGTTCCATATAAATGTAATTTTTCTATTTCTTTTTTATGTTATTTTTTTAATGTATCAACATCGTATTTTTAATCAGATACGCACGCCTATATAGGAATTTAGGTAACTATACCTAATCTTACCGGGCCTATACCCGATAGGGTTAGGTTGAATTCTAGACTTTACCATATCAGTTGAATATATTATGAAAATAGAAACAGACCATATGCTAATACTATAAATAATACAATTTTATGCGGAGAATGTCTTCGAATCCTAAAAAAATATTTTATTAATACCTAGTAGTTATAGCTACATACGCCATGAATGCGGTAATGCGTCATATTCACAAGTAGCGCACGAACATTTGAAATAAAATGAAAAAAGAATAAAGGAGGTCCACGTCGTGAGGAGTCCACTCACGTCATCCCTCCATTACACATTGTCCTCGCGACAATGGCCCGGAGTATAAAGAATCGCGGCCATTAGGTAAATTTCCTCATACATTTTTTTGCGTGACACCCTCGCCGCGTAAAAAGTGGGGAAACGCACATTTGTCATGTGGAAGAGAGTAGTGGTCGCAGCTCTCGCGAGATCTCAATCTTGGTGTGTTGGCGCGAAGTTTTTGTCCACCTTAATCGACTGGGGGGCTCAGGTGCCGCGTTTTTGTGTTTTGGACATTTTGGACGTTTACAGATAAAAATCTTTGATGGAAGTTTCTCGATTGCAATGTTTCCTAGTTATCTAAGTAGCTGTCTATAATATAGGTATTTATTTAAACTTAGGTAGGTATGTAGGTACGTTTGAGTTTAGTGCGCCTGGTGAAAAAATGATAATTTTAGTCCTAAATATTTACCTAATCAACGGTACTTATGTTTGGTTATGTTTCGCAGTTCGTCAACTGTGTTCTTGTTTCCACGGTGGTAACAGCGGCCCAATCTGTTAACTGCGTCTGTCCCCAAAGTCCATGCTATTACTGAAAATATTGGCTTAAAGGGAACTTGAGAACATTTTACTCGACCCGGATATCGAGTTCGTGATCTCATGCACTACAGATGGCCGATGGGCTCTGAGTACTAGTATCTATAACTGGCTAAGTGTCACATTATTAAAATGAACAATTATTGGTTTTATAGTTAGGTTTAGCTTACCTTAGACTAATTAGCAAATTAGAGCATCTATTAATTACACTAATAAGATCCCTATAGTATGCTTTAATTCGTAAAAAAGTTAACACAGGGGCCTTATTTACAGAACTTTGTACTATCTTATTGTTTTTTAGCATAATTAATTTATTTTAAATTTATCCAATGTGCCAACAGAGCTAATTTACAATTCAATTCACTATTACTATTACGTACATATTCAATATTACGTAAGAATGATTTGATTCATATTTTCCATCTTATACTTAGTTAACATTGCAGGTATAGTGTTAGATCTACAATTATTACTTATTTATAATTATTGGAACAATTATTTTTATAAAACTTCGACAAAGCAATGTAGAGTAAACGACGATGTCTGTGATTTTGTTGATACTTCTTTGTACATTAGTATCAGAACTTTGCAATATCGGACCCTCGTAACGCAAATTTTCTCTCACAACTATGAAGGTATGAACATGGATGTCGCAATCAATAATGTATTATAGGAAAATAATTTCAATTTGGAGTGTGAGCGGTGGACAGACGAATGCATTATTCAGCCCACGTACACTGCAGCGAGTGTGGCACGCAGATAAGCGTGTATTGAGCCGAAAATGCCGAAAGTCCGAAACACTCGGTCGCCGGGGGGCCTTATCGGAAACGGCTTACGGTGACCCCATGCAAACTCCCTAATGCGACATCGCTCACCGGGCCCTCCCGCTTTGCCCTCCGGCGATCGATCTCGATGCAAAATTGCCGATAGGGGATGCTAGTTTTGTTTCTTGTGCGTAATTTTTTTATTGCTATTATGTCGATACGATCTGACTAGTTACATCGCAGGTGATTTGTCCGTGTCCCCAGCGGCAAGTTTATAAAAGAAATCATTCTCTAAAATAGTATTAAACAGGAAAATAACAAAGATAGTTGTGGTCGTATGCCACTTCACTAGAATATATTGTTTTGTTAGACTAAGTGGCATACAACCACGTCTAACCTTGATATTTTACACTTTTTTATTTATATTATTTATACATATTTGAAATGTGCTAATTAAGCTCTTTCAGTTGATTGTTATCACATACATATCTCTTTTTTTATAACTGTACTTATGACTGCTAGAGGGCGCCACATTAGATTCAGTGAGACGTTATACAGTCTATAACCAGATGACTACGATACTTCTAACGATACCCCATTTGTCCAGTTCTAATAAGTGGTTAAGGAGCTATGAGGGAACAGATGAACCTACAAACATACATAGCCTGTTAAAATCATAACTTTCCTTATGCTTCTCCATAGTCGAGTAAAAATGAGCTTAAATTTATTAGCAGAAACCTTTACCTACTATACCTACATAATTGCATTACTAAAAAGCTATCTAAAAAGAAAATTCATGATTGCTCAAAGTATTCGTGTTCGCAGATTTAGAGCTTGTTCATAAGGCCCGATAAGTTTTTATATATCACTGAATATTGAACGGTTCAGAGCCATATACATATTTTGCAAAGAAATACACGCAATGTATCTCAGGACCGTGGGATAGGGCCCGCGAGGAGGGGGCGGGAGGCACGCAAAATGAATAATTCGCTCGGATTTGATGGTATCATGAAACTCGACTACCTATTCATATCACACTAAACTTAGTATGGAGCGCTTGTTCAAATGTAGCAGTATCAAGAATCAAGACATTAGGTATTTTATTATTTAGCAGTCGTTAATACAATTATAGGTAAATATATCGTGTAGTATTTTAGTTGTGGGTAATTGTACAATTTGAATATTATATTTTGCAAAGAGAAACACTAGCGTTTTCTACTTTCCATATTATTTCTTATATCTTCTCAACTAAATCTACTGCTGAAGCTTTAAGGATTTCAACACCAAACCACTTCTATAGTCATGTGTCTCGAACAATTATATGACTATATTCAAGGACAAGACAAAATGGTAATTTCGGAGTGGACTTAACTGTAAATACACCATTATTTTATTAGGAAGAGGGCAGGATAGCGGCATGGGCTACTGGTCAGGTTAGTTGTTGGTCTCTTGCACGAATTATTCCTTATTTCCTACTTATTAAATTAACCCGCGGAGACATACCTACCTATAGCCTACATTTAAAACATCTCTCGACTTTGAACCTGGTGCACTTTAATTTCTTTTAATGCTGCTCGCACTACTGACACAACACACTTGCATGGCTTTCAGACAAGTAGCCCATAACAAAAAAGAACCCTTAGAAACACTTTTCAGAACCCAACCCAGTGTGGGGCCAACAGGAAAATCTATGTGAATGTGAAAATCTTGTTCTGGAAATAAATTATTTTTATTTATTTATTTCTTTTAAACAATTAACTTGGTGACACAAAACGTCGGCAGAAATAGTAAGTTACATGATTTAATCGCGAGCCGTTGTATAATTATTAATTCAAACCGCGATAGTTCAAAAATAAAATATTTCCTAGCTGTTTTTCCACATTAGGTCTTAATCTATACTATCTATAGTACATATCTATACTATATAATATAATATTATAAAGAGGAAAGATTTGTATTTTTGTATGTAACGAATAAACTCAAAAGTACTGGACCGATTTTAATAATTCTTTTTTCATTAGAAAGCTACATTCTTCGTGAGTAACATAGGCTACTTTTTATCCCGATATTCCCATGGAATCAGGATTTACGCGAGCGAAACCGCGGCGCGGTCCTAGTGTTGTTATAAAATAGCCGAGTCACACTTTTTCACCAAGGTGGTATGGTACGATTGGTAAATTCATATAGTATCTATCTATTAGCTAGAATATCGGCTCATTTGATCTGATAATATTTGTTTAACATTGTGAGCGTTATGATTTTAGCACCCCACTAATGATTTTGATGGGATTATCTTTCCTACTTCTAAATAATAGTTTTTTTTTATACAACTTAGGTGGCAGACAAGCATACGGCCCACCTGATGGAAAGTGGTTACCATGACCTATGAACGTGTGTAACACCAGTGGAGTCACATCCGTGCTGTCGACCCTGTAAGAACAGAGATTTTGCGCCGTCAGTGCAGAGGACAAAGCAGTACAAGCCTTTGGTCATCCCACTGACAGCATAAAAATTCTCCAGTGAGCTCTGGCTACCCTACTCACCGCCGGGAACACAACACGAAGTTATTATAACCGCGGTATTCTGTAGGGCGGAGGTACTTCCCCAGTCGGACTGCTCAATTGGGCGGAAATACCGCCGTGTCCTACCTCCTAGTAAAATAGATAGTTATCAGCCAAGGGAGTAGACAAAACATTGTTTCATTCGCGGAATTCGGGCGATATTTCCACGGCGCTCTCTGGTTCCACGAAATCCACCTTTAACACGAAAACGTTTAACAATAAATCTTATTCGTGTAGTAGTTTCTGAAGAGCTGATTAATATAATTAGATACATTTCTTCGTATCAGGTACCTATAGATATAAATAAAGCTCACTGGAGAGTTTTTAGCTGTCAGGTGCGAAGACCAAAGGCTTATCCTGATTGTGTCTTCTGCACTGACGGCACAGAAACTCTTTGTTCTTATAAGGTCAGTAGCACAGTTGTGACTCCCCTGGGGTTGTATGCTTTTATGGGTCACGGTGGCCACTTTCCATCAGTTGGACCGTGTGCTTATCTGCCACCCAAGTTGTATAAAAAAAATAGAATAGTCGAGACCAATTTTTTTTCAAAGACACATTTTCATGCATATAAATAATTGCTCTGTGTCGAAACCAAATCCAGCACTTCGTACACCTTCACACTGTGCAGAATATACGAGTAAGAACCAAGCGGTTCGGAGACTCTTTTCTTTGCCGCACAACCAAGACCTGGAATTCACTACCCGCACACGTGTTTCCTTCTTCCTACAGTCCCGGGGCCTTTAAGCGGGGCGTGAAAAAGCATCTGATGAGGCCGCCAAGCTGAGTGACACCATTGTAGCACTTAGTGTCTGTAATGGTGATTCTCTTTCCTGAGACTTTGCCTTTAGCTTACCATCAGGCGAGGTGAGGTCAAGTTGGCGTGTCCTATATAAAAAAAAAACGTAGCAGTAGAGCGCTGTACCGCTACGCCACTAACGTCGCCCTATAGATTGATTGATAGTTTATTATACGACTACCTACTTCTGAAATGACTGCCCATCCCCTAACTGCATCGAAGTAACGCTTCGATGATACATTGAAAAATATTTTGTGTTAAATATGTAAAGTGAGAAGAAATATTATGTTAAAAACATACCTATAGAATTTGTTTCGAACTAGAACATGAGTAATTAACTGACGTTGTAATATAATAAATAAGGAAATTATGATAGGTAATACATTATATGCGTTAAACGAAAATGAAATAGAAAAGTTCAATTTATATTTATTGTAGGGCTGGCCTTGGCGCGTAGGTATATGCGCACTCTGGGCTCACTTCCTGAGTTATTTACGCACCCTCCTTGCGGCTCTCCGACACAGCGCGGATATTTATTCATAGGCCTGCGTATTTTTTACTCGCCCATAAATATTAAAGGCGGCCCGTGCCGCCAGGATTTTCAATTCGACAGCAATGTCGGATCCCCTTAGATTTTAGGCTTTCTCTCTTTCCGCGGATTAGAGCGGTTTGATGTATGGCCGCGGGTGGCGGTAAATCAAATTTTGATTGCTATTTTCTTTGTGGAAAGTCGGGATCCTCCGCCGGGGACGCGTCGTGTAACGTGGGTTAACCGATCCCCAGGCGCCGGCCGCGCCGTCTTATGTGGATTGTATGTACAACACTTATTTTTCCTATTTCTTATTCTGGGATTGACGTAAAATCGATTCCATTTTTTTACTATCCTTCGTCTAAGTCAGTATATTAAGTGCTTAGTCCTAAGCTCAGTAATTTCCTGTTCTAAACTGATATAGATACCCGAGCTTTAGATATGTCGAGTATCTAATGTTGTAAGGAAAACAAATGTCTACGACATATTATTCATAATTCAGTTTATTACCGTACAGAATACCAGTTGTCAATATTTATTGATCGTAAATGTATCTACATTTATAAAAGCAGTACAACGGAGTACAACGCAGCGATACATCTTTAAGTTTACTTAGGGCTATTGAAATCAAATTTGTTTGGGTAAGTTGATTTTAGTGAAATAACTCGTAGCCCAGGGAGACGGCGCGCAGTAACCGCTTGTGTGATCCAATTGCGGATCGCTCTGGAGGCGATCCTAACGGATGGAATCAAATTCAGCCGCCCTTTAAATATTTGAACTGATGCTGGAGGCGCGGGAGGAAAGGTGTGGGTCGGGACTAGGGGGATACACAAATCACAAATTGCTCTCGTTGAATTTGTTATCGTTGCGGTTTAAGAAATATCTACCGACTTTTATTTATACAATGTAACAGCGCTTAAACTTCTACGATCTTCGTTCTAAAACAGTGAAGGGTATCGACTGCTTCACAAGCGCTGCATACGTAATATAAATAGTACCTATATTTGAGGAAGTTAGGTCGGACGAGCGGCCAGCGGGTCGAGGACGGAGGGTGGGGCCACCTCCGGATAAAAAAAGGATCTCGAAAAATTCTCGACCCTTTTTATACTAAATAGATAGCTAACACGGCCTGAGTGGAGTTTCAATAGATGCTTTCTCGACGGAAGAAGCGACCTGTAAAGAATTGAGGGGCCCGGTGAAAAACCGTGTTATATATCTAGCATCGCGTGTACTGCGTGTCACACAGTTTTTCCTTTTATTTTTTACGCGTGCCCTCCTCTGAGGGATAAGAGGAATTCTTTTTAAATTGGAAATGTTTTCTAAGAGGATTACGATTTGCGGAGGTGTGCGCCGATGCCGGCGTAGGGAATAAGGGATCGTGTTACTGTTTTGTGTTTAACATTCTTTAAATTTCGTCCATTATGTGCACGCATCAAGTGGGATCAGCGTGAGATTCAAAGAGATTGCTTTTCAATACTTTTGTAACATGTTTATCTCGGATTTTGTTTTAGGTAGGACGAAAGTAAATATATTTATTGAGCTTAATTTTGATAGGTGTACTATAAATACACATACTTACTGCACATATATTCTTTGAAGAACTGATGCCAATGACTGTAATATCCTGCTGGTACTTACACACTTAGTTTATGTAGGTACCTGAGTACCGGGTCCCACCCGCGCCTTTAGCGCCGAAGTCATATCACCAGCTAGTTGGTACACCACCACAAAGGACGTGATTCTGGCCCTAGATTTTTTATAGAATAGACCAATTTGACTTATCACTTCGCCTGACTGAACATGTTATTCAATTCCGTCTTTATTTCGATGCATAATCCAAATCCAAAATATGAAAGAAGATTCAAAAAACTTGTTCACATAATATTACAATGGCAATAACGTCAAGCTCCGCTTGTCCTGTGAGATTATCGCGCAAGTTAGACTAACAATGGGCCGATATTCCAAGTGACCATTACTCGTGTGAAGTTGATGTAAGCATAAAGCTTGCCGTTTGCCGAATAAGAATTTTTTTATGTTCCTCTAACTATACTGTTGAGGCAATCTCTTACGTTATTGTAATACAGACTAAAATTCCACTGTTGCAAGCACATGCTGGGCTTCGTATAGGATTATCTTGTGTAGTTGCACCATTAGCAATGGGGATTCAGTTTAAATTTTCACATCACCCCCGCCCTATTGCTTAGTTTGGACAATTTGAAAGCTTGTGCTGTGAGAAAAAAACGAAACGACGAGTAATATTATTTATTGCTCGATTTACATCAAAGCAATAAAATATTTAAGGGTGTTTTTACGACAAAGAATATCTTTTTTTACGGAGGAGAGGTTGAACTTAATCATAGTAAGTAATATGCACATTTATTTCCATGTTTGCAAGAACTTTTACAGATAATATAATAATATTGTGAATTGGTTGTTTCTATAGATTGAAGATATTACAGAAATACAGCTACTGGGTTATGTTTGTAAAAAAATTGATCTTGTCCATTGGACAGATAACTAATAACAGATTTTTATGCGTAATTACAATTAGAAAAATCTATTCAGACTGAAAAAATAACTACCGTGTGTTTGATTTCAATTGGTTCAGTATATATGGAGATATTACCAAAAATAGAATCATCGAGGTGGGACATCCACACGGCCATAGCCGCGTTCGTCAGCTAGTCCTAAACAAAGACACATTATTAGTATGTTTTTTGTAAGTCGCATTATAGTAAATCCGAACGGACACGCGAGGGTGCGTGGTGGACGCCTGTTGTAAGAAATATTTGAGTAACAATGAGGGGGCTGCACGCTTTAAATTGCGACCGCCTCCAGTAATTGAGTTTTACACTCACACACGGCGTTGCGCCTGTGCAAGGGCTATTGTGGACTTTGACAGGTGGTCACACTCCCGGCATAATAGTTCGACAGGAGGTGGACACAGCATTGTACTTATGATACCGGATTAGAAGCTGTCAGTTAAAATGCGGAAATGGACCGGATTAGTCGTCTCTTTATAATAATGTCGAAGGAAGTAACCTTATATCGTCCAGTATGGAATTATTCCGATATGTCTAGTTCTATAAACTAAATATCACAGAATATACGTTGCACGTGTAATATTGACGCTGGAATTAAATTGAGAATGATTTATACTTCAAGCAAACATCGCACTTGATGATGTCGAACCATTACGACTTGCTATAGTGGAATTGCCACACTTTTTGCCACCTGTCATGGTGATGGTTATGGGAAAGGGAAACGAGAGTGGGGAAAGAAGGAGACGAAGCCATCGCATTCTCACTAACAGTAAGATTAATTAACATAATATTTACTCAAAACTTTCATTATCACAGCCACTCTCATCTCCAGTCGACACGATAAAATTCTAGCTGCATGACTGGTGAGTCGTCGCTCTATCAGGTACATAATTAATTTGATCATAAGTACCTATAACTTAAATAGTCATCACAAAATTTAAATTCGGTTGAATTAATATCAGTGCATAACTTTTGTGAAGATTAGCGGTAGAATCTTAAACTTCAAAGTGGTAGATTTTTATACATAGGTAAGGAGGATATATGTTTTTTGCATTTACCTACTAATTCCTCTTCACCTAGACATAATTGCTATGCTAATTACGAATTCCTTGAGACGCTAATGCGCGTTATTACTTCTCAATGTCCAATATATCCCTAACGATTCGTAGAATAATGGCAATTACAATGTTTAGTAAGTGCAATATTATGTCGAATTATCGCGACTGGACGTTACTTACAGAAATAATGTGCGGTTTATGCTGTATTAAGATCTTTTTAGTATTACGGCTACATCTTGGAGGCACATAAACCGGCTGTAACGGACACCGGTCATTACGCGGAAAGTCGCGGAACTGAGAATATTATTGCGATGTGTGAGAGCTATGCGAATACGCACCGGCCATTCAAAGCTCGTCAAAACTTAATTGTTGGCTTCCTTGATTCACTATTAAAGGATATTGGGGCGATGGGTCACTGCCACTGTTATGTAGGTATATTTACCTGTGTCCGATTCTATAGGTATATTTATTTGGCATAAAACAATGGTTTGTTTACCTCGGTCTTTCACAAGATAAAGATTTTGCAAGATACGAATGTAACGTGGCACATAAAACACTTAATTCAAGCTTATCCATCGTTGTTCGTAGCTACAAAACAAGACAATAAGAAGGTACGTACAGAAACAAAAACAAAACGATAGCTTTCAAATAATAAAACATTTTGGACTGGTCGGCCCAGTCCGCCACTCCGCCTCCACCCTATGGTAATAAAAGAAGATACATTATAAATCGTATGGGACATCGTCCACCGTAGTTATAGGTTATAGTGCGCGTGGCCGCGACGCGTGACGTAGTTAAATGTTTTATTGTATTTTCACGGCGGCTGTAGCATTAGTACTGCGTTATAATATTTTGCTTAGTACACAATAACGCGGACACATAAACGTTATGTCGGGCCGGGCTCCGCGGGAATTAGGCTTCGTAAAACGGTTATAATACAATACATCTCTTGACACTCAACTATAAAAATGTTATGCCCGTATGAACAAACCTTTATGTAGCTATCCTTCTTTTGTTTTTCTCCGTCCTGTATCCTGAATCTGAGTGTGAAGATTCTAACTAGTGTAAGAGAAAAGTTCAAGACTGCACACGTATTCAGAGAAAGATATTGATGCGAGTTTCCCAGCCAATGTCGAGTTAATAATGAATGATTGATTTAGGTATTGACGCAAGGGTGATCTGCCGTAAAAGGGTTATGGAGTGTCCTCAGGACATTAGCTATAAGTGATGGATCACCACTCTTTGTCCACCCGTGACTTGATATTGCCATTAGCACGTTAGGTAACACTTTATTTGCTGATCTTAGACAGTCGATAACCTAATATAGGTGTAGATCGCTGTTAGGTTTACGTTTAAAGACATTTATTTCTCATAAAAACATAAAGTTCACTTAAAATGAGATTTACAATAATTTCGAAATTTACAATAAATGTTTTCCTCTATTCTGCCTACTTTTACGTTTTTGAGTTTACCCTTATACACATTTAATTTATCAATATTTTTAATGTTGTTAGGTAGTTTATTATAAAGCTGTGCTCCATCGAATAATATCGTTTTTTTACCATAGTTAGTACGTAGACAAATTAACTGAATATTGTATTTGTTTCTTAGCAAGTGAATTGCTTCCCTCTTAGATAACTGTATATCAGTTTGGATCGAATTTGTTGTAATTTTTTTAACTAAAATGCAGGTCGTGTATATGTATAGTTGTTTTATGTTTAGTAATTTGGTTTCGTGATATATTTGATTTGTTTGTGTTAAAAGACAAACGTGTTATGAATAGGCACCTTTAGAGATGTTTTAATTATTGTCCAGTCATATAGAAAAACTTTTACGAACTAATAAATTTTACAAACGACTTTGAGATAAACAAAACAATTTATTACAAAAATATAGGTACGTATCGATTAACATAGTAGTTTAATAAAAGTAATGTGACCGGTTAATCATATTCCTGATTTATCTGTTGTATATTTTAGCAACAAATCCAGAGCTCCTCAGCTACACAAATAGAAACATTTTTTATCACACGCTCGACGCGGAGCCTCCGACTATCTGACTCGACATGACTTTGCAGCTAGGGCAATCAATTTATTCCATTAACATATAGTTTCTTTATGAAATTTCCCGCCTTCGCGGGGCCTGAAACGGCGGCCATGATTAATATTTGAACCGTGACTGGCCGCGCTCAACCGACCGGAATATATCGCTTATCTAATGTCCGTGCGAGTATTTATACGGCGTTTTGTACGTTTTGCTTACGACAGCCGACATATACATCAAAAAATTTTTAACGCTGATTAATGAACAATATTTCCTTACCTATCAGTGTCTTTTTAGCAGCGAATTATTACTGTAAGTGGAACAAGAACAGTAGGTCACTGGTGTCATAATGACGATGTGATAGCCGAAGATGTCTACTTATTACATACTTAATTCTATTAGGTACCTAGTTAAAAGCATAAAATTGTGTCACAGTGGGGGGGTGTGCTAATAAAAAAATTAGGAAAATATGTAAAATGTCTACAGTGGGACATTACTTAATGACTCAAACTTTAACCTTTTACAAACACATAATCACTCGCTTCGCATAATTTTTGCACGTTTGTCCTCTAGGTACAGGTAGTTAGTTGGCAGGTAGGCAGGCAGGACATTTGATATTCATTCTATGGTTGGTATAACTAACTAACTTTTATTTTGCATCCTTAACACTTTTAGAACAGTTATTTACTTCAAATTCAGTAAAGAAAGTATTGTCACATTACTGCATGACATCAAGTTGGAGCTTTCTGTTTTTTGCGAAGTCCCTCGAACCGTGAGTTATTTTAGGCTTCATTTTTTACGTGTCCAGCTATGCTAGGGGAGGACGCTGCTCACAATCCATTAAAGCTGGAAAAACACTTGAAATTCAGCGACTCATACAATAAACATCGTGGTTGCGAGCCGCGAACACAGTTTTTGTCGCGGCGACATGGCCGCGGCTTTTTACCAAGGATTCTTTGTGAATAGTTTTTGTTCACTGGCTGGGAGTCGATCGCAATACTGAGTTCTGTTGGAATGAATAGTTTTACCTAATTGTATTTTAATTGTGTTTACACGTATGGTATCTACCTTTTTGAAGTTTCTTTCAAGGTGGTTACCTACTATTAATAATGAAGAAACTTAACACAATAAATGAGCTATTTATTGAAAGCTGGGGCCAGCCAGTCGGTGAAGCGTTCGATTGCTAGGTTTTCGGATTCAATACCCGCTCAGTGCAAATATGTAAAGTATTTGTATGTTCAATAGAGTCTAAAGAAAATATTTAACCACCTTCTAGAGTCCATTATACTAACTATACTAATTATAATATCTTGTAGATAGCATTGTCTGTTAATTATTATAAGTAGGTACATAGGTACTTAATTTTATTTCGTCCCTCTAGTCAGCTCTTGCGGTAAAGATTACACTATTCATTGCATTAACTGGCGAATATTTTCGCGACTTGAGGGACGACGACTTGAGGGAATTTGAGTGGCGGCCGAAAAAATGGAAGCGACTTATCTCACCCGCGCGTGTAGCAGCCCAGCCTCCGCCACCGCGAGCCACGGCAGATAAACGTAGGTGATGTTTTATGTATGTTTGGATTTAAGTTTTACACTATTGACTGTATGGTGGGGAGACTGAGATGTGAAGGTTTCAACAAAAATACAGCTAAGATTTAGTTTTAGGTACAGGTTTTCTTCAAATGTTATTTATTTTAAACTGATGTTGAATTTGATTACATTGGTACAGTTATTATTTATGTTCGAATTGTAATATCTTACTTGCTATGTAGGTATGCATATGGTATATAGGAAGGTACTTATCGAAAATTTGGATTACCAAACCCTGTGCCGTAACAGTAGAGCATTCGAGTGCTGAGTTGGAGGTCGTGGGTTCGATTTCTGCTCTGTGCAAATATTTGCATGCGTGAATATCTGAGGATCACTTCAAAGCAGCCGCTTGTTATGGAGGTCAGATGGTAGTAGTTTCACGGAAAATATTGAAGTTCAGCCAAATCCACAGTTAGACTGGTAAAGCGAATCCCAGACTCCGAGGGTGAAAGTTTTGGATGAGACTGGAATTACCGCTAAAATGAAGAAAATCTCAAAGCGGCTGCTGCACTTTCTTGGCGAATATTGTTAGGACAATGACAATGACAGGAAAATATGGCAAATCTAGGGGAATTCTTAGGCACAGGAATTCAGAAAGCTAGTATTATGTGCAACTGATGTACCAGCGTAACATAAACGAGTGGGATCTACCAGCATACGGCGAGTGTTAAGCCATTGAGCGTGAGGACGCGAGAGGGTCGCGCGGCGCCCTTCAGCTGACCTCACGTCCGCAGGGGTGTTGTTGCACGTCCGGTCTCCATGAGGGAATTTGCCTATGGGTGACCAACGGCTACAATCTATTGCTATTCACATTTTACAAATCATTTGGTGATTTTGTTCGGGCGAACGAGATTATGTTAAGTTAGTATATTGTGGATACATGTCTATATTATTTGCGTATTTGAACATTTAAATACGCAACTTCGTGAATTCTCAAGAGAGGACTTTCAATAGTGCCTAATTTTTATTCTTTTTTACCACATATACTATTCTCTTTTCTCATATTTCTTTACAGTCAGCAGCACCTAAGGAAGGTACTTCTAACTGCTTCTAATATCAATAGTTTTTTATCACATACATTGTCGCTCCGCGAAACCTGTGCAGCCCCCAGTAAGCTTCTGCGTTTTTGGGCGGAGCTAGGCTGGCTACTCTAGCTAGTACTGGCACGCACAATGGCCCAAAAGGAGGCTAAGTGCGGACAAGGGAGTCCCTTTCCACTTGCATATCATATACATTACACGTAAACATGTTTGGATAGAGTAGTTGGGTGGATGATTATGGAATGTACGCCAAGGCCTTCTTATTAAAACTCCTTGTAACTGTGGAGATGACGGCAGATGGGATAAAGTTGGCAGGTGACGATGATGACAGTGTTTAAAAGAGAAAAAATATCCATTAGAAATTTCAATAGCTACAGCAAGAATTTCATGTATTGCTTATGGGTTATATTTATTAGATTTTTATCAACCTTACATGTGACTGCTCCTGACACGTACAATATATATTAAGCATAGTACCAGGAGCGTACTTAAAAATAGTGTAGGTACGACTTTGAATTAAGAGCTTACTTTTTTGAAGGTGGTTAAATATAATGCGTGCGATTATATAACACTTTTATTTTTATTGATTTATTTAATTCTTTACTGCACACACACAGTACGGAGATCATAAATAAAACATATTAAAGAAAATGTACAAAGGCGAGCTTAACTCAAAATGAGTTCTCTCCCAGCAAACCTTTGAGTAGCAGAGAAGCATATAATAATGTTGAAAATTTTATGATGCTAAACGTAAATTTCTCAATCCCCTCTCGTTGCCTCACTCAATAAATTGTTGCATTGTCCTCAAAATGTCGCGTTTTTGCCAGTCTGTCTCATCCCTACAGCAGGACCTTGCAGATGATAGCTTATTTGTATCAGCGCTTACCTTGACCATATTAGTGTAATAAGTTTCGAGTGAAATATCAGAAGTTTTTATGAGGCAATTATTAGCATATTGTGCGACAGTGGGGGTCCGCTCCCGGGCGGTCCCGCGGTCGTGGGCCCGCCGTCCACCGGGGCCGGGGCCCCGCTGGGCTCATAGATAAACATGTCGGTATTGTCGGTGCTTCCGAATACTTGCGCCGTGCTCGCTGATATTGATTTTGTTTTTGTTACACCGGGATGTATGTAGTGTGAGGCATGCTCATTTGTACCTTGTCGGTTAGCCGGAGATAAACAATGGCCGCATTTACCAATCATTATGTTTATATCGTGTTGATTGAAAGAAATCAAAATATGTTTGCGTTTATAATAGGTAGGTACAGTCAACGCCGTAAGTTGATTAAGACTAAAATATTTACAAACCTTTTTTAAAACTGGAATACCAGTATCAATAACTGGAATACCAGTATCAATAACTTATGTTATTGATACTGGTATTCCAGTTACATCCAGTTTCATGATTCCCAGAGGTCAAAGTTAATATATTTAATATTTTGCTAATTATTTTGTACGAGATTTAGGGACCACAGTGATCAATAAAATATAATTTGATAAGCTACTTTTGTCGTTGACTGTATGTGTTATAGTGGATAGTATATGTAGGAATATTAAGAAACTGATGTGATATACATACTTGCATAAAAAGTCTATTAAAAATTAATTTGTTGTGTATTTTTTATTTTTTTATACCACTATGTTGGCAGACAAGCACACGGCCCACCTGATGGGAAGCGGTTACCGTGGCCTATGGACGTATGCAACACCAGGGGTGTCACACTCGTGCTGCCGACCATGAAGAAACCTTCTGATGCCCCTCTTGAAGAACCCCATATTGTAGGCGCTTGGGAAAACCGCAGCAGGGAGGTCATTCCACAGCTTGAGTTGTGTACTTAACTATATACCTAAAATAGCTATTAGTTATTAATAATTATCTTTAATTTATTTGACACTTTATTTTGTATTACCCTTTAAAACAACAGTCAATTATACATTCAGTCAAATATACATGGCATTGAATGAAATTTTAAAGCATTTAATATGCTAACTATTCAAATCGCTTAAGATATAGAAAAAATGGAATCGTTTCAGGCGGGATTCGAACCCACGATCTTTTCCTTATATCGATCTTCCCCCTGTAAGGGTAAGATCGCGGGTTCGAAACCCGCCTGAACCTATATCTATATCTTAATCGAACAGACAATACATTCACACCTCAATATTACCAAAGAGGTGAGCAGTGGCCAGCTATATTTTTCGTTTCCATATAACGCACGTAATCTTTCCTCTGTCGCACCATTAAGTCCTAGAATTCATTACCAGCTCACGTGTTTCCTTCTTCCTACAGTCCCGGGTCCTTTAAGCGGGGCGTGAAAAAGCATATGATGAGGCCGTCAAGCTGAGTGTCACCATTGTCACACGGTATGTGTAAGTAATGGTGACCCTCTTTTCTGAGACTTTGCCTTCAGCTTACCATCAGGCAAGGCGAAGTCTAATTGACGTGTTCTATATAAAACGCTATTTAAAAGTAACCGTAACTTTGGACAAGGTCAAGTTAGCGTTCATTTATGAGGGTCGAGTCTCTTATGAAAGTACGAAAGCTCTGCCCACGCATTAAACATGGCATTAACACATCTGCTATTAATATCTGACCATAATATTATATACGACATGAATATACAATGGATATAAAACCCATCGCACGAAAATACCTTCTCTAAGGTTGATAATTCGGAGTATCACGTCTTTATGAGTTTTCTAAGTACGATAAAAGCTCGTGCACAATTGATCACTATTAATCCGCGCACATATGCATGCATGCATGTATAGTTAGTTTACGTGCGTGATCGTCGTGGCGGTGCGGTGCTGCGGTGTCGGCCGGTGCGGGCGCAGATAAACTATAGCTTTAATTACTACTAAACACAATTAAACGCTGTGCATGACTCGCACGCGGCCTTAGGACGTAACTTGCGCATCTCACTGCATTTTGTTTTTGGAGTTAATTTTGATATGATGTTACAGAACAAATTTTAAAGTTGTTTTAAGGAATATAAATGATGTGAAAAACATGATGGTTGTACGTACAGGCGTATGGCAGCCAAAATATGCTGTAAATATTACAGTACAGATATGGCCAACAAATTCCAGCCCCTACAACTCGGGTTTGGGTCTAAAGGGGGCTGTGAGGCTGCTGTACATGCCCTGTCCACGTACCTTGACTGCGGCGAAGGAGAGGTCATTCTTAAGGTTGACTTGAAGAATGCCTTTAACTCAGTTAACAGGGATACCTTGTTGACACAGGCCAAGTTGGAAACCCCCAAAATTTTCAAATTTCTTTGGCAGTGCTACAGACACCCTTCCAAATTACTATTTAAGGAAAATGTTTTAGAGTCGGCGGTCGGGTGTCAACAAGGTGACCCTCTTGGGCCACTCATTTTCAGTTTATCAATACATCCAATCATTCGGCAACTAAATTCGAAATTTAACATCTGGTATCTTGATGACGGTACTCTAGGAGGGGATATAGACACAGTGCTTCGAGATTTGGCTTTTCTGAAAGATAAATTTAAAACTATTGGTTTAGAACTAAATCCCTCAAAATGTGAAATTTTCCTTAACGGTAATATTAACAAATCTTTGGCAATTTCGAGATTTAATGTTTTGGCCCCTAATTTGAAAGTGTTAGATAAAAGAAGCCTATGATGCCTTTATTGAGGATAAAATTCTAAATTTTAATGAAGTTTCGGACCGACTCCTCCAAATTAATATACATTCAGCTTTTACCATTATTAGATATTGTCTTTTCGTCCCAAAATTAACTCATGCTCTACGATCATCACAATTTTTTAAACATTTAGCACTTTTAGGTAAGTTGGACAAGATTATTCAAAATACCCTATGCAAAATTTTGAATGTAGATTTGAACGACCGAGCCTGGCTCCAAGCATCGCTCCCGGTGCGCTGGGGTGGGCTCGGTGTTCGTAAAATTTCCGATGTAAGTTTACCAGCTTTTTTAGCTTCGATTCATGGCACAGAGGAATTAACCAGGAAAATCTTGATACCCACACTGGTTTATTCCGAAGTGCCAGGCAAAGCCGAAGCTATAAATGCTTGGAAAATGTTTTGCCCAAACACTGTTTTGCCCACCAACCTAGGCTCCCAGAGACATTGGGATGAGCCACTTTGCAGCATATTACGACAACAGTTACTAAATACGTCCTCTAATGTTGCAGAGCGTGCTCGCCTTCTGGCTGTGGGAGAGTGGGAATCTGGTGTGTGGCTTCAGGCTCTTCCGTCGTCCAACATTGGCACCATGTTGGACGACACGACGTTTAGAATTGCAGCCTGTCTTCGTTTGGGTGCTCCTTGTGTTTCTCCTCATCGATGTCACTGTGGTGAGGCAGTCGACAGCCTTGGGCATCACGGCCTATCATGCGGCAGGAGCGCAGGCCGCATGTCACGTCATGCACATTTAAATGACATTATCCGCCGGGCTCTTGTCACCGCTGGTGTTCCAGCTATACTTGAACCAGTTGGCTTGGTGCGCAACGATGGCAAGAGACCGGACGGTATGTCTTTGGTGCCTTGGAAGATGGGCAGGCCTTTGGTGTGGGACGCAACATGCGTCGACACCCTTGCCCCTTCCCATCTTCCAAGTACGACGGATTGCGCTTGTGCTGCTGCGGCATCTGCTGAGACCCTCAAACGGCGAAAATATGATAACATTACAAACAATTACATATTTGAGCCGTTTGGGGTTGAAACGCTGGGTTCGTGGGGTCCGAGCTCACGGTCGCTATACAAAGAAATAGCAAAACGACTGGTCGATGCTTCGCGTGACCAAAGGGCTGGCCTCTTTTTCGCTCAACGGATTGGCATTGCCATCCAACGGGGCAATGCCGCCAGCCTTTTGGGCACATTACCAGTCGACATCGATGGGGAGGAATTCTTCGATGCTTAATTTGATCCATTTGATCCTTTTGTATCCTATTTTATATTCTTGTAAATATTAGTTTATATTTTATTAAATTAGTGTAAATATGTTGTATCTTAGATAATATATAAACGTGTAATATGACTGATTAATTGTAAATAAAAACATGATCAGTAAAAATATATATTTAAAAAATAAATGCCCTTTATTGCATAACATTTATTGTTTCTTTAAATTATAGCATATTATAGCAGCCATGTTGGTCTTTTCGCGTCACCTATCTAGGAACACTTGGGTTACCGAGACAAATCTAACGATATGTTAATTGAAGAAATCCGTCACGTAGTTTGGAAGATATGAGGTAATAAAGAGTATTACAAACATACCTACATACAAGATATGCGTGAAAAACATAATCCTTCTTTCTTGGCAGTAGGGTAACAAAAAGAGTAGGTTAATTTTAGTTAGTTTAATAAAACACTATTTAATTGATTTATAAGAAGGTCCACCTATTTATTTATTTTTATGTGTCATATTGTGGTTATTGAGTTTTTTTTTTATAAAACCAGTGCCTAAACCTTTGACCATAGCTTTGAGCGAAATTTCAGCCACTTGTAGTAGTAGAAGAAACATGAAAAAGTAACTTTTGCATTCACATACTAGTTGAGTTAATTAATAATCACCCTTAAGTAAGTAATATATGAATGCAAATGCAAAAGTTAGTTTTTGCATTTGCATTCATATGTTACTTACTTCTGCTGTCTGCTGTTACTACTCTGTCCTGAATTCTGAATCACGAAGGCAAAAAATTAAACCACTTAACGGTGGCTCCATTTAATATAGGTAGATTGTATAATGCGTTAAAGTATAACAACATTTTATAGTGTAACAATGCGTCCTTAACCAGAGATTGCATATTATATGAAACTTAAATAATTGAAATACTGTAAGAAACTCTAATTAAATCCCAAAAATAGTTCAGTTACGTTCTTCGTCTATCTATATCCAAATTCCTTTCAGCGATTTATGATCGGTCGAGGCGCGCACGCGCAGTTTCTCAGAATACCCGCGCCCGCGTCACTCTTCGCCGGGGCTCTGGGCACAGGCTCTGTGTGCCAAACGCACCGCACCGCAGTTACGCTAGTTTATTTTATTTTGTTCGTTACTTTAATTATAACTATAGATAATACATTATTAGTTTAGATTATCTGTATAAAGTTATGGAAATATGATAAAATTTATAAAATATTTCTGAAAACTTGCTTGCAGGCACAATATCAGACGAATGTACCTCGTTTTGATTTTGATCTGTAAGTGAATTTATTGAGGTACATTGCATTTTGCTTGCTAACCACAACTTTGCAGTTTTTTTGTAAGAATAGCCGATGCTGATATCATAAATGCCAAAATACATCTGTCTGTAACCTTTCTACGCATATGTAAATCATTAAGTCAATTTTGTTATTTGACAGAACACTTATAGTTTATAACCTGAAGAAGAAGAATCTACTCTTTATTTCGTTAAACAGCAATTTGCAAAAGGATTAACCTTTGACACAAATAATAAGCACGGATCAACCTCTCACACTTCTGAACATAATGCCTTCAAGAGACACGATCATTGAAAGCGACATATAATAATTGTAGCCATGTAATACTTACCATACTAATGATGGACCATTCGGCTAGTATCGGAGGAATTACGCTAAGTGCGTCGGTGTGTCTGTGCATGCGGCGGCGCGGCGGGAGCAGCGGGCGGCGCGCTTTGAGCCCGCCGCAGCACCGCAAGTTGTCGGCGACCCGCCGAACGCGCTCGGCGAATGGCTAATGAGCCCACGACCTGCCAGGGCTACCCCGCACTCCTAGGAACAGACACACGCTTAGGTATTAGAATTTCGCAAGTTTCGCTTTAAGAATTTTATGGATTTAGGAACTATCTCAATTGTATTCTTAACCAGCACACGTGTTACCCTCTTCCTATAGCCCCGGGTCCTCTAAGCGAGGTGTAGGTGATAGAAAGCATTTTTAATTTTTTTTTATACCACTTGGGTGGCAGACAAGCACACGACCCACCTGATGGGAAGTGGTTACCGTGGCCTATGAACGTATGCAACACCTGGGGTGTTACACTCGCGCTGCCGACCATGAGGAAACCTTCTTGAAGAACCCCATATTGTAGGTGCTTGGGAAAACCGCAGCAGGGAGATCATTCCACAGCTTAAGTGTGCGTGGGATGAAGTTTCTTTCATACCGCACAGTGAGGATGAATTTCCTGCCTATGGCGAGAGGTGCGATGATAGAATGTATCATGTCAAACAATTCATCTGAGCACAAATCATTGTATAGCATCTAATAAAGCCATCAAGTTGAGGGCTACCATTGTAACATTGAAGGTGTTTGTAATGGTGACCCTCTTACACGAGACATAACCTTCAGCTTAACACTAGGCGAGGAGAATTCATGTTGACGTGACCAATATCAAAAAAATGTATCAACAACTTAAAGGTGCTTCGTTTCTCGCGACGATTAACACGCCTGAGCGCCATAAAATTCTATAGCTTCTAATTTAAAGGCATTAATTAGCGTCGCCATCTTTGATGTGGAGCTCGTAAGTACCTATTTAGTGACAGTAGTTGCGTGGAATGACAGACGAGCGCACCGAGCAGGGCTGGGTACATTCCCGGGCGGTCCTAGGTTATATTTATTTCACGGGAGCGGCGGCCCTGGGTCTTTACGGCGCCGCCGTCACCTGTCATCCATCAGTCGGCGACAACGCGCATGCGCATACCGGCGCAGATTGCCAGCGCGCGCGCTCCCCCTCGCTCTCGATCGCGAATTCAAATTTAACGGTAGATAGCTGCGGAACGCAATAAAACAGCAGCAGTCGCATTCCGATTTATATCGAGTTGGACTAGTTTTGATGGCTGCCGTGCCGAAAGGGCACAGTGCGAATAATAATAATGATAGATTTTAATATTTGGGTTAACAGTAGGCTTTTGGACATCGTTAAGGTTATCAACAAGGGTGTAAAGGGCGCTAACAAAATTATAGTGGCCCACGTATACCTCGACTGTAACGCGACACACTTAATCATTGAAGATGCTCTAGCACAGATTTTTCTCTCGGTCAATTATGGCTGTTTGACTTACAATCACGAGTGGAGCACTTATGCCACCGATTCGATCGTCAATCATCATGTGTTTAGGCTTACAGATGAGGTACCACTATGGTTGAAATACCTACTTACAGTTGAATTATAATATATTTCATAAAATAAGATATTTCATAAGTGTTGGAAGTTATAGAACCATCTTACCAAGAATAGAACACTTAAAGTGAAATTGTTTTAGCTGTTTGAGCGTGATTGAGTAACAAACATACAAACATAATCATGCACTTATACTTTTATGATAATTTGTAGTAGGAAGTAGGATGGTATGTTTTTACAGCAGGTATCACTCATCACTTTATTAGCTGCAAGCTGCAACAAATCTTTCTTTCTTCGATTTTTAAAATATTCAATTTAATACCTATGTACCTATTAAATTAGGAGGTAGGACACGGCGTATTTCCGCCCAATTGAGCAGTCCGACTGGGGAAGTACCTCTGCCCTACAGAATACCGCGGCTATAATAAATAATAAATAAAATAAATATTCCACGACATTCTACACAACTCTATCTAGACCCATGGTAAGCATAGCTTAACTAGCTTGTGTTATGGAATCTAGAATGCGGATACACATACTTAGATACTTTTTTTTTTGTAAATACTTACATATTATACATAGAAACACCCAGACCAATGCAAATACACATATTCATGCATACAAATATTTGCACTGAGCGTGAATTGAACCCGCGCCCCCTGCATAGCAGTCCAATGCTCTACCGCTACGCCACGTAACTTCGTGTTGTGTTCCCAGCGGTGAGTAGGGTATCCAGAGCTCACTGGAGAATTTGTGCTATCAGTGGGAAGACTAAAGGCTTGTCCTGCTTTGTCTTCTACACTGACGGCACAGAAACTCTGTACTTACAGGGTTGGCAGCGCGACTGTGATTCCTCTGGTGTTACAAACGTCCATAGGCCACGGTAACCACTTTCCATCAGGTGGGCCGTGTGCTTGTCTGCCACCTAAGTGGTATAAAAAAAAACCTGCCATAACAGAAAATTTATCAATAGGTGATTTATAAAATATGAAACGTCAAATAAGCTGCTGTCAGAATTCTACGAAATGAAGAACTCGATTTTAAACCCTACTTATCAAAGCTTCTTATTATTGGAGTCAATGGCTAAGTCTAGCAAATAGTGACTAGGTTATAAAATTATATCGGACCAAAACAAAAACAGTATTTTCTGTTGCTCTACAAAAGTCGTCGGTAGTACAAGAGAAGAGGCACTGCGAGCAGGAGAGAAAATATGTCATGGAATGGGAATGGGCTCCGCAATGGCAGGACTCTTGCGGACAGGTCGATAAAGCATGCAAGGAAAAACTCGACCGTCTTTCCTGAGATTTTACCTTCAGCTTACCGTTACGCGAGGTGAAGTCAAATTGGCGTGTCCTATATAGATATAAAAAACATGGCAAAATGGGGCTTTATCGAGACCTATCAAGGCCATCAACGATTAATCAATCAATTCATTTATTTGCATCGAATATAAGATTATGGTTACATTACTACACTTACATATAGCGTGCAAAGTTTAAGAGGTCAGTATACAAGCATAATATATATCAGGTACTGTACAAGTACAGTCAGCGTCGGAACGATCGTGACAACAAAGTAGGTATTTAATACTTTCTCCCTACCTCCTCAAATTAAATTTATTATAGGACACGGCGGTATTGCTGCCAAATTGGGCAGTCCGACTGGGGAAGTACCTCCGCCCTACAGAATACCGCGGTTAAAATAACATCGTGTTGTGTTCCCGGCGGTGAGTAGGGTAGCCAGAACTCACTGGAGAGTTTTTGTGCTGTCAATGGAATGACCAAAGGCTTGTCCTCTACACTGACGCCACAAAATCTCTGTTCTTACAGGGTCGGCAGGATGTGACTCCACTGGTGTTACACACGTTCATAGGTCATGGTAACCACTTTCCATCAGGTGGGCCGTGTGCTTGTCTGTCTGCCACCTAAGTTGTTTAAAAAAAATTATAATGGTCTCTCACATCAGTATCAAAATAAACGGGATATTTACCATATTTCATTGTTTTGAGTTTCCGATATTTCGGCGATGTTGCAAGCACCATGATCACGGAGGAACTGGAGTAGCGGCGGTTAACACAGAAAAATCCCGTTTATTTTGATACTGACTTGACTACAAAGTATCAAAATAATATTAATACTAAGGCATTAAGAGCAAATCAAACTGTTTTATTGACTTAAATTCTATTATTGTTTGAACTAAAGGAGTGTTTTCCAGTATCAGAACAATCTGTCACCAGAAAGGGGGGAACACCAAGGCATTAAGATCTTGTTGAGTATTTTGTTCGTCAAGATCGATCTGTTGCTGACTGTACTGAAATTTCCAAGTCATTGACAATGAAAAGAAACCAAACAGCTACCTTATGTTGTGTTGGTAATGCACGCCATAGAATTGTTATCAATCCGTCAGTGGAGGGTATGGTATGGTCAGGCTCATAAACGGACACAATTGAAGCGTGACATTGAGCGCCTCCCGTCGCGTGAGTGACCCCCCGCCGGGTCGGGCTAGTTATCCTCCGGCATCAGTATGCCGTCGTCCGCGCGAGCCCAATTGCCTGAATTAGCATACTTAAACTGAGCCACTACCAAATTCGCCTTGTTTCGCCACTATCAAAGAGAACACCGACTCCATACAAAAATTCACCTAAATTTCTTTAGCATACAATTCAAATTTATTCAGCAAAGAATTTTTTTATTCGACTCGTCTTCTAAATAAGAAAACATCAATTTGAATTCTATTGTCCGTGACAAAGGATGATTTTGGTATGTGACGTGATGTTTTTAAGTGTACACATTAGGATTGTCAGGCGTCGAACTCTGACCCGCTGGTAATGGGCACAAATTGATCGCGGAGGCAAATTTTTCTAGTGATTATGCGGCATGATCATAGGACGAGCCGCGGCCGGCGTTGTTTGCTTCACGTGTTGGCGTGTTCTTGAAAATTACTACAGAATTGGCTCACATATTGCACATTGGTTATTCAGGTATCTACCTACAATAAGTAGGTATTCTGGTTCGTATTCTCATTTCGGATATTGGCGTACACCTACTTGTTTACATTACATTGTTCTCACAGAATGCAAATACTTAGGTAACTACAAATTACAGAAAGTACGTCTTCAGTCTCATTAGTGCGACATAAAAAGTGTGTAGCACGTAATGAAGAATGTTAACGACAACAAAACCCCGAAGAATTTGTTGAAAAACTGAACATCCGTGAATAGAATAGAATAGAATAGAATAGTAACTTGTAATTATAACGTGAGGTTAGTATCTATCTACCTATTGAAATAATAGAAAAGGAAAAACCTCCAACTATTATATAATTAAACGTGGGATTGTGACGGTGCCCTTAATTACAAGTTAACCGCGTTTAATTGCTAATGTAACGCGACCCTGACACGGATTCGCACCATGTTTAGTTATTTTATATCAACATGCCAATACGATAATATAACAAGAAAATAATGATACGCTCTGTGTTATTGCTCGCACAATAGTTTGGTTTATAACGTGACTAGCTACAGAGAAGACCAGATAATAGAGACGATAAACGCAATGTATACAGTTGTAGCATTGTTCTAGCCGTTTGTGCTGCAAGATGACTAGAGCGGCGATACATGCGAGTTCATAAAATTCTAATTGTTTCTTAGTTATTGGTTTATAATGGCTATAGGCGTCGGCGCGGGCGTGGCTTCGCGAGAAAGCTGCCAATATGATAGATGCTGCCACACGCGTGCCGTGGTGCCGACATTGTACACTAGATAGCTCGATATGATTTTGTCATTTGCAATTTAATTACATCCGCTTACGTTCAACTGGCATAATTTTGAACACAATATTACAGTTCACTAAGCCAATGCCCTGTAAAAGAAAATTAGGTTTTAATTCTACAGAAAACGCAAAGCCTATATTATAATCGTAGCAAAATAGTATGAATTAAAGCGATCGCGTCGGTTCGTACGATTTTGTTTTGAATATCCGTAACGTCTTTTTTAACTTAGTTCACGCTCTAGAATAGCTGCATACCTAGTTTATGAAAGAAAGAAGTTACTGTGGAGTAGACGTTTAACAATAGAAGATTTATGTTGCGCCGACTCCAATTCTCCAGTTTTCCTTCTCTCCTAGTGATATCGTCAGCGTATTTTTCTGTTAGTCGCCTCTTACGAGAGCCTTTGGGAGAGATTAGGATAAGTAATAAATCCTGATTTAGTATTATTAAACTTTTTTACTAAACACTACTACAACTACACTACTGGGCAGGCAGTGCAGAAGGGAAAAGTATCCCGTCGATACTCCTAGCAGCCTCGTAGTGCAGTGAGGCAGAAGTGGAGTTGGCTGGAAAAATAAGTGTCCCCAAGTAACCAGTAATATTGTAACATAACATAAACATAACATAAACTCACGCCTATATCCCCGAAGGGGTAGGCAGAGGTGCTAGAACCCACATTTCGCCAGTTTATGTTTAGGTCCCAATGTAATAGGTGGCGAGCCTATTGTTATTAACTGGTCACTTATAAACCTGTGATAAATACACACATAACTTCGTAAAGCATTGAGAAGTCATTGGTGTGTGCTATGACAACTGTCTGTTGACTGCTCGTCTCAGCAGTCCATTACCAATATCACTAGGCTACTGCGGTTATATAGTAATATTGTACCAATGAAATAAGTAATAACCGACGAGCATGCATGAAGAATTTAATGAGAGTGAATGAAGCGAGAGTAGTATGTCAGGATCATAGCAAGTGGAGATCCGTGATCTCTGCCTACCCCTATGGGTAACAAGCGTGATTTTATGAATGTATGTATGAAATAAGTACTTACACAAAATATTTCTATAATATACAAGCCCTGTCTGGTGTCTCCCGCACCACGGGTGCCCTTTACGTGCCTCCAATGAACTAATTTTACCTCTACACTATTTTTTGCGTGGATAGAAGTGCGAACTTTCTCCTTGTTAATAATTATTTAATCCCGTTAACTGTATACCTGTTTTATTAGCGATAGTAGACTCTAAAGCTGTACAAGAGTGGTAAGTGGGCTGTGAACTGCAACCTTTAGCGGTCAAGGACAGAGAAAGGATGTTACTGTACTTTCTCCCTTAGGTATTAATTAATAACGTACCCTACAAATTGTAAATGTCTTAGTTTACAGTTACTTTTATCTTTTAATCTGCTTAACTTTTAAATTCCAAACAGGGAACGTCTTTTAGTGCATGCTGTGGGTTGTCAGCCAATTTCACGGAGGACAAAAAATTATAGGTCAAGTGTTACTAATATGTTGTTAAACCTTTCGACGCTGCAATACTTACGTTATAAAAGGTGACAAATTCTTTAGGTACACCATATACCGTGAAATTATAATATCATTTTTATTTTATAGTGTGTAATATTGACCTTTATAACTTAAGGTAATTATTACAGAATTGAAACCACATATTATTTGATACCTACCTACCCCTTCGGGGATATAGGCGTGAGTTTACGTTATGTTATGTTATGTTATTTGATATTATCCTGCCTATACTTTTGTAGGTTATCGTCTTAAAATACTTACGAAGTGAAATCATTGTAATTGATTTTATCGTTTTTTAGAATACCTGCTATTAATAGGTCGTTACAAATGAAATTGACGTTTTTTTGAAGAAACTCAGTACTAACATTTTTGCATTTATTTTAGGAATGACAAATCAATTTTTTTTGTGTATTATGAATGAGACAACATTAAGCTAACAAACAGCAACCTTTATTACATTTTTGAAAAGTGACAGCTGTTAAAAAGTAATACGAAATTTATCATCAAAATCAAATTAAGGAAATAGCTATTAAATTACAGGAATAACGAACTTATAAATCTGTAAGAAAATTTCGGCAATTTCATAGGTAAGCACCTAATATAACTCTTTCGAAAAAAAACCTGGTGCGTCATGAACAGCGGCCAAAGGTCGCATTTGGAATCGATTTCCTATTCTCTCCTTTCTAACTTCCACTTTTATGTGCTTTTAGGCTTTTACGAAACCGACTGCTGTCTGACTCACCAACTCTAACAGGGAAAACTGTGCCAGAGTCTTGTCTCTCGGAGATTTTGGGGACGATACGACATAAAATAAAAGTAAGATTCCACAAAACTCACCATCCCGAAATTTATTTAACTCGACAATCAGCCTCCCTACGCATGGACTTATCTACTAAACTTACAACACTTATTTTAAATTAAAATGTAACATCAACGTCCCCAATTTGTGTGAATAGCGAAACTTTACGCTCAGTATGTTTGTGTATTGTGACAACAAATAGGCCTGTCAGCCGTCTCCCGGCCATTGTTCTGCCCTCTGCCCCGGGCTCGCTCGCGGACGGTCGTCTCGTCATAACCAGCTCTGTTTACTGTGGAATAAAATTTAACTCGCTATTTCTATTAGAAACGACAGCCATGCCTGTTAGCTGCACATCAAGAGCTAAACTTTCATATTCGCCATAAAATTTTAGGTTATTTTATTAGTGAAGTTTTATTTCATTTTTATTTTTATCTGTTGTTAGGCAAATGGCGCGAAAAGACTTTTAGAATTGTAGCTGACACTAAAATAACAAGATATTTCAAAATTGGAAGGTACAATCGCGATTATTGGTCTCATCGCTATTGTGAGTAAGTAGGTAGGTATTATAGCAGGTAGGTGAGCAAAATACTGCGGGTGTAATCGTTGCACGTGTTCATGTTTCATAGTTACATACAGAGTGTCCCAAGAAAGTAGATTTTTTTGTTCATATTTTTACTCAAGTAGCCATAAGTAGGCTCACCCTCTGGTGCCCGTTTATCCTTGATTTTGGGACATTCTGTATAGGTAGGTATGTGAAGCTACGTGAAAAATATAACAGAAAACGATGCAAATCAATGGAAACCATTTCAGAAGAAAAACCTCGGTTTAGTGTAAATCTGTCTCGCGCACTGAGTGATGGACGAATTCATTATGGTTACCGTATCCTGAGGAATTGTTTACGTAAATAAAGTTGTAAAATTATGAAAGCACACAGAGTGTTTCCAGCTACAGGAACACACAAACTTACACCTTGATCACAGAGTGTGTTATTGCGAATGTGTATATGTGTTTTGAAAAACGATTTCAAAAAATCAAGTAAAAGTTAAAGGAGGAAAAGGTTCCCGAACTTTTTACTTAGCGTGGTAATACAATCTATAAACAGCAACACCTAAATGGACATGGTAAATAGGATAATACACATGATGACATTATAAACCTTTGAGGATGCCGTAAGGCGAAACCGGTCAGATGTAATAAGCAATAAAGTAATATGGAAAAGTACAAGTGAGTTATCAATATGTGTAACAACAAATTCCACCAAGTGCCATCAATCTACAGTATAAAAAAAAAATAGGATAATAAAATAGAAAATTTAATTAATATCTATATCGTTTAACAATCAGAGAAGAATCAGAGCAAAAATTGTTAAGTTTACCGAAGTATTTACTTAGGTATTATATTACCTAAAACCTAGGGCATACCATACCCCCGTCATCGTCAGTACCGGTGAGATGAAAGATAATGTACATTGAACTTTTACACTCCACTCCACGAAAGTGTTAGTAAATCTTTGTTCAATAATAGAGAAGTTATGGGCAGTAGGTACTTAGGTAGGTGGACAATATAATATCGAAACGAGTACACATTAGTGTAACTAGCTTGTACAGCGAGCTAGCGCAGGGACGGACGGTGGGCCGACGACAACTTGGCGGAGTCGCAACATTTAATACGAGTAGGTTGGCGGGCGATGTTTGCCCTTTCAGTTTGCAGGAGCCCCGGGGCACAATTTAATTACCAAATGGAGCGCTTTTTTGTGATCTCTGGAGCGTGTAAACGGGGCTCGTAACGACGTGCGGACGGCGCTGGTATGCCTTTATGTGCGGACCGAATTCCCCTGTTTCCTCAAGAACAGGTGGATCGTTACGACTGATTCGGGATTATTTAATTGCTATTGTGTGTTTTGTCAATCACGTTCCTTTGTCAAAGTCTTGTGATATAATTGGGGAGCTCCTTTACTTTAATTTTGTTTTGTTCGTCGGCATTTGTTCTGCTTGTCTTGTTGTTTAAGGGATGTTACTGGCAGCGTGATCCGTACAAAGTGGAGATGCCTGATATTTTGGTCAGTAAGGAATTCAATTCGAAGGATTTTTAAAACAAAACAAAGACACATATATCTGGATTTTTAGTTATTCAGTTTGCTGTTTGCGTTTATGGGTCTACACCAAACTTTCGGTGCCAAGCCTTCCTCCATCATCACCTGCAAGCCAGTATACGTTGCTGATTGACGAATGAGGCTTCGATGCAATCCAGATTGATACTTGGATATTTTTTTTTAATTATAACTTTCATCCACCACCTTAACAGGGATACAACTTGCACAAATCTTGTTGGAAATGCAATTTTCTAAATGATTTAATGATTATTTTCAGTACTGTAATATTAATTATTGGGTTCAGTGCCCACACATCCCGCTAGCTGATCGAGATATTAGTACCTATATGACTTACCTACATGAAACTGCCTTTTGAGCATTTTTTAGATTTCGATTGCTTTTATTAAAATAAATAATAAGTACCTACCTCCTATAGCGACGACTCCTTAGGTATATATTTTTAAATTAAGGGTATATCTAGACATTTCTATTTCTCGAAAAAACAAACATCACGTTTTAGAAGAGCACAATTTGTAGGCAAGTATACATACGTACGCTCCCACAGTCCATGGGCGAGCTAACTAGCAACACAAACGACGGGTCCCTCGTTATTTTAAACAATTCGATAATGGCTCCCCCTGGCGGCCGCTGATTGTGGTACAGTTACAGCACAAAGGGCGCTGTCCCTAATGAGCTCATAGTTCCTACAAGGACCGGCCGAATGCCGCGGGCGGCGCCCGGCTACAGCATGAAGCTTACAAGAAAATTTTATATTTTACTTTATATGTGAAAATTGAAGAATTATTAAAATAATAAATTTGCGCAAAATTTAAATGAGTGCGCTGGGCATAAATGCATCCATTTTGCCTTAATGGATGCACAGATTGAATGGTGATTTATTTTTGTAGTTTGTAGTTATTGTTATGAGAAACGAAGGGGGATGTAATCGAATTCGTTATTTACACTAAATAATTTCCTGTATTATAAAAGTCAGAAAATTTTCACCGCTATAATATCATTTGTACGGAAATTCATAGAGAACAAACTACCAAAATAATAGTGACCACACATTTTATAACCTAGATACATCACTGTGGAACCTCTTGACCGCTAGATAAAAAGTAGTACTCCATGTGCCCACACGCGGTACAATGTTACCCAGCTATACAGCGGAGAGCGGCCAGTACATGCCAGCTCATCTACATACATGCAAATAGTAGGCCGCGTCATGTGCCACCATCGCCAGCGAATCACACGACACGCTCATAAAGGTGACACTTTAAACAACCTGCGTGCGCAATCGCGGGGCGCGCCGACCAATCGCGGCCCTCCGCGCCGACATGTAAATGTTCTATATTCAAATCAGTTTAAAATCAAAACGCGCATGCACGCGTCGCTACTTTTTATTGGCGCTTTGCATACAAAAGGGTTCTTTTTACGTCGCGATTTGATGCGCGCGCTCTACTAAAATAAGGGTTGAATTCTTTAGGGTATTATTCAACCCTTCTGATGGTTCGCAACCCTTTTTCGATTGCAGCTGTTTTTTAGCATCATGTTTAGTAGTGCCACGCGACGTTTGGGTTTAACACGTTTTTTGCCTCGGCGTGTTTCGGAGTGTCATAAACTGCAGTTTTAAACTCATGTGTCAGTCACACCTGGTGTTGGTTTTTGTTGTCACCGGTGATTTATTATACGCGCGTGTTCATTGTCATGAGTGAGTTTAATGTTTGGAGTTGGTAACGATCTGCAGAAAGAAAGGTGGTCTTTGATCTGCTATTACTACTTAATACCTATAATATTTTTTCTCAATTTGTTATGCTTTTGTTACTTGTTTGCAGCATAACTATTAAGTTTACGAGATATACCTACCTATGGGGTAACTAGCTCTTTATTATTTTTAAGTAGCTATAAATTTATGGAGCTGGTGAATTTGCTTCATTATTTTTTACGTCACTACGTCTGGATTTTCGCAAAAGTATCTTTAACATAAAACATAAACATAACATAACATAAACTCACGCCTATATCCCCGTAAGGGTAGGCAGAGGTGCTAGCACCCACATTTTGCCAGTTTGTGTTTAGGTCCCAATGTAATAGGTGGCGAGCCTATTGCCATTAACCGGGCACTTATGAATCTTTAACATAACATAACATAAACTCCCGCCTATATCCCCGAAGGGGTAGGCAGAGGTGCTAGAACCCACATTTCGCCAGTTTATGTTTTAGGTCCCAATGTAATAGGTGGCAAGCCTATTGCCATTAACCGGGCACTTATGAATCTTTAACATAACATAACATAAACTCACGCCTATATCCCCGAAGGGGTAGGCAGAGGTGCTAGTACCCACATTTCGCCAGTTTATGTATTAGGTCCCAATGTAATTAACCATTAACCGGGCACTTATAATCCTGCGATAAATACACACATAGGTAACTTCGAAAAGCATAGAAAAGTCATTGGTGTGTGCCATGGTAAAACCTGGGATCGAACCCGAGACCTCGTCTCAGCAGTCCATTACCCATACCACTAGGCTACCGCGGTTTGTAAAAAGGTATCTTTACCCGTTGTTTTCGGTTTTACGTAAGAATAACTAACTATATAAATAGTTGTAAACGAGGCATTTTTTCGAATTCCTTGCCACCAGAATAAACTACAAGACTTTCTCCTATTTGGGAAACCTTACGAACAGCACAACAGTTGTTATGCTTGCAATTTTATTTAAAAAACGACTGCAGCTGCCTTACTAATATAATGACGTAATTAAAGGAAAACCGTGATTTGTATCGCTCAGTGGTTCCCCGGCCATACGGGAGACAGTGCGTTTACGACTCCGACCCGATCTAATGAAGTCCTAGACCAATTATTGTACTGCACGTACAAAAAAGGCGTGTTACAAATCAAACAGTGTTCACTCGTGTCATAGCCCCATTGTCCTACATAGGTGTATCCATGGAGAAGGTCTGTCCTCTGTGGGTGTATCCAATGGTCCCAATGTGATAGTGCTAAAAGCCCGACACACGGGTGCGTCTGCAAACAGGGCGCGTGTGTGTCAGCTATCAGCTAATGCGATGTCACACGGTGTCGAGTTGCAAGACGCGTGTCACACCTATGGGACAATTTCATGTAACATACTTGTTTATGACGGTCGGTACATTAGGTGTATATAGCGCCGTGGTTAGATGGTTGGTGTGATGGCAAAAGTTGGGTATCGACGCTGCTTATGCATGGCTTGAGTCAACAATAGTGCTCGGAAGGCGGCAATAGGCTCAACCCCTATTACGTGGGACCGAATTCAATGATTGGTGAAGTGTGGGCGTTGATTCATCTGTGCCTAACCCCTAACCCTCCGGGGATAAAGGCGTGATTATATATACGTATGTATCTCATACTTCGAATGTCATCATCTTAGCGTTATTACTAGTTGCATCTGAGGGTGATTGAATTGAACTTTGGGGGGGGGGGGGGGGTACGCTTGCTCCTTCTTCTCGTTAGCCGTTTCATATCGCAATTGAAAGGAGAGCGTGCGCCTGAGTCTCATCCACCAATCGGGAAGTGTACCGAATTGCAGCGGAGGTTGACTTGGTCGTGAAGGTTCTTATCATCATTCTCGGAGCTTTTTCCCAACTCAGTTGGGGTCGGCTTTCTAGTCTAACTAAGATGCGGATGAACTTCGATATTTGCCGTAAAGCGACTGCCATCTGATCTCCACGACTAACTGGCGATATCAAAGTTCTGTAGCTAGATTAGTTGGACTTTTGAAGGCTCCAAATACCCGTAACGAACGTTGAAATTCGCGCATATTCTTTTCACGAGGCACTGAACGCGCATAACTTTTCTTTAAACTGCGTTGGTCAGAGTGGTACACATACGCGTCGTTCAACGTTTAATAGTTTTATGTAGCGTTGCTTTTTAAAAACTATACGCAAAACATATAGATATAATGTTAGATATATATGGGAAGGAATGGTGTACAAAATAAACAGTGTGCGTAAGAATTTAGGCTTATGGCGGTTGGCGAGCTAAATATTTGCGAGTGCGTATCGTGCACACTTCGATAATTGCGCCCATTAGCGCGCATATCGCCGATATGGCCGCATTACCCGCGGTTAATGTCGGAAATGAAATATCCGGCGCGGCCCGCTCCGCCAGGCCCACTACGCACTGATACGATCAGACGCTGCTTTTTTAGATTTCTTCTTTTTTTGCACATTATTGCAAAAAGGGTCTTTCTCCTTCCACGTTGGATGGAGACTTTAACCCGCCTTATACTTCTGTCTTTATAGTTTCCTCTGCTCTCATTAAACGTTTCATATGCAAGAAGTCCGTATGTAAATTTACAAAAATAAACATACATACATACATAAAATCACGCCTTTATCCCCGGAGTATTAGGCAGAGGTGAATTTACACCCACACTTCACCAATAACTGTCTTCGGTCCCACATAATAAGTGGTGAGCCTATTGCCGTATATCGGACACTGTAGTTGACTCGAGCCCCGCATCTGAGGCTGAGTCTGGGCTGTATATATCTGTCTGATGATAAACAGCACTATCCCTGTCGCCTTGTACGACACCGCATGGGAAGAGATGGGGTGGCCCAAATTCTACTCTGCCGGGAACCACGCGACATTATACAAAAAAAAAACTTTTAAATCCCTACTCCATGATATTTTTATAGATATAAGTAGTACATTCAGTTCAGTATTGTATTAAATGAAGATAATAGCGGTTAAACACTTTACTTATACGTAACACTTGTAAGAAATTGAGCGACACATTGATCTAACAAGTCATGTTTGCCAAATGGTAAACGTTTAGAAGTAATTAATCTCTTGGCCATCATTTAGCGTTGTTGTCATTCGAATACAAATAAACACGATTGAATAAAAGATAAATAATATCTTATATGTCTTAAATTGTGCACATAATATCAAAGAAATGAAGCGTTTACTCGGCCGAGTGCGGACGAGGCGAGAGCCTAGTTCGTTTGACAAACATCGGAAACATCAGCCGGTCCCGTTTTTTCCTAAAACACGATACAACGCAAATATCCCGTTTTCTCCTATTTGCCTTCACTTTGCTATATTTGCGCGAAATTATTTTATTTCGGAGACGTTTCTTGTTACCTCGGTGTGGATTTCACGGAAGAGACATAACATTTAGACCGGCAAATTGCGGCGATCGTTTTGTTGCGATGACGGATTTAACTTACGACCTTTTCCTTATTGGGCGACGTAATGACGTCACAATACTACACACTTTTATTTACGGGCTGTTCTTTCATCGCGGAAGATGAATCGTTTAATTTGTGGTTATTAAAGGAATCAGTTTATGTTTAGATCTTTGTTGCTTGGATTGTATTGGTTTGGGTTCACTGTTTTTTCGAATCAAAATACAGTGAAGTAATTGTTGACAAAACTGATTTTGTATTAGCTGATGTTTTTTATACCACTTAGGTGGCAGACAAGCGCACGGCTCACCTGATGGAAAGTAGTTACTGTGGCCAATGGACGTGTGTAACACCAGAGAAGCCACACTCGCGCTACCGACCCTGTAAGCACAGAGTCTCTGTGCCGTCAGTGTAGAGGACAAAGCAGGACAAGCCTTTAGTCATCCCACTGATAGCACAAATTCTCCAGTGAGCTCTGGCTACCCTACTCACCGCTGGGAATACAACACGAATTTATTATAACCGCGGTATTCTGTAGGGCGGAGGTACTTCCCCAGTCGGACTGCTCAATTGTACGGAAATACCGCCGTGTCCTACCTCCTATCAAAATTTTCAAGATTTTGATGGTAGGTAGCAAAATTTTTATCTGATAGTATATAAAATACTAGAGTATATCAAATTTACAGTGAGGTACAAAAAGAATTACCCAAGTTTTAAGTCTTAGAAGGGATGGAGATTTAATTTATACGTCAAGTAAGGCATAAGGCATGAAACATAACAAGTACTCCATAGCTAATTATAAATAATACTATCGATACGGTAACCCTCAGTTAGTGTCTGCCACAAAACAATTCTCATTGCATAGCGAGGAATATAACGCAAACATTGTTAGTGATCGTTTGTAGGTATTGTTAAATTCTTCATTTAATAAATAATAAATAAATAAATATTCCACGACATTCTACACAACGCTATCTAGACCCATGGTAAGCATAGCTTAACTAGCTTGTGTTATGGGATCTAGAATGCGGATAAACATACTTAGATACTTTTTTTTTGTAAATACATACATATTATACATAGAAACACCCAGACCCATGCAAATATACATATTCATGCATACAAATATTTGCACTGAGCGGGAAACGAACCCGCGCCCCCTGCATAGCAATGGAATGCTCTACCACTACGCCACAGAGGTCTTCATTCAATTGTGATTTAAGTCTAAAAATCCTGTCCTACTGGAAGCATCTCGTCTATTTATTTATTTATTTATTAATAGACACATCAACAGCATACATATAAATCGTTGACATCGTAGAATACAGAGTATAAGTTCTGATATGTACACCAATTAGAGGCATGTACAGTTCACACCATAAGATAGCGTACGGTTAAGTGCTAGTTAACAAATTAGGATTCAAAACTTGAAGAGTAATTGGACAAAGAAAATTGTGTCAATCTACATATTCCTACACATTTTCCAACTTTTATATATAACCATTTCCGGGACGATAGCGACAGTTGGATTAGCATCAAATTTCAAACATACTTTTTATACTGCTTAGGTCGCAGAAAAGCACACGCTCCACCTGGCCATAGGCTACAGTGGCCTATGGACGTATGCAACACCAGAGGAGTTACACTTGTGCTGCCGATCCTGAAAAGTCGTAGTGACTTGGAAAAACCGCTACATACATTAGTTTAGTTAAAGTCAGTAAAGAATAAAATATCCGATACGTGCATTCTAAATAGTCATATTAAGAGTTAAATTGAACACTCTATATGAACACTGGCGGGTATAAAACGTAGTCTAAATTACAAACATTTGTAAGATAACATAAATATCTATCTCCCGCCTCCAGCGCCATTATCCCAACCCTCATTTGCCTGCAGACGATCAATAAAATTACTCATTCATTTACGAACTTACTCCATCTAGGGAGCGCGGGGAGGCAGGAGGAGTTCGAAGGGAGAGGAGAAGCAACCCTTTCCCTCCTGGGCCATCCATCACCGACGAGTAGCGAAATGTATTTTAATCCAGTGCCCCGCGCGCCGTCGCTTCATGAAACGTGAAAAATGATCCCACTGTGCACACACACACACACACCGTGTCAACGTATAAAGATAAGTAGATGGTGCGAATGTGTGTGTACAGGTCGGGCTGATGTTATTATTTCTAACGTTTAGAATGTTTAAGTTAATAGAGCCTTTATTTTTGGGAATCTATTACGGGTAGACGGCAGACAAGATGTGAGTGATGTTTCTTGTTTACTCGAGTCGGTTTTCACCAGGCGGTATACAGTTGCCTTCTACATTATGCACATAAAATGTATACTTTGTTGGCTAGGCAGGTAGCTAGGTGAGATAGTAGTGATACAAGCACTAAATTATTGTTTTTTTTTTTATTTTTTTTTTTTTATACCACTAAGTTGGCAGACAAGCACACGGCCCACCTGATGGGAAGCGGTTACCGTGGCCTATGGACGTATGCAACACCAGGGGTGTCACACTCGTGCTGCCGACCATGAAGAAACCTTCTGATGCCCCTCTTGAAGAACCCCATATTGTAGGCGCTTGGGAAAACCGCAGCAGGGAGGTCATTCCACAGCTTGAGTGTGCGTGGGATGAAGTTTCTTTCATACCGCACAGTGCGCACCGTCTCAGGTCGCAATGTGTGGGGATGAATTCCCTGCCTATGGCGAGAGGTGCGATGATAGAATGAAGCTACGGGCATCATGTCAAACAATTCATCTGAGCACAAACCATTGTATAGGCGGTAGAACACACACAGTGAGGCAAAATCCCTCCTAAGGCTAAGAGGTTCCACTCTACCTGTGAGTATGGGATTGTCAACCAGCCTCAATGCCCGTCTTTGCAACGAGTTGAAGGGGTCAAGCTGGTATGCAGGTGCTCCAGCAAAAAGGTGACAGCAGTACTCCATGTGAGGCCGGACCTGTGCCTTATAAAGAAGGAGTTGCTGCCCCGCAGTGAAGTACTGCTTCGCCCTGTTGAGCACTCCGAGTTTTTTTGATGCCAACTTAACCTTGTCCTGCAAATGACTTCGGTATTGGACGTCGCTGGAGATATCGACACCAAGGATCCCGATACTCGAGGAGATGGTAAGCGGTGTGCCCAGGAATTGCGGCGCTACAATGAATGGGGTTTTCTTAGCGGTGAATACACATACTTGTGTCTTAGTGGGGTTGAATTGGACTAGGTTTAGTCGTCCCCAATCGGATACTCCAGAGAGAGTAGTCTCGATTTTAGACACAAGTTGTTCGCGACTCTTCTCCACCTCGGACTGAGGGATATTTGCACGGCCCGTGTAACACGTGTCCCCGGTACTGTCGTCCGCATAACAATGAATGGAGCCATCAGACAGCATGTCATTGATATGCAGCAGAAACAGCGTCGGAGACAACACGGAGCCTTGTGGGACACCAGCGTTTATGTTCATGCGGTCCGAGCAGCTGCCGTCGACGACAGCTTGGATGCTTCTGTTGGACAAAAAGCTGGCGATCCATTCGCATAGTCCCTCGGGGAGTCCATAGTACGGCAACTTCGCAAGAAGACCTTTGTGCCAGACCCGATCGAAGGCCTTTGCTATATCGAGGCTGACCGCTAGTGCCTCACCCCGACTCTCGATGGCTTGCGACCACCGGTTTGTGAGATACACAAGAAGGTCACCGGTTGAGCGACGGTGGCGAAAGCCGTACTGTCGGTCGCTCAGTAGATCGTTTCCTTCAAGGTATCTCAGGAGCTGTGTGTTAATGACACGCTCCATAACCTTCGAGAGTAGGGAGGTTATAGCGATAGGCCTGTAATTGGTCGGATCTGTCCTGTCGCCTTTCTTAGGTACAGGGTGCACGAATGCGGTCTTCCACGAGGCTGGGACCTGCCGCGCGGAGTAGGAGAGTGCAAAAAGGCGTGTAAGTACAGGGCACAGCTCGGGGGCGCAGTGTTTAAGCACCATCGCCGGTATCCCATCCGGCCCACTCGACTTCCGAACATCTAGAGACTTAAGCTCACGCCGGACCGCCCGTTGCGTGATTTTAACTTCAGACATGGAAGCACCACAGCTGGGGATTATGGGTGGTTCGGCGTCCCCGTCGTTCATAGTCGAGTTTGACGCAAAGAGATTACCCAACAGATCGGCTTTCTCCTTAGCGCCATGGGCCAGACTACCATCGGATTTTTGCAGCGGTGGAAGGCAAGACTGGCAGAAGTTTCCCTCGGCAGCTTTGGCGAGCGACCAAAATGCACGACTGCCAGATGGGTAGCGCGCAAGCCGCTCGCCAATTCTGCCGATGAACTCAAACTTAGCCCTGGCCGTAGCTTTTTTACTAGACCTCGAGGCGGCATTCAACTTTCGCTTCACTTCAGTGATATTAGGATCTTTATTGGCTAAAGCCGTGGTCCAAGCCCTGTATGCAGATTGCTTGTGGTCTCTTGCTTCTCTGCAGGGCCTATTAAACCAAGGGCGTTTGCTCTCTCCTGTTGCGATCCAGCGGTTCGGAATATAGCATTCCATACCCGCTAGGATCGCATCAGCTACTGCTGTTGCACAGGAGCTGGGATCATTTGAAGTGAAGCAAAGCCGCCTCCACGGGTACGACGCGAAGAATTCTCGCAGTCCATCCCAGTCTGCCGACTTGTAGTGCCAGACATGCCGCCATTGAGGTGGCCGCGGTGGTTCAGGCCGCGTGAGAGTCACTTGCGCCCGAACGAGGCTGTGGTCCGAAGTACCAAGTGGTGCTTCCACAGTTACTGAGTATTCGTCCGGGCGTGAAGTCAGCAGAAGGTCCAGTATAGAGCTTCTATGGGTCTCTATTTCTGGTGTTCTAGTAATAGAATGCACCAGTTGAGAGAATCCGTAGCTCAGTGCAAAGTCATGAGCAGCCCTTCCCGCAAAATCAGTTCTAGGAGACCCCAGCCACTCTACGTGGTGAGCGTTGAAGTCCCCCAAGAATACTAAATCTGCGGTAGGGTATTGCTCAATTACCTTGTCCGCAGACCGCTGCAGATGCTCAAACAATTGAGCTGTACCCAAGTCACCGCTATGAGACCTGTAGAGGCACGCAAAGATACGGGTGTGGCCACCGTGATCCGTACGTACCCAAAGAGTTGACAGGTCCCTGTCTTCAAGGCCTTGAAGACGGCGGCAGCAAATATCATCCCGGACGTACAAGCATACCCCGGCGCGACTCAGGAAGTTATGCTCGAGTTTGTACCCCGGGTACATTAAGTAGGCTGTATCGGCTGGGCATGATATTTGCGTCTCCGTCAGAAAAAACAAGGTGGGCTGCGCGGTCTCTAAATGTAGATGGACCGCGTTGAGGTTGGTGTGTAGGCCCCTGATGTTACAGAAATCCACATGTATTGTGGACGATGGTACCGCTGTAGTAACCTTATTCTTATTTTTTCCTTTCATGACCTATGTGGGGGGTGGGGGGGAGGAAGGTATAGAGAGTTTCTGTGCTCCCAGTGCAGAAGACAAAGCTAGGCTTCGTACCACCACTGACAAGCTGGGGTTGTGTGAGTGGCTGGCGCGGCGGGCGGAAGGGCCCCCGGTCCCCTCCCAAATACTGTAGCCGAGTCCACTCCGGTTTCCTCCTCCGGCACGACTACAGCATCGGGCACTTTACACAGGCTGCTGGTTCAGCCTCCTGGGGCGGAGATTAAGTGATCCCCAGGTTCGGGAACCGTACAACCTGCGGGCGGCCAGCGGATAACCGTTTCACCGGGTCTCCCTGACCGCCGCGCCAACATTTCACGCCCCTACAAGTCAGTGGTGTCAATTTAAGCCTACGGTCTATCCACTGACAGCACAAAACCTCTCCAGTGAGCTCTGGCTACCCTACTCACCACCGGGAACACAACACAAGGTTATTATAACCGCGGTATTCTGTAGGGCGGAGGTACTTCCCCAGACGGACTGCTCAATTTGAGACGGGAGACAAGCATCTTTGCTGTTTTTTTTTTTGGTTTAGCTTATAAAACTGTGTGTCTAAAATGTGATGCTCATTTACTTAAACTTCTACGTCTCATTTGTTCAATATAAAAGTAGACAATATTAATTCACAATAAAAAAAGTAGAAAGATAAATAACATTATAACAAAATCATTGACTTTATTTTGTAATTTATTGTCATAAAGAAAAAAAGAAAATTGGTGCTCGTCAGAGCTGAATTTGGGCCACCACATCTCTTCCCATGCGGTGTCGTACAAGGCGACTAGGGGATAGTGCTGTTTAACATCAGGCAGATATATACAGCCCAGATTCAGCCTCAGATGCATGAATTGAGCCCGGAAGACGGCGATAGGCTCACCCCCTATTACGTGGGACCGAATTAAATGATTGGTGAAATGTGAGTGTTAATTCATATCTGCCTAACCTTCCGGTGATAAAGGCGTGTTTAAATATGTATAGTTGTATAAAGCTGCAGGCAACAGCTAGTGTGTAAAGAATTTACAGTGTATAAAGATTTCTAACTTCAATGTGATTTTCATTTGCTAAAAAATATATAGAAGATACCATATTTAATGTCCCATTATTGAAACGATAATCTAGCATCGAATAAGAAATTATAAGTGGAATTTTAATATTACTAAATACACCATTACGTTCGGTATCCATCCGATTTTAAAAACGAGAGGTGTCTAATTTTCTAATCTTTCTTAATTCTGATCAATGTTATTATCTATTTGTAATTACCTAGGTTCAACACAACACATTGTGGTTGCGGTAACATTTATTCAAAAACTCGGTTTTACTAAAGTTGGTGACTGACATTGAGCTAATAGCTCAATGTCAGTCACCACCAATGAGACTCGTATCAACATCTAAACCTGTTAACTCCTGGCGCTAGTCTACGCTTAAAAGATTGTCCTCATCTCGTTTTCTAAAGAGTATGCGTGAAGTTGTATACTGGGAAACGTTCCCATGGGCTTCTCTCAGATTCCTCCATGTTGCGGGGCTCCCATTAATCATACACAAATTGTAGCGACCCTCCGCGTCCCGCGTGATATGTAAGCTTCAATTGAGCCAGTCATGGCGCTTCCTATTGAGAATTTTCTAAGGAACCTTCATTCACTATCTGCAGTCAGCCCACTGACTGGAAGCGATGAAGTGAACGATGAACGAACTATTGTAGCGGTTAAATGGTCGCCTATTTCGCCGTCACTGTGAAATTGCGCTTTTGGGAATATTTTTGAGAAAAATACGTATCGTTGTATCAGAAAATATGTAGATATATATTGAATATTATGTAGCAGATATACGTCCTTAGTTTGGATGAATATCACGCGTTAAAATGCTAGACGCCTCGTTTTCTCATATGCTAGTTAGTTAGCTCTAGTATATGTAACGATTTCACAAAATAATTAGTTATCTTTTTATAAGAAAATTGGGGTGACAATATTGTTTGTCACGTTCATAAATCCTATATTACGTGAATACAAATATTCAACATAAAACATATAGACATGTGCTGTCAGTGGGAAGACCAAAGGCTTGTCCTGATTTTGTGTTCTGCACTGAGGGCATATAAAATCGCTGTTCTTACAGGGTCGGCAGCATGGATGTGACTCCACTGGTGTTACACACGTTCATAGGTCACGGTAAAGCAGTACTTCACTGCGGGGCAGCAACTCCTTCTTTATAAGGCACAGGTCCGGCCTCACATGGAGTACTGCTGTCACCTTTTTGCTGGAGCACCTGCATACCAGCTTGACCCCTTCGACTCGTTGCAAAGACGGGCATTGAGGCTGGTTGACAATCCCATACTCACAGGTAGAGTGGAACCTCTTAGCCTTAGGAGGGATTTTGCCTCACTGTGTGTGTTCTACCGCCTATACTATGGTTTGTGCTCAGATGAATTGTTTGACATGATGCCCGTAGCTACATTCTATCATCGCACCTCTCGCCATAGGCAGGGAATTCATCCTCACACATTGCGACCTGAGACGGTGCGCACTGTGCGGTATGAAAGAAACTTCATCCCACGCACACTCAAGCTGTGGAATGACCTCCCTGCTGCGGTTTTCTCAAGCACCTACAATATGGGGTTCTTCAAGAGGGCCATCAGAAGGTTTCTTCATGGTCGGCAGCGCGAGTGTGACACCCCTGGTGTTGCATACGTCCATAGGCCACGGTAACCGCTTCCCATCAGGTGGGCCGTGTGCTTGTCTGCCAACTAAATGGTATATAAAAAAAAAAAAAACACTTTCCACCAGGTGGGCCATATGCTTGTCTGCCACCTAAGTTGTATAAAAAAATAAATAAAAGAAAAACATCCATGATCATTATATTTTGTTATGTTTTTCAGTTGCTTTTCACCAGCTATGCTCACAAGAGGACAAAAATAACTGTTAATAAAACAGGTTTGACTAAATCTTTGCTATTGCACATAGTACTGGAGATAGCTCCATTATCTGACCATTAATAGAACACCGAACTTTGTATTGCAGAGGTTAGACGGCCATTGGTCGCTAATAAAATTAATCAGCTATATCAGCCATATTTTGCGTACCTTGTACCGAAGTCCCTCATAAGGACTGTTCACATCAGTCCAGTGCGTGTACAACAAGTGCGGCACTTTCTACTTGATAGTCTCTTCAGTAACGGTTCGTAATATTCATGAGCCACTTTATAGGTTCTAGATATGATCGGTCAATAAACGTGACGGTGCTGACCCTATCTCGTGACGTCATACTCATAATAGTGAATGTTTTATTGTGACGTTATGCGTATCTCCCTGGATTACTAAAACATCTGTCCCGGAAAATTCACTCTCGAAGCGTTTATCGGCTCCTTGAGGGTAGATAGAGAAAAAACTGCAATAACGCGGTGTCATAACAAAGACGCCACCGCCGGCCGATAATACTATGATTAATACCCGGCGTTATCTTGAGAGTGCAGGCCTCGCCCGCCCTAAGGAAACCGCAGCGCCGCCCGTCTACTGAACAGCCCAAGCGCCACGTTTGCCACGCTGAATTTCAACTCTATCTTATGCAAAATAGCGTTGAGAGTTCTATGACGAATTGCCTGTTTAAGGTATTCTCCGGACCCGACATAAGAGTTACGGATTTCGCATAATGCATATTATATTCGTGCGGGGGTGGCTGTGAGGGTGCGCACTGACGAGGAGGCCGCGGGGTGAGGTCGGGTAGACGCGCGGCGGCGGAGGGGGTGACGTGCGGGAGGGACGCGAGGGAGGACCGCGTGACCGCACGTCTTTTGCACGCGACAAGCTCTCGACATTTTTTTATTATTATTGCGCTTCGATGGAATTTATTCCACCAAGGGTCGGTAATAGAATAGCGGGCACGCTCGTTTTGGCCCTAATAGCGATTTTGAATATCATTTTTAAATCACATAATGGAGTGTACTCGCCTTTTTACAGTTATTTTTAAGGGGCGAGCGCGAGGGTCGTGATCTATGAATTTTGTGGCATCATTCCACGCGAATTTGCGAACATTTTATGGATTAGTGAACTGCATTAACTAACATTCAAATCACAACAATTATTTTTATTCACTTAGGCCATAAAGATTTCTGAACATCGAGAATATTGTGTCTACATTAACAGCCCGATTTACAAGCAATAGCTACCTAAAGCTGGTGAGAGAGGCATCTGACAATTAAAACTCACGAGCACTTGTTTCCAATTACCAGTAATTGAGATGATTTTGTTTGCAAATTATGTTTTTTGACTGTTTGAAATGCTGTAATTGTATTCTTTGACTGATTGAAATGCTGCAATTTGAATGTTTGAGATGCTGCAATTGATGCGCCTAACGTGAAGAATGATCACGTAAAGTGTTTACCTAATTATTTAATTGCTATGTGATCGATAGTTAATTAAATAAATAAATATAAAAAACAATATTTTAACTTATTTCTTAGTTATCTTAGTGGCTATACAAAAAATGTAACTGTGAGACTGGCGCCTAAATTAGATACAGTTTGTATCTGTATTTATAGGTCAACGGTAAAACGAGTACAATGTGATTAATTATTTGAACAAAAACATACTACATTATAAAACAGTTAATCCACAATGTAAATAAATGTGAAGATTACATTTACCTTGTAACTGTTATTGTTGTCGTAACTACTAAGGTTTTAGAGGTAAGCTTGGATTTTTAAATGACAAGGTCATAGCATGTTGTAACGTGCGTTGCAAAAAATGCTTAGAAAGGTAGCCTTGTTCCGCCAACATCTCCAGACATTGTTCTGCAGCAGGTTGCAATTGTTACAATATACATAGGAGAAGCGTCGACTTCATGGAAAATAAAAAAGGTAGAAGATGCACAAAATTTAACTTGAAAATTATTTCTAAAGCCTATAACAAATTCGATAAATTTATAATAGATGTGAAGTCAGGCGAGTCACCACAATAGTATGAATCATTGCAACATTATTATTAGAGAAAATGTTAACGCTTATAATAGTTTCGATATTAGAAAATCGGCGCTAGTTAGGCTGTCCGAGGCATCGGGTGGCGGGCGGTGGACCACAGGCACAAAATATAATTACTATAATTAATTTCGCGCACCGCCGGCCACAGATTAAACAAACGATTAATAGTGCGGCCATGGCGATGTTAATCTTAGCCTTCAGCGGCAGGTGGCGCTAGTGGCGCATTGTCAATAATCGTGGGCATTATGAGATATGTGCGGAGAGTGCAGCGGGGAGATGTAATTATACACGGAGGGTGGGAGGGGGCGCCCCCACCTACCCTCTCGGCCGACCTCCCCGCTGTCATATGCACTCATATTTATGTTAATTGTAGGTGATGTGTGTGTGTGTGTCTGTGGGTAGATTTATGCTCGAATGAATTAGTACTGTTAAAGAAATATTGTTGTATTGTTTCTATTTTGATAATTTTGAAACCAAACACTGCCTGTAAAATATTTGCTGTTAAGGGTACAGTCAGCCTCAGATTGATCTTGACTAGTAAAGAACTCAAAATGGTCTTAATGCCTTGGTGTACCCCCCCTCCTGTTACTGACCATTCTGATATTTGATACACACCGTTAGTGCGGATGATAATACAATGTAAATCAATAAAACTGGTTGGTTTTAGCATCATTGATAGGTATCATGATCCTTTTGAGTACATTGCTAATCAAGTTCGATCTGAGCTGGAACGAACTGTACGGAAGTTTCGCTATGCTTTAATCAATTTACTTTTTTCTGTATGTCAACTTTTCATCATTTCAAGTTATCAATTTAGAATGGCCCATTTCCTAAGATTGATTCCCGGCAGTATTTATTCCTACTATTTGTCGTAAAATATGATTTCCTTGTTCACAGATTTCATAGAAATACAATTCGACAGGGCACAGGAACACGTCAGAAGCAAGATTAGAAGGTAATTTATTACGAGATCTTTGTCACTATGTTAATTTTTCGAGATCAAACTCAAAATCAAGTGTGTACTACAAAATTTATTTATAATCTTAATGGAATCTTCAATGGAATCTTCAATGGCGATCCGTTAAGTGTTATGTGTTCAAAAAACATTTAGAAGACGAAGCATCACCGATGAAATGTATGGTGTAAGGTTTTTTTTTTATATAGGACACGCCAACTTGACCTCACCTCGCCTGGTAAGCTGAAGGAAAGAGGGTCACCATTACAGACACTAAGTGCTACAATGGTGGCACTCAGCTTGGTGGCCTCATCAGATGCTTTTTCACGCCCCGCTTAAAGGCCCCGGGACTGTAGGAAGAAGGAAACACGTGTGCTGGTAATGAATTCCAGGTCTTGGTGGTGCGGCAAAGAAAAGAGTCTCCGAACCGCTTGGTTCTTGCTCGTATATTCTGCACAGTGTGAGGATTTCAGTTTTGTTAAGCGGTAGCAAGCTACTGGCAACGAATGCAAAACAAGTGTCTAGGGTGTTGGCCAATCGAGAAATCCCCAGTTTAAACATGTTATTACACTCTTTATGTAAGCGGGTGCAATGCTAAGATGATATGATGAATGAGAAAAACTGCTCACCCAGTTTGTAAAATTTCCTCTGGCTACAAAAGCATACACCTAAACATGAATGACGGTATTTAGCGCAACGTCTACTGACTTATTGTACCTTAAGTTACGAGCAATAGTATACTTCTTAAAATGGTGACATTTATTTACAGATTCCCGGAATCGTGAGTTCACGGGGAGACTCGGTGGCAACGAACGCGGTGTTATACGCTTTGATGACGATGGGGATTAGCTACTTATACAATAAATAATACAGTACAATATTGTTCACGGGTAGTTTTCTTTTAGCTTGCCTTGCCTTCTAAAACCTAAGGAGTGACTGTGTAAGTATCTAGCACCATTTACGAATAAAATACTAAAGGAGTGTGCCCTCAAGGAATGTGCGTTTAGTTGAAGTTGTTTTTGGTTTAGCTTGATGACAAATCCAGATAATTTAATTTTGATACAACTTCCATTGTGTTTTTAGTCTTAGAATTTATATACGTTGACAGTAAAAATATGTTGAATTGATTCTTTGATTACTCAGGGGTGGAACTGTAAATATCTCGCACAAGTCCAAACGGAAAGTTCGACGTTATACAATTTTATTGCATGTTTGGTACAGTAGTTTGGTAGTTCGGCAGTAAGAAATTAAAAATCCTTTTAAACTTTAGATTCAAACTTTAGCGGTATCTTATATATGTCATCGCAGTAGCAGGTTCTGTACTTGAGCCATTAAAAGAACAAACAGTAATAAGATTTTGGATCTCATAGCTGTCACAAATATTATTATTGTCCTAATTTTATTAGTGTTATGAAAAAGTACACATAGTGAGAACTCACTTCACTCAATTAAATAATGTTGCAAGGTACAAGTGAGTTTTCAATATGTGTAACAACAAATTCCACTAAGTGCCATCTATCAACAGTTTAAATAATATATAAAAGTAAGTAATTTTTCCATAATTTCCACCCAGTACAAGAAACGACTCCTAATATATGCAATAATATAGCTATACGTCCTAGGTATTTAAAATATCATGGTCACTCACATTAGTATTAAAGTTATCTTGATTATCAGTATCACAATAAACGGGATATTTACCATGTTTCATTGTTTATGGTAACATACATGGTAATAAACATAGTAAATATCCCGTTTATTGTGATACTGATGTGAGTGACCATGATAGTTTAAATACCTATATTATCTTGATTATACATTGTTCATGCTAATTATATATACATACCTTCATTATTAGATAGCTATAGTTGTAAACAAATTAGGAGTAGAGGATCAGAAAGAGGACTTTCCTTAATAAGGCAATAATTCTCAACACGTCAAAATTATTGGAATTTAAATAGTAAGAATCACACAACAAAACATAAAGCGTGGAACATGTCAGACATGCGCTTCCTATGTTACAGAGCTATAATCTGAGAATCGTCCAGTCATAAGTGAATAAGCTGCTTCTGGGCAAACGTATTCCATTCCGTCATCACTTACCGACGAGTGAATAATAAAAAATCAATACGAATATTTCATACAATTTTATTAATTAAATCTGCAATGACAGTAGGTTCCTTCAATGTTTTGCTTTTTGCTAGAAATGTTATTATTTGCACAAGCTAAACTTATAACGATGCCTTCTATCGAACTAGAGAGATAGGGGGGCGGCCAACTAACTGTGACCAGCGCTGCATGCCCCCCCCCCCCTCCCCGTTTGAAGGAGATTAGAAGAGCAAATTGTTGTTCGTATGATTGAATATTGAAGCGTTTATTAGCTTTGTATTGTGAAGTAAATTAAAGAAGAGGAGGATGATTACATTAATAATAACAGATAATAACAGACTTCTTTGTTTTGATGTCAGAATATGCTCAGTTTTTGCGCTAATTTTTCTATTTAATCAATTATAAAACAGGGAGGGAAAAATAACAAAGGGAGAGGTGCGAATATTTTTTTAGAATAATGGGATAGTTCGAAATTTTTTTAATGAACATTTATCGGGCTGACAACAATGATTGTGATCTAATATTCAAAGGATTTTATTCCATACTTAATGGTTTTAAGGATTTTCATTTTGAAATTATATTGGATCCAGTATGAAAAGAATTGAAGCTTGTGTCCTGTAAATATTTCAGGGGCTGCTGACTACGGCGTAGCGGCAGGTGGGCGATGGGTGCTACGGTTAAGTGTATGCTACGGGACCAGCTACGGTGCTACATCAACAGAGGTTGGTATACTTTTTGATGACGTACTATAAGTTTTCATAGGTTTTACACTCGCTGTTCGCAAGTTGAGGCTCTGGCGTGGGCTTCTTGTCAGGTATGGGAGGTGAGATAACAGCCACTTCTATAAATGCCAAGATAAAACAAAAGTAGGAGCGTGAATTCCGACTTCCACAGTGCAAACTATCGACTTAATCAGGAAAAGCGCTCGGGTATAATAATGATTTAACATACATATAAAAAAATCATACATGCTTGTTGCAACTCTAATATATCATCCCTTAAGTTATATTAACTCGAAGAATATTTTTTTTCCGAAGTTTATTCGTAGCGCGTACAAATTAGGGTAAAAATCACAAAGATAACAAAAGACAGGAATAGCATTTCGGTGGTAGCAAACTGGATGTAGTTTGAACCCGCAGCATCTTTATAGCAAGCCCAACGTCTCAGCTAAACGTTATTTGAATAAAGACCCCGTTCCCTCACACAACGATACATCATGTGAAGAGACGCGAGATGGCCTTTGGGTGTAGTTATGGCGAAATAACATTTATTGTTCGCAACAAGTCAGCACAGCCGCCATTAGCCCTGCAGCGTCTCCTAGCGTCTAGTTAAACCGTAGTTAGACGTACCCAGACGTACCGCACGTCACCGGCCACGTCTATACGTCTTTTCTGCACGTCCAAGTGTGTGTAATGTCGCCTCGTTCTCCTCTATAAAACGACCACACTAACTGGACCCCTCGCATTATTTCTCCTACCTTAGAGTTCAAATAGTCACAATGTGCATAGGGGGGCGCGGGAGGCCTGGGTACGATGGTAATGGATCGTACATATTTCTGCAATTGATTAGGCGGGGGCGGTTGCCATGGTGACGGGCTGCACTCCGCCCCCCTCCGCGTCCTCGCCCCGGCTCACCCCCGGCGCGCCCCGTGACTCCACTCATTGTGCAGACCAAGTTATGTTCGCATTGACACATTACTTTAGAAGTTAGAATATAATGAAGTGTTGCGAGATTTAGATTGTTCGCTATTTCAAATGGGTGGTTGAACGGACGATTCCTGGGTATATTTAGTCAATTGGAATTCACATCACAATAAAGATTAAGGAAGTTTTTCAGAACTGATTTCAAGTTGCGTTTTTGGAAGATTCAAACAAGCCCAATCCAATTTTTCCCAATGGAAATCAATATACTTAGGCCCTGCTGTTAATTGAAGTAAATTAGTAAAACAAATTGTTATAATTTTCTTTTCACTAAATATGGTAGATAGATACTGTTACTTTTTAACTTATTAAAACTAATTTCTTTCTTTAGTGTAAACTGAACATTGGTATTTTGTTAGAATGGGCGTAACGAGAGGCAATATAGGAAAAATAATCAATTATAGAATATTATTATATTGGACATAGGCCTCTCCCAAAGGAAAAATAAACCAAGAACCAAATTGAAAAAGATGATACTTGTTAGTCTTCTTTCTATTTTTTTATACCACTTAGGTGGCAGACAAGCACAAGGCACACCTGATGGAAAATGCAACACCAGAGGCGTCACACTCGCGCTGCCGACCCTGTAAGAACCTTTTAATGCCCTTCTTGAAGTACCCCATATTGTAGTCGTTTAAAACAATGTCAGAGAGTTCATTTCACAGCTTAAGCATGCGGGGAAAATCAGTACACACCGTATGTGTACTGTACTGTGTATTTTCCATATTTCCATATAAACACCTGCGACTTAAATATTATAACTTTTATGTGATTTGATTTATTACATTCAGGACTTGCCACTGTTTTGCCACTTGCCATAATTTCAAATAAAAGTATCTTGACTCAATTAGTTGGTAATTTTATATCACCGAGAAGTATATAGAGGCATGCCCCTCTCCTTTATAGGAACAGTGCAAGGTTACAACAGGGTTTAATCAATAAGAATCCTTTTATAATTTAGCGTATTAATTCATTTACTCCTTTTCTTCTCCCAGCATATCCAGTACATATTATTACCAATAACAATCGGTACTTATATACTCATGACAATGATTTCTTAGATATTATATTCAATATATTCAATACTATTATTATTATTGTATTTAATATTTATTATTATTATTATTTTTATTGTATTTAATATTTATAAATTATTTCTTGATCTGTTTGTGTTTAGTAAGTTCTATAGGTAATCTCAAAATAATAAATCAGATACCCCCATTATTTAATAATATAATTTTAATGAAATAAATTATTATTATTATTACATTATTAAATTTAATATTATATTCAATCATAAAATATTAATAATAACATATTTACTTAACACGAAAAAAAAACAAAAGTCGGTGGCTGTGTATGCTTTTTCTGGCGGCAAAATATTAACCAATGATAATAGATGCAATAGGTACTATCAAAGAGTATTTATAATAAAAGAATGCCTCGGGTAGATGTTACAAATAGGTAAATGGAGGCTTACCTACTCGATACAAGCTAACACTATGAACACAACTTCGACATTTCGGCTTGTAAAGCACAAGAAATTCTTTTTTTTTTCAAAATTGTTACCGTATATTTATCCGAAAATTACGGGTAAACTTTTTTTTTATACCACTTGGTTGGCAGACAAGCACACGGCCCACCTTATGGAAAGTGGTTACCGTGGCCTATGGACGTTTGTAACAGCAGAGGGGTTACAGTCGCGCTGCCAACCGCAATACAGCGTAGAAGAAAAAGCAGGACAAACCTAGCCTTCCCACTGACAGCACAAATTCTCCAGTGAGCTCTGGCTACCATACTCATCGCTGGGAACACAACACGAAGTTATTATAAACTAATAGAAGATTATTTTATTCGAAGTGTTGTTCGGTACAGTTTAACAAAATCGCCAACTAATAAAAGCTATACCTTTTACGTCACTATATAAAAACCTCATAGTTTTTATTGTTTATTCACAGCTTGTATTACCACGAACATTGCTCACAGCACGTGAAGGCTATCCGCTCGATTGATTTATCGACTAGCGCTGATTGAAACACCAAATAATCATGAAACGATCAGGTATTCATAGCCTTGATGCAGACTTACTGGAATTGATTGTCGACTTGATTAATGGCCGCCATTATTTACTAATGTTGAACAAGCCGCACCACAGAGCTAGCTAATTATAGCTGGTGAATTGTACTTTTTAATGGGACTCCTTGTATTCGATGCTGAGTGACAGGATAATAAGGTTGTATCTAGCCGCGAGATTTTGCGTGGCTACAGTAATCTAACCTCTTTGGTTTAGCTGTATCCTGCAACTCCACTCGTATGTACTTCACATTCTGATCCCATTTTTGGAACTAGGTATATATTATTCTAAACTATAACCAATTATTGTGTGAAATTTCAGCCAGACCCAGTCCGCCCTTTGAGTATGATTGTGTTAGTGAACACTGAACACTCCAACAAAATTTAACATTATTTTCAAATAAACTAAATTCCTCCAACCTGCTGTTAAACGCTAGTCGTACATACTGGTCGTAGTGAACACACGAGTTCCCGCACACAACGCGCTGCAGATCCTAAATCCAAGAATGCAATAAACGAGCATGAAATACTTTCAATCAGAGCGCGACGGAACCAATCGGATACCTGCTTTAATTGCCACCAGTAATTGCGCCCCATATTGTCTGCGGGTCTCTAAAATAGGGCCGGAAGCCATCGGGTTTCAAGTTAATTTGCTCGCTGGAGGCTAATCTTGCGCCTAATTATTGTACCCCAGCGGGCAAGGGGGGAGAGGAGGAGGCACCTGCCGCCAGATCAATTGATTCGACGTTCCTTAGTTTGGGAAGTACGTGATTAAAGATTTTTTTTTTATTTATTTTATTTATTTATTTATTTATTGTATGGAAGACTTACAGCTAATAATACAGAGCAGGTAAATATGCAAATATATTAAAAAATATGTGACAGAGAGCCAGTTACAAGTCTTCGCTTGTAGTGACACTATAAAATACAGATAGATACTGTGAACAAATTAAAAACAAATAACAATTTTAAAAAATATAGAAAACAAAGGGTAACTAATTAAAAATATAAACTAACTAATATACTAACTAACTAATATACTAACTAACTATAAACTTATTAAACAACTAGTAAACGTAGCAACGTGATGTTGTAGGACTATCTGGGCACTTATAATATTTATACATTACTATTTATACTTAACTTATGAGCTATCAATAAAATGATACAACATAATATGAGACATTATAATAGGAGTTGTTTAGATTCACCTTCCAAGATGGGCTTAACATACCTACATAGTTACGTGCAGATTCTTTTTTTGTCGTATCGATATATTTTATAACAAAATTGGTTTTGTCTAGTGTGCTGCTACATAAATTGCGTTCTGAGAGATGATCCGGGGTTCCTCTAGTGTACATGCAGCATTCATAATAAGCAGATAGGTCATAGTTTGTGGCTGCCCGTATCATCTAAGAAGAATCTCTCAGCGTTTTGAGGTCATTTCTATGTATTGAAACTACTAAGTACAAATAACGAACCAGGGATTGCAAATGATTCTACCATTTAAACTAAACACCCAATTCAATCAGTACACGAACGTTTATCGATACCATTGAGCGGCGGAGTGCCAGAGTGCCGGAGAGGCCCTAAAGACCGGACCTACCGTAACGAGGAGGCGAGTGTCGCGAGAGGCTTAATTACGCCCCGGGCCCCGCAGGGGGGAGGGACCCCTCGCTCCACAGGAGGGGGGGGGGAGGCGTACAGCTACAGGGGAGAGTCTAGCGACGAATATGTGCATAGAGGTGCTTCGGCTCAATGAGATATTTGCTTTGCACGAATGCAATTAGACAATATTTTTTGCGGTAATTAAATAACAATTCGATTGAGACTTTTGGGTTAAACGTTAAACAGTTTAGTTGGGAGTAAGATGACAGTCACTCCTGTAGAAGCCAAAATTAACTTCAAAGTAAGCGTAAAATAAAGCTGGAAAAATACATTCAGAAAGAAAAAATCAACCGCGGTGTCAAATCAACAGTGGTATGGGTAATGGACTGCTGAGACGAGGTCTCGGGTTCAATCCCAGGTTTTACCATGGCACACACCAATGACTTTTCGATGCTTTTCGAAGTTATGTGTGTATTTATCACAGGTTTTATAAGTGCCCGGTTAATGGCAATAGGCTCGTCACCTATTGGGACCTCAACATAAACTGGCGAAATGTGGGTGCTAGGACCTCTGCCTATCCCTCCGGGGATATAGGCGTGAGTTTATGTCATGTAGAAAAAATTTAATGGTCAAGTCGGCATTCGAATCTGTTGATGTTCTAACCAACTGAGCTACTCGAGCATGTCTTCAGCGTTCGAAATTCTCCTCCATAACATTTTGGGGCGATAGATTTTAATAGTTGTCATACTAACAGTCTAAAAAATTAATAAAATACAGATTGTGATGAAAGGTGCCTCGTGTGTGATGATAAACGTATATAAAGAATATAAATAGATTATTCGAAATGGCACGTGGCCTATTTCATGGGCAATGCAAAACTAAGTTATCAATTATCACCCTTTTTTACAACAAAGTCCCACCCCTTTGTCGTATGCAAAGGGGTTCGACCTTATATTCAAATGTTTATTTAAAATAGCTAAGGGGATGACGGGTTAAAAGGCAGATAAGATTTTTAACCAACCCCTTTAAAACGTACGATGTGTTATGTAAATAAGTTTTTTTATATAGACTAGCCCCTCCTATATTGTCAATAGGATTTGGTTATACTACTAAAAATATCTTTTTCACTGAAATTGATGCAAGGGTTTTAACGAAATCTACTTTGTTCAACATTAGGCATTTTAAAGTTACGACAAAGTAAATTAACTCACTGACCCTAAAAACATTACATTCTTTTATGGGTATTCGTATAGAAACCCGATAAGTCACTATTCTATTTTATTCCCAAGAAATCTATGCGAAATTTGAGCACAATTATAACAGCAGACGTGTGGACCGACACATCGCCAGGCTCCTAACCCTCGTCTTTGTCCAAATGAATGCAATATCGATCGCCTCTCCCTACATAATGAGTCGTGCTCATCAGCTTATGCAAATACACGCACGCGCTCCCCCGACGCGGCAACACTGCGATATAAGGGCAGGGGGCACACTGCCATCGATCGCGGGTGCATGCATAATGTATGCAACTACCCTCTGTTTAGTGAGGACGCATAATGTTGTGTCTGTCGCTATGGGCTATCAATCTTAATTTGTTTACAGTTTTTGTGAATGAACAACTAGCTTAAAGCGCGTTCAAGCTGCTTTTTTTTACATTTGTAAACCCGTTTGTACAATTAAAATTACTTATTATGAGTAATACAAGACTGGCATATGTACAATTTATGTTATTGGTAATTAACGAAATTGGTAATTAAATTGAAGCCTTAAATAAATGATTATATATTTAAAATTGTATTATTTAATATTATTGTTTCCAAAAATTTTTACTTTTTGACCATTGCAAATCGTTTGACCAAACTTTTTTGTCTAAAGATTGTTTTTCTGTAATAAATCATTTGATTAAAGATTAAATGCCATAATGATATTATCCAAAAAAAGGTAGCCAAAATTTGTTCGGGTAGTGAAATTTGGGCAAAATATTTGCGGCAAAACGGCACACTCCCAAGAATATAATATAAGTTATGATTATAGTTATTATCTTATTTTAATGACTTGAGCCTGCGAAGAAAATGATCACATCATTTTCCTCTCATCTATTTAAATAGGCGTATAATAAAAAATCTGTGAGTCGAGGAATTCGATTTAAATAACCTTCCGAAGGCAAGATTTATTTAAGCATAATGTGATAGTTTACTAACGACCACACTTTTTCACAGAAGTGTGGTCGTTACAGCGCGTCGTGCGTATTGTCTGCGAGATATTTAATCACGTGGTGCGGTGATTGCCGCGAGGAATGCGACTTTTCCGAGGGTCGTTATTTATAGATTTATTAAATTAATAACTTTCGCCTAACGTCTTTATCTGAAAAGTTCTTCCCACGATTTTGAGGTCAATAAAACGTAAAGTATCGCCAGTTATGGTCATTAATAAGTCGCGCGGTTCTCGTAGGTGCGAGTTAGGTTCGTGCGATTAATTCGTGGCAAATTACCAGCGGTTTGGTATTTCTAAACTGTGCAAGTATTGTATTGTTTTACATTCTAACTGTTGTATAAGAGCTGTCACAGCTAGAAATATATCGGTAACGGCTAGCCAGTACCAGATTCAGTGTTAGTAAACAGGGTATATTTAAGCGAACTCCACCTCAACCAATTTTCATCGAATTTAATCCGTTGCTTGTTTTACAATAGTTCAACATTACTAAGGACTCGATTAGCTTCATACTCGGCATTTTCATTGGTTATCTTCATTTTTAAAGTTTAGCACTAAATATGTATATAAGACGGTTTTTGTAAAACCGTCAGCACTGATCGGTTCGCTGTGTAAGGCTGTGCCTTACGGCGCAGTTCTCGGCTGGCCAGTTAAATCTTTCATAAGGCGGTACAGTAATAAATTGAAGTGCATTTGCCCTCGTGACGGGCGCGGGCTCGTCGCGTCGTCGTCCCGCCTTTATTAAATGTACTTTATTAGCGTTTAACGTCGTTCCGATATTGGATCACAGTTTATGGCTCCTTTACTGCGTTTTAAACATTTTATTCTTAATATTACGTAATTAAGCTCCATAGAGATGTCGAAGAGATGAGAATTTACTTGATAGTTTAGATGAGAGAATGATACCGAACAGAACTAACGGTGTGATACAAACGGCTCAAGGTTTGGTGATGATTTTGTTATATCATAAAAATCTAACCTGATTTCTCATATCTTATTTTTTAAAAATGCCAGCCAATCTTTGTAGCTTCGTTAGTACATTAGTAATATTAGCCAGCGCCATAGCATTAAACTCTCCACCTTCTGTAACTGTATTAGGTTTACACTGCCCAATGTGAGGCAAGCACATGTTGATGTAGTACTGGGGGATAAAGGTTGGAATTCGTATACAGCACTAGTTTTTTAGGAATTAAAATAGATTCTAAATTACAATGGGATGACCATATCACTATTTTGACCAATAAGATTAGCTCTGCTGCTCATACTGTAAGACGGATCAGGCAGTTGACAGTTGTAGCTACCGCTAGGCTGGTATACTTTAGTTACTTCCATAGCTTAATGTCCTATGGAATACTACTTTGGGGAAACACAGCAGATTTGGAAACTATATTTCTATTGCTAAAGAGCGTAGTTCGTGCCTTTTATTGTATAGACAAGAAAGACTCTCTCAGGCAACTATTAAGGATATTGATATTTTAACTGTAACTTCCCAATATATATTTGAAAATATAATGTATGTCAGAAAGTGAAAGTGACATTACAGACATAAATATGCGTAATAAACATAAACTGCCGCTTCCATGTTATCGGCGCAGCAAAGTTAGTGATTCCTTTACGGGGGAAGGCATACATTTTTATAATAAACTACCTGAAGCGGTCCTTGGTATGCCTGACAACAACATATTCTCTTTTACATAATGTTGTTTGTCCAAACAACATTATGTAAAAGAGCATGCTATATGACAGACGATTAACTGTAGGATAAAAATATCTGACTTGAGAATGGTGCAGGCCTCTCATTTATCTATCGACTAACTATTTTATTATAATGGGGGAGTGGCTAGAGAGGCCACACGGCAGCCTCTCGTACCGTCTGACGCAGATGATCACCGAGCACGGATGCTTCGGCAAGTATCTGCGTCGGATGGAGAAAGAGCCAACGTCCGAGTGCCATCACTGCGACGCGAGCGAGGACTCAGGTCCGCACACGCTCACCGAGTGTCCGGCGTGGGAGACGCCGAGGCGGGAGCTTGTGGCGGCCCTGGGAGTGAGAGTTCTCACGCTCTCCACCTTGCTCGCGGCGATGGTCCGCTGCGCGGATGCGTGGGCGGCCGGCGCCTCCTTCTGCGAGCAAGTAATGCTCGTGAAGGAGGAGGCGGGGCGGGAGCGGCAGCGGGAGCGACGAAGGATCGCAAGCCAAGCTGCCCGCGTACGAAGGCAACTCGGGCGTCGGAGGTCGATGAACGACCTCCGCCCCCCATGAGCGCCGGCCTGGGGGTGACAGGTGGAGCCGCCTGTTACCCTGGCAGAAGCAGGCCGCGGCGGTGGCGCGCCTAGCGCGCCTCCCCGTTTCCGGGGTCGAGTTGGGGACTCTGTAGTCCCCACACCCGAGACGAGGGCCAGATCGTGAGAGATGGCCCTGGGTCGGCCGGGGTGCGAGGGATATGCCTGTCAACCTCACCTTCGGCAACCAAAACGACCCACAGGCGGCGTGCGTTTTAGTCGGTTCGAGTCCGACATAACCTCCTCCACCGGCTCCGGTGGGGAGGTATCCGTGGGGATTTTGCGCACGTAAAAAAAAAAAAAAAAAAAAACTATTTTATTATAAAGATTTTTATATATCTATTGTTTATTTACATGACACAAAATATACATACATTCGTTCACTTTCAACCTTAACAAAAGATTGTAAATGATGTCTATATATAGCTTAACTGGATTGATTATTGACGTCAATTAGAAAAAAAAATGTACAATATTGAAAATGAAAAGAAATGACTTTGACTTTCGGTATCCAGCCTTTTCTTTCAAGTCATCAGTTCATCTTGCTGGCGCGTCCTATTATTCGTTTAACAATCTGAAGTATCCACTCCAAGACTCGTTGATGATCATCGACTCTTCGGCAAATGTAGTCACCCCATTGTTATTTAAAATTTCAAATTCAATTTATTTTCAAGAGTGTGATAGGTACAGAAGGTGTTCGGTTCATTTCAATACCTGGTCTAAGCCACAGTTAACAGCTTAACATTCATTGAACCGTATATTTGCTTTGTACTTTAGTTGTACAAAAAAATAGAAGTATTGCAAGATTCGGTATGTCCTCGTCTGTGCCGATAGCGGAACAAAGGCTCTAGTTGGCGGAATCCAATTTAAAAGTAGCGTTTAGTTCACCGTGTAATCGTTAGCGGACGGCAGGCGGGCGGCACGCGGACGACACGCCGGCGACTGGCTGACGACTCGACATCAAACGTTTTAATATTGCCAGTGCTTTATTGGTGTGTAGCTTTTTGTGGAATGTTTGAAAAAATGTGGAATGTTTTGTTTCACTGCGATTGCATTTACTTTTAGGAAATGTTTATGTTTATAAAAAGGCTTCATGCTTTATCCTACTGGAATAGGGAGAATGTATATAGATTTAAATGTAGATGCAGAATACTTCTTACATCAGAATTTTTAGTATTGATAGTTTTAGGGATACTAACACGTGATACTAACACTAACCGTTTACCAACTGTAATCATTTTTTCTAATTTAATAACCTGCGCATACCTGTAAACCATATAATTATTCGCCGGCTAATTCTTCGGCGCGTTATCCGCGGTAGCCTTGTGGTATGGGTAATGGACTGCTGAGACAACGTCTCGGGTTCGATCCCAGGTCTTACCATGGCACACACCAATGACTTTTCGATGCATTTTGAAGTTATATGTGTATATATCGCAGGTTTATAAGTGTCCGGTTAATGGCAATAGGCTCGCCACCTATTACATTGGGAAATGTGGGTGCTAGCACCTCTGCCTACCCCTTCGGGGAATATAGGCGTGAGTTTATATTATGTTAATTCTCCCTTACAGCCCCGTGACACCACATCAGAGCCTCTTCTATCAATAAGCAGGAAGGGGTACTGAGTGTGGGTAGGGCAGGTGGGGCTGGCTTTAGCCGAAGATCTTACGTCCAATTACGTAAAAGTTGTCAAATGTCTTTGTCTCAAATCGTCTGAAAATCTAAACGACTAAATAGAAAGTATATGTTCGTAAAAGTACCCAGCGGTATGTGTTCCCCGTCTAGCCAGATAAGATGCAGTAGCACCTCTGCGCGGTGCCTTAGCGGAGGGTGCGGGCGGCGGAGGGGACGCGGGGAAGGCACGGTCCTCCCAGCAGCTAATATTATACGGCCGTAGTTAGCGCGCACTGATATTAAGAATTCCACAGCGCACAGAGTAGCTTGAGGGTGACTGTTTAAAATAATTGTACGACAATGACTTGGAAAAATATATAGTAGTATATTATATTTCCTGTAACTTTGTTTATATCTATGGTTTATTTTTATTCGAAAGTTTAAGGATTAAGAAAGAGCCACACCAACTTTTGCATTTATAATTATTTTTAATATGATTAGCAGAGATTCGTTCCTTATTTTCTCTTGATGGTGCCATACAAATTTGTTTTTTTTTAATACCACTTAGGTGGCGGACAAGCACACGGCCCACCTGATGGAAAGTGGTTACCGTGACCTATGAACGTGTGTAACACCACTGGAGTCACACCTGTGCTGCCGACCCTGTAAGAACAGAGATTTTATGTGCCCTCAGTGCAGAACACAAAATCAGGACAAGCCTTTGGTCTTCCCCCTGACAGCACAAAAACTCTCCAGTGAGCTTTGGCTACCCTACTCACCACCGGGAACATAACACGAGGTTATTATAGTCGTGGTATTCTGTAGGGTGGAGGTACTTCCCCAGTCGGATTGCTCAATTCGGACGGGAATACCGTCGTGTCCTACCTCCTCCATTTAAATCAGCTGTTAAATTTCATCTCTTTACTTTGTTAACCAGACCTTCTTTAATAGATTTTGCGCAGTAAAGAGCACTGATAAAGGTACTATTTGCTTTTCTATGTAGTAACTTTATTATATATTTTTAGATGAATATTTAAACCATCATTTACTCGAAGTTAACTTTACTTTTACACTAAAAGCAAACCGTCCATTGTCTTCCTAATGAAGCACTCTCTGCACCTCGCATTACTCTACAATCTGAGATTGGAGCGAACGGCACAAAGTTGGTAATTGAAAAATCTTTCCGGTCTCCGTTACCCTTACCCCCGCGCCTCGCCCGCCCCCGTCACCTCACTCCCCCCCCACGGCGGGTCCACCGCGTTCGTCGAATTAAACTGAAACTGTAATTACATGTGCTATGTTTAATTGGGAATGCGAGACTGTGCGGGAAAGCAGTTTTGTGCTTAGGCCTGTTATTTTTTTTCAAAACAGACAGAGCAGGTAAACCAGTTTTCTCTGCTTACCTCCATGAGGAAAAGTAGTGTGAATGTGTAGATGTGTAAAACATGAGAACTACCTAATGTACTTAACATCAATATCAATGCATTCACATTTGTAAATACATCATAAGGCAATAGGTAAAGACTGAAGACATTAGGTGAGAAAGGACTTTTATAGTAAACAAGGTCACTGATTTTCATTGCTTATAAATACAATGACTCTTACGTATCTTACGTATGATAAGTGGAAAACAAAATTACATCATCGATAAGTTTATGAAATGAGAGTCGATATGAAGAGGGTAGTAAGTAGTTCTTTAGTTGCCCAATTGAGCTGTAGGGCATCGTACTTCTATCGCCTTTTTTGTAAGATTTACAGATAAAATTACATAATATTTGGTGTATCTGTGAGCCACTCTGCTTTATTTGTTTTTCTTACATTTTTTTTTGTATTGTTATATCTGTGACCACTTTGCACCAAATAAATATTTCTTTCTTTCTTTCTATATGTACTAATAACGGTGAACTTTGTGAGAATACACACAAAATGAACTTAATAGATACATGCGATACCATTTAAATCGGATATGGCAATTTTCATAATATATATTTATTTTACAAGAAAAAATTACTTTATTTAACTATCTTTTTTTGATAATAGTTCACTGTATTGTATTATGAAGCTTTTTAACTATGAAATATTGATCATGGATGCTACCATTAATTATAAACACCTCAACAAAGTCTAGGGAACAAGATGACCCCAATTATTTTTTTTCGTGTAAATCTTGTTTTGCAAATAACTGGCAGCAAATAAATAAAAATAGAATAAAGTAGATTACAGAGTTGTTCGAAATTTGTAAATAAATTTAAATAAGTAATGATTTTCGAATATGGAGGGAAAACTTTTAAAAGTGTTTGATTGTGCAGTTTCTCTGAGGCAAAATAAAAATTATTTTTTTTGATTGTAAATAACGTTTATTATCAATAATACGTCTTTTACGTATGGTTTGTGCATTTTTGTGACTGTAGTCATCATGTCACGTCGTCATTTAAGTCGCGAAGAGATGTTAAGGGCTGTTGGTATGCTGCAAGCTGGACGAACTCAACGCGACGTAGCGGATGCTGTCAACACCCAACCAAGCGTAATTTGCAGATTATGGGCACGCTACAGGTCTACAGGGGATGTTGCCGAACGTCACAGGGGACGAAATAGGGTTACTACCCCGCGACAAGATCGTTTCTTGCAAAATTCCGCAAGGCGGCAACCCACGATTACTGCTCGTCAGTTGGTCGCAGGCCTCCAGTCTCAGCATCAAGTGGTTATTAGCGATCAAACTGTCAGAACAAGACTACACGAAGCCAATCTTTATGCTCGCAGACCGCTTAGGGTTCCAGCTCTTCGACGTGGAAATCGAGGTCGTCGCTTATTGTGGGCTAACGCACATTTACAGTGGACCGACCATCAATGGGCACGGGTTCTGTTTTCCGACGAATCTTGCTTCGGTTTTCATCCTGATTCGAGAAGAGTGCGTATATGGCGAGTTCCTGGACGTCGGAGTCGTCTCCAGAATCCGCAAGAACTTCATCCTTACCAAGGTGGAACAATCATGGTATGGGCTGGAATTCGCCTTGGTGGAAGGACCGACCTCGTTTGGATACGGGGCAATTTGAATGCAAACCAATACATTCAGGAGGTTATACACCCCATGGTAATCCCTCATCGACAGCAGTTCGGTCAAGATTTTATGTTCATGCAAGATAATGCACGGTCACACACCGCGAGGGTAGTGGTCAATGCGTTAAGCGAGCACAATATGACGACGTTGGAATGGCCTGCTCAGTCTGCCGACCTCAATCCCATAGAGCATGCCTGGGATTTGCTTGGGAGAAGAGCTTTCAGTGATTCTTTGGAAAATCTGAACACTGAAGAACAACTTTTTTTACACCTTCGCAGTGTATGGAGCCATATTCCACAGACGATGATTGACAATCTCATACTAAGTTTTAGGAGGTCCTACAGATTATTAAAAACGTTTAAAGTACGGTTAATTACTGTATTTCTTACTACCTCGTTATTTTTGTGCCTAATCATAGAAGGTTGTAATACTCAATATTGGGACTATACAATTCTTTCTTAAAAAAAAAAAAAATTTGGTATGAAAATGTTTTTATTAAAATTAAAATTAAAAACGGTATAAAAATACCCTTCTATTGATATAAAACACTCACTATTACAAGAAAGGGTTTTTAAATAAAAACTAGAAATGTCCTTGTTCCCTAGACTTTGTTGATGTGTGTATCTTAACCAAACGTCAACGTACCATATCTGAGATTCTATCTTTATAATAAAAAATAATGATCAAAATTCGTTCGTATAACAAATAATAATCACCAAACACAGAATTGGAGTTCATCTTTCTTCTTCTTTAGTTAAAATGTATTATTGTTCTCCAACTATTCCAAGTATCATTTTAATTGGATTGTTGTATCAATACAACACAATACAATCCAGGTATTTGTAAAACTCGAGCTGTCACTTGATTCGTTGTCCAGGGCGGGTGAGCTACCCCCCGGTAGACAGGCGGCCCCCCCGGGGGGTGGGGACCATTCGTCAGCTCTCTCAGAAATGTTTTCATTTTTATTTCATAAATAAAGAGTGGAATTCCGCCTGGGCGCGTAATGAGGGAGCCCGGAGGAGTGCCGAGGGGGGCTAACTGGACTGCGCGGCGAGGCACGGGGGAAGGGTGCGATTTATTCCTTTAGAATATAACGTTTAGTGCATTTTTATTCGCATTTGTGGTAATAGTTTTCTTCAAAGTTGAGGAGATGAATCGTTATTGCCTTTTCTGACGTGTTGAAGGTTTTCATAATTATAAATATTTTGGGGTTTAATGACATACATAGTACCATCCATACCTAAAATAAACTTTAGCTCAGTGTAAATAGACATCATCATCCTCTAAAACTTTTCCCAACACAGTTGGGGTTGGCTTTCTGGTCTAACTGTGATACAGTTGAATTATCTGTGAAGCGATATCGAAATTCTGTAGTTAAACTAGTCGAACTCTTGAGGACTCCAACTACCCTTACCGACTACCATAAATGTTCATATTCCAACCCGGATCAACGTCATAACGTGCTCACTGAGGCATCCAGACCAATATGAATAGGCATATAGAAGTATTTGCATCGAGCGAGTATCGAACCCGTGTCATAGCAGTGAAATGCCAGGTACCGTTCTTGAAAGTTATACGAGAGAAACCACGAGATTCAATATACTTTTTCATAGTTGTCCCAACCTCCATAGGTCCCTTTCCCTTGACTGGCGGTGTAATAGTTATGTTAGAATGATAATATCCGGCCTCAGATGCAACCGCTAAAATGAAAAAAATTCTCCAATTTAACTCCAAATTCGAAATATTTTTTTTTGAAGCAATAAATACATAATTGTACGACATAATATATGTCCAAAACAAGCCCAAGAATGAGCTCATGAATATCCGTGACTTTGATCAGTCGGAGTGAGGAGGTTCACATGTGACGGGGGCGGGCCCAACCCGCTGTAATTGCATTATAATTATTTATTTATGTTTATTTTTAAAGTCAAGTATTTTTGAGATCCGCTTTCCTACTCTTTACGTTAACTTATGGAGGCTTTTATGGGAACGACTGCCGTCTAACCTCCCTGCCCCGAAAGGAAAACTGTTAATTAGCAAGTGGTACACTAGCGTGTGAGGTTATCTTGGGCTCCAACGACCTCTGCGGGGCCTCCAAGAAATAGATCAATCAAACAGAATAACAAAAACAAACGCAATAAATCGGACAATCAGACATATTACCGCGCGTCCCCGAGTCCCCGGGCGCGTCCACTGTCCGCCATGAATACATCTGCTACGCACCGCTACGCGCGCTCTACGCCGCTACACGTGCTACGAGCCACTCGCCCCCACTACACGATTGTAATAATTTTATTGCCACGCGGGGTATGACTCAATTTTGTTTTATTTTATACACTCACACTTGTATGTCCTCGAAAAGGTTGGACAGGGGTGCTATATTTTTTGACTTTATGTAATAAGATGTGAAAAAATGTCATGTACAATTTAGATCGAGCCCTTGTACATTATGTAACCAATAAAAAAGCAGTTCACATTTTTGTAGAATGTTAGTAAGATAAACTCACGCCTATATCCCCGAAGGGGTAGGCAGAGGAGCTAGCATCCACATTTCGCCAGTTTATGTTTAGGTCCCAATAGGTGGCGAGCTTATTGCCATTAACTGGACACTTATAAACCTGCGATAAATACACACATAACTTCGAAAAGCATCGAAAAGTCATTGGTGTGTGCCATGGTAAAACCTGGGATCGATCCCGAGACCTCGTCTCAGTCCATTATTTATACCACTAGGCTACCGCGGTTATAAAATGTTAGTAGTTATTAAAATCTTAGAAATTTAGTTTCGTATGCGAGTATATAGAAAAATTGAAGTCCTAAAAATCAGTAACGGTAACAGTCACCAGGACTGCAGTGAATGAGTTTCCCGAGCGTCAATCCCCGTTGCAACCAGAGCTTACATTTTGCAACTTATCCTCTCCTCTCTTCCGTATGTTTCAATGATCAGAACATATTCAGAAAATAATAGCCTTTCACAAACCCTTTATATGAAATGACTTCAATTCCTGATACAAATATTGAATAAATTTAAATGCTCCCATAACTAAACTACAAATATTGTCCCTTCAAAATCGTTCACTGAGAAAATATGATATTCCCATTACAACAACCCCATTGTAAGTTTTGAATGGAAAATGCAAAGTCCCCACAGGCGCGGGGCCCCGCGGCGGCGGCGACGCGATTAGGTTGTAAACAAGTCGTGACATTCCACCAAGTGTTTAAAGCCGTGCTCTCGAGCAGCGCCCAGAGCCGAGAGGCTCCGAGGGTAAAAGGGCAAAGTAATTGGTGTCGAGTGCGTCAGGGGCGAGGTGGGCCCTCCGACATATTGCAAACATATTCTCCGCTTGAAATTTATTGTAAATCGCGGCGGGAGGGGATTTGAATTCGGCCCCTCGCACTGTCAATAAACTGAATGGACTTTGGAAATTCGCTACATTCGCTCCGTGTTTGTGTTTGCTGCCTTCGCTTTTTCTGTTCTTGCGAAAAAAACCTCCCGCTGCCCTCCCCACCTCTCCCCCCGCCACGCGCTTCCGATTTTATTTATCTAAGGTTTTCCATTCCGTCGTAATTGTGTGAGTTGCGAGCTCGATTGTTGCTAAAGCGAATATTTATTTGGGCTCCAGTTTGCTTTCCATTTGCGCGCCGTGCCTACGTGTGTATGTGTCTGTGTGTCGTTGTGTCTGTGTCCGGCGGGCACGGCCGCGCGGTTCGCTCACTTTTAGCGGCATTGTGCCACAAATTGAATTTGCGGGGTCTCAAATCAAATGTTGTCGTAAGAAATGACTTGTCGCCGCCGACTGACACTATCAAAAAATTGATCGACCGCCGCCCGCCATATAGCTAGCTAGCCGATGCTGCTACATGAATGTATAATTACAATAAACACATTATACATGCCTAGTAGGTACATCACGATGGTGTATACACATAGTTGGTATCGCCATAATTAGGTAGTGTTTGTACAATGGCAGCGGCGGCATCGCGCGGTTGTCATAGACTCGTAAATCTAAACGGCGCACACGCCAATAACATTAGTACAATGAAACGCGGCGTGCAATCAGCATTAGCCGGAATATATTTCGCGTAAATCTTTCACGGCAGCTTTTATGTATCTCGTAAAAAACGGGCAAGTGTCCGCCGAGTGAGCTATAAATATGCTCGTAAAGCGAGCGGCCGAGCGGCGCGCGACGCCCGGTGGAACATTGTGAGCTAGGCTATGTCCTACTGAAATAAGTAATACCGTTAATTTGTGCCTTCATTTGCATGTCTCTCATCTGCAGGCCGCGCAGTATCACTTTATCTTCAATGTAGCTATTATAAGTATAAAAAGGGATGGATAGGCTATACTGGATGAGGAAACAAGAAAATTATGATCTGATTTCTGAGAATATAACACAAATTGTCTAAAAATATATATAAGAATTAAAACTATAGTTGGACATACTCAGTGATAATACGCTTCTGAGCCCCCCTTCGAGCGCGTTGAGGCGTGAGTATATGTCATTGGCACGTTCATTAGCACTTTTTTATTCTAAAGGCCAGAAGTGACGACCACGTGTACATTTATAAATTCACGAAAAAGTTCAATGAACAGAAGTCCTTGTTGCACAGATTTCAGTCAATTATTCGCTAATCTCATTCAAAACAGGGTGATCTATTCTCACAGGTCGTTGACCCCACGCACTATTGACCCACTCACCTTGACGTAAACAGACAGATACACATATTTTCCTCGATTGGATATTAAGGAAAGTTTACCTAATAACCACATTAAACAAAGAATCGTACATGTTATTTCAATATTATTTCACGAAAATGATTTTACGGTTTAATAAAAAATGCAATAACAATTGTGGCGAAATACATAAATAAATATAATTGATGTGAGAAAAAAGAACATTTGCAGTGAATGCGTGGGGACGGTAAATACATTACATACACAATACAAAGAAGATACAGATCAACTGAATTCGCTGGATATCTGATGTTATATTATAATGCTTAACATAGACTAATTTTGGTGTCCGTGTTTCGCCCAAAAAATTAAAACTCGAATCACTCACACACAAACAAACACACGAACTCACCAGTGGGATGACTGAAATAGCGTTCTAATTAATACTTTACACCATAATTTATTTATTTGTGTTTTTAACTTACAGGAGACATGATGACCCATATGGTGACGAGACCAGCTGTATGGTCGGCCCTGGACGAAAAACTCACCTTGTAACGAACTGCATTCCCGACAAGAGTGAAGAAAAGCAAAGAAATCCTGTTAGGTAAACAAAGTGCCATTTTAACTCAATGGCACTTCATGGTCAGCTTTTTTATACCACTCAGGTGACAGACAAGCATATTGCCCACCTGATGGATATTAGTTACCGTGACGTATGGACGTATTTTACGTAGCTTACACCTTCTACTTTGCATTGACTTATACGGCTTGCAGTGAATACCATCTGACATGTGTGAGGAGCGCGTGCTCCAAAACCCCAGATGTGTTGGCTTGCAAGGGAGGTTGGCTTGGCCTGCAGAAGTTTTGTTGATGCCCCATACACCCATATCATAGTTATAGACGGAATTTATTAATAGCTATTGGAGAGTTTCACTATTCAAGCCCCTAGCTCTACGTTGGTGTCAAAATAATGCAGCTTTTTTTTTATAACACTTAGGTGGCAGACAAGCACACGGCCCACCTGATGGGGTGTGGTTACCGTGGCCTATGGATGTGTGCAACACCAGGGGGCGTCACTCGTGCTGCTGACCCTAAAGAAACCTCCTGATGCCCCTTTTGAAGAACCCCATATTGTAGGCGCATAGGGATACCGCCAAGCTGAGTGCCACCATTGTAACATTAGTTAGTGTCTGTAATGGTGACCCTCTTTCCCGAGACGTTGCCTTTAGCTTACCATCAGTCGAGGTGAAGTCAAGTAGGTGTATCCTAGATAAAAAAATACCGCACAGTGCGTACCGTCTCAGGTTGTAATTGAATTTCTGGCTACGGCGAGCGGGACGATGATAGAATGTTGCTGTGGGCATCATGTCAAACAATTCATCTGAGCACAAACCGTTGCTTTTATCGTACACACATGATTTCAAGTAGAGGTACATCAATAAATTTCTTATATCGGTGTATAATGGAGGTCGTATCGCAATAGCGCAGATCATAGGCGGTTAGCGTCGATGGCATTGGTTCAATCACAGTAAGCAGGGTCTGCGGACATAACCGCGCGGCGGCGCGAGCGATATCATATCGTTACACTAAACTTCGCTCGACAACACCACACTATACACTGGGGGAGGGAATCGGGCGATGTGGCATTTTGATTAAAAAAATAAAGACCTCATATTTTCGAAAATAAGTTCAATTAAGCGTTAATTAACCTTCACATGTATCTAACCGACTAACTATTTATGTGAACTAGCAGTCGATTTTATTCAAGATGTAGTACTTTTGCATCGTTTTGAAACTTTCTAAGAAAATTTAACTAGAAAGGAATGAAATAGGTTAGTTTTGAAAAATACTTTTTGGTGCTATAGACGTTACTTGCACAGAGAATTATATTTCTAACATGTTGACATAATGTTATTAAACTTCAAGTAAACTTCAAAAATAGTTTACAATACTCGTGTGTTTCTCAAAAAAATTATAAAATGAATTAGATTGAGCCATAACTACGAAAACATTTCGAATATAATATGAACAACAATAAATAAAAATAAGGATAATGAAACAGGTAATCAGTTTGAACTGTAGATCTGGGTCAGAGAAGGTGGGAGAGTATGCCGCATCAACGTTGTCTAGATTCCGACATGAGTGACGCGATTGAACGCGATTCTCTCTAAGACAAAGTGTGTTATTTCTCGCGGGATCCCTCTAAGGGAGGGCCACCTCTGAGGGGGAGGGGACAGGAGCGCTACGTACTATGTAGTAATATTTTTACGAGCAGTTTTTATTGTCGTCGCGCGCGATAAATTTGTCATCGCCGCCTCACCCCGCACTGCATGCGCCGCGCCCCTCGCGCTACTGGCTGGTTCGATGTTCAGATAGTGCAACCGAATCCTTTAATAAAAACAGTATTCAAATATTGATCCTCTATCTGTTATAATAAAAACAGTAACATATTATATCGGCGTTATGACCAATAAATGTTCACAGTTTGGCAGCACACCTATTGTATTAATGATGCTTTATGTAGGTTACTTTACTACAAGAGTTCAATAACGGATATGGCCTAAATTAATAAATACAAAAATATATCAAAACACTACATAATTAACATCCAGATATTTTCTTAAATTCAGCATCCAGATAATAGTATTCTCTGTCAAACCTAACAATTTTTAAGCCTCAACCACAGCATTATGTGATATCTGATTGATGATGATTGATATTGATTTTAGGGTCGGCAGCGCGAGTGTGGCTTCTCTGGTGTTACACACGTCCATAGGCCACGGTAACCACTTTCCGTCAGGTGGGCCGTGTGCTTGTCTGCCACCTAAGTGGTATAAAAAAAACATCTACGTTTTTGTACATTATGTTTTCGGACCTGGGGACGAAGACACTCCTCCGACAATATCGCCCTCAGTTGTTTGAAGGAATAGGGACGCATTATCGCAAAAATGCGTGCGATATTATCGACCGATAATATCGTTACTGTGTAGTTGCTTCACATAAAATTTCTTAAACGCATAACACTTTTTATCCGACATGAGATTCTAACCTGGGACACCATACGCAGTCATACACTATAGTGATTTATTTCATGCCATCCGTACAGTCGTAGGTTATAGGAATAATAGGGCAGCAGGGCATACACATCTCATTGCGTTTATCAGCGCTGATCACCTCTTCCAAGTGTAATGGTAGTTACATTGGAAGAGTTTTGTGCAATTTTGCCATCTTATTGAAGATAATGGAATGCATCAAAAACGCGCATTCCACATGCATCCCCTACGACAATCCCCAGGGACACAGCGCCACTTGCGTTCCGCGGCCCTCCCTCAGGCGACATCAACATGACAACCGTTACAAGCATAATGTGTCTTTACTCCTGAACTCAAATAATACATTACATTCCCTCAGTTCTCACTATTTCTATACGGGAATTCGTCCTTAAAATATTAACAGGCAAGCACACGGCTCACCTGATGAAAAGTGGTAGCCGTGGCCTATGGGCGTGTGCAACATCAGGTCAAACTGGTGCTGCCGACCCAGTCAAACATGAGTTTCTATACCGTCCGTGCAGAAGACAAAGCAGGGCAAGACTTAGGTCTACCCTCAAACAGCATAAAAACTCTCCTGTGTGATCTGGAAACCTAGTAAGGTGAAATCACCGCCGGGAACACAACACGAGGTTATTATGGCCAAGGTATTCTGTAGGGTGTGGTTACTCCCCCAGTGGGTTAGGTCCGTTCTGCTCAAGCCGAGGTTGAACTACACCCCGAGTATTTTAATAAATTCTTTTTATTTTTTGCTGACACAGTGACTCGGACACAGAGCCAAAAGGAAGTCATTTCTCAAGGCTGCCCATTGTTCACTGGTCCTTAAATCTTGGTGAGCACCTTTTTTTTTACTCCCTGTATGGGTCTATCTTCATCCATCCACGTTCAGTGATATCCGAGTTACGTTCAAAGTTTACACTTTGGAATATGAAGTCCGCTTGCTTGGGCTTTCTTTTGTGAGTGACTGCTCTCTGACCTGGGGAAAAACCTGCATCAAAGCCTTGTTCATTTATCAGCAAGTGTACACCTGCTCATAGGTAAGCTTGATTTTGGCCCTGAATATCTTGATCTACTTATATATTGGTTTCAAAATCAAGTAGTTAATACTGTGAGCTATAAACTGTCATTCACCTAACCATTTTTTTTAATTCTCTGTATTTGGGTATACGCATGAGTCAGCAGTTGACGCGCTTAGTTGTTGCAGCCCCAACAAGGACGCCATGGGCCCTGTGGACGATCTCGACATTGCTTTCGACGAGTGCTGCATCCCGTGGTACAGCCATAAAAGGCAATACGTCACCGATGACACCGACCTTGATATGAACGCAAGAGGGTTCCAAATTGGCTTTGTGCATAGAGAAGATGGAACTGACTTCCTCAGCACTGGATATAGTAACAGCGATTCCAGAGACAAATCTGAAGACACCCGTATAAGTTATGATTCTACAGGAGATTATAGCGCACCAGTGAAAAGTTACGTCGCACCTGGAAAAGACGATTATATACAAAAATCATCGTCATCTACAACAATTTATGATTCAACAAAAGCTAATGGTACGTCTGGAGGTGGTATCTTTTCATTCATGAAGAGTTCCGTAGCATCTGGAAACGATGGCAATGTGCAGAGAAACGGTGCAGCCGGAGGTGGTATGTTTTCATTCATGAAGAGTTCCAGCACATCCGTAAACGACGGTTATGCGCAGAGTAACGACGCCTCCGGAGGTGGTATGTTTTCATTCATGAAGAGTTCCAGCACATCCGGAAACGACGGCAATGCGCAGAGGAACGACACCTCCGGAGGTGGTATGTTTTCATTCTTGAAGAGTTCCGGCACATCCCGAAACGACGACAATGCGCAGAGTAACGACACTACCAGAGGTGGTATATTTTCATTCATGAAGAGTTCCGGAAATGCTGACAAGGTAGATCAATCAACATCATCATCATCAATCTATAACTTACCAACTTCCGGCGGTGGTATCTTTTCATTCGGTTATGGCACATCTAAAAAAGATGAAATTACTTCAGCCAGTGATAAATCTGTGACTGCTGACTCCAGGCGAGATTATGTTTTACCAGCGAAAAGTTCTATTGCGTCGGGAAAAGACGACGATGTCGTGCCCGGTGGTTTCTTTTCATTCACGAGTGATACCAGCCCATGTGAGAAAATAGAAATTACATCGAAAAAGCTATCACGTAAGAGCAGTCAAGACAGCTGCAGCTCCTGTTCTGATGACGCCAGTAGTACTGTATGTGACTCATCAGAGGACCTCTTCCTATGATTGGTTTTTGATACAGCTGGCGATACATGATTCAGTTTGTCGACGGTTACGGGAACAGCACTTCTAACAATCTGTTTAAGACGCACTCGCTGTTCATTCACTGTTTCTATTTAAATAATGTTAGTGTAGAAGTTTAATAAAGAAAACATTACCCCTTAATCTTTTTAATTTTTTTATTAGCTGAAAATTTAGTAATGAAAATTATGTAACTGATAAGAAAATGGCGTATAAGTGTAATACAACCTTCGTGTTGGTAGCTACTTTTAAAGTGTTTAATGTTATATTCAAAAGGCAGTTGGTAGAATAGTATGAATTCATGTCAAAAATGGCTTTGACAGTTTGTATACTGATGGCGGTTGTGGCAGTGGTGGACTGGGTACGAAAGGCAGAGTATTTCCGTCACACTGAGCAGTCTAGAGGAAGTACTTCCGCCCTACAGAATACCGCGGTCATAATAACCTCGTGTTGTGTTCCCGGCAGTGAGCCAGAGCTCACTGGAAAGTTTTTGTGCGGTCAGTGGGAAGACCAAAGGCTTATCTTGCTTTGTCTTTTGCACTGACGGCACAAGAACTAACTGTGCTTACAGAGTCAGCAGCGTATACAAGTGGTATTAAAAAAAATATTGGCCTAGGTCCAGCAAGGCACTGCGATAGGCTAATTGATTGATGATACTGAGGCATACATTAATATAGCCTCCGAAGGGATAGAGGTATGAACATCTACATTACGTATATTATTGCCAGACTAAGATATCAATTGGGTACTTTAAATCACTTCAGCTATTTTGCGCGAGAGAGTAAAAAACGTTCGTGAAATGGAAACTTATCGTGATTTGAAATGGTTATTTTCATTTAACACCCCGCTCATCGTTAGCTTAGATGTAGTGAAGATCAAGGGGTTTCGTTCGTAAAAAACACACAAGTATAGAACAGTGCTGACGTAACCCAGGGATACGACATGACGTAACTCAACAGAACTATAGTTAGATAATTTAAAATTTATTTACCTGCTTGTTGTTTTTTAAGAATTTAAGGTAGGTCCGGTGAGCATTAGTCCTTGAAAAGGTCTGTCGCGGGTTCAAAACCATAAAGTTTGTTTGATTACCTTACAATTGAATCGATTCGGAGCCCGTCACCGACAGGTGGACGTGGCGTGACGCGAGCCGATAACCGATAACGGCTGCAAATATTGACGAACGTAATATATTAATAAGTTATACCACGATTTGCACCTCCTTTGTGTACTCGATTGATATTTTAATGGAGTGTTTGAGTATACAAATGTTAAATGGTTTTTCCCTAGAATCATATAGTCGTGTTATACAGGGTGAGCTACTTGCGTCTGTAGAATATACCACCTCTTTCTAGGTGCATCGAAATAACTGGACCAACAGGGCGTAATAAGTCTAACAAGTGAGGGTATGAACTAACCCACACAACCTGCTTACTCGTGGTCAAGTTCCGTAAGATCGGGGGTCTTGGCTTCATCGTCCAGGCAACTTTTAGATCACATCGGCTTTCAGAACCGTATGAATTTGGTTGGTTTGGGAGTTACGATGCCCCAGTTGTACACACAAATACAGATGCTAAACTTATTACACCTCTCTTTTTGCGAAGAAATGTTAACTAATATCCTATTAGCTATATTTAGGAAACATTCCCCTCTACCGCGTGGAAAGTGGAAATGCTTGAAGTTATCAACAGATAGTTAATTACTTATGTGCGCTTATTGTTTAACTTATTAGTTGTAAGTACTTCAGTACAATATGCACTCACCTCGCACTTCGCAGACCGTCGCAATGAACGATTGCGCAGGTTGTTGCACTTTGCACTGGCCTTAATTTGTACACATCATACAGTTAATTGCGTTTATATTAAATTAGGTACATAGTGTGAGAAAAATATTACCTAGTTTCGTTTATGAGTATCTATAAAGCTGTTCCATCTCTTTCAAACTTAAGGATAAGTGCCTAAAAATTTAGTTACAAGAATGACCTGAACATACATTCATACCGAGTCGTAAAAAGACAATTTGATTCATAATATCTTCAATGTTCGGTATCCTTGGTTAACAACAAAACTGCTAAAACACGTCGAATCAAATACCTAAGAAAACTATAGGAAAATCACAACCATAATTGTTTTGCATTATAGGTTTTATATAATTAAGTATTCAATATTGGAGTTAAGCGTTACGCTTTTCATCTCAATAGCTTTTTCTTAATTAAACCGTTCTCTGTGGTCTTCAGTTCAGCGCTTAATTTCTTTGTAGTGCTGTCGTGGATTGTCTTCAGTGGGTTTCTCATCTCATATTAAACAAAAATTCTCCAAGAGCTTACAGTCTCACACTTTTGGCTTCCAAATGAAACCCAGACGAAAGGCAACATAAGAATTAGGTTATTGGCTATCATTTCTCAGCTAGTTTTCATTTAGAATTTTTCAATATGCCTACCGTGTCTCTTAGTTTATGGCCCCTAAAGCATCATTAGAAACCATTGGTGCCCAAGGTGGCGAGCGCCAACGCTTGATAAGCCAATTTATTCAGAGTGGTGACCCACATTAAACCTGGAGTTAGTGTCCTCCTGCATGATAATGATTGGCACAGTTCGTGGTTGTGTGTGTGTGGATGCGCCCGCGCCGCTTTCGAGCTGTTTGCTTACGATAACTTTCTCGATATCGCCTTATCGACCAACAGGCAAATATCGCCTATCTTGGCCATAGCATAGAACGTAACGTTTACGGGGCGCGTTTAATATTTACAGAATTATTTAAATTGTTCAAAAGTTGAACAGTAACACCAATATTATATAACAATCATTATTAACAATAAAAAAACAAAATGGCGATATGGTTAATGGTGTAAATGGTTAAAATTTTCTGCAACGAGGAAACTAGTGATAAAAACATATAACATCATTTTATGCGCTATCGGGAAAGGACAGGTAATTAAGAACATCAGTTGAAAATGGTGGATATCTACTTAGATTCTTGTACCTGGTCAAAAATGGGGTAGGTTACTTACTCGCCCTCCGCAGATACATGTGGTGTGGTGTGTACGTGGTCGCGTTTAATTCGCTTAAAATTTGATTTTATGAAAATAACCAAATATATAGGTTTTTATATAGATATTTAACTGTCCGTGACATATCGTGGTACCTACCGGAAACGGAATGTTGATGACATCTTGTGTATACTGGAGGGGGGTGAGAATGTCGTACAACAATACGTGCCCAGTTCAACATTACGACGAAATGGAAAAGGAAAGACTTGCTTACTGACCGTGCATATAGTTTATGTGATGAGGAACATTTACAAGAAGAATTGAATCACATAAGCGGCGTCGGACCACCCAGACTGGCCACAAATAAACCCCGGAACTGAAAGGTGGAAAGACAGCCAGTCTTTTTACCCTACATCAAAGGAGTGACAGATAAGATCGTTAACATCCTGAAGAAGGTTTCAGTCAAAACTATCTACTCTAACTATCTAACTATCACTCCTTTTAAAAAGCTGTCGCAATGACTGCGCTCACCCAAAGATGGCTCTCTACTGGACAGGCCGGGAGTGTACAAGATTGACTGTAGCTGTGGCAGTTCCTATATAGGACAAACAAAAAGAACTGTTACATGCCGAATCAAGGAACACATCAGGGCAGTCAAAAACAATGAACCGCATAAATCTGCAATCGCTCAACATTTATTGGAGTCCGGTACGAACCACTGGATGATCGAGTTACATTGTTCCTTATTTGGTATTATTTGGTGTTATGATGCGTCCATTTATTATGAATGGCACGACAATACTAGTTACATTTTCCATGCACTTATATTATATACTATACAGAATACATAGGTCGGCACAACATAACCCTCAGATGCTCACGACAGAACGCCACTATATACCAAGACTGGTTAGGGAAGTGATTGAAATCAAAAAGTATAAAAAATACAATCGTTTCGGCAGTTGATGGGTATCAACTGCCGAACGTCTGGCCATCCAGTGGACCGTTTATAGAAAAACAACCGGGAACAAGCCAAAACAAAATCGCGAGTGGATACAGTAAGCATCGTGTGTCATGTACGTGATCGAGATCGGGTTCGAGTTTGTAGTGAGAATGAAACCAGTAGTAGTGCAGATACGCGTAGGAAAAGAACTCGAAAGAGGGTAGATCGATATATTTACTCCTAAGAAACATTTTCTCTGTTCACCACCAATAATCCAGTTCCTCCGTGATCATGGTGCTTGCAACAGCGCCGAAATATCGGAAACTCGAAACAATGCAACATAGTATTTTCTCGATTATATTGATACAAATATTTTTTATAATTGGTTAAACGCACGAAATGTATATTTGAATTTAGTGGAACTAAAAACTATCAAAAGTTTTGTAGATGCAAATTACAAGTAGAAAATGGACTACACAATGACTTGCGCGATATATTTTGCTCGTTTAAATGATGTGCGTGTGACAATTTACGTGCTATTTCGTTAATCGCCGGCTCCGATGCGCTCGCGCCGACTCACACGCACTTAGTTTGACCGCGACCGCACCTGTGCTGAGTGACTCAACTAGTGTGCTTCTCTTGTGTTCCTCCTACTGAGTGACTTAATAAGGGACTTTTGGTGTCTTCCTGTCTGCAGTTGTTCCGAGGAGCTCGCTGAGCGGCTGCAGTGCTATGGATTTGAGTCAGGTAGGATTTGTTTGTTATAGGATAAGTTTTCTCACACATCCAACTGTTTTCTGCTTTTGTTTTTGAAGGGCGTAGGGAGACAACTGTCGGTACTCAGATATAGACGTACATGTATGTTCTTACAGTCGTTGTAATCTGTTAAACCAAATATGGGATGTGTTTGTTTCAAGAAGATAGTGTATTTACTTATAACCCATGACTGCGACATAATTTTGAAAGTCTTTTGGTTTGTTTTCTCTTATATTCTGATGATAGGCATAGAAGGGGTATTAATGAGTGTAGTCATAGGTCTCAGAAGTAGCATTTGAGAGTGTGCACAGTAGACAAGCTTGCAAGATATCTGAGTGCATTTTATTGTCCGGTTCTCTGCCTCTCTCTGGCAGTAAATGTTATGTAATTTTATCATTCACAAACGTTTTGTTTATGCTTTAATGATTTACGAATTATTTTATTTCCGCTTGCCATCGTCCATTGTCTAGTAATTGCTTTTCATCACGAGCTTATTATTATATCCTAGTAACTTAAGAAATAGCTGCTTATTCAATTGCTATTAATTATCATTTTACAAATAAATAATAACTATAAGTAAGAAATGAAAGGATTAAATTAATTTACACTTGATTTATAATTTTATTGTAATCACTATAGACTGTTTGTTACGTTATTTTAATGATTTGTTATTGATTTATGACTATACCGAGTGCCCCGTACTCGTAGCGTGTCTCCTACCGATAACACCCATTATGACAGCAGTATTTTGATTGGTTCGTGAATAATTTGAGTACATTTGTCGACAGCTGTAGCCATAATGACCAAAAAGCATGCAAATGTCAACAGAACACTGCGTTTTTTGAAACTGAACCCTAAATATGAATAGTTCACATGAATAGTTCGTAACATATAATTACTTTTAGTCGTGTATACCTTTGCATTATCAAATGCTATAAATAATCAAATATAATGAAACACTTACTCAAGGTGCTAACAAAGTGTTATTTAATTTAGAAATACCTTTCGTTATGTTTTCTAAGTAATTAAAAAAGAAATGTAATGAAAATTGCCTAAGCGAGATTTTTATGATTTTTTGAGTATCACCATTTGAGGACTTTTATAAGAGTTATTAATTTTATAAGTATGACTTCATTCACTTACGATTCAACTTTATATAACAAATATTTCTGTTGAAAATCATAGTTATTGAAAGAATGCTATAAAGCGCCTTCATTCGTTTTAACTAGAATTTGTAAGCAAACAGTTAAATCATCTCATCGCAGCCGTAGAGAATTTACTGCCTATAAAATGCAATGATTTGTAAAAAGTTGACGTCATTTAAAACAAATAACTGACGCACAGATAGTCACTAGAACGTGAGAGGGAATGTGCGCTATGCATGGGATGTGGATGTACGTTAACGCTGAAATAGTGAAGGTCATCATGAATTATTATAATCATCATCAGTTAGCCTGTCGCACTCCACTGCTGGACATAGACGTCTCTCTATGATGGGATGCATTAACCTACTGCTTCCAAGCTGACCAAACGTTGGGGTTGGTACAGTTTTATTTAGAGTTTTCTTTCTTTGGCTGTGACATTATCTGCATATTTTCCGTTAGTCGCCTCTTATGACACTCTTCGGACGATATGGGGTGGTGATTTTTTTTTTATACCACTTTGGTGGCAGACAAGCACACGGCCCACCTGATGGAAAGTGCCGTGGCCTACGGACGTTTGTAACACCAGAGGAGTCACAGTCGCGCTGCCAACCCTGTATGTACAGAGTTTCTGTGCCGTCACTGGAGAAGACAAAGCAAGACAAGCCTTTAGTCTTCCCACTGACAGCACAAATTCTCCAGTGAGGTCTGGCTACCCTACTTACCGCTGGGAACACAACACGATGTTATTATAGCCGCGGTTTTCTGTAGGGCAGAGGTACTTCCCCAGTCGGACTGCTCATTTGGTCGGAAATACCGCCGTGTCCTAACCTCCTGTGATATTACTACTAAATAAAATATACATGTTCTTTACCTATCATACATATTGAAAGCACACTGCTATGCGGTAAGATGAAAAAAAAATGATGACATGAGTTATTTGTCACTCGCGCAGTTCATTGATTCGCTGGAAATCAATGAGTGTGCTCATGAGTCCGTGTTTCTTGTACATAGATGAAGGTATCTGCATACATTGGCGATTGTGATAAGTGTAATAATCCTTAGAAATGATTGAATAAATAAATGTTTATGTAAATAGATTACTTATAACAAGAATAACATTCATTATTGACATTGAGATATAGTTACTGCTTGTTCGGTCTCCGTTTATTTACGTTACATACAAAAAAAAATGTATTTTTTTATTCGGTATTCAAGATAATTCAGATTAATTTAAGTAGTACTGTGTAGTTATCCTGTGCCATATTAGGCTAGGTAGTAACAAAAGTAAAGATAGTGTTTAGTTCAGTTTTGAGAGCAAATTATCATTTCAGGGAGAGACTGAAACTCGAGGATGTTTTCGATATCAGATTTGCTAATGGGAGATACGCAGTGGATTTTTTTTATACCACTTAGGTGGCAGACAAGTACACGGCCCACCTGATGGAAGGTGGTCACCGTGGCCTATTGACGCGTGCAAAACCAAGAGAGTCACACTGATACATATTTATTGGTGTAACTGCCTGAAGTCATCTACTTGTAGACTTATTGCATATTTTTAATACAATTATTGTTAAGAATAATGTTTTTCTTGAAATAACAGAGAAAAATAGAAAAAATATCGTTGGATTTGCGCTTAGCAACATATGCATTTTATTAATAAACGTAAATTTTCTAAAGTAAACTATATGTGCATTCAGTATTTAAGCTATGTCAAATTTTATTGCAATCTAGCACTAACAATAGCCTTTTCGAGGAATATTACAGAGATACTTATTTATACATGAACTTTCGCAATTATTATGCCATTAGTAGAATGTCGGACACTTGATAGTTTTAAGAAAAAGACTTTCAATATTGACACTACCCAATACCCAACACACGTTGTCACTTCGCCTACTCACGGTGAATTTTATTAATGAAAGTAATTACAATTAATTCGAATTAAATAAGGTCATCATGTTTTACCCAATAAATTTGGTGAAAACTCGGTTAATTGGTGAAATCTGGATTTATATATTGGAGATATACTTCCCTATGCTATCAATTGGATAGTTCGCAGTACTCGTGACGCCTCTATAATATGAATAAATTACTGATAGCTTATCAGTGGGGGGACACACCCAACTAGTTACCACTTATAATTTTGTACTGATTTCTAAAATTAATATCTTAATCGTTTTATCAACGAAACAACCATTCATTGTCAATCTATTTTATTGATTAGCTTAGCGTGTACCACGATTGAGTAGGTACACATGTCGCGTCGCGTTTAGAGGCGTAGTTCACTACATAAGAAATCGTGTTATATGAAAAAGACCTCTATCTATAGATACATTTAAAAACTAAATTATCTAAATACAAATCGTTACAGCAGTTGTTATTTTTAAACTATCGCGGTGTGAATTCATAATTATACAAGGTATTGGGACTTCTCGCGAATTAAATGATGGAAGGAATGGAAAATTAAGTCGTGGGGTGCTGTTACACATCCGAAACGTCGGCAGAACTATTTCTGCTTACTATTAAGTTCCATGATTTAATTCGCGAGAAGTCCCGATACCTAGTATAATAAACAAAGGTTAAGTAGTTACAGCAGTTTCCAAGATATTACCTTACCTTTATAGTTACAAATAATATAATAGACTAGCTGACCCGGCGAACTTCGTACCGCCTTAGCGTAAATTTTTAAAATATGCAAAATTAAATGTATATTTTTCAATCTTTCTGAGAGATTTTCTTAATATTTTTTTCCGTAAGAACCTTGTACAGAGTATTAGAAAACTACAAAAAAAAATCAGCCAAATCGGTCAAACCGTTTTCATGCGATGTCGTGACAGCGGAAAACGGGTTTCATTTTTATATATATATAGATAATATTGTTTTTCTGAGTACAAATGCAGGTTCTATTCACACCGTGGGATAGGAAGTAAGTTTATTGCTTTGCCTACAGAATCAGAAAACATGTGCGGTTGGCAGGGTAGGGTTTTCAGACTCTGTACCTACCAGAATTTTTGTGACCATTATTAATCGACAATTTTCAAACCTAACCTTCCAAGTAATTTTAGAATTTACAAAAAAACAGGTAACGATGAAAACTAAAGCTTGAATTAATCAGTCATTAAAATTATTCACGTTCCGAGGCGCGCGAGGCGAGAGCGTCGCACGCGCAGGTGTGTGCGTGACCCACATTGCACATGTTTTTTTCAAAGCACGCCAAGCACCTGACGTTATCGATATTTATTCAGTCGATAAGTTAATATCGTGAATATTGATGCCGCATTCGCCAACTTGTGCAAATCCTTACGAAAGTGAATCGATATTTGCTTACCGATAAGGCCGTCTCTTGCGGCGGCCGTTGCGAAATATAGGTCGACTTGTTGTTGTGACTTGTTTATTGTTCAAATAAATCAGGTGTGAACGATGGATATCATTATATATAGGTATATGGTTACACACGTTTCTAGATGCAAAGGGCTAAGCACTTTCAGGTGTATATTCTTCGTATGATCTGTGAATTGTTTCCTTAAAGAGACTGATGCTATACTATGTGTGATGCGATTACGCATCCTGAGATACAGAGCGCATAGAATTTCTGAACCAGTAGGTTGATATCGTAGGTTCAAAAACAAAACGGTACTAGTGCTATTAACTAAGAAAATTGATCATAAAAATAACCGGGGGACTTTTCGCACGATAAAAAAAAAATGCCATTAACTAAGAAAATAGATCAGAAACGATTTCTTATTTAGTGATTCTCCTGTCAAATATTTTTTTCATTTGAACCCTTTATATGCTTAGTTTTAGTCTTACTACTTTATTTTTACGTGCGAAAAATCTCCGCGGATACCCACCCACCGGCGGAGCCAGTAGGATAGATTATGTCGAACTTGTGCCTTGCGATCCTTCTTCGTTCCCGCTGCTGCTCCCGTCCCTTAGTCTTGCTACTGTTGATATGATCCATATATTATGAAACCACATGACTAATCGACGCTTCCTGTGACCATAAGGCTGGCCTTTACCTCGATCAAAGAATTGACTTCGCCATTCAGCGTGGTAATGCCGCCAGCCTTTTGGGCACGTTACCAGTAGAGATCGATGGGGAGGAATTTTTCGATGCCTAAAGTTACAGTCTCCCTCTTTTTCTCCATTCCATTTTTGTATAAATTTTATAAGTATTTGCATTATCTAGTTAATAATTAACATTCAGTCAAATAAAAAGGACTTGTTAAGCAAATGGAACGAAGTGGGAAGATTTTCGTTCAGACTCGCACAACTCATAGAAACGAAATATGAATTAGTATCATTTTAATACATAGAAATGTATGTATATTATTCAGATTGATAAGATAGGCCTTAATGAGTCAGATGTTTAAGTTGGTCTTTTTGTTTTCAGCTGACTGACTGACTAACCTAACCTTGTGCATTTTAAATATACATCAATCGAGCATCGACTGACGAGTACACACCCATCCTAGGTATAAAGAATGCACGTCGTCAGTGAGTAAATATTGACATCTGATAGCGCGACGATATAATTATGTTATCAAAAGAAATATGAACAGAGGACATTTTCTTTACATGTTATTATTATATTTAACAAAGGTAGTACATTACGAGTAAGTGCTCTGTACGAATCAAATAACAAAATGCACTTTTTAATAAAGGTCGACAAAACGCATCTCTTAGAAAAATAAGGGGCATCCCTTATTTTTTAATTTTTATTCCATCATCGCAATTTTAACCTCGGTCGAGTCTACCCTTACGATTTTGCTTGAGCGACTGTCGCTGATGATCCAATCCTGAAAGCTAAATGCCCAATTTCATCTGTCTAAGTAATATGGTTTAGGAGATAACAGCCTACTGACAGACGAACGGGAAGCAAAATCATGTAAAGAGTAGGTTGTGTTTACTTTACTTCTTCTATGAGCCTACATCTTTACTTTGTGATGAAGTAAATATTTTTCCAAGAGTCACATACCGATATGATGCAACGTACAATATCTAGCATGACAAGTCTTCCGTCAGTCAAGTTCTTTTTGTTTCAACGAATATTCATTGCTGTCACATCATACTGTTACTCTCTTGTAAACTGTCAAGTAAGAATGTGACATGATTCATGATGGATTATATGTCTTACCGTTGTGCGTTTGAGTATTACCTAGGATGGGAATATACTATATATAAGGTGTATACCTATTTATTACCTAACATAAACCTGGTTTGATTGTTCTGCATCGCAAGATAAATCATCAGAATAATGATATGTGATCAAAGTAGGCTGCATTAACCCAGTGGTGTCATTTAATCGAAGAGGGCCAGATCGAGAGAGATGGATTTGGGTCGTCCGAGGTGCGAGGAATATGCCTGTCAACCTCACCTTCGGCAACCAACAATGATCCACAGGCACCGTGCGCTTTAGTCGGTTCGAGTCCAAGATAACCTCTCCCACCGGCTCCGGCGGGGGGTATCCGTGGGGATTTTTCGAACATGGTTCCCGGCAAAGTAGAATTTGGACCACCCCATCTCTTCCCATGCGGTATCGTACAAGGCGACTACGGGGTAGGGCTGTTTAACATCAGACAGATACGTACAGCCCAGACTCAGCCTCAGATGCATGGCTTGAGACAACAATAGTACTCGGAAGACGGTAATAGGCTCACCTCCTATTATGTGGAACCAAAATCAATGATTGGTGAAATGTGGGTGTTAATTCACCTCTTCCTAATATTCCGGGGATGAAGGCATGATTATATGTGTATGAAAAAAATAGGATGTCATTATGACGACCCCACTTATGACGTCACTAGTGTCGTGCAGAATCGCTTCACTGGTAACGTGATAGGTGACAGCTAGGTTGGACGCAGTCCGAAGGGTTAAACGATGTTGTTTTATTGTTCTAGACTCCGAACTGCTACTGTGAATGTCCCAATAGATAAATCAACTAACATTTCTATGAAGTTGCCAATAGAACCTGATTGATACCTCTGGTCTATAAAAGCAATGGAAAATGTCATTACAGAATGAAGTATTAACGTGTTGGCTTGACATTTTGTACCTTAGTAACCTACTGCAAGTGTCTGCAGACGAACTAAAAAGCGATATAATACGCTATCTGATCGTTCGACGAACATTGCGACGAAACAATTGGACAAAACAATATGCGTTCATAAAACTCCACATATTTCATGTATTTATACTTATTGCTTTCGGACCTTTCGTTTTTTGAGTCATGAGAGCATTGCGGGCATTCTTACCAAGACACGGGTACCTGTGTGGGACGGACGCGATGTGAGAAAGACGATTGTGTACCAATAAATTGTTTACAGCCGTGTGATGTGTCTGTGCGAGGTTTATTACCTAAATTAACGCTTGATGGTGAAATTTTAAGTGTCTTCGAGTTGTTTTTCAGTATTATGATTTTTTTAAGTACCTGACTTATACATATTTGTGATTGACTGGTATTAGTGTGAAAGTGAAATATTAGTTTAGAAGTATTTAGATAATTTGTGTGTAATCGTTATGGGTGTAAAACTCTCCTAAATATCTGAAAACCAATAGGTACAAATGTATTTGCACTTATAAACGAATGTCATTGTTACATTGTTGCGATATATGTTATGAAATTTGTAATCACATTATACGTATTAGAAGAACTAATTTAGCCGAACCACGAGGTGTTAGGTGCGGCGCGAGTGGCACCAGCTCATTACATTTGCCGATATATCGTACACATCATATGAACCGATATGCCGCTGATACAGAAAGTTATTACAGTTAGTACAGTTAAAAATAATGTTTTAACTAGCTAATATTTGCAATATAGTCTTGAAAGAAAGTTTCTTAAGGATTTCTCGCAGAAGCCTCTTCCAAAAAAACGCAGTACAACAACTTATGGGTGCAGGAAATCCATCGAGACGCTACCCAGAGCAGACCGTTCATTCCCAGACTGTCGCTTATCGCCGAGATCTGTCACCCGAAGCAGTCTAGTAAGTACATGGGGGCTCACTAAGATTCAAACTAATGTCACCTACTAGTCGGTACATGTTTAGCTACTGCTGATTAACAAATGAAGCTGTTTCATTCGGGAGGTCGGTGGAAGTCACTCCCGCAATATAAGACAAACGAAGAGTAGAAGAACGGGCCCCGTGGTCCATTGTACAAGCAATGGATGCAACCGGGAGTAACGCTGAGCTGCAATGATGATGGTGATGATCACTTTCTAAATTTCCCTTCTTTGGCACAAAGATTGGCACAAATGAGCACTTAATATTTTACTCTTTGATACCTGAACCTGCAGGATAGTACCTATAGAGAGTTTCTGTGCCATCAGTGTAAAAGACAATGCAGGACAAGCTTTTGGTCTTCCCACTGACAGCACCAAAACTCACTAGTGAGCTCTGACTACACAACTCACCGCCGGGAACACAACACGAGGTTGTTATGGCCGCGGTATTCTATAGGGCGGAGGTATTTCCCCAGTCGGACTGCTCAATTGATATATGATATATAATGATATATATTTTAATTTAAAATGAGATTTATAAATATACATGTGAAAACTTTATTAGGTCCAGTGAAATGATATAAACGAAGTACTTCAGGAATAACGGTATTTATATTTATTCACAAACTTTTTCAAGAGTATTATAGATCAACCGACCCGCACATTCGCACCGAGAATTCAATATGGCGCCACAGCGGCGACCATAGAGTATATTTTCAAGTCAATTACAGTTCTTGTTTATGATATATATTTTACAATGATTACTGAATAAAATAATAATATAAATAAAGATTAATACAATAATAATTATTTACCATAAAATGTATATCAAATACAATTATCATAATAATACTAACAAATCTCTTTAAAGTTGCCATTAGCTTACAATCGGCCATTCTGAATCAGCACGCGTCCCCGCGTGATCTAAACGATTAATTACATTCCAACCATGAGATTCAATTATTAAGTCTGACTAATTAAATTAAATCAAATTAAATAACTACTCATATTCTGATTTTAGTAAAAGTACTAACATAAAAAATAACTTAAATTAAGCAATGTCTCCGAATTTTACAATTTATAATAAAGAAACTAATAACTTTTAGGCTTAGATGAACTTGTCTCATCAGGTTATCGTTCGCCCCAGGAAGCGTCATCAAAAGCTGATATCGCCACAAGCGGCTGGTATCGTCACCAGGCTCTGGTATCGCCGCACAGGACTGGTTTCGCCACAAGGGGCTGGTATCGCCACACAAGGCTGGTAACGCCACAAGGGGCTGGTATCGCCACACAAAGCTGGTAACGCCACTAGAGGCTGGTATCGCCACACGAGGCTGGTATCGCCACAAAGGGCTGGTATCGCCACACAAGGCTGGTAACGCCACTAGGGGCTGGTATCGCCACACGAGGCTGGTATCGCCACAAGGGGCTGGGTATCGCCACAAGGGGCTGGTATCGCCACAAGGGGCTGGTATCGCCACAAGGGGCTGGTATCGCCACAACGGGCTGGTATCGCCACAAGGGGCTAGTATCGCCACAAGGGGCTGGTATCGCCACAAGGGGCTGGTATATTACACATTAACAACACTAGACACTATAGTATAATTTCGAATTTACAACACATTTATTTTCTACGATATTTAACAACTAAATCACATCATTTATTTTAATTTCCACAATAACAAGTAAATTATCATTATGATTTTATTGATATTTTTCCTTGATACAATTGTCTATTCAACTAATCATTAATTACTTTACTCAGCTCTAGAGCCGCTACAGTCGGAATCGCTGTTTATAGGATCGTTGGAGAACACTATTTTTTTGTCAACCGCGAAAATTGCTTTATAAATCGGTTTACCGCTTTTCTTAGTAATTGGAGTATCTTCAATTTCGTACCTATCGTTTTCGAGTACCTGGGTAGCCCTATACGGCCCGCTACATCTTGGTAAAAGTGTCTTGGATTGACCTGGCAAAACCTTACTTATTTCCCTCTACGCTTACGAGATCTACAACTTTGTATCTGTGTGCTACTTTCTCTCTTATCAAAAGTTTCTTTCTGTTTTCTTTGTTGTTCTTTTAATCGTTCACTAACTTTCAATCTCATTTCTTCACGATCCTCATATTCACTCGTTTCAGACACTACTGAATTCATGACGCCACCAGAAACCCCAGTCGGTGCTATACCGAACAACACTTCGGAAGGCGTTCTACCTGTAGCTTTGTTCAAGGTATTATTTAGACCTCACTGAACTTTTGGTATCATAATGTCCCATTCGTTATCAGGCCGATTATTATTGATTGCCGTGAGCGCATCTAGACTAGAACGGTTGTAACGCTCAATTTGGCCACTGGCCCGAGGAGTTGCTACGACGTTAAGCGTGTGACTAATACTTTTCTCTTTGATGAAACTAGAAAATACACGACTAGTAAAGCTTGTCCCTCTATCCGTGATCAACCTACGCGGAACACCAAAAAGAGAAAAATATTCTTCAAACACATTTATAGTTGTTTTACTTTTACAGCTTTTTTTTTTACGGGTTTTATGTAAATAAACTTTATAAAAGAGTCTATAATGGCTAAAATGTAGCAATTTCCCTTTTTACCTTGTGGGAAAGGCCCGCAATGATCAGCATGCAGAACTTCAAACGGTTTATCGGGTTTTGGTATAGGATGCAACATAGCCTCTCTAGGCCCACCTGGTATTTTATTGTGTGCACAATGTAAACAGGATTTACAGTACTTTTTGATGAAACAACGCATATTTTTAAACCAATATACTTTTCGTACCCTGTCGTATGTTTTGTCAAAACTGAAGTGTCCAACGTCATCATGATTACTTTTTACGATTTGCCATCTCACGGATTTTGGTACGACCCACAGCAGACGGACACTGTCTTCTTTTTTTATTACCCGATACAATTTTTCGTTCTTAACAATAAAATTTATTTTAACTTCAACAATGTTGTTGCTTTCTGGGTTCTTTAAAATGTCAACGATCCTCTGCAATTCAGTGTCTGCCTGCTGTACAGTCTGAAGCCACCTCTCATCTTTCACATCAACGGTAATATTAAAGACATGATAGTCGTCATCGCGTGATGGCGGATTTTTGTGCCAACAGAGTTCCTGCTAAGGGCATCTATGTGTGCCATTTTTAGACCTTTTCGATACTTTATGATAAAATCGAACTCCTGCAGCGCGATCCACCATCTAGCGACACGAGGGATAAAGTCCTTCTTAGTCATTGTACTTTTCACTGCGTTACAATCAGTTACAACCTTAAATTCGACACCCAGTACTAGCCATCAACCCATCCGGAGTAACAAACTCTGTGAGATGTTTGCTTCCCTCTGCAACGGGCACCTGGTAATAGCCCGAGGCAAAATCCAGACTTGAAAACAAATTGTTACCACCCAAACAGTCCAATTTGTCCTCTATACGAGGTAAAGGGTATAAATTTGTCCTTCAAAGTTTTTCTGTTAAGAGCACGGTAATCTATGCATAAGCGTTTCTGCCCGTTCTTTTTGCTCACCAGTAAGACTGGGCTTGCATATGACGACGAACTTTCCCTAATTATACCGTTTTAAAGCAGATCATCTATTATTTCCGAGAGTTGTTCTTTTTCCTCGATTATAACGACATGCGGTAAGGATTATAAACTACTGGTGTATCATCTTTTAGTTTAATTTCTATTTCAGTCAAATTAGTTCTACCAAGCTCAGATAGATTTACAGCAAAACAATCCCTGTATTTTCCAAAAGTTGGACTAAACTTTCCATTTCCGACTCAGCCAATTGTGTACCTACATTAATATCTTCTAAGATATCGGGGTCTTGTTGTGTAGTTGTCGCAGTGAATTCAATGTATGCATCATTGATTTCATTATAATCAACTCCCCTGGCTATTGTCTTACCCTTTTCGATGGCGAGATCTAAGTTGCCTAAGTTTGTTATCATAATATAGCCAGAGCTATTTTTAAAATCATAATAATCCCGGCAAAATTAAAAACCTACTGTCACCGCTATCGCGAAATCCAGATGGAACGTACAGAGATCCCGAAAAATCAGTGAATGTTACCACTTCTACCGGTGAAGTAGTTTCAATTTAGTTCCATAATCATCAGAACGACTTAGATTGGGTGTTTCATAAAACATTAAGTTATCCGAAGTTTTGTACATCACAATGTTTGGCAACTCAGTAAATGTTTGGCCTATTATGACGTCACATGGCATGTAACGGTCTGATACTACCACAAATTCAATTTCAGCCTGAATTTCATCAACAGATATTGTACCTTTGACCGTCCCTAATGGTTGCACGCTAAAATTGCCAAACCCTCGAAGATTTGGAATGTTTTCACCTGTGTCATATTTGTTATATATTTCCAATGCTAAGCTTTCTTTTAATATAGTATAGTTACTACCTAAATCAATAAATGCCTGTTTCACCGACCCATCGATATTAACGTCTTTATAAAATTTGCCACTATCTATGTGGCTTTATTGTATGCGCATAACATTTTTATCAGGCGGCGCCATAATTTGCAACAGCTTATTATCTTGACCACGGTTTTCTGCCACGTTTGATTTAGTACGACAGTCCATGGCTAAATGACCTACTCTGCGACAGATGTTACATCTTTTCATAGGTTTAGTACACCTTGTCCTAATATGACCTGCCTCACCACAATTGAAGCAAACAATGCCTGATCTTGAGGAGTCCGTACCACTATTGGATGGTTCTTGTTGAGATCCTAATTCTTTAGTATTCATTTTTTTGCTTATTTGCCACGTAATTGTCACTCTGTGCTAAAGTCTTCAAATATGAAAACAACTGCTCAGGCTCCTCAAAACGGCATTCATTTGCACTCACCCTAACGAACTTGTCGTCAATACCATGTACTAAGCACCCTACAGACTTGCGTCCTGATATTTCACACCTATTTATTAAAATCATCTTTTCAAAGTAATATATATCTAAGGGCTGTCCTATTCCTGTCCTTTCCTTTCCTGTCCTACACCGATATTGCAGCATTCTCTGAAGCATGTCGCCATAATTTTCAGTTGACGGAAAAGCCGATTTCAACTTTTCTGTCCACTGATCCCATGTATACAATAATGAGGGTAGACCTTGATACCATCTTTTGGCAAGACCCGTAAGTTTTGCCAAAGCATAGTGACGAACTTGTGTATCACTTCACAAATATATCTGTGCACACTCACTTACTTTGTATATTCACGATTCAATATTTTGAGAACTGTCGCTTGGATCAAATTCTTGTACCTCATTAACGTGAGTTGAAAATGCATTATGTGCTGGAGCTTGTACCGGATAACTTGTTACTTGCAAGGAGTTGGATTCACAAATTGGAGGAGTTCGTGTCGCGGTCCTACAAATCCTTTCAGTATTTTTATGTTTAGAGTGATGACGATACTCTTTATTCTTTTTAGATTGTGATTTATCCGATTTCTGACGTTTGTAAGACCTTTCATGCCTGGTCGTCGACGAGGACGACGTATCGACGCTACTTGAATTACGATAACGTCGACGTTGCTTCGAATTATGCCTTTTACGGGACCTACTCCGTCGATTGGACCCCATGGCTAGCGATTTCAAACGATTCAAAATTTCAAACAAACAAATTACCTAGGTATGTACCCTACTTAATCAAAATGAAAATAAAATATATATTTCTTTTTTAATACGCAAACACAAAGAAAATAAGTGCCCTACCTTGTTTTAGCTAATTACCTTACGTACAAATTGTTTTTTTTTTGTTTAATTTAATCGACATCAAATTAATACTACCTACTAGGAACTAATCAACATGATAGGTAAATGTATAGTATTCTTGTACACGTCAGGCAACGGTGCCTAGCCAGCTCTTCATCAAAATAACATGGTTTTATCACTTCCATTTAAGTTCATGACTCATAAGCTTTGCCAGAAAATTTTACCCGCAATCATGTCAAAATCAGTGTCATATTTTTACTAACGTTTCGGAATTAACACACTTCACTATTCACGTCATGTACGTACACGATCCATCTCGGTACACAAAACACATTTGAAATAAAACGTAACCAATGTCACCGAGAAGATGACAAAAAAACTTACTGCTTGGCAGCGAGTCCAGCGCGTGGATTATCCCACTTCTGATTGAAAACTTTATTAGGTCCAGTGAAATGATATAAACGAAGTACTTCAGGAATAACGGTATTTATATTTATTCACAAACTTTTTCAAGAGTATTATAGATCAACCGACCCGCACATTCGCACCGAGAATTCAATATGGCGCCACAGCGGCGACCATAGAGTATATTTTCAAGTCAATTACAGTTCTTGTTTATGATATATATTTTACAATGATTACTGAATAAAATAATAATATAAATAAAGATTAATACAATAATAATTATTTACCATAAAATGTATATCAAATACAATTATCATAATAATACTAACAAATCTCTTTAAAGTTGCCATTAGCTTACACATGTATTTAAGGGTAAAAAATATTTTGTTGACAAAGACGTCGTGTCGGTGCCTTATCGTCCCGCTTAAATATCTTCACAAGGTACATTGACATGTCTGTTTGTTGACCAATACATGGCATATATCTATATATAATATAATGTGTGCGGTGTAGATGTTATCATTTCGTTGTCTAATTGTATACAAAGTTGTTCCTATTTATGACTACATTATGATAAGTAGGATAATGTTCGGAGCTTGTATTTCCTGGAACGATACAATCCTTGGAGTAGATAGGTATATTTGTTAGTCATGCTTGTGACTGGTGGGTAAGGGTAACTAAGCAGTCGTTAAAAATAACATGTTCTAGAGGTAAGGTTTCTGTCATTGGATAAATACACGGATCAATTAAGGTCATATAAATGTTTTTAGGAGCACACGTCGTTGATTCTCTCATAGTCGGAACGCCGATTCTGGTAACATTCATAACTTGTGCCTTGAGGTTTGTTTGAATTTTTACTCGACTTCGGCGAAGCCAAAGGAGGGTTATGATTTTGACAGGCTATGCATGTATGTACGTTCCTCTGTTGGGGAAATTAGGTATCGTTAAAAGCGTCTTGATCGTCTGCTGGTTATAGGCTATATAGAGGTGTATTTTTTATACCACTTAGTTGGCAGACAAGCACACGGCCAACCTGATGGGAAGCGGTTACCGTGGCCTATGGATGTATGCAACACCAGGGGTGTCACACTCGCGCTGCCGACCATGAAGAAACCTTCTGATGCCCCTCTTGAAGAACCCTATATTGTAGGCGCTTGGGAAAACCGCAGCAGGGAGGTCATTCCACAGCTTGAGTGTGCGTGGGATGAAGTTTCTTTCATACCGCACAGTGCGCACCGTCTCAGGTCGCAATGTGTGAGGGTGAATTCCCTGCCTATGGCGAGACGTGCGACCTCTCATGTCAAATTTATTTTTTAACAAGTACATACATACATACATACATATAAGTACGCCTCTATCCCCGGAGGGTTAGGCAGAGGTGAATTAACACCCATAATTTAGTTTTAACTATTTGCTTGTTATTTTTTGCGACGGGGTTTTTTTGAACGTGATTCTTCAGTAGTCGGGTTTTAGTTTTATGATCGATTGCTGCCTGATCTCTCAACCTCGAAAGAAATATTGCACCGGTGCATAATCAATTCAGGGTCCGTAAGATGTCAGTAACAGCACCGAAAAAACTACTTCCTCAGTAAGTTCGAAAACTGAGTAAGTAATGTTTTTGCACCACATAAGATACCATGTGGTGTATCTTACCCCTAGAAATCTATGGAGATATCACATTTTACACTACATCTATTAAATATTTTATACTAGTCGAACAGTACCTACTCAAAGTATCTTATATCTTAATCGTCTCCTCTCGACTGGCCAGACTTCAAACTGAGTGATGATAAACGACAGTTTAAAAACATAAAGATGTCATTAGGCAGGCTGCCAGCGCCCAGTGCCCAGTGCCCGGTGCCCGGTGCCCGGTGCCCGGACATACGTCATGGGTGCGCCCATAAATCGAGGGTTATGGTGCTAGGAGGCGCTAATATCTCACCCGAATCCACAGTCCGGTAGTTGAGCCGATATCGAGGTATAATTTGTGTCTCTGTACCAGAAATGCTTGCACACGTATTGGATATTCAGGTACTGGATATTTCATACAGGGAAACAATGTGAGGGTAAATATGCTGTGGAAAATGTTAAAAATTAAATAGTCATTATAACTATGTTCTGTTCATGACAGAAATGTATCGGCTTACGTCGTCGGTAGTGTGTGTTTTACAGCATATACTCGTTCGATATGATGCTTATAGCTTTTTTCTATCATCGTACTGCTCGTCATAGGCAGGGAGTACATCCTCACACAATACGACAGGAAACGACGCGCACTGTGCGGTATGAAAGGAACTTCATCCCACGTACGCTCAAGCTGTAGAATGGCCTCCACAACATGCTAACAAAGGCATTAGAAGGATTTTACAGGGATAGCAGCGCGAGTGTGACGCCCCTGATTTGGGACATGTCCATAAGCTACAGTAACACTTTCCATCAGGTAGGCTGTGTACTTGTTTGCCACCTAAGTGACATAAAAAAGTGTAATAACTGAGGTACATCACAAGTCCGACATCAAATGTCTTATCACATACCTGACTCTTTCATCTATCGATTACAAGATTCATTCGGTGACAATACAAATTACTATCATATTTTAAAGTAACGCTTATTAGATGTTATTATGCACTTATAATCAGACAAGCTGTCCGCTTGTTTACTTTTTTAACAATATGAAACATTATTATCAACGTTCTTACATGAAGACATTCAACCTGTTCATTATTTCAAATCAGATCGCGAATTATTCTGCAACTAATGAATGTTTACTGAACAAACAGCTCATTATACTATCTAACATCAGCACGTGCTATATTACCATATTTACCATACGCTGGCAGGTGATGCCCCGCCAGTGGCCCACCGGTGGCCCACAATTAGCAGTGTGTTATCACACGATCGCCCCGTAGCCGCGCGATTGTACGGTGATTGATCGCGGTGCATATTCACGGGCAGGTAAGGCAGGGGTTCGAGGTTTGTTCATGCTAATTGTTTAATAGTCCCTTGTGTACATACATTAAAGTTATTGTTTTCATAATCAGATGCCTTCGGACTGATTGATATGAATAGGAGTACAAACTTTATACTAGTGTTAATGTAGGTGCTTTTCGAAGACTGCAAATACAGATTTATCTTTTGGCAATATTATATTTCTAACATACATTTTGAATTCGTTATCTCAAAATTGACTCCTATTATTAGTGTATTGATGTATTGATTTTGATTGTATTCTACTTGAAAAATCGATGTGGGAGTCTTATGTTAGGTATTAGGAGGTTAATTGATACTTAGATACTAAAGCTAAAATACTCTTTTGCGTAATGTTGGCGATAACAGACGTCCTAATGACCGCTATGCTAACAATAACACAATAAAAATATCGATATTTTATATCTGCTAGATTTTTATTGTTAAATCATTGAAAAATAAAACTAGGACACAACAGTATTTCCGTCCAATTGAGCAGTCCGACTGGGGAAGTACCTTCGCCATATAGAATACGAATCCTTGTGTTGTTTTCCCGGCAGTCAGTGGGAAGACCAAAAGCTTGTCCTGTTTCGTCTTGGTTTTGGACACGTCCATAGGCCACGGTACCCACTTTCCATCATGTGGGCCGTGTGCTTGTCTGCCACCTAAGTGGTATAAAAAAAAACATGGCAAGTTATAAATATTTATCTAAATAAGAAGTTGCGTGAAGAAGTACTAAACATAGTATGTACATACCAAAGAGTTACGTGCGCTGCGTGTCGAGTGAGTGCTTACATGATCTCCTCAGTACATAGGCACTCTACTCTCGTATGTATATCTGGTCTAGAACTAGCACGTCTATCTGGACGGCGGAGGCGGTCCGCGGGCGGCGCGCGCGCATTCCGCCTCGCCGCCATTGGCCCGCACTGCATTTCTAGTTCAAAATACTCGTCCGTTATTGGCAGATAGATTATGCTAGACGTGCAAGTGCACTGATCGTTGTTTTAATGTAAATTGCGCAGGATTGCAGACTCCATTGTTGCTGGAGTAATTAGTATAATCGGCTGTTCGTCCGATGGACGCCGTTCATTGTTGGTTACGAAACACTTGTTAATGCTAATGAGCTGATGGAAATTTTGCGTTATTGTGTTGCAAACTGGTATTGAAGACGTCTCTACAGACGATTTTATATGTAAGTATGTGAAATGACTGCCTCGTCTCAGGATTCAATGGTGAGAAAGAATATACCACAGTTTTTCTTTTACCACTTAGGTGGCAGACAAGCGCACTGCCCACCTGACGGAAAGTGTTTACCGTGGCCTATAGACGTGTGTAACATCAAAGAAGCCACACTCGCGCTACCGACCCTGTAAGCACAGAGTTTCTGTGCCGTCAGTGTAGAGGACAAAGCAGGACAAGTCTTTAGTCATCCCACTGACAGCACAAATTCTCCACTGAGCTCTGGCACCGCTGGGATTTGGATGAAACAGGGACTAATCCTGTGGTCTTGAGTTCGATTCTCAAATCATTCTAGGTTTTTGGATCAGTTATGGATACTTATACTCTAATCTTTCTAACTGGGTTGCAGGGCACTTTCTCTTTATTCAACATTCCGTGGTGGTCGTCATCTGTCTCTATTTCCGTGATCAGTTCAAGTCCACGTTGTCATCAATACGCTTATCTGATGCGGTTTAATAGCGAGGCGCACGCGCAGCCGACGCACGATAAATTGGTAAACGATGCCCAATTGATATCGATGCGAGCTGGTCAATTGTGCCCCTCAGTGCCCGGCCAGCGTGACGCGGGCGCGGGCTGCGGGCGCATCTGCTCGGTGACATATCATCATTATGATTAACCGGGCGATTTGGAATGACAGAGGTGCTTTGTAGATAACACGATTAGAATTTGATCTCTAACAACGCGTCGGGTCCCAGAGATTGCTTGTCTAGGACGCACCTGGTGTCCCGATAGTATCAACAGCCAAAAGTCACGGAAACCTGTAGCTTTCGTGCAGTAGATGGCGCTGGGAACATGTGGTATCACCACAACAATATAATCTTAAGTTAAATAACATATAACATAAGATAAACTCACGCCTATATCCCCAAAGTGCTAGGCAGAGGTGCTAGCACCCACATTTCGCCAGTTTATGTTTAGGTCCCAATGTAATAGGTGGCGAGCCTATTGCCATTAACCGGGCACTTATAAACCTGCGATAAATACACACATAACTTCAAAAAACAACGAAAAGTCATTGGTGTGTGCCATGGTAAAATCTGGAATCGAACCCGAGACCTCGTCTCAGCAATTCATTACTCATACCACTAGGCTACGGCGGTTTTTTAAGGTAAGTTAAATAATAACTGAATAAAATTCTATTGCCTTCAAGAATGTTTGCTAAACTTACTCACATCTACATAATACCTTCAGACAGATCATATCAGCATAATGATATGTTATAAAATGATGTGACTAAAAATAAATGAAATTTGCTATTATTTAATGCAATTTTCTATTTGTGATGCTTTTTCTGAAAAATCCGCAATAATACAAGAAAATCTATTGACAATTAGTACAGTGAAAATCTTCTATAATAAGCGTCTGTGGTTTAGTGGTTAAGGAGTCGGCCTTACGACCGGGAGGTCCCGGGATCGAATCCTGGACATTATACTACCGACGTGAACCCACTCCTAGCACAAGCAATTTAGCTTAGTTGGAGGGGTTAGAGGGAATATTAGTAATTGCGGTTGCTAATATTCTTTTAAAAAAAAAAACTAACTAACTAACTAACAAATGTTACACAATCACTAGTCATCCATCCACACAGCTATTCATATATCTAACGCTTTAATCCTAGTTAAACATAAAACCAGTAGTTAATCACCCGTTCACATAAATCAATTGTAGACTTGTTGTCATCCTCTCAATTGGGCGGTTTAAATAAACGCCGCTAATTGAATACATCGCGACCACAAATATCCAAATTAACAGCGTTTAAGTAATCGGCTCCCCTCACTCTCACGACACAACCCGTTGATTTAACTACCTGACGGCGATGGGAACATTATAGCTTTTTAATTGTATCAAGTGGGCGCCGCGACCCCTATGGGGCACATCGGCCGCGTGGCGACCGGCGCACAACTGTCCCCTGTTTTGTGTTTTCAATTACACTGTCAATATCCTGATGCTTAACAGTGTTTAATTTATTTATCTGATTGTAGGTTTTTGTGAACAAAAAGTGTGTTATGACAACAAATTGAGTGTCAATCTGTGATATGTATCTTTTAGATTGAATAATGGAAATTGGTACAAATGTAATTTATTTACTGAGAACGTACAAATATTGAAAATAAAATACTACTAATACTTATGAAATTAAATACTATATATGTAAGTATTTGTACCGTGGTACAAATAATAAAAAGGGCCGCGGTAGCCTAGTGGTATGGGTAATGGACTGCTGAGACGAGGTCTCAGGTTCGATCCCAGGTTTTACCATGGCACACACCATGCTAGCACCTCTGCCTACCCCTTCGGGGATATAGGAGTGAGTTTATGTTATGTTATGTAAGTATTTGCAATTAGTATTCAAATAATCGGGATATTGTATTGTACCAAGTTGTATAGTACAGAGTTTCCGATATTTACTCCTAAAAGACTTTTTTCACTGTTCACCGCCAATACTCCAGTTTCTCTGTGATCATGGTGCCTGTAACAGCGCTGAAATATCGGAAACTCAGTACAATACAACATGGTAAATACCCTGATTAATACAAATGTGAGTGACCTTTATAGTTTAAATACCTATATAAGTATTTGTCAGTTTGTTATAGCTTTACATGTTTGTAAAGAGTAGACAAATAATATTATGGATATCAATAGCCATATAGAATTTATTTTAATTCCACTAAAACATGTAGAAATTCTAAACATGCAGTTCTTATGAACGAAGTTGCGGATTATGGCAAGTAAACGAGAAGTTAATTCCATTTTTATCGACTATTGATGCTTTTCTTGCGCACTTTTACGCCGTTTGCGAATATTAATGCCTATTAATGGACACTGGAACCGTCGACGGTGGTATACCGACAGCAGGGAGCAAGGGAGGCATAACTCTTGCTTCGCGGTATTTTATCAATGGGCTGGACACCGGAGTTGCGTTTCTTGTGGCGTTGGGACGCGGACGTGTAGCGGTTTTTGTGGGGCTCGCTGACGGAGGTCAGCGTCACGTACCACCCACCTGGTTGGCATGCGACTGGTGAAGAATTGTTAATAGAAAATCAGAGCAAGGAAAAAATTAAGAAGATTTGATAGTTAAATGTGAGAGGGATTTGTAAAATACATGAAGAATTCTAGTTCTAGCAGTAGTAGATAGGTGCTTAAAAGTAATTAGGGAGGTAATCTACCAGACTTTTTAATAGTTAAGAACTTTGTAAATAATCTACCGAGGAAGTAATTTTGCCACTGTTTACAAACCAGATTGTATTTTTGCTGTAATTTTATTTTTTGTAATGGCAATCGCAATGCACACATCTGTGTGCAGAATATTGCTCAATGATGAGTATTTTTTAAATCGCTTATGTGGCAGATAAGACCACGGTCCACGGTCTAATTGAAAATGGTTACCGTGGTCTATGGAGGTGCAGTATACCAGGGGAGTCATGCTGTAAGGACGTTTCGAACGATCGAGCGAACTTGACAACTGAATCCGCGGCGAGACTGCAAAGCTGCATGGTGACGTCACGATGTCAACCAAAAATCGACAGTGTATATGTTCTCGACAACGTGACGTCATCAAAATATATAATTACAGCATGAGAAATTGAAATTTCAGCGCAGATTCAGCTGCCGATTTCGTTCGATCATTAGAAATGGTCTTACGGCATATGCCTGCTGTTAGAACAGCGAGTTTTAGTTTACGGTTCGCTTATAACCCTTCAGGTATCTTAAAAAATGTGTCATCCAGCTGGTAAGGAACGACTAAGAATAGTAATTAGGCTATTTCTTATCCCGGGAATATATTCTGTAGAAAATATTCAGACTATGATAAAGTGTCCTGCAAAGCTTGTTATTAATTAACGTACTAACACAGACTTATTATTAGACTAGACATTACTTAGATATAGATACACGTGTTACCGATAATATAGTCAGTGAAATATGTCTCTCAGGCGTCTCATAATGGAAAAGAGCGTTGAAATGTTTTCTCGAACCGGGAATCGATATGACATACTATCTGACTCTGGTCAAACAAAAAATAATGGTCCTAACATCCTTAGCTATTTTTTAACTGGCTATGACATTTATGTGGGCCAATATATTGTTAGAAAAATAAATGCCACCCTTTGCCCGTTTATCGCTCACGGCTCGCGGCTAATACGTGCGGCGCGCGCGCAGCTCTCGCATCGCGCGGCGCGGGCTCACGGTATGGATGGCGCCCCACCATTATCAATTAACTTATATTTTTATTGGTTCAAAGCGATTAACCGCATCTAAAAATGGATACAACGTGCTACATTTTATTCTTATTAATTGTTTGGAAGCGACGAGTTTCTTTTTTGGCGAAGCCGCCGAGCGTCGCCGGCGATCCAGACCTTATTACTTGTTCGTTTGAGATCTGTTAAAGGACGTAATTAGCAGTGAATAATGATACGTCTGAAAGAACTTAATGATATTCTAATTATCACCTTCTTAGGGTGGTGTAAAGAGTACCGATATTTGCGTACTAATCGGTAGCGATTACCATACCAGGTGGAAGATAGGTTTTTCATATAAGTCGGCATACCTTCCACCCTACCTAATACAAACAAATAATTATTTTATAAAATAATATGTTAACGACACTTACAAAATGTACGAAGCCTCCATACACCATCATGTCGAGAAACCATGTGTGATATACCCACTGAGCTAGATGATCACTCCCGGCGGTGCAGGGTCTAAAGGCTGATGATGTTATTACGTTGTATATAATATGTACATATAAACTAATCATAGTGAGAACTCCAACTGCGTGATGCAGGTTTGATAGTTTTGCGGCAGTTCTGCTTGATTTTGTTAGATGGCGCTGAGTATCTATGTTGTTACACTGGATATTTTTTCGAGTTTAGTATACATGGAATATATAGTATATTAAAACTTCAGTATATTAATAAAAAGTAGCCTAGTCGAGCAACTAGCTCATTTCCAAGCTTGTTGTGTTTAGATATTGTTTAGTAATATAATAATAATAACAGAACAGACATGCAGAACAATCATGACTGATGTCTAGTGATGCCAGACTTGCCACACGCGCGTGATGCAGCAGTATATATATATATATGTGTATTTAGTCACAAAAACTTATATTTGACATATCTTATATTGAAGTGTCAAAAGTATGTTCTTACAAAACTCATAATATATAATAGGGGCATTTGCCATGTTATCATTGAAAATGCCCCCCATTTGCAATTGGCAATTACGCTTATCGACTTATATTTAGATATATATTTTTTGCGAGTGTGCACACTCCGTAATTAATGTTTATATGCTTAGATCGCATGAACTCTCTGCCGTGGTTTTGCTAAGCAACTATAATATGGGGTTCTTCAAGAAGGGCATTAGAAGTTCTCTTCAGGGTCGGCAGCACGAGTGTGATGCCCCTAGTGTAGCATACGTCTATAAACCAGTCACTTTCCATCAAGTGGACCGTGTGCTTGTCAGCCACATAAATGGTATAAGTTATGTACAATGTACCTTAATTCAAGCATGCACGCACGGCCCGGGATGACACGGTGGTCCCGGATTCCGCGGCGTGTGCGGGACGCGCCACGCGCTCCCAAACAAGTCGCGGAATCTTCCTTTTGCCATCCCTATGTTACTATTAATTGATTGGAATCACTTCACTATGTGTTTTTTCGCAGTACATGCGCCCGCGCCGCTCTGGCGGAGTATTTAGACAGATTTCTAAATAGGTATAGAAGAAACAAGGATTTTTATTGTAGACATCGTAGACAGTTGATTACCTACATATTCACTCCTACATGCAACTCAAGTTTTATGCTTGTTTATCTATACTTTGTGATATTTATACTTGAGTTCCCAGTTCTTAACTTGACAGAGCTGTTGATACTCGTAGTGAAACTGTAATAAAATACGATTTTCGAGAGAGGGCCAGGAGTCCATAGTATCTTAGTTTGGGTTCCTGACTCACACAAACCATAGTAAAATAGAGTTGGATTTTGCTGATATTAATGATTGGGTTTAGTTACGGCTGGGGTGGATCCTCGCGTTTTGCTCAGTGAAACTCATCGCGCAAAACATGCAGGGTCTGGTTACGGTTGGACTGGGCTCGGTTCATGTTGCTTGCGGCATCCACTTTGTCGTTCTAGAATCTAGATGAAAATAAATATTATGTGAAATTTCTATAATCTATATTTGTAAATGTATGCATATGGAGAATTTATTGTGGGAGAATATAAAAACTTTATCTAATATTATTGGGATTCTGCCGTTTGGCAAAATATGTTTCGTCAAATTTCACTTCCCAAAAAACTTATCACATAGTTTCATTTCCCAATATATGTTTCGTCAAATTTCACTTCCCAAAAAAAATTAACGCATAATTTCATTTCCCAAAATATGTTTAGTCAAATTTCACTTCCCAAAAAACTTATCGCATTAGTTTCATTTCCCAAAATATGTTTCGTCAAATTTCACTTCCCAAAAACTTATCGCATAGTTTCATTTCCCAAAAGAATCTGTAGCATTCGCATTTTAATCACTTCGTCAAATACTTATTCATTTGGCAACTTTTTACTTGGTCAATTTTTATTTAGTCAAATATACATTAAGCAAATGCATTATTGTGTAAAAAAATATATTCCAAAAGTAAGCTCGTTCGTAATTATAATAAAGTAAAATACATTAATTTTATATAAGTTACGTAGGCTAAATCGGAACTGCCAGAAAAGTGGGTTAGGTTAGGTTAGAACTGTGGCTTACCTGTAAATTGTTTGTCCATATGTTATGCCAAACCATATTTGACTACCTAATACTTGGTAAAATGAAATATTGCCATGTAATTATTTGTTAAACAATAAATTGCCAAAAATAATATTGCTAACTGTAAAATTGCGAAAGTTGTTTTGCTAAATGAAAATTTGGGAAACATACTTTGGCATGTGACACTTTGGGGAGCGTTTTTTGTCAAACATTAGTAAACCAATATTATTATTATATTATAGACAAATACTAGATACACAATACACAACAACTACAATAGAGTTTTAGTTTCAGGAATATTAACTAATTTTAGTTACAAGTATATAACATAAGATAACATAAACTCACGCCTATATCCCTGAAGGGGTAGGCAGAGGTGCTAGCACCTATTTTTCGTCAGTTTATGTTTAGGTCGCAATGTAATAGGTGGCGAGCCTATTGCCATTAACCGGGCACTTATAAACCTGCGATAAATACACACATAACTTCGAAAAGCATCTAAAAGTCATTGGTGTGAGCCATGGTAAAACCTGGGATCCCCTCTCAGCAGTCCATTACCCGTACCACTAGGCTACCGCGGTATACAAATACATAAATCTTCAAAAGTACTCAAAACCTGTCAAAACTTTAAGTAGTTTCCACTAGGAAGGTTTAAAAAAAACAAAACTCTAAGATTATTGTTATCTGTAAATCACGTAAATAAATTGGCATCGAACCTACAATACTCGATGCGGTATCTATCACTTAAACCTCTATGCTTTTTGCGTAGTCAATGTAAGTAGGTACCAATATGTATAGGTAGGTGTAAGTGAGCATGCCTAGTTCTGCAGCCATATCTGCAACTTGCCCGGGTTGCGGACGCTCGCCGCACCGCACAGCGTGCCGCCAGCGCAGAGGACGAAGGAATACTTACATTGTTTCTTCACTTCAATTAGCATCAGACCGATTTTGACTATCAAAGTCCCAAAATGTCTTAAAACCAAGGTATTAAAAGCAAGTCAAACTGTTTTATTGATTAAAATTGTGTTATCGTCCAAACTTAATCTGTGTATCAAATATCAGAGCAATTAATAAACAGGAAGGGGATAATAACTAAGTATTAAAATCATTTTGAGTACTTTGCTAGTCAAGATCAATCTGTTGCTGACTGTACTTGGGCTAATGTGTTTTGAATTTACAACTACAATATCTTAATAAGCCTCTCCAAATCAAGAGGGTTTGAAGAGACTTAGTGAAAACGAGAATTAATTGATGTACAGTCGCCTTCAAAAAGGCTCAACGCTAACCAAACAAAAAATCTATATTTTCAATTGAATCGATAAATAATTCGATTTTGTTTATGCACATTTAATAGTCGTCTAGGTTTCATTTTGTGATTGTCCCTTCACGTGTGCGCCCTGGCGATGCTTACTAGTTGTTGACAACTGGTTTAGATACCGCGTTTAACATGTGGCGATACCTCACTTTCCCTATATTTATATTTCGTCAAAAAGGAAGTTATTACCACTAGAAATTAATATTTCAAGTCCAAAGCAAAAGATGAACTTGTTTTCATTCCTACAGGTCGTTTGCTATAACACAATAGCTCTCATTACACTAGCAATACACGGGAGGCGGGTCGCGCGGGCGCATTACCGCACGCCGCCATTACTGCGCGCGCGCCGCACTGTGGTTTATGCTTATTAAACTAAATCCAATCAACCGACGCTTTGCCAGGATTATACAAATTAGTGCAGGCTCCATATCGAAGTATCCTACGCTTCCGCCCTGATCTAATGGCTATTGTAGATCACTGCCTGCGCCCGCGCAACACGTAACGAGAGGATGGCTCTGTGATTACAATAATAAGGCCACTGGACGGCAACAATAATCTTTCATGTCGTTAAAAATAAAGCAGATATGGAATTAGCTTCGACATTGTAATACTAGGCGCTTCCCTATTGGTATACTCCTCAAGTGATACTGATTTTTTATACCACTTAGGTGGCAGACAAGCACACGGCCTACCTGATGGAAAGTGGTTACCGTGGCCTATGGACGTGTGTAACACCAGAGAAGCCACACTCGCGCTGCCGACCCTGAGTTATTATAACCGCGGTATTCTGTAGGGCGGAGGTACTTCCCCAGTCGGACTGCTCAATTGGGCGGAAATACCGCCGTGTCCTACCTCCTCAATTAAGGCTCTACCGAGTGTGAGTTTGTGCTGTCAGTGGAAGACTGTAGGCTTGTCCTGCTTTGTCTTCTACTGACGGCACAGAAACTCTGTACTTACAGGGTTGGCAGCGCGACTGTGACTCCTCTGGTGTTACAAACGTCCATAGGCCACGGTAACCACTCACAATACATCAGGTGGGCCGTGTGCTTGTCTGCCAACTAAGTGGTATAAAAAGAAAAAAAGAATACGAGGTATATCTACCATAATACACTACACTTTTAAGCTACCCGCAAAGATTCTTTATAAAATAAAGAGGTTAACAAGATTACTTCTCAACCAATAGTATCTAGTTTCTAGCTTAGTGATTGAATAGCCTTATGATAGGAAGGTCTCGGGTTCGAATCCTGGTCATTACATTTAAATGTAACCACTAAAGTACCGACTCATAGGAAGCTCAACGGTTCTCTTTTCATTCGTTTAATTTTTGAACCTCAAATGGTTTTCATTCAACTCGTCAGCCAGGAAGTAGGCCACCTGCCCGCGCAACCGCAGGCCAGTCCGACCCTGATCACACACACGTGTAATTCACTCCGGATCCGCGCGCAATACTCGTTTATTTTAATAGAAATCGCGTAATGACTGGTATCATGTCTTTACATATAATCAAATTACATGACATGTAATACCACGGAGTAAGTATTGTTTGTAGTACCTACGTAACGTAATTGGCCGCTTCCGTTAGAATGCTGAACAGTCGGGACACTTAATTACCTACCGGTGAGAGGAACCTTTCCTTTGGAGTTACGTCGGTAGAAAGTTGACAGTTACATCGGAGCCTGTGCGGGAGCCCTTCCCTGGAAGTACTTAGACTTTTGTGATAGTTGACTACCTGTATGTTCAAATCGATTAAGAACATACATACATATAATTACGCCTTTATCCCCGGAGGGTTAGGCAGAGGTGAATTAACACCCACATTTCACCAATCATTGAATTCAGTTCCACGTAATGGGGGTGAGCCTATTGCCGTCTTCCGGGCACTATTGTTGACTAAAGCTGAGTCTCGACTGTATATATCTGTCTGGTGTTAAACAGCCCTATCCCTTAGTCGCCTTGTACGACACCGCATGGGAAGTGATGGAGTGGCCCAAATTCTACTCTGCCGGGAACCATGCGGCTCGCGGCGGAAAAAAAAATAATCAGGCGGGATTCGAACTCGCGATCTTTCCTTTACAGGGGAAACGCTCTGATCACTAAGCCACGGAACCTTCGTCCGAAACAATTTAAATTCTTCTATACTTGTATGTTCTTAATAGGAACAGAGGGTGTATGGTCTTCACAATGATCTTTTTTTTTAAACCACTTAGGTGGCAGACAAGCGCACGGCCCATCTGATCGAAAGTGGTTACCGTGACTTATGGACGTGTGTAACACCAGAAAAGCCACACTCGCACAGAAAAGTCAGGATATTGTTCAACTCATTAGTTAAACACATTGCGACCTGAGACGGTGCGCACTGTGCGGTATGAAAGAAACTTCACCCCACGCACACTCAAGCTGTGGAATGACCTCCCTGCTGCGGTTTTCTCAAGCGCCTACAATATGGGGTTCTTCAAGGGGGGCATTAGAAGGTTTCTTCATGGTCGGCAGCGTGAGTGTGACACCCCTGGTGTTGCATACGTCCATAGGCCACGGTAACCGCTTCCCATCGGGTGGGCCGTGTGCCTGTCTGCCAACTAACTGGTATAAAAAAAAAAAAAACTCGCGCTGCCGACCCTGTAAGCATAGTTTCTGTGCCGTCAGCGTAGAGGACAAAGCAGGACAAGCCTATAATCATCCCACTGACAGCACAAATTCTCCAGTGAGCTCTGGCTACCCTACTCACCGCTGGGAACACAACACGAAGTTACTATAACCGCGGTATTCTGTAGGGCGGAGGTACTTCCCCGATCTTTGGGCTTCGAGCTTCTACTTCACCTGTTAGGGGTACCTACTCCTGCTGCAGGCTCTGCTCTAGGGATGTAGACGGTAGTCGTTTCTGTAAATTACCACTAAAGCCAAACCATTGTTATACCACAGACACTGCAAAGAATGCCATTAAATTTAAGACTTTATTTTTAAACGCTTAGAGTCCAAAATTAAATGAATAAATTTTCATTACTCCTTTTTATTCACTCTCCCAAAAGCCATTTTTTTTTTAATCAAATGGAATTTATAGCATTGTTTGTGGTATGAGATTGGATTTGTTTTAGCACAATCGAGGCCAATAAAAGTACAGGAGAGCAAACTGAAATGAGGCCGCCAAGCTGAGTGCCACCATTGTAACATGGTACGTGTGTGTAATGGCGACCCTCTTGCCGGAGACTTTGCCTTTACCATCAGGCGAGATGAAGCCTATAAAATCGGGACTAATACTGTGTTGAAGATGATGTCATTGACAGAGACACGTCAGAACGGCGAAAACACCCTGCGTTGTTCAGAGTCCTCATTACTTCTACATACTGAATATTTGAAGCAATTAGTAGGCTAATTAAAGTGAATGCTTAGACGAGACTTGAACCCCAAAATCGTTGTATGGGAGAATTTTGAATGCGCAAGCCATTCGTCAGTAGCTCAGTGGTCAAACCATTCCCCCTGTAAGAGACTGGTCGCAAGTTCAAGTCCCGTCTGAGCATTTACTTTTTTCTATCTAAGTAGATTCTAAGTACATGGTCGGTACGTGGCTAAGTTGAACGAGTTTCATCTCATACTCTGTAGGTAATCGTGTCTAGGAGACCTGATCTCCTTTCCTGTACTTTACTCTTATTCTCCCTTTACTTCCTCTATCCTCCCCTCCTTAGCCCCTCGCAAATGGGTTACCAACGTTCATAGCTCATTAAAACTGCCTAACGCATTTGCTAAATAGTAATAGCACAGTGAAACGAATATAGGAGTTCGTTTGACAGTGGTACGCAGGTAGCAAAAGAGTACGCACACAGATTAACAAAATAGTTGGTACGCGGACCACCTTAGTTGTCCTTAGTTAAATTAAACACGTAAGTTAAATTGAATTTCTTTTATTTGTGGATGGGTGATAAATGTGATAATATATTTCAATTACAACCTCAGTGAAGTTCATTTAAAATACGTCTTAATTATCGACCGCCATCACAAAGTAATGAACAACAATTTAATAAATAAATAATAATAAATTTTCTTCGACATTCTACTAGGTAGGTACTTATTGTCATTGTTTTATAATTACTTATATTTCCGGCAGATGGTGCTGTAAATTGTAACTGAGACGCTCAATGAAACACCCACCGTGAAGTCTATCTGTTACAGTAATTGTTTTGTAATTATATAACGTGTGTCCAGAAGAAAAACAATCAGTTTTTTTTAATCAATCAAAGAATCACGGAATCAATTTCATTTATTCAGTTTAGGCACACAAAGAGCACATATGAACGTCAAATTTTTACAATTATATCAAGAAATATTATAATAAATATAATAAGTAATGTTAATAAACCATTGGGCAATGATTTTTTCGCTGGTTCGGTAGTTAGTTCTATTGAGAAGAAACTCAGGGAACTAAATTATAACATAACATAAACTCACGCTTATATTCCTGAAGGGTTAGACAGAGGTGCTAGCACCCACATTTCGCCAGTTTATGATTAGGTCCCAATGTATGGTGGCGAGCCTATTGCCATTAACCGGGTACTTATGAACCTGCGATAAATACACACATAACTTCAAAAAACATCGAGAAGTCATTGGTGTGTGCTATGGTAAAACCAGAGATCGAACCCGAGACCTCGTCTCAGCAGTCCATTACCCATACCACTAGGCTACCGCGGTATGTAATTTAGAACTAATTTATCTCTTTTTTTGAATATGGTTTTGTTTACAATTTATATTGTTCGAGCAAGCAAGAGACTTAGGTTGACTTGAAGATGGAAATGCCACCATCAAGTTTTCTCAATCAAACTTCCTCACCGATATTTTAATTAATCTAGGCTGATTTATTGAGGATGTCATTGACCGAGCGAGCGAGACGAGCGAAGGTCACCGTTTCAACAAAGTTTATAAAAACAGTACCTCCGTACTGTTTTTAAGGATACCAGATTTGACTTTGGGTACCAGAAAAATATGGCAAAGGGTGCTCACGAGGTCACTGTTCACAGAACTACTAGTTTAAAAAGTACGCTAAAGACATAGCGTGACTGAATAATGGACGGAGTCGATGGTGCAATGAGCTCAGCCCATAACTCTCGAAGCTTTTTGAAATCAAAATACTCCACCCGGATACATTAAAATATGAAAGGCCTTAGTACAGCACCGCAGTGAGACAGTGGAACCTTGGCTGCAATAGGTACCAGCTAATAAAGGTTATTATACCCAATCTGATAAAAGTTGTACATCACTGATATCTAAACTAGAAACAAAACTTTCCTTTTTAAAGTATTAAGTACGGCGATAACGATATTTGTACGAGATATAGATCGCTCTATCTTGTACAATTTTAATGTACAACACTCAGCTTCGTATCATTTACATAACTATGTATGTATAGTATACGACACTAATTGTTAACACAATGACTCCATTGCCCCGCACGGCACTTACAGAGTCGTTAGGGTCATGTCCCATGTCCTGCCATCGAGTAATAAGCGGTTAAGCAGACGTGATATCAACAATAGCGTAATTTAGAGGACAGGCGCGGGCGCAGGTCGTGAATGTGTTATTACGCCGTGGCGCGGATAATGCGCGTACGCAAATCACGGCGCGCACCCGCCCCGGACGCTCCGGACGTCAGACGCCGGATCAGAATAATTGCACCCGCGACCGCTGCTATTATCTCAAACTATACACAATTACTGACCGCTGGGCTACGTCGATAACACCTTCGACAACCTCTCGCTCTAGCTCTCCGACTGTACACATCATCCATTGCCGTTATTAAACGTAAAGTTCTAATATCGATTGGTGGGCAGCCAGCAATGTATAATGTTGCTCGGTGTGTGTCGTTTCGTGGTAGCGAGGAAGTTATTCGTCGTGCTCATTACAATATTAATCAATGCTTTCACATCCAAGGCCCGGGATAAATATAACTGATGCAGAATATTCTTTAATATCGGTTGCGCAATAGTAATGCGCGGTTGGAACGAAATGATAGCTTTTATGGACGAACCGACCGCTGCGCCTGCGCCGCGCCCGGCTACGACCGCGTGCGATACTGCGCGCGCGCAGTGCTTCGGATTAAATGTATCTTATAGTGATGAAATAAATAAACGCTCTATGTACTCTATATTTGATGGAGATGAGTAGGTATGGTAAAGTCAGTCAAAAGTACTTAATGCTATGATCAAATATGAAGGTTTCAAGAAAGAGAATTAAAAATACTACTTACTTTAATTTTGCAGCGTTTTCTGAAGAACTACAGTAATAACAAGCACACCATCATCTGGTGGCGAGTGTTTGTCGAGACCTAAAATTGCTTGTATCGTCAGAAGTAGGCTTAATTTTTTTTATATACTTTATTGTACACCATTAATAAATATCATTACCAAGTCTATAACAAGGAATCAGTACAATGGTACAGTATCGTTTTAAGCAATTTCTTCCAGGCAACCTTTGGATGGTGATTAAAGTTGTAGGAATGAGTGGTAGTTGTTTGGCGTACTTTTACAATACAAATATAATAAGTAAATACATAGATATATAATATCTAATACAGACATAAATATAACTGTATATGTACATACATACATATAGTAAACAAATTCTATCTAATACATGCAAATAATAAATATAATATACATAAATAAAATACATATATTTTGTTATATTTATGAATTAGCTCTAGTTCCTTGACTAGTAGCAGGGGATGAGGGAATAGGGTGTAGTGGAGAAGAGAAAGTTGGAGAGGTAGTTATGATATTCTCATAAATCGAACAGTATAATACTACCTAAAGTCGATATTATGCGAAAGAGTGGTGCTTTATCTATAATATATATAATTATGATAAATACAAACAGATCATATATAATATTATGGTGGACTGATCTCGAGAAATATTTGATAACTGTGGGCCTAAAAAGGTCACATTGAGCGATTCTGCTAAAATCTAGTAACATTATGAATTTCCAGCAGACCTCAATAGATTCTTATAAAATTCATTAAACGGTCACACATGAACAGAATTACAGCAATTCAGTTACTAAGTATGTTACAATTTCGTGTAAATATCGCAGCTAGACAAAATGTTATCCTAATACGATTAAAATAAAGTGTCCTTTTTATACCTCCTCACGTCAGTAACTGGGAAGGATGTATGAAACTAAAAGAAGCGTATGCGAGGATCGTTGCATGTGGGAACATTTGTGGTGTCTACCTATCATATTGAGAAAGTGGTGTGACTTTGTAATGTATGTGTGTACTCAGTAAAGCATTCAAGTGTTTTTCAGTCGTCAGAATGACATGTCCGAGCTCAATGAGTATCGTACAAAGAACTAACGTTGTCTACAGCCGTGTGAGCATTTGCTGTCCAAGTTTCTATTTAATATTCCTCCATCGCTCTCAAGTTATCGCCGATATCATATACCTACGCAGTTATCTCTGCGGAACCAGTCGGAGGCTGCGCCTGTATATGGAGCGTGGCGTTGTTATTTTATATTTATTGTGATTATATTCTACATTTGTTAGCTCGAGACAGTTTTTGTACCGAGTGTATTATCATATTTATAACTGCAAGTGGCGACACATCGTAGTTGTGCTGCGCTGGAAGCAATCAACGGGAGCCGTGTTTCGTGATTGACATTGTGTAATGAAGATTAAAGTATGATTTGATTTTGAATCGAATGTAACGAATTATAAAGAAACTAAGTTTTTTGGATTCGATACAGGAACGGAGTGTTTTTTTTATATAACTTAGATGGCAGACAAGCACACTGCCCAAGTAAGTGGTTACCGTGACCTATGAATATGTGTGTCACCAGGGGAGTCACACACGTGCAGCCGACCCTTTGAGAACAGGGATTTTCTGTGCCGTCAGTGCATAACACAAAATCAGGACAAGCCTTTGGTCGTCCCACTGACAGCAAAAAACTCTCCAGTGAGCACTGGCTACCCTACTCACCGCCGGGAACACAACACGAGGTTATAAAGCCGTGGTATTGTATAGATACTTCGAACTTATTTATGCTTGAGAGCTAAACTCGCGATGTTAAACTGATGCATTTACCGTTTAGGTTCTCCTAGAAGGTATTTTTTATAATACCTAAAATCTGCCTGGATTTTATTTTAGTAACTTAATTTCCAACAAAGAGCCTCCTATTTTGCATATACGTAATATTCTCTTACAGACGTGTATAATTTACATTATAAATGTCCATTTTGATCCACATGATGACATTTGGTAATGTAGAAATAAAATTAGCATATATTTGGCGAGTGTGGATCATTAACTTAATGCGCGTGCACATCGCGGGATCGGGCTGATGGCAGTGGGTAATAATTGAACATTATTATAGCATGTAAAGAATTTTATGATCTATAACAAGGACTTATAATACTAATATTACATTGTTAAGATTATTGTAAAAAAAATATTTTAAAGAAGAATTATTTTTAGATTTATTTATTTTACATCGAATACATTTGTTACAATACAATATGTCAAAACTACTAATCAAATAACCCGCCCCTAATCGCTCCCGGTGCAAAAGTGCCCATAACACTTGCTGCGTTGCCACGTTGGATGGCAATGGACAGCCTTTGGACCAGGAATGACCCGGACCGAGTGTCACCGGTCGCCTCGATGAGCCTCTGTCCGATTTCTTTAATAAGGCTTTTAGCTTCCTTGCCCCAACTCCCCAGAGTCTCCACCGCTATTGGCACGAACTGGTACAGCGGTTCCAAGTCGGCGTACTTAAGCCTCTTCCTTGAGCCGGCGTCTTCCGCAGCGGCCGACGCGGAGTGAATGGTGCGACTAAGGTGGCTGGCGGCTACCGTGCTGACACACGTTACGTCCCAAAGTAGACATTTGCCGTTCTTCCAGGGCACCAAAGTCAGTCCGTCCGGCCTCTTACCATCCGACCTGCTCAGGCCCGGAGGCTCAAGCACACAGGGGACGTTTGCGGATACAAGGGCCCTGCGGACGATATCGTTAAGAGCGTGGTGTCGCGGAAACCTCCCAGTGCACCGTCGGCAACTCATAGCGTGATGGCCATTTGCTTCCACCGTGGAACCGCAGGTGCATATGTGGGGTTCACACACCTTACAGCCCAGGCGGAAAGCCACCGCCACACGCAGAGAGTTGTCGTCAAGCAGGGTGCCTAGGTGAGGGGACGGCAATGCCTGTAACCACGCTCCAGATTCAGGCTGTGACACAGCCCGCAGTCTAGCCTTATCGGCCCCTGTCACCCCCTCTAATAATTGAACTTGGATTTTTAGATTGATTTTATTTGAGCTCTGCAGTGTTCTACAGCCAGCAAGTTGAAGAGATTTGAAAATAAATGAAACAAAAGCTGTGGTCTGTTATATTAACGCACATGAAAAGCAAATGAAGCCGCTAACAGAAACTAATAGTGTTATTAAAGTGAAAAGGGGCTTATTGTAGTTGGCACAGTGCCAGAGCGGTTGGAACGCGCACACCTCCACCCTAAAGGGACAATTAGAAACCGCAGGAAATGGACCGTTTCAGTATACTATAATATTTTTATTTTGGCAATTCATCATTTCTGTAACAATTAAAAATGATGTCACAATGTTGAATGTCTTTTATATTGTGATGATATATTGGCGTGAATTCCAAAGCACGTAGCAGTGACTCAATCTTCTTTATTTTTCAGTTTAGGTACCTGTACTATTTTCAAAATCCAAAATAATAATCGTGGTTGTCAGGGTGAAAATGTCAGCCTCACTAATAACATGGTTGGTGATATGCGATGCACCCTAAAACCCAACCACACTCCCTGATCGACCATTTAAATCCCGTGGGGGGCAGACGTACGGCAACTAATTTACTGGCGTGACTCTGGTAGAATTTCTTGTCAAACTTGACATTGGCGTCTCGCCATTAATAATTTTATAGACTTACTTGACATTGGCAAATTGCAGCGATTTGCTGCAGAAGACACTAAAAAGAAGATGACATACGGTATCTACAGAATACCGCGGTTATAATAATTTCGTGTTGTATTCCCGTTGGTGAGTAGGGCAGCCAGAGCTAACTGGAGAGTTTTTGTGCTGTCAGTAGGATGACCAAAGGCTTGTCCTGCTTTGTCCTCTACACTGACAGCATAAAATCTCTGTTCTTACAGGGTCGGCAGCACGAATGTGACTCCACTGGTGTTACACACGTTCATAGGTCATGGTAACCACTTTCCTTCAGGTGGGCCGTGTGTTTGTCTGCCACCTAAGTTGTATAAAAAAAAATCTACCACTCTTACATCATCCAATATATTATTGCATTACTTAAATATCTATTAATATTAATCTAGTTACTTACTTACCCTACGTTATATGTTTTGTTAAAAAAGGTAGCATAGTTGAGTACTTCTTACTCATTTTTAGCTTCTTAAAAAAGCGTATACAGTTGCCCTGAAAGGAATGACTATTTTTTTTTAAGCCAGCTATCACAGATTAAATGATTGTTTTTGTGTCTGGTATTTATGTTATGCCTGTCACAAACTCTAGAGAATTTTGAACCAATGAATACTATAGGTATTTTTGCATTCTATTAGCTATAGTTTAGATACTGAGACTGATGGGAACAATCCTGTGTAATTACGTATGTACCTATTAGGCTTATTATTATTTACCAAGGCTTACGAACCATTCAATAGTTCCAATTCATCCTTTCTTGCCAATATAATACTAGTTCAGACATAATAGTAAGTAGTTTGTGAGGTGAGTGTTTCTGGCCGCGGGAGGCGCGGTTTATCAGGTGGCGAGTTATGAGAGGCGGCGGCGGCGTGCGCGCAGCATCGCGATACGCGCCCGACGCCTGACCCACAGCCCTCGGCGAGGCCGCTCCGTCTTGTGGTGTACCAACGTTATAAGTGACACAAGACAATAGTACTTGAACTTTTTGAATAAGTATTTGTATTTTTGGTCTAAGGGACGAGTCTATTAAGTAGGTATAATGTAAGGGTGGGTTTGGTTGCTAATGCAGTCGTGCAAAAGAGAACCTGTAGTTGAAGAAAACCCGCAGGCACATACGTGCACTGTACCATGACGTGGAGCCTTGTCTGATAACACGCGTTACATACATTTTAACATAATTATTCAGTTTAGTGCTCGCCGCAGATCGGCGGCTATTTATCTTTGATTACACAGATAGACATCGCGCGCGATGTGTATCGCAGCAATTGGCGCTATCTCGCGATAGGTTGGCGCCGGCTGCTTCGGATCAAATGTCGATCGCGTATCGCGCGATAGCGCAGAATGTTAAGTGTTATAACATTTACTAATTACCGATGTAATATCCTGTTTCCGAAATCAACAATCTGCTCGTAAGTAATCGTTTCGTAGCGGCTCTGCGCGGAGGTGCAGTCGACTCGGTACTGCGTTGCACTCTGTCGAGTTTTGTTCTCTTTTGAAGTGATGTAATGAACGGCACGGGGCCGCGAGGATGCTGTGAGCGGCAATAAATACATTTAACTAGATTATCAGCGAACGACCGCCTGCGCCTGCGCGGCCGCGCTGTTGTAGGACGCTGCCTGCCACTCGCGAACACTGATACCTGAAGAGATTTATGAGTGAGTGTTTTCATCAAAGTTTTAGTCTAGTTTTGACAAATCAAGAAAGACATTTGCGCAAAGAAAGACCCCTTTATTTTACCTAGGGTATACCTAGGTAAAATCAAAGAGTCTTCCTTTTCTTATTTATTTCTCCAGTATGGTTAGACAAAAGTATTTTTTTACCTTTTACCTTTCTTTTTTCACCAACAATACTTTCAGTCTCAGGTACGTGACTTTATTTGAAATCATGCTACTTGCTACTGCCACCTAAGTGGTATAAAAAAAAACTAAAAATTTTAAAACAAAAACTAAACAACAGTAACCTAACCAAGAATCAAACCAGAGTTCTCAGGCCGCCATCGCACGTGCTGCCGCTACACCCCTGAGGCACTCTTAATTTTATATCATTAGCACGAGACCGCTACTTACAACAGGGCGCCTGCGCCTGGCCTACTATAGCAATATTGAGACTCGAAACATATGCTTTATGGCGTTTGGGTCCAGACAATTACAATACTTGCGCCTCCGACGCCCGCGTGAGAAGATCCATTCCTGCTCTCATCGCACCAATATTTTGCCACCGAAAATAAGACCTTGTCGCCTTAGGATCAAGGGGCTGTGGGATAGTTTGCGGAGTGTGCTTGCACTAATGCTAAAATGATCAGAGTTTACACAAATATTATTGTTTATAAATAGATTCACGATCTAGCGAGGCGCGCTGGTCCGCCGCTGTTGTCCACGCCGAACGGCCAGCTTCTTGTACAAAGTATGCAAGTAATAAATATTTGCTAGCGGCACAATGAAAATGCACTTTTTGCTCACAAATGCTCGGCCAGATATAATCGCCGGTAGTTTATCTTCGATGAATCTTGCGTTTGTATGAATGTGAATGGTTAATTTATTCAAGACAGGAACGATTCCGACGAACCCATTGATGATCCGGCGACATCAGTCACCGCGCACAAAAACTCGGGAGTTTAAATCACTCGGAGGCAAATGACAAGAGGTGATTACGGCAATTAAAACGCCGGTGATTGGAAGTACTTTGTGGAGCGAGGGAAGGTGGAAGCGAGCAAAAAGTTGCGCGCGCGCCTTTGACCAGCATCAATGTATCTCTGCTGTCTATCTATCTAATCAAAAGGTAACAAGACACGTTCGAAGAAGCCTACGCTCAAACATATTTAGATGCAATTTATCCTCTTCTAAAGTGCATATTTACGAATCTTAAATTTTAAATTTCATACTCGGTAAACTTTGAACTTGGGCAACTTTTACTTATTATTATTTCCGGCTCGAAGGACCATGGTCACACTTATTTGTTATAAGCTGATATAAGGATGATAATTAGCACGGGGACGGTGTAAATAATGTACAGCGACCGCGCGGTATGAATGCGTTTATTGCACTAATTATGTAAATCGAAAATACATAGTTCATATCATCGTTTTAGTATATTTTGCATGCGTACGATGAACCGTACAGTACATATTTACGAAACTTAAATTTTAAATTTCATACTCGGTAAACTTTGAACTTGGGCAACTTTTATTCTGCTTTATCAGATACCAGGAGAGTTGCACTCGCGCTGCCGATGCTGTAAGAAGAAAGAGATTCTGTGCCGTCAGTGTAGAAGACCTGGTCTTCCTACTGACAGCACAAAAACTCTCCAGTGAGCTCTGGCTACCATATATTTTTTAATATATAAAGTTCCCACTACTTATATTTCTGCTAGTGAGTAGAATTTACCTGAGAGCGTCTTGAGGCGGTAAGAGTGGTCGATATAGGTATTTAAACTATCATGGTCACTCATATTAGTACAAGTATTAGAGCTACCAGGATATTTACTATGTTGTATTGTTTCGAGCTTCTGATATTTGCAAGCAGCATGATCACGGACGAACTGGAAACTCGTAACAATACAACATGGTAAGTAGCTCTAACACTAGTGTAGTCAATAGTTTATGAGTGACGTCTCTGTTACAAGTTTATAGCCACCGGTAACTGCCCCTTGCTTACTTGTTTGCATCCTAGTAATAGTTTTGCAATTTATTTTTATACCCCTTAGGTGACAGACTAGCGCACGGCCCACCTGATGGAAATTGGTTACCGTGGCATATGGACGTGTGTAACACCAGAGAAGCTACACTCGCGCTGCCGCCCCTGTAAGCACAGAGTTTCTGTGCCGTCAGTGTAGAGGACAAAGCTGGCAGGCCTTTAGTCATCCCACTAATAGCACAAATTCTCCAGTGAGCTCTGGCTACCCTACTCATCGCTGGGAACACAACACGAAGTTATTATTACCGCGGTATTCTGTACGGTGGAGGTACTTCCCCAGTCGGATTGCTGCTCAATTGGGCGGAAATACCGCCGTGTCCTACCTCCTTTCTATGCAATGCAATGCAATAATGCAATAACTAAGGCTATATCTAGGACTTAGAGTAACCTATAATAATGTTGATAGGTAGTCCATCTCCTACCTCGGCAGTGCACAGTTTTTGCTGCACAAACAAGAATGAACATAAAAGTTAATGATCCAAAGTTTGCAGTCCCACTGGCGATGGCGGGGGTGGTGTCCGCACACAATCAGTGCCCTGCGGGGCACGGGGTGCGGGGCGGCCGCGGCGCGTCCGGCTCAGGTGGCATTTCCTCGATTATCATGCGTTTAGTTTTTGCTCGCCGCAATTACGCCGCATCAGTATGCACGCGGGCAGACGCGCGAATAATCCCGCCCGCCCCGCGCCGCGCCGAGTCCATGCCGCATGGCTGTGCGCGCATAGTACCACAAGTCGGAGTTGTCTTTAGGTTTATACCTTTATTTAATTAAACTCTAAGACAACTAGTATGCAAACTTTTCCTATAGATTTCAGTCGGAAAAAGTCAACATCTGGGACGTTTCTTGAGTCCGCGATCAGTCAGTATAAATATTTGGATAGATAAACAAATATTTGAACTTATATTCTAGTTTCTTATGAAAGTTATAACGATGTAAGTATAGCTATGTCCTAAGAATGCCCCCGTCGGTCGGTCGGTCGTGCCTTAATTGCGTATTATACGTTTAAGTGGTTGTACTGTTAATTACCTATCTGCTGCGAGCGGCCGACGCAGTTTTTGCATGTCGGCTGCGTGCCCGCAGCGCGCGGCGTGGGAGCTGCGGCCGGCGCGGGCGCAGCGCTGCGACGCGTTTATGATTTCAATGTTGAATTAACATTTCTTCGCGGACGCTGCGACGAGCGCGAATGTCGCCTGAGACTTGTATGGCGCTGACGTATTCAAATGGCTCTGATTGCGCAACTGGGGTTTAGGTATGCTAATTATTTACTGTTTCATAGAACAGTACCCGGACTATCGAGCCTCACTCGGTTTTTATAAAAGCACTTCGTAGAGCTTTGAAGTATGAGAATGTGAGTACCTCAGCGATTAACCAGAAGGCGTTATACAATTAAATCGAGTTTTTACACATTTTTTATAAACTGTCACAGCCTCCTCTGTCTCCATTAATTCAAACCTTTGCAAGATAACTCACAAGTTGTATTTTCTCGTTTGCGGTTAACGAACAGAATTTATTTTCGAATGGTATAACATTGGACTTGTCGGCTATTTCTATTGAAGAACCAAATTTTCAAGTGGAAATGTACAATTTTGGAAAAAGCAATCTGGTTTTTACGCTTCTCACTTGTCTCAACTTTGTCGGTTCGCTGTCACCATCGAACAGTCATTCATAAACTTGCTACTTTTCGGATCTTAACAAAAAACCCACGCTTCGTCTCCCATCGCAATATCATAAACAGCATCCGAGTGTCAGCAATGGTACTTTAGCAACAGTTTTTGCACCAATCGACATGATGCCGTTTCTGTTCCACAGTGAGTTCTGATCAGAATGAATGTAGACACAAGAACTGGACTTCCTTCTTAGTGCCGATGTATTATTTTATTTCATTCATACGAATTCTCAAAATAAATGGTCATAAAACAGAAAAAGTATGGTTGTTTTCCATTAACTCTGTAACGATAGCTATATAGCCCTCAGTGATGGGCCATCCTCTACTGATCTCGTTTTGTAGAAAACGTCACGACTATAATTATGCAATATACAAATGTCTCGTGGTATGCAGGTAAGGTGTTTATTTCTCAAAGTCAGTTAGAAGACGTGCATGCAATTGCAGTGCAATCTTGCGGAGCATGTGATTCTTGATGGATTTAATTAATTTGTGATTTAAACAGATTACCAAACAAAACTAAATACATGTCAAAATCCATGCTATCATAGTGTGCATCATCCAACTCGAAGTGGCCAAAATAAGAAAATCAGTATAACTTATCCTCTCAAAGTTAAAGCTTGACCATGAAATATAATTCAACCAAAAACTTCATACTGTTGTGCCCTTAGCATGAATATATGCGGCCAGATAGCTTGCATACACTGAATATTTCATTTATTCAAAATGACGAAAAAGTCCTGGGCCAAATATTTGGAGCTGCGACCACTCGCCGCAAAAAGTGGCGCATTCACAGGCATGGCCTTGTTAGGGGCAGCGCAGCTCCATTCACGTACCGACACAAGTTTTATCCAAATGACTTCATGCTCTGGGAACTCTTCATTACTTTCTCACAAAGAATTACATCAGATAGCCCTATGCAGTGCAATTCTCCTGCCTTCGTTAACCCTGAGTTGATAGACTCAAATAGACTCCTCTCCTTCGAGTAATGTGATTTTGTACATAGCCTTACTTACTCCTAAGTTTATGATCTTTTAAAATTACATATTACAATGGAGGAAAAAAGGATATATAAGATCAGTGTCGTCTTGAACGTATCTGTCTAGGGATGATTGTTTAGTCTACATTAAATTGATGTATTTTTTTGGACATTACACAGTTCTAGACATAAATAACGTATAGCTTTTATTAGGAGTTCCAGAATATGCATATTTTATATGTCAATATTGTTTGCGGTTGACTGTACAGCATTGTGGTACTTACCTAACTATTGCGGTCGGGGACTGTTCGTATCGTATCACGTTCATCAAAGTGCTATTAGATTTTTTTTCTGTGCAGTTGAGAGTAACAGGTTTCAATCGTAGTTACAATAAAATTTGATAAGTTCGTTTTTTTTAACCAAAATACATGGCAACCTGTCATTTTACGTTTCTGGTTTTAGAACGAGAATGAGGGTAATTAATGTAACTATCTTTAATGACATACTACAGTAGAATTCAAATTCAAAGGATTTACTCATAAATAAATTAATGAATGTGAGCGATAGACTGGCGGTCTCGTCACAGGCAGCTGAGGCTAGTCCTGCGACAGCGGTCGCGGGCGGAATGCGCGCGCGGCGTGTCAAAGAGTGCGCGCGCGCTGCCGTCGCCGGACATTTAAATATCATCGCTACTCATATTTGGGATGCCCGCGCCGCGCGCCGCCGTCCGCCGCTGTCCACCGGCCGCGACTCGATTAAGCGACAAAAATTGCTCCATTTTTTTGGCGCTCGCTATTAAATTTGACCTTGGTCCGCACCAAACTGAGCGACTTTGGAACTGTTGTTTACTTATTTATTTGTGCTCAATCTTCGATCGTCTGGTGGAAATTGGGAATGACAGATGGTGATAAGAGAAAGTTTTAAGTGTTATTATATTCAATATGCGTAAATAGAGAAGAGAGAGAGACAGATTTCTTTATCAACAATAAAATGTCTGTGATAAACAACTTTGTTTGTAGATAGCTACGAAGTTCACAAGTTAGCTATGACAAATGAGATAGTTTTACGCATCTCTTTTGACTGTTTAGTCAAAACGAGCTAAGTTCTTAAGGAAATTTTTGTGAAATAAAAATGCAATTTTGTCACTCTTTTGTCATTCTTAGTTTAATTAATTAGTTCACTTAAATAATTTTTTTTGAATTGTAAAAGTGTTAAATATAACATCTCCTTCGCTAGAAAAAGAGGAATTTCCTAATGGAATTTCAGTAACATGGAATGGAATTGATGTTTTATTTGTTTGCGATTATTTGCTCTCTCATTTGTTCACTTCTGCCATGCAGCTAGTTCGCAAATCAAATATTTTATTTGTGTCAAAAACTTGTAAATAAAGACGATTTTTTGCTTATCGTTCTGTAACATAATCAATTCATTTATTTTTATCGAATATGGTGAAGAGGGATCACAAAAACGAGCACAACATATTATTCTGCTCCACAGAGCGTGCAAACTTTAATAGGTCAATACGAGCATAGTACAAAATGTAGAATAATTGTAATTTAAAATATGTTCTGGGTATTTGGTCGCCAAGGTATTCTTTGTTGGCAGGTATAATGCATTTATTTATTTATGTTTGATTTACTTTTTTACCTACTATAAGTTATTGTTGTTGAATTCATGGCACGCGGTCATATTGAAATGCTATGAAATAATAATCTCGTGTTGTGTTCCCGCGGTAAGCAGGGTAGCCAGAGCTCACTTGAGAGATTTTGTACACATGGGAAGACCAAAAGCTTGTCCTGCTTTATCTTTTACACTGACGGCACAGAAACTCTTGTGTTTACAGGGTTGGCAGCGCGAATGTGACTCCCTTTGCTTTGCACACGTACATAGGCCATGGTAACCACTTTCCATCAGGTGGGCCGTGTGCTTGTCTGCCAACCAAGTGGTATAAAAAAAATATATATTAATTTTTTTTTCAATAATTGTAGTTCTCTTGCGTGTTATATGCATGTATGCATATATACTTTCGTAGCGGTAGCATATTTTTTTATTACATTCGCTTCTTAGATATAACTTGATTCTTCTTTACTTTTCTTGAAAAAATATTGAAAAGAGAAACAAATTCGTGTCTATATATCTTTTTTGATAACTAAACATAAAAAGATAAAATGTCAATGTACCAAAAAAATGTGTGATAAAAAAATATGTTCGAGTTCATCTCAAGCCAGGCTCATCTCCCGGGCGAGGCAGGCTACCGCTATATAAACACTTGCACCATCAATCATAGCGTGCTGACGTCACGCGCGTTTAACATACTCCACTATTATGATAAATGTATGTTTGTGTGTGTGTGTGGTGGTGCGGCGATGACAAATGACCCGGTGATGTCGTGCCTCGAGTTGATAGAGTCGTGCTACATGGACCACTCCCCAGGGACCTCGAGGCGGCTACCGATACTCAAATGGGGTTACTAAGCGGTGGCATTTAAGTTTTAGTCCTACTTAGATTATAAATCGTACTAGTACGTTTAGTATAGATAAGTTAGCATACATACATAGCGACAGCCTTGATGGGGCATGGCGTGGCGGTAGTTAACGCGCTGTTACACAGGAGGCGCGGCGGGTTCAAAAACAAAACTGGGGTATAATTGGGAAACAAATAATTGGGGAAAATTAAATATTGTGAATTCGTGCTGTCAGTGGGAAGACAAAAGGCTTGTCTTGCTTTGTCGTGGACACTGACGGCACAGAAACTCTGTGCTTACAGGGTCGGCAGCGCGAGTGTGCCTCATCTGGTGTTACACACGTCCATAGGCCACGGTAACCACTTTCCATCAGGTGGGCCGTGTGCTTGTCTGCCACCTAAGTGGTATACAAAAAAATTCTTTTCCCAAATACTGGGAAAAAAGTCGAAACTGGTATGATTAATTGTTTTAAAACTACCCACATTTAAAATATTGTCAATTATTAGAAATATAACTTCATAACTGTCAATACAAACCTTTGAGAATGCCGTGAGGCGAAACCGGTCAGGTGAAAAATAAAATATAGTGGAAAAGAATAAAGTATTTTATTCAATACGTGTAGCAGGTTCTGCCAAGCACCGCCAATCAACAGTATTAACAGTCTGTTTATGTGGTCATTTCTCACTCCCCTGAGGGTTATTAGATCGATACGAATGGCAAGAGTTCAGTTCTCTGCTCTATGGCATACCTACCAGATTTCTATCTGTTGATCAGAGTATTACTATTGCCGTGAAGATAAACAAATCGACATGTGTGCATAGATACTTAATACTTACGTGGCAGGTACATATTAACATACTCTCACATTAATGTTGGTGTCTACAAAAACTCTTCACTAAGAACATCCATCATTTTGGATCAAACACACGTGTATTATTAAATGTTAGACATTAGCCTCACATCTAATACTATCATTTTATAATAGCGCCGCACGCACACGCGGCCAGAGTCAGAGCTGCCCGAGTGCCCACGGCGCGGTGCGCGCGCGCATCGATTAAGCCTAATTCGTAACAATTATCGCGGCGCATAAACACAATAGTTAAATTCGGTAACACCTTCATTAATAGAATACCATTCTATACCTACTTTGATAAAACGGTTATAAGCCTTATTAGTTAAGTCATAGGGTAGATATTGTGTTGGAAAAGTTTCTAGCTCTGATATAAGGTTATTAAAAGCACATTAGAAGGCGGCTGACGGGCGCGCACTCCCCCTGACGCTGGTCAGGCACCTGACACTTACCTGACGTTTATATTATTGTATGCACTACGGTACTCTAACCTGTCAGCTAATTTCCACTTAGGTTGTAAGACCCCACCAAAATCTTACCAAAAAAAGGAGGTAGGACACGGCGGTATCTCCGCCCAATTGGCAGTCCGACTGGGGAAGTACCTCCGCCCCACAGAATACCGCGGCTGTAATAACTTCGTGTTGTGTTCCCAGCGGTGGACAGGGTAGCCAGAGCTCACTGGAGAATTTGTGCTGAGAGTGGGAAGACTAAAGGCTTGTCCTGCTTTGTCTTCTACACTGACGGCACAGAAACTCTGTACTTACAGGGTTGGCAGCGCGACTGTGAGTCCTTTGGTGTTACAAACATCCATAGGCCACGGTAACTACTTTCCATCAGGTGGGCCGTGTGCTTGTCTGCCACCTAAGTGGTATAAAAAAAAAAAACTTCAAGGCCGAAGCCAGTACTTACTCAAGGTTCTAACGCGTGCTTTCTTTTGTAGTTACTCCCGTAAAAGTTCAATAAACCAAATCAGGAAATGAGAAGCAAGAGAACGAACCTCGCGTTCCCAGGTGTGAGCAACACAACCTTATTACTATTTTAACCTTATTACATTCAAAAAATATTTCACATTAGTCACCTCCTTTTTGTTATACAATTTGGCAGACAAGCACACGGCCCACTTGAGGGCAATTGGTTACCGTGACCTATGAATGTGTGTAAGATAACGATATTAATATTTTTGTTGCCTAAAATGCAATATCAGGAGAATTTTTTTTATTTATTTTATATACAGGGTGTATTTTTGAAACGGGGCAGTAAGGGCAAGTACCTTAACCGTTGCAGTTACAGCAAAACGTTCTTAGAAGACCTTCCCTAACTTTTTGACATATTTTGAACTGCATTCACAGATTTTGTAAAAAACTTACAGTTGGCAAAAAAAATGCAAGAAGTCCAAAAATTTTTTTTTATGCCAATCGATTCTATTTCATGTGGGGATCAAAAAACTCTATGAGACCATTTTAGCTTTCAGTACTAGGAAAGACAGAAATCGCCAAAAACGTTTCCCATACATTTCGGCAACAGAAACAAATTTCTACGATGGTCTAACTTTTTGTTATGGCCAGGAAGTGGGTAGAATTGACTGTAAAGTAAATAAAAAGAATTTCTACCCTCAAATTTCGAATTTGATTCGAAAATCTGTGTGTTATACTTAGTTTCAGCTGAGAAACTTCGTATGAGTTATTAATTAAGGATTTTCGCTAAAATGTCTTCTAATCGTGAAAAAATTGACTTATTAGAAGCGTATTTTGTCAATAATCGAAATGCGGGAGCTGCATTAAGGTGGTACCGCAATAAGTATCCGTTGCGGCATGTGCCAACAAGAAAGGTTATTACAAATCTTTTGAAAAACCTGGAATTGCAGGGTTCTTTCAAAAGAAAGCGGCAGCCTCGTGTGGACATGGAAACGGAGATTGCGGTTCTGACTTATGTCGAAGCATATCCAGAGGTATCGTCCAGGCAAGTCGCCCTTGAAGTAGGTGTATCCCACTCCCTTGTGATAAAGATATGGAAGAAATACGGCTACAAGTGCCATCGATATGGGCGCATAGTTCAAGTGTTACATCCGGGTGATGATGTTCGAAGGCTTACTTTTTGCAGATGGCTAAGAGGAAAAATAAGCAGAGATCATGAATTTTTAAATTACATACTGTGGTCAGACGAAACGAATTTTTCCAATAACGGTATGTACAACAGAAAAAATCACCACTATTGGTCCAAAGAAAATCCACTAAGAGTTACGGCAAGTCATAATCAGGTTCGCTTCTCATGCAACTGTTGGTGTGGTATAATGTCCAATCGAGTCATAATGGTGGAATTTTATGAAGGGAAACTGAATTCTGCCATGTATAATGAAGTCATTTTACACCATCTTGAAAACAAGATGGACGAATGGCCCCTGTCGGAATTGCGAAAAGTTCATTTTCAACAAGATGGTGCACCGCCACATAACAGTCACCTTTCACGTTCCAATTTGAGCCGCCTATTCGGTACACAGTGGATAGGTACACATGGTCCAACACAGTGGCCACCTCGTAGCCCCGATCTAACACCACTTGATTTTTTTTTATGGGGCTTCGTGAAAAACGAGGTATATAAGACGACGTACGCCAGTGTTCAAGAGCTCAAGGATGCATTAATGACCATTTTACGTAATATTCATCCCAGAACATTATTAGCCGCCATTCGTTCAGTGCAAAAAAGGATAGACTTATGTATTCGTGAAAATGGAAATCATTTTGAGCAATTTATTTCATAAACCAATTTCTTAAATGTTTAAATGATTTTTTTTATTTAAAAAAGTTCAAAATTTAATCGATGTAACGAAATAATCTATGAGTTTCGAGTTGATTTATCATATATATAATCGCCAAAAACGTTTCCCATACATTTCGTACGGAACGAAATGTATGGGAAACGTTTTTGGCGATTTCTGTCTTTTCTAGTACTGAAAGCTAAAATGGTCCCATAGAGTTTTTTGATCCCCACATGAAATAGAATCGATTGGCATAAAAAAAATTGAACTTTTTGCATTTTTTTGCTAACTAAGTTTTTTACAAAATCTGTGAATGCAGTTCAAAATGTCACTAAAAGTTAGAGAAGTTATTTTAAGAACGTTTTGCTGTAACTGCAACGGTTAAGGTACTTGCCCTTACTGCCCCGTTTCAAAAATACACCCTGTATAGGACACGCCAACTTGACTTCATCTCGCCTGATGGTAAGCTAAAGGCAAAGTCTCAGGAAATAGGGTCACCATTACAGACACTAAGTGTTACAATGGTGGCAGTCAGCTTGGCGGCCTCAGCAGATGCTTTTTCATGCCCCGCTTAAAGGCCCCTGGACTGTAGGAAGAAGGAAACACGTGAGCTGGTAATGAATTCCAGGTCTTGGTGGTGCGGCAAAGAAAAGAGTCTCCGAACCACTTGGTTCTTGCTCGTATATTCTGCACAGTGTGAGGCTGACATCTAAGGCCTGCACGTGTTGTCCTATGTAGGAAAGGAGATGGTGGGATTGGTTGGAAGAGCTCATCAGAACACTCAACATGGTAGAGACGGTAAAATACAGCCAAGGAAGCAATATCTCTATGCATCTGCAAAGGCTCGAGGGTGTTCGTGACCTCAGGGTTCCCAATAATTCGGACCGCGCGTCGCTGCAACCTGTCGAGAGCATCTAGTAGGTATTTCTCGGAGCCATCCCAGAGATGCGAGCAGTATTCCACGCAGGAGCGAATTTATGGTAATTCGGCGCCCTTCAAACCTGTCACTGCGTACTGCGGGAACTAAGGTACCTGCCAACTATCAGGGAGGTCTGTCTGTCTGTGGGTCGCAATCATCACGGCAATCAAACGCTACCATTTAATAAACGATTTGCATGTAACTCCGCGCCTCAAGCAATTATCCTATTTGGAAACACGCCAGTGGATGTACCTCTATCTAAATACAGTTTCGTTCTGTTCAACGTACGAAGCTAAAATGATAGGCAGCGTTCATACAACACCATCTATAACGTTATAACTTTGTTTATTCATCTCTACTAAAATATGTAAAAATGACGCAATTTTAAACATGAAAGAAGTATTAACGTCTCCTGTAAAGAAAAAAGCGTCGAAATTACCATGATCCAGGTTATAGAGAGCTTAGCCTAATATTTTTGGTAGAGTAGCATTGGCTGTACAATTTGGCAAGCTTTTTGTCATCTCAGTGATATAAAAGCTACAAATCTGTTTGCTAAGTGAGATTACGCCCAAAGGCGAGTTTTTATCAATTCAAGCGATCCAAACTTAAGTCAGGCCGAAGTATGCTAATCGCAGCAGAATAGCCAAACCTGGTGGACCGTTTAGTTGCGAGCTCGTTATTATAGCAATTTGAATACCATGTTGATTAATGAGTCAGCTCTCCGGCCGAACTCCGGAGATCCCACGGAACCTAACAAGTCCAGTAATTTTGTAAATTGGGCTCAAATAATAGGCCGTCTGAATGATATGAATTGTGTGGGTTATGTTCGAATTACTAGGTAGGGTTACTTTTTTTTTTTTTTTTTTTACGTGCGCAAAATCCCCACGGATACCTCCCCACCGGAGCCGGTGGAGGAGGTTATGTCGGACTCGAACCGACTAAAACGCACGCCGCCTGTGGGTCGTTTTGGTTGCCGAAGGTGAGGTTGACAGGCATATCCCTCGCACCCCGGCCGACCCAGGGCCATCTCTCACGATCTGGCCATCGTCTCGGGTCCCCACACCCGACACTACAGAGTCCCCAACTCGACCCCGGAAACGCGGAGGCGCGCTAGGCGCGCCACCGCCGCGGCCTGCTTCTGCCAGGGTAACAGGCGGCTCCACCTGTCACCCCCAGGCCGGCGCTCATGGGGGGCGGAGGTCGTTCATCGACCTCCGACGCCCGAGTTGCCTTCGTACGCGGGCAGCTTGGCTTGCGATCCTTCGTCGCTCCCGCTGCCGCTCCCGCCCCGCCTCCTCCTTCACGAGCATTACTTGCTCGCAGAAGGAGGCGCCGGCCGCCCACGCATCCGCGCAGCGGACCATCGCCGCGAGCAAGGTGGAGAGCGTGAGAACTCTCACTCCCAGGGCCGCCACAAGCTCCCGCCTCGGCGTCTCCCACGCCGGACACACGGTGAGCGTGTGCGGACCTGAGTCCTCGCTCGCGTCGCAGTGATGGCACTCGGACGTTGGCTCTTTCTCCATCCGACGCAGATACTTGCCGAAGCATCCGTGCTCGGTGATCATCTGCGTCAGACGGTACGAGAGGCTGCCGTGTGGCCTCTCTAGCCACTCCCCCATGATGGGTCTTACCGCCGCTACTACGGCGCGCCCTGCGCCTGGTCGCCCAAGTCGTAGCTCCCATTCCGCCACCATTTCCCTGTGGAGCCGGGATCTCACGGCCCGAATTTCTTCGGGCTCGGGATCGTGACCCCGCTCCCGCGCTGCCTTTCGGAACCGGTATAGCGCCGAAAGGGATCTCGCTTCCAGGATCCATGGTGGCGATCCGGCGAGGAGACTCGCCGCGTTGAAGGATATCGTGCGGTACCCCCTTATGATGCGGCACGCCAACTTCTGCTGCGGACGCTGCAGCAGGGGCATGTGCCGATCATTCAGGGTGTCCGCCCACACGGGACACCCGTACAGGGCCATGGACCGCACGACACCCGCGTAGAGTCTCCTGCAGGAGTCCTCTGGGCCCCTCAGGTTAGGCAGTAGCCGCGCCAGAGCGTTGGCTGTGCCCACCAATTTGGGGCCTAGACTTCGGAAGTGCTTCTCGAAGTCCCACCGGCCGTCGAGCACGAGCCCCAGATATTTCATCTGGGGCTTGATGCCGATGAGAGTGCCTCCCACTGTGAGACTGGAACCAGGTGGTGGCGTGCGCCGAGGTCCATGAAAGAACATGGCCTCGGATTTATGCAGAGCCACCTCAAGGCCCAGCCGCCGGATCCGTTCCACGACTTGAGCAACCGCGGTCGTGGCCCTCAGGGTCGCTTCGCGGTATGTAGCCCCGCTCGCCGTCACTAGCGTGTCGTCCGCATAGCACGTGACGTCGGCACCGTCCGCGAGCTCACCGCGAAGCACCCAGTCGTATCCGATGTTCCACAGGAGCGGCCCAAGAACCGATCCCTGTGGAACACCGCACGACATCTCACGCCGACCGACGCCGGTCGCACTTGGGTAGATGACGGCTCTCTCCGTCAGGTACGCCCCGACTATGCGGCGGAGGTAGAGAGGCACACCGTGGTACACGAGTGCCTCCCTGATGCAACTCCAGGGCAAGGTGTTGAACGCGTTGGAGATGTCCAAGGACACCGCCAACGTCACCTCGCCCCGGGCGACTGCCTCCTCCGCCAAAGTCCTCACGCGCATGATGGCATCCACGGTGGACCGCCACCGGCGGAAGCCATATTGGGCATCCGCCAGGTCCGGCCCCCTACCAGAGAGGTGCTCGACGAGGCGCTTCGCAATAACTCTTTCAAAGAGCTTGCCCACCTCGTCGAGCAACACAATGGGCCGGTAGCCGGACGGTTCGTCCGCCGGGCGACCCTCCTTTCGGATGAGGACCAGTTTCCCCGTCTTCCACATCTTCGGAAACTGGCCCCGCTCCAAGCATGCGCTGAGGAACCCTCTCAGTCGGGGTTCGAGACCGTCTTCTCCCAGAGCTAGGACCCACGCGCGGCCTGGAATGCCGTCGGGTCCCGGGGCGGTGCTCTTCTTGGCTCTAAGCCTTCGCACCGCCAGCTCCAGTTCTACCCAAGTAACCTCGGGGACTTCGTCGTCAACTACCACACTGGGCGCCATAGGCGACCGAGGTGGCGGAGTCATCTGCGGCGGAACGTGTTCCGCTCGCGCCGGGAACAGGGACTCGACCACTCCACCGAGCAGAGCTGGCTGGAGAACCCGGGTCAACGGCGGGGCCCGGGGGCGCAGCTTTCCTCTTACCATAAGGTAAGGCCGCCCCCATGGGTCCCGCTCCAGCGTCTCCATGAGCTCCTTATAAGCCGCGGCTTTCGCCCGCTTAATCTCCGCTCGGAGGGCATCTCTGGCCTCCCTGTATCCCATATGAAGCTCCGTCACTCGGGGCTCCGTATCTGCGGTTCGGCTACGCCTCCTACGGAGTCTGGTCCACCGGCGGTGCGCGATCACGCAGGCTTGCCGTAGCCTCGCGATCTCCGCAGACCACCAGTAGACCCGACGCCTCGGACTATAGGGTGGAGCCCTAGGCATACCCGCATCGCAGACACGAGTCATGGCCTCCCGGAACCACACCGCCTCATCGTCAATATCGACAGGCCCGTCCGGCGCAATGGCCCAGGCCTGTACGATGGCGGCCTCCAGGAGGACCTCCCGATTCAATCTCCCAAGCACCCAGCGTGGCTCGCGTGGGGCCGGTATGACCGGCGCATCACCCGCGGGAGGGGAGACATCAAACCGAACGTATCGGTGATCCGCCAGTGTCTCCACCCCCACAACAACACGCCAGTCCCGCACACGGTGCGACAGCGAAGCGCCTGCGAACGAAAGGTCAATAATCGAACTGCGCTCCGCGGCCACAAACGTGGCTTCGGCCCCGCGATTCTGGAGAACTAGACCGTGATTAGCGGCCCAGCTCTCCAGAGCCCTACCTCGTGGGTTCGTGTGCCGGGACCCCCAGGTCACTGACCAGGCGTTGAAGTCCCCGAGCACAAGAACCGGATGAGGGTGACAGGCGTTGACGACGTCGGTCAGTCGCTCCAGCGACCGCCGGTACTCCCCTATGCGTCGGTGTAAGCTCGGCGTGAAGTAGACAGCCACGACCGCAATCTCTCCCACACGCGCCGCTACGATGCCATGCTCCCTTGCCACGACAACAGGGGGGGGGGCACCCATAGCGGCGTTGTACACCAGTGCCGCCGACCCGTCCAGGTCGACCACCCAGGCAGGCCCAAGGGGCCGGTGAGTGTACGGATCGGCGACAGCGGCGACGTGTATGGACCACTGTGCCATGCTCTGGAGCAGAAGACCCTGAGCATCGGCACCGTGGCCCACGTTCGCCTGCAGGATGCGGAGCTGAGGATCCATTATGGAACCATCTCCGCATCCCGCCGCGAACTTTGGGTGGAGCTCCCGCCTTGCGGCTTCGGCTCCCCCCCGGTGCAGGCCTTGCTGCCAACCCTATGGTCGGCCGGTTTGCCCCCCGCTGCACACCTGAAACAGTGCAGCGGAGCTTCGCATCCACCGGCCGTATGGCCGGGTTGGCCACAGCGGAAGCAGCGGTCACCGACCGTCACCGCCGCCGTGCACTGCACCCCCACGTGGCCGACCGACAGGCACCTAAAGCACCTGGTCGGTCGAGCCTGCAGGAGCCGGACCTGCACCCGCACCACGCCTCCAACGGCGAGGAACCCCCGGTCGGCAGCCTTTTTGGCTGCTGCGATGGGGCAGCCGACAACTGCCGCCCCCAGTCCACGGCGGCCGAAGCGGATTGCTCCGACCTTCACCGCCTCTAGGGGGCAGCCCCCGGCCTCCGCCACGGTGAGGCGGATTTGCTCCGCCGTGATGGAGTCGTCCAGGTCCGAAATGCGCATTTCTGCGCATTTGTTGGGCCTGGACACCCGGACGTCGGCTGCGTCTAGCGTGTCCCGAAGCCTAGCCGCTAGGGCATCGGCCTGGGGACCGCTTGAAGCGCCGGGGATCTCCAGTAGCCGAGCACCCGTCCGAGTGGGTTTCACCCGGATGGGGCCCGACATGTCGAGAGCCCTCATGTCAACGCAGGCTCTCGCCTGCGTGACAATCTGGGCGTACTGCACGCCCCTCTCCGCTGCTTCCGCCGTCATCGTTAGCACGACGGCGGTTGAGCGGGGGACGCGCAGCCTCCCCGGCACTCCCCTCGCAGCAGCCTCAGCCTTCTTGGCATTTTTGGCTGCCTTCCTCTTGGCCTTGCGCCGCTTCTTGGAGGCTCCGGCCACCTCCCAGCCTCCCTCCGGCGGGGAACTTGTGGAGGCAATCCCCACCGGGGTCCGGGCCGGCGCTGGGGCTGAGGCTAGGGCCGGGGACTTCTTCCCCTTGCCTTTCCCCTTCCCCTTGCCCTTGGCCCGGGCACCCTGGGAGCTCCCAGCTCCCACGTCGAGAGCGACAGTGGCTCGAGTGACCGGAGTGGCAGGAGCGGCAGGCGCAGCGGACGGGCTGCGGGCCGACTCCTGCAGGGCCCCTGCGACCGCCGGACTGGTGGGACCTCTTCTAACCGCTCCGGCATACCCCATCAGCGGCGCCAAGGGCGGGCGGCGGCTGGAGTCCATGACCGCCTCCATGAACCTCCGGGTGCGCTCCTCCTGCGTCACCTGCCACCTCCGCTGCTCAGCCAGCGCCGCCTCCTGCCGCTTTTCCATGGCGGCCATTGCCGCCATGCATGCCGCCAGTGGATCCGCGGGCCTAGCCGGCTGCAGCACCGGCGACTCCAGCCGAGCGGGTTGCGCCAGTGACACCGGCCGCACCGGTGTCTCCGGCCGCACCGGTCGCACCGGCGGCCTTGACCGCACCGGTGTCTCCGGCCGTACCGGTGCCTCCGACCGCACCGGTGACCTCGACCGCACCGGTGACAGCTGCGGCGCCGACGGCACCGGCCGCTCCGGCTGCACCGCTAGTCGCCGCCGCGCCGACCGCGTCACGCGCTCCGCGGGCAGCCCGGTGACGACCTGACGGAGGTTCGCCACTTCGGCCGCCATCCTGTCCATCTTCTTGCGGTGCTCAGCCGCTGTACGCTCCACGCTGTTGAGGAGCTCAACTTGCCTCCTGCCAAGTTGAGCTCGCTCGTTCCGGGACTCGGCCAGCTCCGCCTTGAGCAGCTCAAACTGCTCAACGAGGCGCGTCGCAGCCAGCCGGACCCGGTCCTCCTCCGGCGTTAGAGGTCCAGAGCGAGCCCCAGCCAGTCTCTCCAGGGCCTCCATCACGTCCCTGGACGTGGAGCCGTCGGTACGAAGCGCCTGCGCCGCCGAGACGGAGGGACTCGGCGGCGCCCTCACATCTTCCCCGGCTGAGGCCCGTGAGGGGGCGACTTTAGTGCTCCCGCCCTGCAGTTTTCGGCGGCTCACCGCAAACTGTTTGGGTGGGGGGGGGCGCATCGTCTCGTCTCCATCATGACTGCTCGCCGACGACGAGTCAGTCAGGGTGAGCTCGAGATCCGAGTCAGTTTTTGGTGCCGGAATCATCTTCTTCTTCCGGTTTCGTTTTCGCCGTGGTGCAGATTTCCGGGTCTGCAGACCCACCGGGCTGTTCGCCCTGCTCCTCTCAGTGGCAGTGTCGAAGTCCTCCGACACCGTCCCTGCTTGGGACGCGACCTCCGCGTCGTGGTGCTGCGCGACCTCCGCGCAGACTGTTTCGCTTGGTGTTGGTTGTTTTGGTTTTAAAGTTTCAGTATCCATATCCATATCCCACGAGTAGAGACGATCTAAGATACACTTCCCGGGTGACGCTCATTCCGAGAAGCGGGGTAAATACTGTGGATTTCCCCAGGTGTCCACAGGTTTTAATCGACTTCGCTGTCGGGTTTTTCAGACTTTTCCTTGTCGCGGGCCGGCCAGTTAAGGCAAGCCCCGCGGCCTTCAGAATATCGGCTTCCCAAGTGTGGCTAGCACTCAGGTCGTTGTCGATATCCTGGAGGTTACGCGACGCGGGAGAGCAGCCAACTCTCCCAACACCGACGGTGGCACGAATGCCTGCCAGCCTCTGCGCGAGCAGTAGGCCGGCCCGTCCCTGGATCCCATGGATCCTTATTTCGCCCCCATGTCCCCTCTGAAAGCAGAGGGATACCGGGAGCGACAGGCTAGCCCTAAAAAGGGCTGTTTGGGATGGAAGGGATTCTACGAATCCCTTCCCGCGAGCCTTGCAGGTCCGCCATACCACGACCCCCTCAGGGTCAGCTAGCCCTAGAAAGGGCTTGTCGGGTTATTTGTCGACAGCTAGCAGAGCTCCTTCTCCTTGGAGTCAGAGTCTACTAACCGTCGTCCAGGGTGCACCAGCCTCCCCGCTTCCGTTCCCCAGGACCGCGGTCCAGAGGGAAAAGAAACAGGTAAGCCAACGTGGAGGTTACCCAACCCGCACCCCACTAGGTAGGGTTACTAGCTAGTGATTTGAGCAAGAATTAAAGATAATTAAACTGTTAGAATATGTTTACAATCAATTGTCTCAGACATATTTAAATTCATAAAATGATGACAATTCAGACATGTTTAATATTTGATATTGACAAACAGGCTGATTAGTTCCAATAAAAACGAACTCGTTGCCTTGATGATTGGTTGTGTATTATATTTTCCGACAATTGTTTGTGTGTTACGGATGTATTATTTATATTCCTTGCTCGAATAAATAGTACGTGTCACTGTACTTTATATTCCTCTTAACCCGAATTAATAATCACTTCTTTAGAATTAGAATAATTTACTTGCTCATAAACAAGGTAACATAAGTTCTTACATAAGTATATATATAAAGACGGTGGCATGCAAATTTTCACTTCACCATTGGCAAATAATATTGAATACATTATTTAATTGCATTGTTTGTCTGAAATATTAATTGAACGTATGAAAATAATTATAATTGGAATGCCACGAGATATATAGAATTATCAGAGGTTACTGTAAAAACAATTATAAATATGGAAGGAATATAGAACAAACGTCCATAGACCACGGTAACCACTTTTCATCAGGTGAGCCGCGTGCTTGTCTGCCACCTAAGTGGTATAAAAAAAAATCACATTATATTTAGGAATCATGAGATTAAAGAACATAATTCAGTTACTGTAAAAACAATTATAAAAATATGGAAGGAACATGGAATTATCATATAAATAGGTCATAGAATGTCTCAAGTTTTCTTCTTAGAAATATTATACTTTAAAGTTTAAATAATCATCAATCAAATATAAACATCTGTCACGTAGCCAAAAATAAAGTTTTTTGTTAAATGTATTCATTAGTTTAATTTATTATATATTTTTATCGCCATTGTGTAACAGTTTGTATCACTTGTACTAGTAGCGATTTTTGTACAACTTGTCTTTTGAATAGGGCATTTTCATCTGTGGGAAAAAAGTGAATAATTACTTCTGACAAATCCGCACTTTTCATAAATAAGTATGACCTCATGACCATCTAGAATAGTGAGGGTTTAGTACAATCCAAAAGCCTCGTAAATCACATTGTTACAATAGAATTGTCGGGTAACACTGAAACACAGCCTCCCTAAAACCACACTACTACAATTTATATGCACTATTAATAGTAACAGCCATCTAATAAATGTACAAACCCCCAGTTTTAGGGTTCGGGGCTCACTGTGGACATCCTATAAACGTTATATCGGTACAAGGGCACTGGGTTAGTAAGGCAATGTGTCAGGATACGAGAAAAGATGATGTATTTGGAGATTTATTTATTTATACTTTATTGTGCACATGGCATAAACAATATAAACTCACGCCTATATCCCCAAAGGGTTTGGCAGAGGTGCTAGCACCCACATTTCGCTAGTTTATGTTTAGGTCCCAATGTGGCGTGCCTATTGCTAATAACCGGACACTTATAAACCTGCGATAAATACACATATAACTTCGAAAAGCATCGAAAAGTCATTGGTGTGTGCCATGGTAAAACCTGGGATCGATCCCGAGACAGCAGCAGTTCATTATCCATACCACTATACTACCGCGGTTATATTGTACACATAAATGACATTTATACAAAATGATGAGATGTAATGTACAAAATCTATCGATTAGCACTTGAGTAGTGACTGTAATGTTATAATTTACGCTTAATTACGAAGTATAGGCATCATGTAGAAAGATAGCATTGTATAGAATGTCCTTCAGTATTTATTTATTATTACAGAAAAAATCTAAGAGGAAACGCATTAAGAGACTCGACAAATGTTGTTCATATATCTATCGGTATCGGCAAAAACGCATAGACGCGCGGCGCGCCGGCTCGGCACTCGGCACTCGGCACTCGGCACTCGCAGGCGCCATCGCGAGCGTGACACCGCGGTCGTGGCGGCTCCCAGAGGCGGGGAGTTCCCTGAACTACGTCAATGACATACCTCATTGTATTTAATGTTACCTCTCTAAGGTAGATGCCCACTGAGCGATGCGCTACAAAAGAAAAACGTGATGTAATACGTCACAAGCGTCCCAGCCTCTCGGAGTTCCAACGTGTCCGGCAGAGGACGATAAGTGGCTGTTAATTTATGATATCCCAGGCGCACCATGGTTACCGAGATATACATTCTTCTCTTTTAAAGTTCATACTTACGTCTTTAGATAATTATGTTCAAAATCACAAAATGTATTTGAAAATATGAAAATATTTATTATCATTAGGTTATTGTGTTAGTAATATTATTGTAGCAACCGCGGCAGCCTAGTGGTATGGGTAATGGACTGCTGAGACGAGGTATCGGGTTCGATCCCAGGTTTTATCATGGCACACACCAATGTCTTTTCGATGCTTTTCGAAGTTATGTGTGTAATTATCGCAGGTTTATAAGTGCCCGGTTAATGGCAATAGACTCGTCACCATTGGGAGCTAAACATAAACTTTTTTTTTTATATAGGACACGCCAACTTGACCTCACCTCGCCTGATGGTAAGCTAAAGGCAAAGTCTCAGGAAACTGGCGAAATGTGGGTGCTTACACCTCTGCTTACCCCTTCGGGGATATAGGCGTGAGTTTATGTTATGTTTATATTATTGTGTTCCTTCTTCTTATGATCCATTCATGCCCCAAGGCATCTTAGGACATAGTAGTAGCGGTGCAACATGGACCTTATTATTTATTTTATTCTTCATTTGAATAAAATGAAATATGAACCTACCGGCTGTAATTGTGTTTGCATTTAAATTGACTATTAAACGTGATCACAGATAAAATCCACCTCTTATTATCATATTGTAAACATAAATAAACATTGTGTGTGCTCCTCGATATGGTTATTAACGTGTGATTCATTATCGATGGAAACAAACACGATGAGGCACGCCATCAGCCATCAATAACACCGACACTATTACAGCACACAATTGAAATTCCGTCACGTCACGTCACGTCACGTCACAAGTGTAACATCGTCAGTCAAAGATCAATCAGGAGCTGACCGCCCAACACACAGGTTTGTGTACGTGTACATCATAGATATCTTATTTAAACATATACCATAATAATAATTTCACACCATACTCCTTGCGCGCTTGACACTTAATACAGAAAGGTGTTGAGCAGTTGAATTGATCTGCGCCTTGGTAATAGGAAATTTAAACTTAAATCTTTAAATAATCAATGATTTCTGTTAGATATACTTAATATTTAAAATGTATTAATGTTATCGTGGTATTTTACGCAGTCATTTTCATCATTATAAGCAAGATTCAATCAAAGATGTAAAAATTGCCGCGCAGACTTATAGCGGATTCTACCGGTGCGACTATTGTATGATCTCTCTAATTTTTTTGCTCTATGATGTGTATTTACTCAGTGATGACCTGCAAGAGGGGGAAATGGGAAGGTAGCAGCCATTCTGTCCTGTGACAATGATTAAAGTAGACGCTAGCAGTGCAGCATAAATATTAATAGAGTAGTTAGATAATCGTATTCTGCGAGTGTCGCGGCATGCGGCGAGCAGTTTTTGTCGCGCGACAAACGATCTCATTCCTAGTCTCGGCGACATACTCCATGTTGCGCACTACACTTGCTAATGAATAACATTTTTTCCTTGTCTGTCAATCATATCTGTTAACGGGTACTGGGAAACGGGCGGCGCCGGCAGGCACACACACGCCTAGCCGATTCACACGGTTTGATCTGTAATTGCTGATTAGCAGTCGGACGCTGGTGAAGAAATCTAATCATTAAAACACGACGATACGTGCTGTACTGTCGCCGGGATCAAGGATCTGTGTAAGCGTGCCCAAGTTTAACTTTCTCAATCTTTGTTTAATTACCTTGAATGTATACAATAAAGATAGGAGTGTAAACAATTGATACATTTTTCGGAAAACAACTCATTAGCATTTCATGTTTCACATATGAAAAAGTTAAGATTCGTGTACCATACAAGATTTTCTATAATAATTGTAAGTCAAGCCCAGTGTTGGCACAGAATATGTCCAGCTGTCCGGTTCTAAAGATCTTGTTTAGCGATCGAGTGATTTATAAACTACTTAGATATAAGTTTAAGGGGTTTGGTGTACTTATATGTTGACTAGTTTACAACAGCGGGCGAAGGCTTCCTGTATTGATAGCTGAGAGAACGCGTAACTGTACCGCGAGTGTGTTTGCTCCTATTATTCTGACTACGATTATAATATTCTGGTTCTGTATACTGCCGATTTCCGCAAACAGTTTTATTACATTTGTTTTAGCGTGATTGAGTAATAAACCATTAGATATACTTATACATAAATATACACTTTCATATTATTAGAAGAATAATTAAAAATATCTGCTCTTATGCTTACAGGGCCCGCGGTAGCCGCTCCTAGTTGATTAGTGATTTTATAATGAGTATTAAACCATGCAATAAAGTTGCTAATTACAAGTGAAAAAATATAAAAGTATTAAGATTAATGATGATGAAATATTATTGAATGCGTGGAATAAATGTAGGACCTACCTACCATTATAGGAGCACGGCCATTAGTTGATTAATTCAATTTCTACTGGTGTTATTCACGCCTTATTTCTCACTTACACATCGAACATGCAATCACTAATATAGGTACTAACTAACAATTGATATTCTGCTTCGTTAGTCTGACTAATTACCAGACATAGCTCTTAGCTTGTGCTATTTACATACGTTCATTAATCTACCTATCATGCTGGTACGAACTGCAACGTTCGCAGAAGTATATCAGTATTAATAACGATACTTATCACAGCGCGTTGCTCACCGGCGCGAATGCTAAAAATTTGCAATTACATTTTGCTAATTACCTTTGACAAACAGCGAACAAGGCACTAGTGTCAGATATACAGCGTTGGTTATGTGAGATCAGGCGTTACTGCCTTCGTGATATAGCATGCAATGGATTGTAAACATGTTGTAGGATATTATCAGATGCGTGTATGCGAGGAGCAGGCGGGCAGTGTGTGTCGGTATGGGCTCGCGGCGGTTCCCACGGCACAGATACCCATACGAGCGCTCGCCACTGACCACCAGACCAATGTGCATACGCAGATGGCAGCCTTACAGATTGGGAAATCATTCAATTCAATCAGCCCTCAAAGGAAATCATCGCAATATACCTACTGCTAATCGATTCTGGTTAACTTGTTTATATTCTGTGTTATTAACTTGTTACTGCTCAAATAACAATTAATATGTTTCGGTCGAGTGACATATATGACGCCCTTGGAAAAGTGAATCATTTATTTAATGTTGCGGGACTACCAGCTCTGTTAGGAAGAAGTAATTGATGAAATGTGCAATCCATAGGTTTGTAGTGAATCATCTAATTACTACGATATTATTCCAATAAATAATATCAGAATAATATATAATAAATTATAAACCGTAAGTTGGTCTGTGTGCATGCGTTACCGTCGATTAGCATGAGTAGGATATGCTCACAAAATGCATAACACAAAGTTTAACATAACACTTGGTTGTCAACCCTCCACGCGCCGGGGTCGAGTTGGGGACTCTTTAGTCCCCACACCCGAGACGAGGGCCAGATCGTGAGAGATGGCCCTGGGTCGGCCGGGGTGCGAGGGATATGCCTGTCAACCTCACCTTCGGTAACCAAAACGACGCACAGGCGGCGTGCGTTTTAGTCGGTTCGAGTCCGACATAACCTCTTCCACCGGCCCCGGTGGGGAGGTATCCGTGGTGTTATTAGTTATCCGTGTGGAGTTAAAGTATTTTAGTGACGTGATAACATTGTCATTTACATACAAATATAACAAGTTAAAAAGTTTACCCAAATAAATAATATAATATTTTACTTTAGAGATTAATTAATAGTTTAGCGACCAGATTCAGTGAATCTGAATAAATAACAGTACACACGCAAGCCTATTCTATCTATCTATCTATCTAAGTACCGACAGAAAATCGTAGAAAAGCAAACCCGACAACATTTTATCAACTTTCCTTCAAAAGTAAAATAAAAAAACATATTTAATTGCGTCAAAAACATGGTTTACAGAGATATATATTTAAGTAGGCTTCTAGTATATTACACTATATTTCTGTACGAAAAATGTTTCCTAAACTAGGCTATTGTCTGTATTTTAGGTAAACAGATTTCAGTCGTTGACATGTTATTTATTTTCACTGTTTCAACTTTGTTTTGTTTGCACACAATATAGTCTCAATATAAGTAAACTAAACTAGACTCATAAGGTAATTATATTTTCAACCCGTAATCACTAAGACGAGTGATAAAATTAAATAAAAATCAATATGGGTAATAACACGCACTGTCAGCATCAGATCGGTCTTGACGTACAGTGTACTCAAAATATCTTTAGTGTCCGCTCCTCTTGTGGACTGATTGTTTTGATTTTTCGTGCAGACCTTTAGTTCGGAAAATAATACAATTAAAATCAATAAAACAGTTTGATTTATTCCTAATACCTTGGTAGATCTAGATCAGTTTGAGATTTTATAATCAAGATCGTTTTGGCGCTAACTGCACATTTATTTTTAACCAAAGTAGTTAATATTTAGTTAGATCCAACTAGATGAATAGCTATATATTGTATTAAATTTCGACATTTTACTTACGTACAAGTTGTAATCATACAGAAATGTAAAATAAGTAATCAACACCCCAATGAGCGGTATTCCATTTTTTTTATATAGAACACGTCAATTAGACGTCGCATTGCCTGATGGTAAGCTGAAGGCAAAGTCCCAGAAAAGAGGGTCACCATTGCTTACACATACCATGGGACAGTGGTGACACTCAGCTTGACGGCCTCATCATATCATTTTTCACGCCCCGCTTAAAGGACCCGTATCTGTAGGTAGTAGTCCATACAACCGTGAGGAGGTCTGAAGGCTTAAGTATATATACCCTCAGCTAAAAAGTCGAAATCTAGGCAGATGGCGGGACTCTTTAGGCTCTGCGTTAATGAATCAGTCAGTCGGCACTAGTAAATATAAGTATGTAAGTATGGATCGTTTTAACTTAACTTACTACTCGTCAGATACCTAGGTGTTGAATTGTTATATACTGAGCCGAGGCAGTCTTTGCAAAGGTGTTTCCTTGAATTATTACATCATGATAACGCAACGCTGCAAGCGCATTCTGATATATTCATACGTTTATGCAAATAAAGCGCATAATGAAATACCTCTCGGCGCTTGCGCCTGTTTGTAATAAATTAATGACGTAATTGTTGAGGAAATATTTTAATTGATCACAGTGAGTAACATCTAATGTCATGTAATCTGTAAAAAACACTTTAATAAATAAAGGTTACTATAAAGTAGATGAGTATCTAGATGATGTAAATGCGTGGTCAACATAAGTCTCTTGCTTGCTCGCACAACATAAATTGTATACAAAAGCAAAAAGATAATCTACTAATTAATTCTAATGTAGTTCTCTGAGTTTCTTGCTGGTAACTTCTCAGTAGAACTAACCTTCCGAAGCAGCTAAAGAATCATTTTCCAATTGTTGAAATTTACATTATTTAATATATTTGTATAAATTCTTGACATAATTGTAAAATTTTTGACGTTCGTATGTGCTCTTTATGTGCCTAAACCGAATAAATGAAATTGATTCTTTGATTCTGTTCTATAAGCTTACAAGGGTTGAAATTGTGTGATATATGTAACGCAATGTAGACACATACCGATCACTTATTGAAAACTATAGAACTAGCTAGTCATATTATGTCAAATGTTATGATGCTCTAGTCTAGTGTACATTATATGCGCTATCAAAGGAAAGGGACTGAGCGGAGCCGGGCCTAAAAAAACTTCGTTTGTGGAAAGAAACAACGATAGATCGATGATGAGTAGGTAAAGTAGCATTAGGTTAGTAGCATGTTAATATGTCGAACACCCTCAGAGTAGTTCACAGTATTGTGGTACAAAAGTACGAATCAGATCTTTACACTGAAGTGTTATTTTTTTTGAGTGTGCAACTTTACAGTTTTTGTGCATATTGAAAATCACCTGTGTAACGTAAGCAACGAATGAGTAATCACTCTGAAAGTGTATCGATGAAGATTCTCAAAACTGAAAGAAAAATGTAAAAGCACTATTTGCCAGTTAAATTCTTTGTAAGTCCTCATAGCGTACCTATGAGCTGTGTGTGCGACGTACGCCGCGGACGCGTGTGTGTGTGTGTGTGTGGGCGGCGGGCTGCACTGGGCGGGCGGCGGCGCCACCTGCCGTAATATCCTATTTATGAATAATGTTTTATTCTAACAGCGTGCGACCCCCTCTCCGCCCCACGGCCATCCACCCCCTCCCCCCGGAGCCAGGGCTGTGGCGACGAGATGCACCTCATTGTGATATAATAACCGTATCAATTTGAATATTTTAATATACAGGTGTCAACTTTTTTGATGGAGCCATCATGAAGGGGTAAGGACCATTTCTAGATCGATAACATCTGTGATGTAATCAATATTAAAAAAAAAAAAATTATTTAAGCCAACCTCTAAGGTTGGAGCGTGATAAAGCATCTTTCGGAGCTGCCCTCACCATCGAGTGGGGTGTAGTTAAATAAATGTCAAACGGACGCAAATAGAATTGTCTGACCATCACTCGTAAGTTACCGACCGCAGAACTTAGCGGATATTGGAGGTGCCGCAGGTTTTTTGTGCAGTGTAGTGACAGGGCTTTATTCGGCAGAAAAGTGCTTTTCTGAACCGGGTTTACCTGTCTTTGACTACGTTCAGTATGCAAATGTGTCCAAGTTATTAGACGCTTTACTATATAATTATATTATTATTGCAATGTGGGTATTATTTATTTGCATTGTTTTGCGACTTAAATATAGTCACGTTTGCCATAATGAAAATCACCATCAAATACATCCTAGTAATAAAAATATTGATATAGACATAGAGGTCTAAAAAGGTAACTTTATCCTGCGGCGATATTTACACGAAATTAGAATCCGTTTAGTAAATGAATTGTTGTTATTCTGCACATATGAGTGATTGTATGAATTATATAGGAAAGAATGTGCAGATTTCTTAATATTGATGTTGTCTGTACGCTAATTTTAGCTACCCCTATAAGTTTTGCTGATCTTCAATTTCATCTTTGGCGACGATTGAGTATTGTTTTAATGATATTCTTTAAAATATAACAGTACTCTATTGACTTTTTAGAGTTAGGATTTCCTAGCACTATCCAGGCTGAATCCATAAAGGAATTTTGAAAATTCAGTGAACAAGTATTGTGCTGCGTTTCTGTTGTCTTAGTGGGGACACTGCTGCGTTCCCAGGTTTATAACCCTGTCCCATTTCCTATAAAATGGTTATGTTTGATTTTCTCACTGTTAGAAGTTCACCGCCGATATGTCAGTTTATTGCCTCGCGCACGTTAACGCCTCGCCTCAACTCGCCTCGCCTCACCTCGGCTCGGCCGAGCCATCGCGTCCCGTTGTATGACTTGCGTTGTAAACACCATCGTAAACAAATGTTCGCGCGTTCTGTCGCGTCGCCGTCGTAACCGCAGCTATTCTCATAACAATAATATTAGTCCAAGTGCACAACAATCCATTGTCCATGCACGTTGCGGCCGGCGGACAGACCTGCGGTCATTAGAGAATAGTTGGCGATTGTTACGTCGTAACTCGAACCTGTAATTGTCGGTAGGAATGCGCCGTTTGGTGCTCTGCGCTAACTACGGCGCTATAAATCGGCATTGTTCCAGCCCTGCGCTCGTTATTGCTTGCTTTGTTTTTGCGCGGGGGTGGGCGCGGGGCCCCGGCGGGTGTCGCGGGGCCCCGCGCCGGCTTTAATTAATGGAATAACTCCACCGTTAGGCCCCCACACACCGCCGACACAAATCTTTAAAGTATCGCTTCTAGTGAGGTGTTTGCACGATTTATGGACGCAGGACCAGGTGGACTGATGACGCCGCGCCATCCAAAGTAATTTATCACTTCAAACTATTAGAAACTCCCTTTTCACACTTTTTCAAAACACCACCAAGGCCTGCTGCTGTTGCTTTTCTAAGACGTAATGCCCAACTTTAGGAACTTTGCTGTTCTTCCTGGTCTTTCATTTGTATTATATCATTCCAATACTGTTTAGTTGCAGTTTTTTAGGGTCGCAGTCTTAGCATAATTAGCAGTAGAGTACTAAACCGTAAAAGCAAACTCGGCAGGCTTTAACCTTCTTGTTGTAAAGGTTTTAAAGGTTGTACCTATGTACTTATCTATATAATGAAACATTTTTATAACTTTATATGCAATGCATGCTAAAAACGGTGACAGCCTGCCGGGTTTTTATGACCATGATTCTTCAACAGATAGACAGGTATGTATGTGCCCATGACATCTACGTATATAAGAATATAAAGATACTTTCTCCCTCTAAATCTCCTATTCTCCATAACGGCGCCTAAACCGTCGGTGTAGAAGGTTAAGACCGATAGTCGCTCCGCACTACTCCGCCGCGCGACCCGGCCCCAGGCCCCGAGCCCCGAGCCCCGCGCCGTGCAGCACCACACCTGTTAAATTCAACGAGCAGAATTTCCTTAGCGCGGTAGTTATGCGCCGCGGGCGAGACGTCGGAGGAGGCGCCCTCCTCCTCTATATCACGTAAAAATAGTCGCAACTCCTTTCAAGACCCGTATTCGCTCCGCACCTTACATTATTATGATTTAGTGGAGCACAGTTGCAGCGCTGCAGACGCCCTCCCCGCCGGGCGGCGGTGGCGGCCCCGGGTGGAGGCGACTCAGCGATGTTAGTAATAAAGCCGGCCATATTTCACACTTAGCGCGTAATGAGCGCGCGCCCAAATAATTGGATCACGTACATAACTCATTATTACCTCGCGCCTCACTTCGGCGTGCGAATGTATCATTACTTGACCCCCCCTGCCCCTGCGGCCTGCCCGGGCCTCACCCCAGCCTCCCCGGCGACTTCGAAGAACGCAAACACAATAGAAGTTTGTTAAAGGTGCAGTACGTCGCCGTGGCACAGAGCCGGGCCGGCACTCGCGCGACAGCGCCCACCTATTTGTTTACGCCTTGTTTGTCTTGTCTCTATCATATCAAGCATTGAATGTTATTAGAAAAGATATGTGTTCAAAAAGGGACATTAAATCCTCTTCCCGGATATTAAACACACATAAATAGCGTGTCTGAGAAGCCGGTCGCTTCGACGGTAATGCAACGATATACAAACACTCACCACGTCAGTTAACTATCAATATTTCGTGGTTTTTACGGTGGCCGTTGGTATGAATATGTAGATTACTTTCTACAACTAGTTAAGCTACTGTCTGTCGGAGGCGCCGGCAGTGCAGGCCGCCGGCACGGAACGCGGTCCGTCAGCCGTCCGGCATAAATCAGTCCAACGCACGCAACGCGCCCGCCAGCCGCCGAAGCTCGTCCCCACGCGGTGTTATTCAACTTTAACATTTAGCACAAAGCCGTTAGCATATTCATGGCGAGCGAGTATAATTTCACCCTTTCTTTGTAATGAATATGGAAATAGAAGAAAGTTCTCGCGACTTAAAAACTGGTTGCTACTGTAATTGGCGGTAGTTTTTGTGACGGGCCGGCCGGTCGCCGCAGCCAGCCATGCGCGCGCGCACACTGCTCCTCGTCATTGTTTACATGCATCATATTGATTCGATAAGTTGTAGAACTTTCAAAAATGATTGTAATACAGACGAACACGAGTGGACGATATTGAAGGTCGCTTAGATAGCGATCAGAATAAAAAGATTCTATCTTATCTCACTTAGATTTCTATTAGTAGAACATTGTGAATATATTTGATAATTAGAACATGAATTTTAAATACACAAGCGCTATCACGTCTGTGATCGCTAGCGAGTGGCGCGATAGCAATAGTTTGATGTAAAACTACAATAAGTATAGTAAGTTCGCTATCGACACTATCGACATCGATACAGCTCGTATCGCCACTCACGGCCAAGGAGATAGGTATCTTTACACACAGACATCATCATCATCATTGCGTAAGTCCCGGTCCAAGAAGAGGCTGAACTTCGATATTTTCCTGGAAGCTGGTGATATCAAAGTTCTGTAGTTAAACCAGTTGTTTAACTTTTTAGGGTTCCAACTACCCCTAACGATAGATATTCGTATGCCAACCGGGACCGATGACTTTACGTGCTCTCCGAGGCACGCTATTCGTTGGATGAAATTTTGAAAAAACGTAAATATATTTCTAATCAGCAGCATGTCGTCAGTACATTAAGGCTTGGTGTTCATTACCAGCTCACGTGTTTCCTTCCTCCTACAGTCCCGGGTCATTTAAGCGGGGCGTGGAAAAGTGCGATGAGCCCGTTTAACTGAGTGCCACCATTATAGCATAGTACGTGTTTATAATGGTGAACCTCTTATCTGAGACTTTGAATGCATAGTAGAAGAATTGACGCGCCCCTTTTTTCACACGGCCCACCTGATGGAAAGTGGTTACCCTGGCTTATGGACGTGTGTAACGCCAGAGGAGCCACACTCGCACTGCCGACCCTGTAAGCACAGAGTTTCTATGCCGTCAGTGTAGAAAACTAAGCAAGAGATAAAATAAGCGCGAGTGTGACACCCCTGGTGTTGCATACGTCCATAGGCCACGGTAACCGCTTCCCATCAGGTGGGCCGTGTGCTTGTCTGCCAACTAAGTGGTATAAAAAAAAAAGCCCTACATAAAAAAAGTTTAAAGCTAAAACCCGACTACTGAAAAATCACGCTCTAAAGTGTTAAACTAAAATATCAAGAATACCCGTGGTCGTATGACACTTTTCCCTAGAATATATTGTTTTGTTAGACTAAGTGGCATACTTGATATTTTCTTTTTTACCAGTTTGGGTACCCCCATATAACAAGGCTTGAATCAAAATATGTATGTGTTACTAGATATATCAAAGTTATAGGGCTAACTAATACAACTTATTTTCAACTCTTTGAGGGTGGTTTTTTGTGACGGGGTTTTTAAAAATTTTTAAATTATTTTTTTTAATTAAAAATAATAAAAGTGTACCTCACTTATCAATATCATACAATCACCCAATTTTATATTATGATTAGCTAGATAAAGCAAATCCCATGACTGCTTTCATCGATATTACTTTTGAAGCAATTCTCTGAACTTCAGTGAGCTCGCGAACTCTATTCTATTGTTTTCCATGTCGGCCAGTCTGCGACCAGCGCCGGCCCTCCACCCACCAGCCCTGTCACTGGTTTCCATAACGCTAATACCGAATGGTAATGAATGCTGCCCTAGATAAGTTTTTGCCAGTGGCCCCGTCTGTCCGCGGACTCGCTCCCGCGGCGGACACAATTTACCTCATACTGGTGCCATTATCTAATTAACGGCCGATCGCGGAGGACCAGCAGACCGGCGAGGGGTGAGGGGGTTGGATGTCGCGCCACTCTCAATTAATATCAATGATTTAATTTGTTTATTTATTGGTTCAATTTATCTGTCCGGGCCTGCGGCGCTCTCGGGTACTGCGCGGGAGTTAACTCTCGGCAACTCAGCGTGTCGTTATTTCTACTTAATTGGAAGGATCAACACGATACACATTAAAACTGAATTGTAATTCTGTGACTGAATTATAGTCAGTGCCTTGTCTCATAAATGTTTATGTACCTACTCCATTATTTATTTTAAAATATACAGTGTTTTAGTTATTGGATATTTCATTCTCGGTACCACACCACTCTCGGTACACTATTATTTTTTGAGATCATTTCTCAATTATTTTAAACTTTTAGTTTTCATGATCGTTTATACTCGCAGAAGAAATAGCTGTGCAGGTTTACATGTTTGCATGTGAGTGGCCCTATCCCCGCTACTCTTTGGTTGCGTCACATCACACGTGATTAAAACATGAAAACATGTCTTTCTCGTACCTCCCTAAGGACAAACACACGGTCCTGATGGAAGTGATTATCGTGTAAATTGTGCAAACCAAATAAATGTGTTCATCGAATCATGATTGATCCTTCGGGGAAGCACACTCGCCTACTACGATGTTTACGTATTTAAATGATAAGCGCTCCAGTCATAGATAACGAATCATTATCATAATTCACTAAACTGATGATTACGATGAGCATAATAGCGCGGTGAGCGCGCGCCCGCGTCTGCGCCTGCGCCTGCGCGTGCAACAGTTGTGCAGTTGCGCAGCTAATAAATAGACAACACGACCCGCCCGCGAACTATTACACTAAAGCAAAGACAATTTATAACCTGTACTACCAAGTACTTATAACTCGTACTTTTTAAATGACAATTTACAATAATTACTTTTTGTTTTTCTTTTATTTACTCACGCCGCACACGTGTTTGACGTGATGTCAACCACGTGACAAATTCGTTTATGAGTCGTCACACAGGAAAATGGAGTGCGGTAGAAACGTAACTAACATCTCTGCATATGCAAATGTTTTTCTTCTAGTGTTCATAGAAGTAGAATTTTGCAGTTTCCTGTTTCGCGGCTTTGGACAATATGATGTGTAAGAGCTATTAAGGGATAGGTACTGGAAATTTCAAATACAGAGTCGTATTGAGTGATTCTGAACACTGTCATGAAAACCTCATTCAAATATTTGTAGGCACATAACTAATAATAAATTTTCTTTTCGTACGAGTTTGCAACAATCACCTTCAGTTACTTTCAGCTATACCTACCTACACATTAGGACTTCAAGGAGAAAGAGTTAAAAAGCGTGCAGCAGCAGAAGGGGTACACAAGTCCGCAGCAGGCACCGTTAACACTACCAATCCGCACCGCGCCGCCACTACCTGACATTTAGTGCACGTAGCACCTGCGCCCGCGCACACAATGCATAGGTAGACACATTGCAACACAGCATCGCGATAAGGTACTAAATACGATAAGTATATTAATGAGCTGGTAATGATAATATATTTACTAACATTTAGAATGTAGTTTATAAAAACGTAAGCACTCTATCACTGTTGGACGCTGATAGCATCAAGCTTCACTTGAGTTATAGTTTGATATACAAACAGTGCTCTTATTGACATTATCACGTCCGTGAGTCGTTCTACAAAACTAAAAGATCTATAAGTTAATATTGATCACTACCATCAGTTAAAGAATTTGTTTAATATCAAAATGTTATCGGCGGTCGTCCGGGCACGCGCGTGCGCCGATGGCTAATAGTTTATTTTTAATAAATAGTTAATTTTCTTTATTGCAATTTATAAGGGAGCTCTCGGATAGATAGAACGGCCTCCCGCGCATCTGAGCTCTAATTGAAGGTGGAATCAATAAGTCAGTCGCGCTGTATCGGCAATGCGATCGCGAGCCAGCCGCGCCGCGCCGCGCTCCCCGCCGCGCGCGGCGCCCGGTCACGACGCACGCCGCGGCAACACGGCGATACCTAAAAATTATGAAAATATACACATATTTATCGCGATACCGGAACCTGTTTGATGCTATGAGACATTACCCAGAGTCAATGATAAAGGCTGCGCGCATGTAGCTGTGGGAAGGAGCTTCCGTCCGCCGCTGCCGAGGGCTCCACCAGAAAAAATACATTGTGACTGTGTTTATAATTAATAAACGCCAAGCTGTCGGGCTGTGACGGGTGGAAACGGTACTATGTTTCTTTATACCACTTAGGTGGCAGACAAGCACACAGCCCGTCTGATGGCTAGTGGTCCCCGTGGCCTATAGACGCATGCAAAAACCAAAAGAGTCACACTCGCGATGCCAACCGTGCATTGAGAGTTTCTGTGCCGTCAAAAGCCTGACAAGCTTTTGGCCTTTCCACCGACAGCACAAAAATCTTCCAGTGAGCTCTGACTACCCAACTCACTGCCGGGAACACAATACAAGGTTGTTATGGCCACGGTGTTCTATAGAGCGGAGGTACTTCCCCATTCAAACTGCTCAATTGGACGGAAATACCGTCGTGTCGTACCTCATACATTGGAAACTGCTAGAATGACTTCTATTATTACTTTAAAATTTATTCCCACAACATTATGATTTTTACACCCACTCCGTGTTCCGAGAGGGAGTACATAGGCTAGTGTCACTCACAAACTAACAAGCCAATAGAACATTCGGGTCGTTACACGATACATTACAGTGGGTGCTCACTGTACAGGACCATTTCAACATTTTGGGGAGCAAGTAAACCTAACGTCCTTTTCGGTGCACTTGCTAATAGAAGCAAGTGACAAAACTCTAGTATACACTGTCTGTCGGGGTTGAAAGGATAGAAGGAGGTCGCTCTCGTTAAAGCCAATTAATCTATCAAAAATGAAATACAGACCCCTAAAGTTAATCCCTGTGCAATGTAAACTATAGACTTGTCCAACTGACTGCAGAGCTTTTTGCTACTTCATACAATGCAGGCACAATTAATATTAGAGATATCATGATTTTATCTTTTTTCACATGCTTCAGAAAGAATTATTACCTGTTTTATACAACTATTAATGTTTCATATAGCTTAGTAAAGTTAACAAAAAAGCTGTAATTTATAGAAAGAGTCATACGTTTTGCGCCGTGTCTGTGTATATCTACTTTGTATTTAATTAGTTGTGCAAGCAGCAGCGGAACATCGGAACACACCGGGAGACTTGCGTCACGGAACATAAGTCTGTTTATCCTGATTGGATGGGTCTTCCCGCGGGATATGAACGAAATATTATTTTTGTTCGGTATATGCTGAAACGTTGTATTGCTGTTATATTAAATTCTAGTTACTTATAAGAAGGGGAGAGGGGGTAATTTAGAACATAGGCAGTTTTCAAAACCTTCTAAACTGTGGCAAGGTAAAGAGACGAGGCTAGGTTTCCTTCATGGTTTATTTTTAAAATTGCAGTCGAAGATCTAATAAAATTCAAAACTGCCTCTGTTCAATACTGTATCCGTCACCCCATCTCTGCTTGTTGCGTGTTGCGTAAATCTATGCTAAATATTGCCAATGGCAATAACTGTGCCCTGCTATCCTACGCATGAACTTTACCGGTCATGTAAGGTGTTAACAGTACGTCAATTATTTATCTTGAACATCATTCTATACCAACATACTAAACTCCCTATGCCTCCTATACCTCCAGACAAGAGACGAAAAGATATAGTTTGTATAACTCCACAAACCAAACATGCTCTTGTAAATAAATGGTAATACTAAATATAATAAAAAATATATAATAATAAAATATGTAAATTTAACAAAATACTAACCATATATAGTGTAAGTTATTGGAACTGTATGGTCTTATGTACAGAATATTTAGAGATGTTAAATTACATAGACACGAAGAAGCTGCTAGAAATCTTGAAGTGAGGAGAGAGTGTCAGGCGTTTGTCTTTCTAGCTATAAAAATATTTATTGCTTTTATTGTTATATTTCTTATACCCTAAAAAATTTACCTTGAAAAGACATGGCCTGAAACACAGGTTTGCATGAACCTAGATCAGGTCGTAAGAAATATGTAAAGTAGATATATTTTTTAGATTTTTCTTATACCTGTAAACATTATTTTATTGCAACTATACACCTACCTAGTGAGTATAGTATTAATATAAGTAGCACCATAATAAGCTTATGGCCATAAATATAAGACTATTGTTAATATATACTGTAAAGCCTTCTTTGATAAATAAATAAATAATAATTATATTATTATTATTATTATTATTATTGTAGCGTGCAGTTCATGTCATAAGGTCAGTGTTAAAACTACCTTGATCCACAAATGTTTAAAGCAGTAAATTCTCAATTGTTCCCATGTGCTCTAGTAGATAACTACTCTCATGTTTCCTACATAGAACAACCCTTGTACCGCGTATGGCTGAGGTTTCGACTCTATTACAAACCAACAGTTCCATCTTGCATTGAACAGTAGTGAACCACAATACCTACAGTGAGTGACTATTTTCTGTATGTATATTTAGGTCTATATAGGCTTTATGTGTATGTATATGTAATGTTTTTGCCAGGTGTATACCTTCTGTATATCTCGCACTCATATTATCAAATTTTGACATTAATGTAACACAAGACTTTGCCTCTCATTGGATTGCAATTCCTCTGGGCACTCCTGGGTTTGCTGGAAGAGAATTGAACATTGAGTTAAGCCCAATTTTGTTTATAATATTTCATTTATTTGTATAATATGTTTTGTCAGTGTATTAAGCAATAAAGAATGAATAAAAAATACATGTACGATGTAGGCATATGCAATGCATGTCTTTTGTTACCGCATTTCATTCAAATTTCATGTTGAAATTAATGACATTGAATGTTTTAATTTTTTATTGTCAAATACAAGACTAGGTATGTCTTTATGTGTCATGTTCAGAATTTGAACAATGATTATTTGCACGGACCAGAGCTGTTAAACCGCACTAGGTTGATAGAAAGTTGTTAGATATACCTATTATACGCTGCATGCAGCGTTTGGTGCTTTAACCAAAGGAGTATAAGCTAATTTCAGAGATGTCGAACTAAGCATTACCGCAGTGTGTAAATGTTAGTATCTATAGCCGGGGTGCGAGGAATATGCCTGTCAACCTCACCTTCGGCAACCAACAACGACACACAGACGTCGTGCGTTTTAGTCGGTTCGAGTCCAACATAACCTCTCCCACCAGCTCCGGCAGGGAGGTATCCGTGGGGAATTTCGCACGTAAAAAAAATGTGAGTATCTTTTTTAGTTCATATGCGAGTTTGCATTCTTGACTTACAACTCGAAGCGGAAAATTTATTTATACAAATTAGGGAAATGTTATATACAAAGGCGAGCTTAACTCAAGGTTCTTCTCTTTGTGTTTTTGTTAGACGAATTCCCAGTCCTCACAGCAGTGACTGTGTGGCTACTGCGAGATACAAATAAGGAGACCTATTACGATTTAATATTTACGAGCGTGATAGCAATCGGGCTACTAAATAAACTATTTACTTCTTTACTGGAGTCGCTGAGCGTTGGCGGCGAATCTGAGGCGCAAGAGCAGTGCGCTGAATTCATTTAGCTAATTGAATAGATCGTACGCACGATTGCGGCGCAAAAACGCCCCGCACGAGATGACATGTGAAATTAAACAATGCTGTACGCATTATAAATTCATATGAAGTAGCGGAGTAGGTACAGCCAGCAGCAACAGGTAGTGAGGTAGATAATCTGTTGAATTTTCCATGCGCGTCCGCATCGTGCACATAAAAAAGCGGTCGTCGGTGAATCCGCGCTCGTTACATAATCTGACGATCTGATGTCGTCGCTGTCGTCTGGGCCGCTAGCATGGCGCTGCCTGCGCACTGCACTGGTGAAGCTGGACGTTAAATGTGATACACTCTCACGTTAGTGCTGTTGATTGAGTTTATATGCTCGACTTTTGTCCATTATAAATATATAATTGCTGCAAAATGTCTTGACCAGACGCGTACTAAGCATATAGAGTCATGACACAACATGTATTTTACATGCTTCTATGCATGTAAAATACATGTTGACGCAACATGTATTTTATATGGTATACTGCTGCTAGTCTTGGGATCAAGATAAAATGCATTAGGCAGTTTCCAATCAAAACGAATGAAAACACTCAGTTGGATTTGAATAAAGTTATTTAAACGTTCTTTTCTTTTCCTTAAGGTGCTACGAATAGATGACGTATTTGTAGCACATTTGGGGCAAACCTATTTACATCAACTATTCATAGCAATTATTATGTTAAGTTCTGTTGTAATTATAATGTCTACATTATAATGCATAAACTGTCAATTCTGTTTAAGTTTGCTGCCAAATGTCAGTTGCAAGAATATTAATGAAAGAGGGAGGTTAGAACTAAAACATCAGTTGTTTTTATTGCACGCATCTAGATAATATGCATGCATGGATGGTTTCGTGACGTGCCGACCGGTGATGCTAGACGGCAGTAATGTTGATGGACGCGCAAGGTTAGTGCACAAATTATATAATTATGTGAAGTATTGTTTTGTGAGTAGGTACCCATCGTTATATAGTTGTCTATAGATAAGAGTAGTCCAGTGATTTATACGTGCGGCATATTATCGTCCCAGCGAGGCGCAAAAAAGCGCGTCCATTCATATGCACAGGGAGAAGTGCGGTCAGTTTTTGCGTGGCCGGACGTTCCCCGCGTTTTATTTGTAAATTGGGCGCGCGGCGCGGACGAGCGGAGCGGTGCGGCACGGCGCGGCGCGGAGCGGCGAGGTAACGAGGCCGCGTCATTCAAATGCGCGACTAGTTTTTGTAGAGGCGCATAATTGAATACGAATGCGTACTCAGAACGAATCTAATGCGCGGGATGAGAAATAATGAGCGCTATTTATACAGGCGCGTTGCTTGCGCCGGCGCAACTATTATCTATCTACTACCTAGGACACTAGGTACCTGCAGACCGAGCTGCGGTCAAGCGGTACTTGCCGTTTTTACTAGTTACGACAGCTATGATGTCAATAAATTAGGGAGAGGAGGTAGGACACGACAATATTTCCGTTCAATTGAGCAGTTCGACTGGGGAATGGGGAAGTACCTCCAGACTTATACTTCTACTTCCAAACTTATACTTCTACTCCAGATTCCTACAGAATACCGCGGCCATAATAACTTCGACTTCTGTTCCCAGTGGTGAGTTGGGTAGCCAGAGTTATCGGGAGAGTTTGTGCTGTCAGTGGGAAGACCAAAAACTTGTCCTGCTTTGTCTTTTACACGGACGGTACAGAAACTGTGTCTGAGCTTACAAGGTTGGCAGCGTGAGTGTGACTCCCTTGGTGTGTTGCACACGTCCATAGGCCACGGAAACCACTTTCCATTAGATGGATCGTGTGCTTGTCTGCCACCTAAGTGATATAAAAATTTTTCGTGATAATATTTTTGGTGACTTTTACTCTCACCATATTAAATGGATAGTAACATTTGTACGTTTAATTCATACACGTATTATACTTATTTTATTTTTTCTGTTAATACACTTATATAATGCAACGCGGAGGCTGCTTAGCGGCAGAACCTACGCAAATACAATCACAGAGTATTGGAAATATTAAAGTTTGCTCAGTAATATTACAGCACTCTCCCGGGACGTAACTACTAAACTTTACTCGGTAACTATTGTGAATAAATAATACCTGGGGCAGGAATGACGCAAATGACCTCACTACTCAAACACAAGCCTCGGCTGGCACTCTGTTAGCATAGCTAATAACTATATCGATTATGGATAATTTATCTGAAATAAACGAATAATGGGAATAATACTGTGGTACCAAGTTTATTGGGTTTATAGGACCCTATCAAGTTCGGGGTCCAAACTATCCTCACCTGAAAGCCAGAACATCTGCTGATTGACGGAGGATGCGTTAGCGTAGACTTTCCTCTCCGTGTTGGGAGGTCAGATGGAGTCAAGGTGGTTAAGGAGTCGGCCTAACGAATGAGAGGTCTCAGGGTCAAATCCTGACACTACCGACGTGAACCCACTTCAAGCACAAGCAATTTAGTTTAGTTGGAGGGGTTTGAAGGAAGATAAAATAATGTGCATGTTCTAAATCATTTCCTCATAAATATCTAAGGTAGAAAACCTTTGAAATCCTGAAGTATTGTAATTTGCATGCTACATATATATGCTATATATATGTTTTAGAGGTAAAATTGAAATGAGAACCACTATATTAAGTAGATATACAACCATTAAAGGACTCGTGAATTGGGATCTTTAGAAATATTTATGCGAAGAAACGTGTGTGGCGATTAAGTGAGCGAGGTCTCAAGTGCAGGTACATACATAAAACAGATAGGTAATGCAAGTGCAGTTGGGTAACATCAACACGTCGGTAATTACGATTTGTTTGAGAACCAAAGTGTCACCGTAGATCATGCGCGTGCGCAGTGCAGCTCTCGCGCAAATGGGTTGCTCGCTTGTGTTGGTTAATTTACTGCCGTATTTTAATTGAGCGTCGTGGCCCGACGGCGCAGCATTCAATGTAAATGTGATTTAAAAGTAATGGGCCTGTGGTCAATTGCCCGTGCTCACAACCTCTTTGAGCGTGCAATTTAAAGTGCAGCCCGGGATTCAACGGCTGGCAGAGGCGTTTTTGCTAGGAGCGTGCTCCCGGTGACGACGAGCCGAGCAATGTCACGAGGACTGAGCAGAACGGGAGCTGAGCGTGCACTCACTCGCTCCCGCGGGAAGCAGGGAGGGAAGGGTTCGCTGGGACATAAATCGCAAGTAAAAAGCGCCGCGTTGTCCTGTCTTTTTTGCAGTTTCTTGTTATGCGCATACCACAGTTTTTGCGCTCGCATGTTCCCGACAAACGAGCTCGGAGCTTCTCCAGTTTTTGCTCTGAAACAATGGTGGGTCTGCGATGGCAGCGGCCGTGATTGCGCGGGCGCAGGCGGCGCGCGCATTTGCATGCGGCGGCCAATAGCGAGTCGAGGCCACGCCCGCGCCCGCCTACCCGCCGGCGTGCGCACGCCCCGCACCTCTAGTGCTCGCTATCTAATGCTAATGGCCACGCACGCACCATGCACCCGCGGCACACGTGAGCAAGAGGACAGAGGAGGAAGCAGACAAGGGCAAAGGGTGACAAGATGCCGTGCTTGTACACACACCTCGACTGGTGACTTGTAACACAGGTCTTTCAGACCTTCAACAAGCACCAGCTCTTACAATGTCGTTTTTATAACATCCACTAAATTCTGACCTTTGTATTGCTATGAATTTGTATAGGTATGCGTCATTATGAGAGAAATAAATAAATAATCTAATCTAACATTTTTAGTTTTCATGGATATTAGATTTAAGTGAAGAAAAGAAACACTAATTAGGTGCAGTAGAATAAGATAAAAAGAAATTATAACTACTGCTTGATATACCCAAGTAAGTATTGTTGCAGCAAATCAGTGCTACCTTTCTTATGTGATACATAGTATCAAAGTCGTCGCACCATAAGATGACGTCACCTATACCTAAGTATGAGGCGCGTGTGTATGCAAATGTCCCTCCCATGTCCTCGCGGCAGTCGTCCCGCGCATATCAAATGACATTCGCTCGCGATTGGTCGCGGGCGCGTTGCGCTCAATCGCGACGAATGCTAATGCGCGCTCATATTGCACGACAAACTACTTAGGACGTACCTACCTAATTGGATGGATGAACAAACAGTGATCGACATGCGCTGTGTGTAACCGGTGGTAACTGATTAATCGAACGCTAATTTTAAATTGCCCAATGTATTTGAATTAAATGTAAATTTGTAGTTAAATGTGCTAATCAGCGTGAAGTTATGACAACAGACCATTATCACATACCTATTCTACGTCACGCTTCGCGTATACTTTTAACTGCTTGTATAGATTGGTTTTGTTTACCTTCCGCCACCATAGCGACGACGTAACCACGCCTGAGTTACCTAACTTGGAGCACAGATAACAGAATACTGCTTACAGGCAGAGTTTATTCAACACTATGTTGCTTGGAGCCAGCCTCGTGCAATCCTGCGAGGTTGATCACTTGCTAGCGAATCCTTCACGATCGTGAGTCGCGTGATCGACTTCATTGTCAATATCCTTGATGTACTTTTTTGTTGACATAGATATTACCCAGAATAGAGACTTTGGAAAAAATCTTTAAATTTTTTCAGTTTGTTAGTCTTTGAAAAATAAAAATAAAAATGGGGATTCCATATTATTATCTACTATTATTATAAATGCGAAAGTAACTCTATCTGTCTGTTACGCTTTCACGCATAAACCGCAGAACCGATTTTGAAGATATTTTGTGTAGGGATATAACAGATCTTGAGAAAGTACATAGGCAACAGCTAGTTGTATATATTTCCCACGATGGGAAAATCTAGTCTATCAAAGCTACTTCTATTGAGCATTGAAAATTATTTAGGTAGGTTCTTACTTCGGGAATTGGATTTCAGAGAAAAAAAGTTATTGGAATTTTTGTTGTATAATATTTTGAGCCTAGGAGACACTTACCTACATGCACGTGTACCCTACATGCTGATGGGTAGGGGACATATAGCTATAATTCTCATAAAAGCCCGAAAGACTCCGGGCTCCAACGCTCAAGCCCAACAGCCATTCACACCTAAGTCCGTCGAGCTTGTGCTCAAGCCCGCAGGTCGCCTGGCCAGAGAGCTCGTCGTGGCTAATACTTAAATAAATGTGAATGTCGGTTTGCACACCAAGTTACTTGCTTTTTTCGGATGGAATTTAAAAAAGCAAATGGTGGAATTCAATCGGTATTCATCATTCGAGTATTTAAAATAAATAAGTTAACAGAGCTTGTCATATACACAAATACTAGTAAAATAGTGGTGAAAACTCCATCCATAAATACCTTAATGAAATTCTTATATATCTATACAAAAAGTACAAATGATAAGTATAAAATAAAATTTATGCTGACATTTAATAAAAGGAAATGAAGAACTTCATAATTAATTATACTCCATTCGGTAAGGTACTTAACTAAAGGTAAACAATGTTTCTATAAACACATATGAAACAAATAAACGAGCCTAACTAACTGATTAACTGTTGGTTCAACTTCGGTTTTTAGTCTTTACAACAAGTTTCTACTCATAACAATATTTATAAACTGTATTTTTAAATAAAATATATAAAAAGAAACACCAAGATTGTTTACGTTTAGTGAAATATCTACTCAATGGAGTATAGATACAGTGTAATAGAATCCTAATATGTACTGCACTCCACACATTCAGCTGACAGACGGACGGACAAAGTCTAAAAACGTCAATCATATTCTGTTTAAGTACTTATTAACACTTAAAAAATGTCAAAATTAAAAAAGACCTAATTAGCAAATGGACTACTGGTTCGTAACACACCCCTGCTGGGGCCGCAGGGTTACATTGGTAACCTTGAAATAATAAGTGTACGAGTCATTATTCCAAGGGTACCGTGCCCGAAGGGAAACAGCCAACTCTAACAGTAACCGTACCTATAGCCTTCTTCAGGCTGACCATCCACTTCCTGGGCAATTTAGTTATGTTAGTGAAAACGTCCAGTCTTCATGGCAGGTGTTTATCAATCGAGATACGTCATCAAGGAGGTAATAGTGGATGCGTGTGCACTCACAGAGACGTCAGCCGATAGCATCAGGCGCACGCGCCGCGCTGGGCGCCGGGGGTCGGCGGGTCGCGCCGCGAGCTGGCTATTACGATAAGCGCCCTCATCAGGCCCATCGTATGAACTGACCACTAACTGCTAATCTGCGGATAAAGTCCTATCTGAGGCTCCGTTTAATATTGTACACAATTAAGTTCTTAAGAGTATTCTTCGTAGTATCTTCCTGTTTTCATATTATTTCATAGTGAATAAGCAAGTCGATGTTGTCCCATCCCACCAGGATTATCAAGGCCCAAGTCAACTTTACCTGTTAACTGGTGAACCTGCTGTTTGACAGATGAGGCTCAGACGCAGGCATTGCACTCGGGCTGGGAGGTCAGAACGCAGCCGCAGACGCTCCCTAAAAATTTATCAAAGCAAGGGAAAGTGTAGAAGTTAGGGCCCATTTTCAGTATACCCTACACGTGACCAGTCCCATTCCCTATCACTATCTCAAGTTAGGGATGGTGCCCTGGCCTGTGCAGTGGCCCAATATCACCAGTTCTGCTCTTTGTTACTATCCTACTGTTACCAGTTTAAACTCCTCAGTCTTACTGGTATTCATTTAGATTTTCAGAAATAAAATGTAATATTCGATTATTCATATTTAATTCATCCTTAAACCTCGTCAAATAAAATCGATTAAGAAGATCATTTTTCAAAGGAGCAAAGTCACAGCTGTCACGGTTATAATCGGCCGTTACCGATTGTAACAGATACTATTAGCTGTCGGGTGTCGGCCCACGAGGGCGAAAACGACTTGTCATTATGGGACACCATCGATGGGTAAAAAAACGGCGAGTAAAAAATTTATTTATTTTATTTTATTTATTATATTCTTTATTGTACGCCAATTACAATATTCATATTACAGAAATTGAGAAGACAAGAGCAGTACAAAGGGCGGCCTTATCGCTTTACACAATTTCTTCCAGGCAAAAATTTGGCTTTACGAAACTTGTTTTATTTACATAATTGAAATTATCTAAATAAAAATTTAAAAACAATACAGAATATACCTATACAAGCCTGCAGCTTCAGGCATCAAAGAATTCCTCCCCATCGTTGTCAACCAGGAGGGTGGTCAGAAGGCTGGCGGTATTGCCACGTTGAATAGCAACACCAATTCTTTTGCGCAAGGAATAAACCAACCCTCTGGTCAAGAGTAGCGTCGTAAAAGATCGATAGCTTAGTAGTAAACCTATAGTGGACCTTAAGATCCAGGGGTCCACAACTACCAATTAACACAAAGCTAAGCTGGTGTGGTTGGCTGTAGGTAATATTCCTTTTTTTAAAGGTCGCATTTGAAGTCCGACTGGGGAAATACCTCCTCCCTACAGAATACCGCGGCCATAATATCTTCGTGTTGTGTTCCCAGCGGTGAGTAGGGTAGCCAGAGCTCACTGGAGAATTCGTGCTGTCAGTAGGAAGATAAAGGCTTGTCCTGCTTTGTCTTCTACACTGACGGCACAGAAACTCTGTACTTACAGGGTCGGCAGTGCGAGTGTGGCTCCTCTGGTGTTACACACGTCCATAGGCCACAGTAATCACTTTCCATCAGGTGGGCCGTGTGCTTGTCTGCCACCTAAGTGGTATAAAAAAAAGGTCGCATTTGAAGCTCCATCGCAATCAATCGGTGCCTAATTCATATTTATATTGAAGTATACCTATATCTTGATCCCATATACGTTTCAAAATGTACTCTTTATGCGCAGGACGTGGTTTTGGTTGTTGTGTGAGGATAGCACGGGGTGCCATGGTATCCATCAATCATAGATTATATCAGACCAATCGTTTCTCTCGCATACATTGTATTAGTACCTACTATAACATTCACATAATTGCAACTAGATGACTACTTCATAATGCCAGTCAACTTTACCTTCGGCAACCAAAAAGTAGGTACCCACAGGTGCCGTGCGTTTTACTCGGTTCGAGTCCGACATAACCTCTCCCACCGGCTCCTGGGGGATCCCGTGGGGATTTATTGCACGTAAAAAATATGGGATTCTCTCATTCACTCTTAGTTTAAGCAGTATACGGGACCGTCATGAAAAATTATACTACCGGTTTTTGGTAATAATTGTCATCATTTTACGAACTGGCTAATGGAGTTCAACATTTACTTATAAGAACACTAGCTCAAAGATACAAAAACTATCCTGTATAATGTGCAAGTAGATAATCCCTCACAGCGTTTTAAATTGTACTAATCAAAATCAGTACAATACTTTGTTTTTGCTACTTGTACAATCAAGTATTCACTTACGGATGTTTTGCTTGGATATCGAACGTGTTATAGCGATACAATGAATAAATAAGCCCATTCCGACACTACTGCGCATAGAGCAGTATGTACCTGCATGAATAATAGGGACATAGAACCACATTTTATTATTATCAGTTGATCAGTATCAAACTAATCAGGTTATTTACCATGTTGCATTGTTTTGAGTTACCGATATTTCGGCGCTGTTGCAAGCACCATGATCTCGGGGGAACTGGAGTAGTGGCGGTGAACAGAGAAAAAGTTTTTTCTTGAAGTAAATATATTATCAGCTAATATTGCCTACATTCAAATTCCATTATTGAATGTATACCTGATACCTCTTGAATAGTTATCAAAACTTCTGTTCACATCATCAAATCATCACTTGTCAAATGACATGGTATAAAATACATAAATACAATACATTTAAAAAAAAAATAAAAAAAAAAAGATTATATTATAACCAAAATTTTAATGTAACTGTGTACAACAGCAAATTCTCCCTCTCTCCGAACATTGTACTGTGCCCGACAGGGTCCATAATAGTAACTTAATCTTAATCTGATATCTGTATAACATTATGGAACGCAAAACGGTATTGTGTATTGAGCTCTTCCAATATGCATCACAGATCGGGGTCCGCCTTCTACATCCAGCTTATTTCAGGGAAAATTTCCTATTTTGTCGATTAAGGACGAAATAAAACCCTGTATCAACTCCTCTAACAGTATGAAAACTGTAGGACAAAGGCTCGCAACATTGGAAGAGGTCTATGTCCAGCAGTGGACTGCGGTGGGTTACGGACACAGGCGATGGACAGAGATGATAAACAAAAAGTACTTAGACGTCTACAAAAATGGATGACTGAGCAGTGATTCCCCCTACTTTTCCATAATCTGTGCAGTTATACGAGGTAGGACACGGCGGTATTTCCATCTAATTGAGCAGTCCGACTGGGGAAGTACCTCCGCCCTACAGAATACCGCGGCTATAATAACTTTGTGTTGTGTTCCCAGTGGTGAGTAGGGTAGCCAGAGCTCACTGGAGAATTTGCGCTGTCAGTGGGAAGACTAAAGGCTTGTCCTGATTTTTCTTCTACACTGATGGCACAGAAACTCTGCACTTACAGGGTTGGCAGCGCGACTGTGCCTCCTCTGGTGTTACAAACGTCCATAGGCCACGGTAACCACTTTCCATCAGGTGGGCCGTGTGCTTGTCTGCCAACCAAGTGTTATAAAAAAAAAAGTTACTAATCTTAATAAAAACTCTCTGATCGTTTTACCTAAATCAGGAATTGAACTTGAGACCTTAGTCATAAGACGAATGAGTAGCACAACAGTAGTTTCTTAACACAGTTCGCTCAACTTAAACCTAAATATGATAATGTATTGACAAAACCCCGGCTTTGTCTCAAACAGGCATTAACCCGGAATATCTGTCCCAATGCTGTGTAAACTGCACCCCCGTGATCGATCAGAACATGAGCCAGTCAATCGTGGAGTTTGCCGTGCGGTCCATCCATCATCGCGCCCATTACTACGCGGAACATATTGCGATCGAAATAATAAAACATGAAGGAAAGGGGAAGAAAGGGTGCATCGCGCCCTAGGTGCTAAGCGACATGGTGCGACACGTGACGACGTTTAAACCTGTTCAGTGTGTAGTGGTCGCAGCTCAGGGGCCCAAGGGGCCGCGCGTCACGAGCGCGATTGTCACTTTGTGTTCATTATTTTATTGTCAACTTCTTGACTTGCTTATATTCGATTGTTAAACTACTTTTAATAATCGCGTTGAATTCAAGGCAGTCTGTCTTTGTAAGTATGGGACATCTTCGTGACGGTTTATCGTGTTGTATCTCTATTGACGGAAGGTGGATGGTGATACTTTTGAGTAACTACTAGTTAATAGTACAAAGCCAACTAGTTATTAGTACTCATTTAGTTACTTTTACTGACTATAACATTATATTAGCCGCTGCCTGTGGCACTTTCCGCAAACAATATTGATCACGTTCTTATAACCCGCAAAAATCAATTCAAAGAAATCAAAGAGATCGTAGTCTAATTAATGTTATTTTTTTTAATTACTCTACGATATTATACACAGCGCTATGTAGATCCAAAGTAAGTAAAATTTAACTAGCTTGTGTTATGATATGGGATCTAGAATGTAAATAAGCATTTTTGTATATCCATACATATTATACATCGAAATACCTAGACCAATGCAAATATATTTGTTAAAATTCATTCCTACAAATGTTTACGCTGAGAGAGAATCGAACCTGCACTATGTAGCAGTCGAACGCTCTACAGCTACACCACAGAGGCCATTATTACGAACTATAAACTATCTCAGTGGCTATCTTCCGGATTACTGTTGAAAGAGTAATGAACATGCACACACACACACGCACACACGAACTTATACTTGCTACTCAACTCCATCTTTCCTCAGATACCTAAGTAGGAATTTGGATTTGTGAACAAGTGTGTTTCTTTAATTTTTGAACATTATAACCATTATTAAGTGAACATTTTCTTTTTGTTTTAGGTAAACGCAAGGTTTAATACAACTATTGAGTAAGTAACTTCATTGCATATTATATTTATATTCTCGTAATCACCTTATAATTCCCTTCATTTTATACCCTACTCGATAAATTTGAATGAGTTTTTTTTTGTACAATACGCATTTTCGCACCAAAATTCTACAGCATAGTTTATGTATGACACTTTATATATCCTATGACATTCGGGACATGGATACCTTTCATTTAAGCCCCCATTCATTCAACATAGAAAACTACATACATATATAAGCGCGTAGCACATTACCCACGCTAGCGCAGTCGGGTAAAAACGGGCTGAACTTTGCACAAAGTTAGAGTATATCCGAGAATAGGACTTTTTATTCCAAGAATAGGTTCCTTTAGGTCAGGAGAGCGAGATGATGACATCAATTATTGATGATGATGATGACGCGATATCAATCAGAATATCATATTTTTTATAATATAAGTACCTATGCTATTGCACAAAAAGTACCTTTTTAATACAACTTAGATGGCAGAGGAGCCTACTTCATTTCAATATTTTCCTTGCAATCGAGGTCCCGGTTTCAAATCCTGGCTATTACAATATCGACGTGCACACACTCCTAACACAAGCAATTAAGATTAGCTGAAGGATTATTTTTTAATTTATCTGTATGTTTTGTTTTTATTACCTATACTCCGACTGTCTTGTCCCTACTTGTGTAAGTAATGCGGTTGTCCTCGGCCTCGACCAATGTTTTTCTGTGCCGCTTGCTACAACAACGCAAACTGATTAAAGCTAATTCTCAGCAGTTCCACACGGTAGGTTCTGTATTGGTGTAGTGTCTAAACGTGACCACTTACCGAAACACATCAATAAAAATGTGCTTGTCATATGTCGATGGGAACCTAAAACTATGGAGGCTCTAATTACCGTCTCAACCAGTAGCAATTTGTAGGAAAGCTCGCGGAGGCTGCGCGTGATTACACGCCGGCGGCCGGCGGGCGGCGTGTGACCGCGGCGGTTGTGTGTCATGCGCGCTCCCACGGTCGCCGGCCGCCGGTCGCCGGCCACTCCACGTAAAAATTAAAATTAAATAAAACTCGCGCGCGCCGTAATAAAGTGTAAATGCGGTATAATGCGCTCGCAGATATCCGCATTAGTTCCGCGCACCGCATTCGTCGTGCGCCGTGTGCGAGCGCGCCCCGCTCCGCTCCGCTCAGCTCGTAATGCACGGTACTTGCACATTAGCGCGCGGCCGGTTTACGAGCCGTCACGGCGCGGCTGTTTATCGATTGAGACTCAATTCCTAGATGCCATTAATGAACAATTTATATACACGTCTTCTTATTATATTTGCAGTCAAATCAAACTTAATTCCCCGAAGCACAGAATGCATGCTCGGGTTCCATTCTCACAAGAGCGGCGATACTCATAAAAATGTCGAAGCCACTTGGAAGATGTTTCATTAAGTGAGAACTTTTGCGTTGATGATCGTCGTTAATTTCTTCTAATTGGAATCTGTAGTCTCCCCTTGCCTGGTGCATTGTCCAATTAGACAATATTGCTATGTTAATTAAGGTGATTTAAACTTACCTTCATATTAATTTTCAATTCGTTTCAATTTTCCACCGATCTGAATGGTGCCACCGGCGTCGTCTTGGGTGCGCGTGTGTCGGGAGCCGGTGCGGTGCGGTGGTGAGGCAGTCGCGCATGCGCTCTCGTGTCCAATCGCAAATAAGCCGCCACGCGCCTGCGCAGCGCGGCCTCACTATTATAAACACATTAGCGAGTAGCCAGCGTTGCCACATGCCGCGACAATTGTTTACGGACCATTTTTGCATTTGAATAATTTAGATGGATTACTGCGTACGACGAGAATCACTTGAAGTCTATCTGGCGCGGAATTATCTGCACGCACGCGTTTATTAACACTCATTTCCTTATAACGCACTATTAAAGTGATGGAAGAAGCACAAGTTTGCCGCTCTCCCCTCGGCCAACTTGGACGGAAGCTGTCTCAGATGGTAGTTAAAAACAATAGTTTGGTAGAAATCAATATTAATTATTATAGGAGGTGTAGGGGAGCCGCAAATGATAAAGTTAGTATTTTTGTAACGCGATTATGTGCGGAAGTTTCACTAATCGCATCTCGCGCGTTCTCAGTTCTCATAACTCGCCGGTGACGTGAACTCGCCACCCTCTCGCTCGGTAGTTGCCCGACAGCTCGCAACTCGACTTGAACTCGCAACTGTTATTCCCTATCGACGTCCATTAGTTGCACTTGTGGATGTTGAATATTTAAAGGCGAAATCATACTGTTTACTTATTGAATATTTTAGATTTTTATACGATTATTCGAACTTCTTATAAGGTTTTTTCATAAACTTTTAATTATCTTGACACGAGACAAAAATGTACATTCGTCCATATTTAGTCTTAAGAAATCACTATTTATAAGCGGACGTCTCGAAAATATTACAGTGGAGTTTGTTGTGTCGTTTCTTCTCCACTAGCGCCTAGGAAGCGGTGGTAAACTTAAATTTTAAGCAGAATTTGCCGTCAAAAAGATATAGGGAATTACGTTGCACTATTTTGAGAAATAAAAAATTTGAAATTTGACATTTGAATTTCAAATTTCTATTTAAGATGAATTCTTATATGAAAGTAGTGTCGACGCAAGACACATATAGAAGATTGCTGACTTCGATGATAAAGGTCCCGCCACTAAGCTTCCCGGTAAGTTCCCAGACGTCTTGGTAGGAAGTACTAGCAGTTACAACAAGTGGCCTAGGTAACATATATTATATAGTAAAAGTAGATATATGTGCCTAAATATTGTGACTCTAACTAAAGTAAACAATGTGTAATTCAAATGGTGTTCTGTAGATATATTCTCAGAGCGTCGAGTTCTCACTAAACAAGAAGTACCGCGAACTATAGGCGCTTAGTATTCACATCACTATTTGTTTAATGGCTTACAGAAAATGAGCCGTTTAAACTAAATAGGTTGTACTTGTATTCGAATAAAATGTAATGTTATTTTATGTTCGAACATTTTTAGAATAGGTACATTCACTGGATGTTGATTTTTCCGATTAGATTAGTCAGGATTAAACTTTTAAACTTGTGACAGTTTTTTTCAGGAAAGTATACTACCAAGTGTGTTATCTTTTTTTTTTTTTTTTTTTTACGTGCGCAAAATCCCCACGGATACCTCCCCACCGGAGCCGGTGAAGGAGGTTATGTCGGACTCGAACCGACTAAAACGCACGCCGCCCGTGGGTCGCTTTGGTTGCCGAAGGTGAGGTTGACAGGCATATCCCTCGCACCCCGGCCGACCCAGGGCCATCTCTGACGATCTGGCCCTCTTCTCGGGTGTGGGGACTGCAGAGTCCCCAAGTCGTCCCCGGAAACGGGGAGGCGCGCCACGCGCGCCACCGCCGCGGCCTGCTTCTGCCAGGGTGACAGGTGGCTCCACCTGTCACCCCCAGGCCGGCGCTCATGGGGGGCGGAGGTCGTTCATCGACCTCCGACGCCCGAGTTGCCTTCGTACGCGGGCAGCTTGGCTTGCGATCCTTCGTCGCTCCCGCTGCCGCTCCCGCCCCGCCTCCTCCTTCACGAGCATTACTTGCTCGCAGAAGGAGGCGCCGGCCGCCCACGCATCCGCGCAGCGAACCATCGCCGCGAGCAAGGTGGAGAGCGTGAGAACTCTCACTCCCAGGGCCGCCACAAGCTCCCGCCTCGGGGTCCCCCACGCCGGACACTCGGTGAGCGTGTGCGGACCTGAGTCCTCGCTCGCGTCGCAGTGATGGCACTCGGACGTTGGCTCTTTCTCCATCCGACGCAGATACTTTCCGAAGCACCCGTGCTCGGTGATCATCTGCGTCAGACGGTACGAGAGGCTGCCGTGTGGCCTCTCTAGCCACTCCCCCATGATGGGTCTTACCGCCGCTACTACGGCGCGCCCTGCGCCTGGTCCGCCAAGTCGTAGCTCCCATTCCGCCACCATTTCCCTGTGGAGCCGGGATCTCACGGCCCGAATTTCTTCGGGCTCGGGATCGTGACCCCGCTCCCGCGCCGCCTTTCGGAACCGGCATAGCGCCGAAAGGGATCTCGCTTCCAGGATCCATGGTGGCGATCCGGCGAGGAGACTCGCCGCGTTGAAGGATATCGTGCGGTACCCCCTTATGATGCGGCACGCCAACCTCTGCTGCGGACGCTGCAGCAGGGGCATGTGCCGATCATTCAGGGTGTCCGCCTACACGGGACACCCGTACAGGGCCATGGACCGCACGACACCCGCGTAGAGTCTCCTGCAGGAGTCCTCCGGGCCCCTCAGGTTAGGCAGTAGCCGCGCCAGAGCGTTGGCTGTGCCCACCAATTTGGGGCCTAGACTTCGGAAGTGCTTCCCGAAGTCCCACCGGCCGTCGAGCACGAGCCCCAGATATTTCATCTGGGACTTGATGCCGATGAGAGTGCCTCCCACTGTGAGACTGGAACCAGGTGGTGGCGTGCGCCGAGGTCCATGAAAGAACATGGCCTCGGATTTATGCAAAGCCACCTCAAGGCCCAGCCGCCGGATCCGTTCCACGACTCGAGCAACCGCGGTCGTGGCCCTCAGGATCGCTTCGCGGTATGTAGCCCCGCTCGCCGTCACTAGCGTGTCGTCCGCATAGCACGTGACGGCGGCGCCGTCCGCAAGCTCACCGCGGAGCACCCAGTCGTATCCAATGTTCCACAGTAGCGGCCCGAGAACCGATCCCTGTGGAACACCGCACGACATCTCACGCCGACCGACGCCGGTCGCACACCAAGTGTGTTATCTGGACTCATCCGTGATAGTTGAATTTAATTGAGCCAACACCAGACAGTCAGACAGACAGACAGACAGAGGACAATACTAGCACACAGACATACAGTGGGCTAGATATACCTGTGTGTCAATACTTCCAAAAGAAAGAAAGAAAGAAAGAAAGAAAAGAAAGAAAGAAAGAAAGAAAGAAAGAAAGAAAGAAAGAAAGAAAGAAAGAAAGAAAGAAAGAAAGAAAGAAAGAAAGAAAGAAAGAAAGAAAGAAAGAAAGAAAGAAAGAAAGAAAGAAAGAAAGAAAATGTTTTATTTTGATTCTCACAGTGTGTCACTTATGTACTACTTATGTACAAAACAGAGCGTGTCACCTTTTATCCACTACCGATGAGGATAGCCATTTGAATAATACGTCAGAGGTCATGGGTTCAATCCAGAGATGCAATCTAGGTGCAAGAAGAGTCTTTTTACATTGGTCGGGGTGTTACTAATTAAGAAATCTACGTAATATGTAGGTACTTTGCTAAATTATAATGAATGAATGAATACATGAGAGTTCTGATGCCCATAACACAAATTTATTCTTAGCATGGGTATCAGTGTTAAACTTAACACTTGTAAATTGGTCTCAGATGATACTCTGAATGTATAATTGTAGTGTTTATTATTGTACAACTTATGTGGTAAATATTTTTTTAAAATTGTAACTATGCTTTATTTGGGTCTAGATATAAATGCAACCGGTCTACTTCTATGTCGAGAAAAAATGCACGAAAAGATGCGGTGCTGGTGGCTTGCGGCATCTAGTCTCCTCTAAATCTGCGCTTGCACAATATTAATTCATCCGGTGTCGCCTGTAGTGGTCCACAATACTCCTACATGACATTCCTTGTGCGCTGACATCGTTCTCATTTGCACAACTAGTTCCTGCCCACACTCACCATCTTTTTAGCAAACTTTCCTTCCGCTATCTTTTTGTAAAACATTCATCTGTGCTGTAACTAACTAGGTAAGTATTATAAATACACAAATTTTGCAGGTTGGAACTAAGTTCTGCTGTCGTATGGAATTTGTACCTACCAGTGTAACTTAGAACGGTGTAGTTAAAAAGAAGAGTAGTTCCGCTTAATTGAGCAGTCCGCCTGGGGAAGTACCTCCGCTCTACAGAATACAGCGGTTATAATAACTTCGTGTTGTGTTCCCAGCGGTAAGTAGGGTAGCCAGAGCTCACTGGACAATTTGTACTCTCAGTGGGATGACTAAAGGTTTGTCCTGCTTTGTGCTCTACACTGACGGCACAGAGACTCTGTGGTTACAGGGTCGGCAGCGCGAGTGAGGCTTCCCTGGTGTTACACACGTCCATAGGCCACGGTAACCACTTTCCATTAGATGGGCCGTGCGCTTGTCTGCCACCTAAGTGGTATAAAAAAAAACTTTCTGTTCATTACTTGCCCAGTATCATGCGTAAGCAGTAAAACGAATAAGGTACAGATGGAATACGGTCAATGACCATAACAATAATTGCATTATAACCTAAATCAATAGATCTCTAAAATTTGTGTTTGTAATCTAACTGTAAATACGTCCGGACTCTATCGACGATCTAATCAGAATATTGGCGCGCGCCATTAGTTCAATGATCCGTGATCGTTTTACCGCGGTAAGTGCACAACTCATGGGTACGTCGACGTGCCCCCCGGACCCCGGTGCCGTACTTATGAATTTTCCAATTAACTAAATGGTAACTGCGCTCCTATTGGAATAACAATTTCTAAGGAATATCGTGGGCATCGTCTGCGCGGGCGCATCACGGCGCGGGAGATGTGCCAGTAATTCCAACGAAATTTATTAGAAAGGCGATCGCGCCCTTCTCCGCACGCCAATTTACTAATCGTAACTCATCTGCGATAAGCTCTGGAAGGCTGCGCGAGCGCCGGACCACAAGCCCCCCGCCCCCCTCCTCGCCCGTGCTGCATTATCGATAGCGCATCGTAGTAATAAGGGGCTAGATTGGAGCGTTTTAAATAATATCGGTAACGGCGATGACGGCCGTTCGGCTAGCCGCCTCCCGTAGAGACCGCGACACAACCAACACTAGCTTCCTACATGGCCACTGCGGACTGCCACTATTAGTGATGAGTAGACAACGACTTATCTTGCGTTTAACAGTTCGTCATACCTCTTAAATACGGTTTGTGGTGAACGAATTAATCGTTCACCCAGACCCTAAAACCACTGCTAAAACCGAAACATGAAATTTTGCATCGTTGCCGTTTACGTTGTAAGCAATCACTGAGAGGATCCAATTTGTGATATCATTATGTAAATATCTGTGCATACATATTTTTAAATTATTTATTGGTTATGATATTTTACTGGCTAAGAGAGGAAGGCCACCAACTCACCTATGTCAACTTTTGGGTAGCTCAATTTTGATTTGATTAGTTGTAATACGTTAAAACAATTATAAAAACTCTACCGCGTGGTTCCCGGCAGAACAGAATTTGGACCACCCCATCTCTTCCCATGTGGTGTCGTACAAGGCGACTAAGGGATAGGGCTGTTTGACATCAGACAGATATATACAGCCCAGACTCAGTCAGATGCATGGCTTTAGTCAACAATAATGCCCGGAAGACGGCAATAGACCCATCCCCTATTACGTGGGACTGAATTCAATGATTGGTGAAATGTGGGTGTTAATTTACCTCTGCCTAACCCTAAAGGCGTGATTATATGTATGTATGTAAAAACGCTTGAAATTCTAAGTCAACCTTCTCTTCATCCGAGTGACAATCCTGGTCGCATTCAAATCCACTATCCACTTTGATCTACTACAACTCCATCATTTCGATTACTTCGACTATGACGCTTCACGCTAGTTCCTAATACTTATCTGAGTTATTAGTTTTCTCATCTAACACCCTCACTCACACACATCATTGCTGGCTATTTTTGGAGAACTATAAAAGACACCTGTTGTCTCCTCCTTGGTCTAATTTTTGGTTTGATACGCAAATGCCTGCCACTCGCCTGATAGTAAGTAGTGGCCTCCGAGCCTTTTCCCAACTTATTTGATAAAACACATATTTGTCAAGATTTTTTTTAAAAGTATAATTGTCCTAAGTAATAAGATATTGATATGCTGGGAGGCGTGGATGTCACCGTACTTGTCTAAAGGAGCATTAGCGCGGAGACGGGCTTAGACGCCTGTGTATTCTCACGGCCGGAGCCGCGTCACCAATTGATCGCCAAGCAATTATACAATTGGTGGATGAGCAGTGTGTGCAGTGCAGACACCACCAGCGCACCCCTCTCGGGGCTGAGCCTGGGAAGCGCGGCAATAATTGCTGTGGGTTTTTGTCGGCTCGCCGCCTTCCCACTTGGCGCGGCGAACATCCCTCATGAGCTGCAGCACTCTCTCACAATGGCTATTATCTTAATCACTTGATCAAAACGTCAATTTAGCAGTTTCTTGCAATTACTTTGTAAGTGAATTATATTGGGTAACATCCTACTTTCTAAATGCTAATATGATATCAGATCTTTATCTGACTATGGAGGCGCCTTTTGAGAATTAAAAGTCGATTAAAAAAGTGATTTATTTAAGGTGTATTTTTGTAACAGGGTGAGAACATGGCAATTTTTATGTCAATTCGGAAACAAATACTTTATAATACGACTCCTATGATAGCGAGCAGTTAATAAAAGCATATAATCGTGCGTAAAAGTGAGTGAAAACCGGAGAGATTGATGACAGAATATAAGAAGGAAGTTAGAATGAAAATAGCTGTTTGAACTTAAGCTAAAGAGTTTGCACCTAAGTGATGGAATAAAACTGCATAGCTATTTGAAACATTACCTAAATCAGTGCCAAGACTATTTTACAGATACAGTTACATAATTTGGAACTTGAATTCAGGTATCTCTGAAGTCTTTCGAAATACATAGTTCATCATCACAATTCTTGTCCTACTGTAAATCTGTTGGTGTACAATAAAGTATTATCTATCTATCTATGGGACTCGTGTCAGACCTCTTTCCAAAATCATTTTATTTATTGACACTCAAGTTTTTTCATCATATAAAAGTGAGTACTTTACCATCAAGCGGTTCAGTTGATGGACGCCACTGTTCGTAATGTTTACAAATCCAGCAATATTTTGATCGACCCGGGAACACTAGAATCTGTAGCTCACAATTGCAGGTCAACAAGCCGCGTGACTAAAATTGCAGTAATTAATTAAATATATAATTTCAGAAGATTATGCTTTTTGCCTTTTCTTCCAGAATCGTAATAGAAATTACTCGGATGGAGATTGAGGGTCTCCGCAGTGCATACTTATGGTCAATTTTGTTCTAATCCTTGCAATAAATCACAACAGAGAGCGACGTCGGCGCCACGGTGCGCTGGACCAAATTGTGGGTTCCATGTATGTGTGGTATTGTTGTTAGACTCTGGAGTGATTAATAAACGGCGACTAGAGCCACAAATCACAATGAGGGCGCGCGGCGCCTGTGAGCCGCGCCTGAGTGTGTGCGCGCGCGAGTGTGTGTGCGTGAGTGTGCGTGTGCGCATGTGCGGTGAGCGCGTGTGCGTGGGCTCGTACGCAAATTATTTAATTGCCGCCGCCGCTCTATGGTTATACGCCATAAATCTAGCGAGCTCATCCGCGAATTATTCAAAGGAGCCGCCGAGCTGCAGCGCGCGCTAACTAGCGCCGCCGCGCCGCACCGCCCGCGTCCCTAGGCCGAGCGCGCTCGAGCGGCAAGACGCTGTATGATATCGCACCCCATTGTTACGCAATTCGAGAACAAAGCTCTAGTTATTTGCGGCGCTGTCGCGCTTGATTCATAGCGTTCGTTTGTCCTTCCTGTTGTGTCAGGTGATAGCGCTATCGACGCGCGCGCACACAATCGCGCTCTATCGTGCCATCTGCGTGAAATATTCCACCGCCGCCACAATGCTCTCCCCGAAGACCAACTTTACCTGTGACATCACAGGCACCTCTATTGTCAGCCGCGTAGGGATCGTTTGGAATCGCTCAGCCGAACGAGAGCCGCGGTTGTACAATAACGACTTGTGGTCGCGTAATTCACGCCACCGCGTTCATCATGCAAAGTGGCCACACGTAATTCTACAAATAAAAACGAACCCTATGCGCACGTTTTACGGTTGAGATTAAGTTTGCTTTGCTGAGATTTATGTCGCGGGGGAGTTTAGCAGAATTTGAATTTTGCCTGGTGTGGTCGCTGCAGTGCGGCGCGCATGCGCGGGCGGTGCTGCGCGGCGACAGATACGCATCGTCTTGTTAGTGCTATCTGATGGCCGCGGCTGTAATTGGCACCGAGTTGCGCGTGCGCACACTTATACAAAATGAATTTTAAAAGCGTTTTATCAATATTTATTCACTAAAAGCGTCATAATGGGCGTTTGTAACGCGACAGCGCGATAGCTGTGAGATTTGCGGACGCCACTGAGTTAGGGCTTGCGTCTGAATGCGCCAACTACCTGCCAGGTTTCTTATTGAAGCTGTTGGGTATCACACCGCTTGACATTTTTGTGGCGTACTGTTACTACGATTTGTCCCGAACAGCGCGAGCAGCGATGCGATAGTAAGACAATGTGCCCGCTACAGCACACCTCAGGTGTCGCCATATTTACATACAATGCGCGGGCGCTTATTTTATTGCAGTCCACAGGTAATTGCTTGCTGCTATCATACTGAGGATTCCCGAGCCTCCTATGATTCTGTTCTACTACATTATTCTGACATAAATCCCTATTGTATTGACAGGCCGAGAGCCAGACTAACATCGGGTCGTTTTGAGTTTGTAGAACGTCCTCTATAATACGTCGCATCGGACTTACAGTTTAATATCTTTATAGAGTAGTTAAAACGAGGGAACGAAATTGAAATTTTGGTGGTGATGATATAGCGGAGCTCAGGAAGATATAGTTCAACGCTATCAATCTACTCTCTATTGATAATTTTAAACGGAAAACTTTGATGCTATTCCTTTATCGCGTTTTAAACTATTCTTCAATATTTACTGACATATTGATTGAGGACAGTTCAACTATGTTTTTATTTTTAAAATTTGCACTAGCCGTCTCTTTAGAACAGCTGTATAAATACCAGTCAGTTGTTATAGTATAATACGTAACCAGCGTAACTTATTGAGAACTTACCTAACTGCTTCAGATTTTCGTTACTTTTTTTTACCACGCAGGTGGGCAGACAAGCACTCGACCTGATGGAAAGTGGTTACCGTGGCCCATGGAAAGTACTAAAGCACTTACTTCTTGAAAGTTTGCTTTCGTTCACTTTATAATTATACCCTTCTTCGATATTTGGTTCTGTATGAAGCAGCAATACCGTACACAATCTGATAATTTTGTTCAATCGGTTATTCCCATTTTTAAATTTCTTTTTATAAAAAAGTATAGGGTGGACTTATTTTTATTTTGGCAGGCATAAGTGCAAGGGGGTCACTAGAACTACTGGTAGTACCAGAGAAACAATAATGTATAATAGCGCCATCACGACCCGTGCAGGGGAAGCGGCGTCTCTGGCACTACTCGTCAGCAGATTGGGATGGGCTGCGCAACTATTTTGCGTCCATCCCGTGGGTTGAACGCTGCTTTGAAGGTAAGAAACCCTCGGATTGTGCTACTGCTGTTGCCGGTGAGATCGGTCTGGGTATGGAATACTATATTCCGTACACTGATGTCACCGGTGCCCGAGGAGTGCGCCCTTGGTTCGGGCGCGAGTGTGCGGGGGCTGTTGATCAAAAGCAGTCCGCGTATCGCGCTTGGGTAAGGGCGCGTGCCACGCACGATCCCAATGTGAGCCACTTCAAGGCGGCGTACAACAGAGCCACAAAGGTCTGCAAGAGGGCTTACGTCAAAGCGGATGCCCTGCGCATTGCGCGGCTTGGTCAAGAGCTAGTGGCACATCCCATGGGCAGCCGTGGATACTGGCGACTGGCCAAAGCCGTGCAGGCCAACTTCTGTCAGCCTTCGCTGCCACCGCTGCGCTACCCTGATGGATCCCTGGCCCATGGACCGCAAGAGAAAGCCAATATGCTAGTAAATCTCTTTGCGGCCAATTCCCGAGTCGATGATTGCGGTATACAGCCGCCGACACTACCCAATGGTGACCACGTAATGCCTGAAATACGTATCAGGCAATGCGATGTTCGTGCGGTGCTTCAATCACTCGATGTCCGGAAAGCCAGTGGCCCGGATGGTATTCCAGCGGTGGTCTTACAAAAATGTGCAGCGGAGTTGTCTCCGATGCTTACGCGGCTGTACCGACTGTCCTACAGCTCGGGTACAGTGCCTTCGGCTTGGAAAGAGGCGAATGTACAGCCGATCCCCAAGAAGGGGGATCGCTCAGAGCCAGCCAACTATCGACCCATAGCCGTCACCTCAGTGCTGTGCAAGGTCTTCGAGCACATCATTAACAAACAGCTCATGCGTCACCTAGAGGATCACTCCTTAATTAATGACCGGCAATATGGCTTCAGGCCGAAACGGTCAACGGGTGATCTTCTAGCATATGTTACCCATCTTTGGGGTGAGGCTATGGACAAGCACGGCGAGTCACTGGCAATTAGTCTTGATATCGCCAAAGCTTTCGATAGAGTCTGGCACAAATCGCTTCTCTCCAAGCTACCAGCCTTTGGTCTGCCTCCTAGACTGTGCAACTGGATTGCTAGTTTCCTGCAGGAGCGCCGTATCCGCGTCCTCTGTGATGGACGCGCTTCGGAGTTCTTGCAAATAAATGCTGGCGTACCGCAGGGGTCTGTATTATCTCCCACTCTCTTTCTTCTGCATATCAACGACATGCTGTCCACCGGCAGCATACATTGCTATGCAGACGATAGCACCGTACACGGGAGTTATCACGGACAACCTGCGGCCAAACAGTCTGATATCGTGGAAAAAAGACAGCTTCTTGTCACTGAACTGGACCGGATCTTGAATCACATTTCTCAATGGGGCTCCGAGAACATGGTCGAGTTCAATGCCAAGAAGACGCAGGCTTGTGCGTTCACAGCAAAGGTATCTTCTTTCCTTCCCCTTCCCACTCTTCAGAGCACGCCACTTCCACTGCAGGACAATCTCTATATCCTAGGCATGGATATTCGCTGCAAACTGAATAACAGAAATTACATCGAGAGCATCATCAAAACAGCCTCGCGGAAACTCGGACTCCTAAACAAAGTGAGACGTTTTTTCACGCCGGAGCAGCGGTGTCTTCTCTATAAGACACAAATTCGCTCCTGCGTGGAATACTGCTCGCATCTCTGGGATGGCTCCGCGAAATACCTACTAGATGCTCTCGACAGGTTGCAGCGACGCGCGGTCCGAATTATTGGGAACCCTGAGGTCACGAACACCCTCGAGCCTTTGCAGATGCGTAGAGATATTGCTTCCTTGGCTGTATTTTACCGTCTCTACCACGGTGAGTGTTCTGACGAGCTCTTCCAACTAATCCCACCATCTCCTTTCCTACATAGGACAACACGTGCAGGCCTTAGATGTCACCCTCACACTGTGCAGAATATACGAGCAAGAACCAAGCGGTTCGGAGACTCTTTTCTTTGCCGCACCACCAAGACCTGGAATTCATTACCAGCACACGTGTTTCCTTCTTCCTACAGTCCCGGGGCCTTTAAGCGGGGCGTGAAAAAGCATCTGATGAGGCCGCCAAGCTGAGTGCCACCATTGTAGCACTTAGTGTCTGTAATGGTGACCCTCTTTCCTGAGACTTTGCCTTTAGCTTACCATCAGGCGAGGTGAGGTCAAGTTGGCGTGTCCTATATAAAAAAAAAAAAAAAAAAAAAAAAAATGTATCATTAGTACTACCGACACGGAGCCCATAAATAGTGCAAAGGTAAAATAAACTAGCAACTGATATGCGGCTGTGAGACGCCAAATAAAAACGTACCAACTAGTACAAACGAATTACTAATCGGAGCTGAAAGCTAACGTCTATTCATGACTAACATTGATACGCACTTTTTGCTTCCCACCATTATTTTTGCTCTATTAACTCTTCAAAATCTAAATGGTCACATTTGTCAATATGCGCCTGTCACCTCTGTACTAAAAGATCGTCATGTATCATTGCCTCTATGGCATATCGGTAGAACGTTCGACTGCTATACAGGAGGCGCGGGTTCGATTCTTGCTCAGTGCAAATATTTGCATGCATGGATATGCATATTTGTATTGGTCTGGATGTTTAAAAATATATCTAAGTATATTTCTCCGCATTCTAGATTCCATAACACAAGCTAGATAAACTATGCTTATCATGGGTCTAGATAGCGTTGTGTAGAATGTTGTGGTAAATTTATATTTATTTATATATATAACAATTTAGTCCCATCCGTCAATTAGGCTTGAAATATTGTTTGCAATGGTCGTTGCTTTCGTATCATACTCGATGCATCATTACCGTAAATTTGATGGAATGTGAATTGCGCATTCCTAGTTACGAATAACCTGAATATATTAAAAATCAAATACGATTAATTTTAACAACTGCGAAATTATCCAACCAAAATACAATTCCATCTAAAGATTACCTGGCAGATATTTCGTTAAGCAATATGACCGTCCTTTGCACTGTTCTTGTCTTCTTAATTTCTCCATCATGAATATTGTAATTGGCTTGCAATACACTATATAATATTTTTTTAAAGAATGTACTCCCAGAGAAGTGACACAAGGTGCGTGTTCCAAAGATATGATAATATACAGGAGCACTCAATTTGTGACGTTTCGTAAGGTGATGTGATGTAAATATTCACGGTCACGTAACCTTGGCATTAAGACCTCTTCACAACACATAACGGTCCGTTGAATGACATTTGGCGCAGGCGCAGGGCGGCACGCTCACGGTAGCAAGCAGACAGGTGCGCCTGCGCTCACTGCGCAAACTATCGTTACACGAAGATTGCATTGTACTTCTGATGATGATAGCATATTACAATTAGTTTGTTTCTTTAAATTTTTGTTATTATAAACAAATTAATGCTTATTTTTAAGTTATTTGTTTATCTACTAAAATAATATAAGTAATCACACTATCTGTGTCAAAGAATATACCAAATTGGTTTTATAAAATGTCTAATGAAGTTGTTGATCACGCGCATATTCTTGTCATGCAGATATCAGATGACGTCACAGTGTCGAGTCTTACTCCTACTAACACACGCTAATCTGAATTAATTCGGACGAATAAAAGAAGCGCGCGGTGTCGGCCATTGATGCGCAGGAGCACACAATTGTGAAAGATGCCGACAATTGGCGCCGAGTGTTGCCAAGATGTGGGTAATTAGAACACCATGTCACGATACATGTAACTATTATTTTTCTTTGTGAGGAAGGCAGGAAATGAAGATGGATGTAATACGTTTGATAGGCTGGAACTAGACTTAGGGTGCTTGCCCCCCGGGGGGGGTAATAACGTCGCGCAACATACGCTGTGAAGACACAGCCTCAGATACATGGTTCGAGTCAACAATAGTGCCCGGAATACGGCTATAGGCTCACCCCCTATTACGTGGGACCGAATACAATTATTGGTGAAATGTGGGTGTTAATTCACTTATACCTAACCCTCCAGTGATAAGAGCGTTATTATATATATGTATGTATGGACTGAGTTCGACCATTTTGTAATAGCTCGCAGAACTTGAGTGACATTTGAAATTAGGATGGTCCGCTGTAAAAAAAAAAATCTACAGTCCACCCAGGTGGTCTCAGCAGGTGAACGGTGGTAAATAACCGGATGTAGGGTACGTCAAAGTTCAAAAAGATCTACAGCTCATCATCTCGATTAAAATTAAGATACTTTTATTGGCGAGTAAGATCACCAGGGTTCAAATATTGTTCAACAGGTTACACAGAAGACTATTATTCCCTGGATAAAAGAAACCTATCACTCCGAAAAATCTAAGAGGAATTTGACATAGAATTATCTATTTATGTTTCAAATGCCATTAAAATTCAATTAAGTAACAAACACCCATTGAAATTTTTGCAATTATAGATTTTGTTTTACACCACTTAGGTGGCAGACAAGCGCACGGTCCACCTGATGGAAAGTGGTTACCGTGGCCTATGGACGTGTGTAATACCAGAGGAGCCACACTCGCGCTGCCGACCCTGTTAAGCACAGACTTTCTGTGCTGTCAGTGTAGAGGACAAAGCTCTCTAATAAAGCGATATCTAATCTTTTCTCGCACTTACTTACATCTCTATTCTCTAGTAGCTGAAATTAAACTTTGGATCTTCTATCTTTTTTTTTATATCACTTCGGTGGCAAACAAGCGCACGGTCCACACGATGGATAGTGGTTATCGTGGCCTATGGACGTGTGCATAACCAAGGGAGTCACACTCGCGCTGCCAATCTTGTAAGCACAGAGAGTTTCTGTGCCGTCAGTGTAAAAGACGAAGCAGGACAAGCTTTTGGTCTTCCCACTGACAGCACAAAAACTCTCTAGTGAGCTCTGGCTACCCGACTCATCGCCGGGAACACAAGGTTTTAATGGCCGCGGTATTCTATAGGGCGGAGGTACTTCCTCAGACAGACTGCTTAACGTCCTATACGGACGGAATCCCATACGGAGCACGACCATGGCATGTGATACAGATGATAGCAGTCGCGTACCAAATTAATGAACATAATTAAAGTTGTTCAGTTGATCTGCGTCTTGTCTGGCGCGGCCATTAGATGCCTACAGTCATTGTGTTGTCTCGTTTACATGTTTCGGACTGATTAGACAAAAGCATGAACGATAGGAATTAAAAAACAATTAGTCCTCATCGGACCACCTCTTTAATATTTACATACATACACATACATATAATCACGTCTTTATCACCAGAGGGTTAGGCAGATGTGAATTAGTACCCATATTTCACCAATCATTGTATTCGGTCCCACGTAATATAAAAAAAAATGGTGTCCAGAATACGGCAATAGACTCACCTATTACCGTATTCTGGACACTATTTTTTATACCACTTAGGTGGGAGACAAGCACACAGCCCACCTGATGGAAAGTGGTTACCGTGGCCTATGGACGTTTGTAACACCAGAGAAGTCACAGTCACGCTGCCAACCCTGTAAGTACAGAGTTTCTGTGCCGTCAGTGTAGAAGACAAAGCAGAACAAGCCTTTAGTTTTCCCACTGACAGCACAAATTCTCCAGTGAGCTCTGGCTACCCTACTCACCGCTGGGAACACAACACGAAGTTATTATAGCCGCGGGATTCTGTAGGGCGGAAGTAATTCCCCAGTTGGACTGCTCAATTGGGCGGAAATACCGCCGTGTCCTACCATGTTTTGATCAGAGCCATGCATATGAGACTGAGCCTGGGCTGTATATATATGTCTGATGTTAAACAGCCCTATCCCTTAGTCGACTTATATGACACCGCACTGGAAGAGATGGGGTGGCCCAAATACTACTCTGCCGAAAACCACACAGCTATAATATATAACCAATCTATTTATATTTGATTACCATGCATCAATTCGTTAGATGGTCAGACACTGATCCAATGTCATCATCATCACGATCATTACAAAATTACCACTTTGGAGCCAAGATACACTCTCTTCGTCTTCTCTCGACTTGGTTTATCTTGACTTGGTTTTTCTGACACCCTATCTCAAGACAAAAGTCTGCACTAGTGCCTCGTCTCTTAAAGAGGCCCCATACACTGACAGTCAGATTGATGATAGATGGGAAGTCTTCAATCCTATAGCGGAAATCCGACTGCTGTATAGTGCGCGGTGTTCTGGCTTGTGATGTCAAGTTCAAGAGCGTAGCGTATTGCGTGAGGAGACGGCGTTGAGGTTATCTGACAATTAACTCAAATCTCATAGAAGGGGCGGCACGTACGGCGCGTTCGACGTTCCGTGAGCGATGTTTGTATTACTTAGTATTGTTGTTCACATCGTGTGGGTTCATTACAGAATCAATTTCACGAGGTTATAAACATTATGTTGCTTCTAATATATTTATAACAAATAAATGTTATAAATAGGCTGTAAAGTTAGTAACATAAAATCTTCGTTATATAGTTATTACAAACGAATTTACACATTCACAAAACAGCCTATGTGATATTCCAGACTATCTCTCTCTATCTCTTGCCAAGGTAGTTTGTGTGTACAAGAGTCATAAAACTTACATCCCTCCATCCATCTCTCCATCCACCCAAATAAACTAAGATATTTTATAATATTAGTATATTCATAAGCATGTGAGTGAGCTTAGCAGTTGCTACACCGCATTATACATTGTGAAAGCACATGAACTTTTTTTGAGTAAGGGCACAGAGTACAGTATCAAAAAGTGTATTATCGGTTTTGTTTAATATTACATTTTTAAACTATAAAGATGATATGCATTCTTGGTAGTTCGTAAATGACAAAATATGTAATTAGTGAATTCCTAAGTATCTACATATCATTTTGAGCGAGTGGCTGGTGGCAGCGGTTTGAGACAACGGTGGCAGTGGCTGTAACATTTGCGTGCTCTGCTGGCAGATGTGCGTGAAATCGTGGCTAATGGCCGCGGCACCTCCGCGCGCTGCCAAGTGCCACCCTGTCACATCTGCCACCCGGCGCCGCTTATCTGCTCGCTATTAGTGACTTTATCCTTCAATTAATTTTATGTTACTGATAACAGTTTATGTAAATCGTAAATTTTCGAAGTTTGATAGTAAAGGTTAGCATACTAATTGATTTATCATTGTGACCTTCCTAATAGAACTTCGCAGAGCACAGCAAGCTAAAGTGGCAGCGGGCTGGCCACATCTATCGAAAGACCGTTGGACGTTGGAGCAAATGAGTCCTAGAGTGAAGACAAACCGTATGTGGGACGCCCTGAGATAGATTGATAACCTGAAAAAGGTGATTGGAAAAGCCTGCATGCAAATGGTGGAGGATCGGGAGACATTGCTCCAAATTACGCACATTCTGTCGATCCCCAGTAGTGGACTGCGAGGCTCATTAATTGATTTAGAACTTCACCTGACCGGGGCTCAGATACAGCAATACTGCGTCAATAATCTTAGCACTCTTGTAGGAACTAGTTTCAGTGTTATTATATGTGAGTCGACACAGCAATTATTTCGCAATGATCGCTTCATTGTGTAGCGGATAGCGCGCTATCACCAGAGTCGTGAATGACAGAGACCGCCACTTGCCGCAATGAGACGACGCCATTGATATCGCGTCGGTCACTTGGGGAGTCGCGCAGGTTAAACGATAATAGCTCTGTTACTTCAACAGCCTTGAGTTTAGACACATCCGGTTTGTCGCTGAGACATAGCTTGACCGAGTGTTTAATAAAAACCAATAAAATTAGGGCCTATTCGTTTCAATTCCTACTATAATTGGCGAATAATTTGTTAAGGTTCAAAGGTCTTTATACCATAATTAAAATCTATATTTCTAAGAGCTATGGGGAAATACATTATGTTGAAATTCAACATTATAATTAGGTAAACAGAAGAATGCAGAGTTAGCTACTGCTAAATTCAAGCACTCAAAAGTTGCCGAGGAGAGGACCAAATCGGCTGGGGTGCGATAGGTATGCCTGTTAACCTCACCTTCGGCAACCAAAAACGACACATAGGTGTCGTGCATTTTAAATCGGTTCGAGTCCGACAAAACCTCTTCCACCGGCTCCGGTGGTGGGAGAATCCGTGGGGATTTATTCGCACGTAAAAATGACTCAAAAGCTGCAAAATTACTCGTAATACGTGACACTGCGTGCTATACTATAGTTTGAGGGCATTTTATTTTGATTTTGCATTCCATGATGCAATTAGAAGTGTTGAGGTATTCTGCATCCGATCACATGCAACTAGACATAGTGTTGTATTCTGGTGATCTTCAATTCATAGTAGACTGTTTTTATCCGGCGGTGACACGACTTTTTTTTTATACAACTTAGGTGGCAGACAAGCACACGGCCCACCTGATGGAAAGTGGTTACCTTGAACTATGAACGTGTGTAACACCAGTGGAGTCACATCCGTGCTGCCAACCCTGTAAGAACAGAGATTTTGTGCCGTCAGGGTAGAGGACAAAGCAGGACAAGCCTTTGGTCATCCCACTGACAGCACAAAAACTCTCCAGTGAGCTCTGGCTACCCTACTCACCGCCGGGAACACAACACGAAGTTATTATAACCGCGGTATTCTGGTACTTCCCCAGTCGGACTGCTCAATTGGGCGGAAATACCGCCGTGTCCTCCTCTCTTTCTTTCCTATCAGTATCAAAATAATCGGGATATTTACCATGTTGCATTGTTATGTGAGTGACCATGATAGTCTGAATACCTCTAAAGTCACTTTCCTAATTTAAATTGTACATTTGTTCATAAAACCCAGTAACGTAAATAATATTAATTTTCAAATTAAAAGCGGTGGAGGCAAGACACGGCCTTTGTTCATTAATTTATATTTAGTGTGAACATTTGTATTAGTGACTTCACAAACAGGTTATGGTGACCTTTACCTAAAACAAACATTACCATCATTATTGTGAAAGGGCAACGCCGCCACAGCCGCGCCACTGCCGCTGTTCACGCGACTCCACCACGACACCCTTCTGATAACATGTTCTGTTTATTCTGTTCAAATGTAGAATAGGTTTCACCAAGTATTTATACAATTATTGAAAACGTTAAATATAATTATTCCATTATTATCTTTGAATTATACATAAATGTCGTAATTAACGTGAACAAACAAAGTGAAATCCGTTCTCAATAATGATTTCAGATAGTGAATGTTGTGAACATAATTATGCGTTACTTATTACCATCGCGCATAATTTCGCGTTGGCCGCATAATCCGTTCACTAGCGCATGTGTGCGTACGCGCACAATATCGCGCCAGATTTGAATACCGCGCCGTCCGCGGGCAGAGGCGCGGGGAGGGGGTAATTGGCACCCTCGCGCAGGTGCTTTCACATCGATCGTTATTTTTTATGAACGGAAATTAACTAATATGAAATTTGATCCGAAATTGCTGCTGTCATTGTTTACATAACCGGTGACGGTTAACGGAGCTGTACAAGGAAATGAAACCTTTCGAGAATTTTAAAGTTATGATATTCTTCTTCATCTTAGCTTTAATACTAGTTGCATTTGAAGATTTCTCCTCGGAGTCTGGGGTCCGCTTTACCAGTCTAACCGTGGATGTGGCTGAGCTTCGAAATTGGTTGACCTCTAAAGGCGATATCGAAGTATTGCAGTTAGACCAGGACTTTTTAGGGTTCTGACTATCTGGTCCGATTGCCATAGATGTTCGTATGGCAGCCAGGACCGACGGCTTAACGTACTCTTCGAGGCACAACTAACTTTAGGATGACGCCTAAAATATAATAAAGATAATATAAAATCCTGTAAAGCAACCTCCGAAAATGCCCTTCGCCCTGTTGATGTGTTTACTTATGGCAGATAGTGTCTTTAGATATAATTAAGCAAAATGATTTTAGGATGCGAGGTGAACTATAAAGTAATAAGATGACCGGGTAAGGTTAGGTACCCGAAATGGTATCTTATCTCAAACAAACGTCTCTAGATCGGGCGATAGCAAAAACTTGCGCTTGGACCCTTGGTGGCCCTCGCGCCGCAAGTACGCGCATAATCACGTCAGCGCGAATACCTTCGGTTTCACACGATCACATTTTTAATTGGCAGGAGATGCGATGTTAAGAGTTTTTATCTAATTACTCCAAACCTCACCAGCGATGGTGTCAGGCCATTTAGAACAGTGTGAACAGTTTTTGGCAACGTTGCGACGCCTTGTAGGAGTTGTACGACCTGTTTCTTTGTAGTGATGCGTAATCATTCGCATACTTAAAATAAAAACATAATTGTAGAGTCCTTTACAAGTCTTATCATGTAAAAAATATACAAGAGCTACCAACAATCGGAATACCGAACATTCTAAGGCGGCGATGGTGACACTTTGAATATTCAAATACTCATTAAATGAATAACTTCATAATAATTTATATAATTATATTAAGCTGTACAAAAGTTTACTTTATCTGCAGTTTTATAAGGCATTCTGAGTGCGTAAATTTTGTTATAAATTAATTGGCAGTTATAAAAACTTTAGTAGTTGATAGAACTGCTATGCGTTGTCAATGGGTAGACTCGGTCGGCGAAGTAGATAAGAGCAGAAAGTAGAATAGATCACTTCTGAAGTAACAGTTCCGTCCAGTCCAAAGTTTATAGTGATTTTGTGAACGTCATATCACTTAGGTACCATATTGTACGCCTTTCTTTTTCAGGAAACTACCTATCCGGGTCGACACGTTATCATCTGTACTTGAATCAACTTCAATGTAAGCCTTTGACCTTTTAAAATATTACGATTATCATTTATGTGCATAATGTGTATGCAGAGCTTAGAGGGTTGCGACATGTTCTACGTGTCGTACGTAAGTGTTACGATCACGTGAACCGAGAGCCTCCGAGAACTGGGTTATCACCTTATCGCTACATGAATATTCATTCTCACGGCTCCGCGCGGTACCGCACGCCCGTGGTTCGCGCGTACGACGCGACGTCTCGCGATGCAGATGACGAGCGCATCGCGTGGGAAGGCCACTATCGCGCGGCTATCGCGACCATCGCGCTACCACTGCGACGCGGTCGGTCGGCAGACGTCGCGTCGTGCGAGCGATCCGACTCGATTGCACATGGCACGCACGTCTACACTCGACAGTGACACACTAAACTATCTGTTGGAGTATTTATTTGTGTGTAAACCACAGTACAATCATAATAATTCGACTTTGAAATTTCAAAAAGATATTAAGATAGAAGCCTTGTGAACCGGTTCTAAGTAATGCATGTCTACTATGTGGCAAAGGACGTTTGAAAAAAGGACAAACTTCATTTTTTACAGGAGGTTTGAACACGAATCGAAAATTTGAATCGCTTTGGTGTCATTTTCTTTCGTGATCCTTTCCAATATATATTCTGTTTACCTAATAACTTATGCGGGTGTGTTATGATTATGAATCTATTAAGTCTATTTGAGTGACATAATATCATAAATCGAACAAACCCACAGTTCCAGTAGGTATACATCCTTAATTGCTCCATCAGTTATGCGGAGTATTCAATATATTAACTTCATTTTAAAATAAATTTTGATAATAGGCAAATTGCAAGTAGGATTTATAATTAATATCTAAACAACTAAATAGCTAGAACTATATTTAAAATGTAGAAAGGTATTTAATAAAGCATGTTGGCTATTATATTTTAATTTGTTGGCGTGCACACGTTATTTATTGTGCGAGGTACTTATTTGATAACATTATCTAGCGCATGACTCACTTTCGGGAGTGCACTAAATTATGAAGCGGCGCGTGATTTATCTACGCGCTCCGCGATACCGCCCGCGCGGCCATCGCGCACCAGCGCGCCACCGCGCCAAGCACGCAGAAGGTCCATTACCTCATCTCCTCCGAATATTTTACACTTGACATCTACGGGTTTCCCGGTGGAGTAGAATAAGGCCAACCCATCTACTAAGGGATTGGGCTGTTCTCCGTCTGACAGTTACCATAGACACCCACAGACCATGACAAAATCCCCGCTTTGCAATAGGCTCGGCCACTATTATCTTAGTTAAAATCTTAGCTAAATGTGGATATTAAGTGTTAATACACCCCTGCTTACCCCTTCTTTTGATTTTGATTCTTATGGTGATTCCAATATTCATAAGTAAAAGTTACATCTGTCTTCTATGAGAACGTATCTATTTATTAAATTGGCATTAAAATCATTACAATAGACAATATTTACGAGAGCTGTAGGCGCATTATTGTGGTGCTACTGGTGTACCTGCCCTGCGGCCAGCTTGTGTATGGAGATCCCGAGGTCTCGATATGATATAATTAAAACGCTCGGCGGAGCACGAGCGCGCGAAATATTACCATACACCCGCTGTATCGGCGCGGGCGCATCGACCGGCGCGTCGCCTCGCCTCGTAATGCGCGCACAATATTTCCAAAATTACTTGCAATATTAATAATCTTTACTTTAAAAGTTTTCTCTTTGATAAAGTCACGTTTATTTCCAGGTTCGCAGTAAGGTTGGTACGTGAGTGTTGGCTGTAGGTTCGATCAACCGCGACGATGTTAGTTCGAGCTAGAACATTTTTAGTTTACTATCACTATTAAATACTAAGTAATGAGAGCGGGCGGTGGCGATACAATCGGCGGCCGCGGTCGTGGCCGGTGCAATTTACACGGTTTCGGTTGAGCCGCGGCGTTTATCGGCGGCTTGATACTTGAGAGTGAGTTGCGCGCTTGATTGCCAATCATTAAGTTGGCGGCGCGCCAGGCGACGGGCGGCCTCAGAGGCAGGAGGCAGGACCGCACCGCCACCGGACCACTACATACTCTGTAGTACTCTGTTAGTCGTCACTTTGACATTTTTATGGATCAGTTCTCAGTATCGCGCACACATTACAATAAATATTAGGAAACTAGGTACCTACTTTACATAGCCAGGGCTGCACATTGTCAGAAAATCTTCTTTATGTAGTCGAGATCACGTGTATTAATAACTTTTTGATATGAACAGTCCTCCAGACTGACACTGTATCTCAATAATGAGAGTAAAAACAAATCTCATTGGACGTCTATAGGTATAATTGTGATCTAATAGTCTATCAGAGTGATATAACATGGTAAGTAAACCTACTTTAATAAGTAGCTGAAATGTCAAATAACTAGCGATTGAGAATTGACGGGCTTGAACCCTGTACCACATTTTCGTACCAATCAAATGTGTCTAACTCCTAATATGAGCAATTTAGCTTAGCTGGAAAGATTAGTGGGATTACTAGTAGGTAATTGTTGTTGATAGTATTCTTAAAACCTGACATGATCAGAAGACAGCCACATTTCGCCAGGGGTACCTATATTGTTGAAATAGCAATCCACCAAGCTCATTTCTAGACCCCGTGCAGATACTTACGAACCGAATAAAACAATAACACTGCTCGATATGGGCTCGAAGTTAGAGCACTTAGAGCTTCAAGAGCGCACGCGCACCGAGTCGAGGGGCAACAATGTAGTTTTTTTATAAAGGACACGTCAATTAGACTTCACCTTGCCTGATGGTAAACTGTAGGCAAAGTGTCAGAAAAGAGGGTCACCATTACTTACATGGTGAAACTCAGCTTAACGGCCTCGTCGTATGCTTTTTCACGTCCCGCTTATAGGACCTGGGGCTGTAGGAAGAAGGAAACACGTGAGTGCACTTGGGAAGTTGGAACTTGGCTGGCACTTTTTTAACTATTTGGACAAGAATTCCTCCCAGCGGCAGTCCGGTCCGGGCTGGGTACTCGCTAAAAACTGTCAACCTTGTACTGTAATGACGCTATTATAAATTGTAAGTAGATTTCAAATGAAATCATTTGTAAGAACAATCGTGAGATCGTTTCATATTCATGTCTCGCGTTTGCATTTAATCTGCGCCCGCGACGACCGAGCGCACCCGACACCTGACCGTACGAAAATGTTCTATGTTGACTTGCTCATCAATACCACGGCGAACACTAACTAACGCTGCGTTGTATCACTGGTATTCTGACGCTTAATTTTAAGGCATTAAGGTTGAAAATCACATGTGGTGTATGGTATTTGTATTGTGTAGGTAGTTCGCTTGTGTATGCGGCGCGCGCGCCGCCCAGGTGCGCGCTCCGTGATGCGCATGCGCGCCGAGCCGGGCTCGCTGGTCACTGCGCCACATCCATCACCGCTGATTCACTAAACACAACAGTCATTAAAATATCCGTAATGATAAATACGATGATCAGTCAGGAAGTGGACCAAACTCTTTATTGCTTACCTCTGTATATAGTGTCATAATGCACACTGATTTATTGATTGTTCGATAAATAATCATTCGATAAGAAACAAGTACAATATAAAAAATATCGTTTTATCAGTTAGGTAGACTATTTGTCGCAGACTTGAGACTTGGAACTTCTTGCCGACATACGTGCTCCCATCGTTTAACAATCACGGGATCCTAAAGAGGGTCATGAAAAATCATCTATCAGGGCCTTCAAAATGAAGACCACTTTTATTTAAGTATTGAATGTCTTTTCACTGTTTCAACATGCTCGTCTTCTCACACTTGTTACAATCGCGCTGCCGACCATGAAGAATCCTTCTGATGCCCCTCTTGAAGAACCCCATATTGTAGGTACTTGGGAAAACCGCAGCAGGGAGGTCATTTCACAGCTTAAGTGTGCGTGGGATGAAGTTTCTTTCATACTGCACAGTGCGCACCGTCTCAGTTCGCAATGTGTGAGGATGAATTCCCTGCTTATGGCGAGAGCTGCGATGATAGAATGTAGCTGTGGGCATCATGTCAAACAATTCATCTGAGCACAAACATTGCATAGGCGGTAGAACATACATAGCGAGGCAAAGTCCCTCCTAAGGCCACACTACCTGCTAATCACGGTCGCATTCAAGGCCTTCACGTCACTCACCCTGATTCATTTTACCCAGCACGACGTCAAGTCAGCACTTCTTGGGTCTCCTACATTTGACATTTGTCACCCACGAGGTCTGGTGGTTTCTGCAAAAGGTGATCACACTTTTTTTTTTTTTTTTACGTGCGCAGAATCCCCACGGATACCTCCCCACCGGAGCCGGTGGAGGAGGTTATGTCGGACTCGAACCGACTAAAACGCACGCCGCCCGGGGGATCGCTTTGGTTGCCGAAGGTGAGGTTGACAGGCATATCCCTCGCACCCCGGCCGACCCAGGGCCATCTCTCACGATCTGGCCCTCTTCTCGGGTGTGGGGACTACAGAGTCCCCAACTCGTCCCCGGAAACGGGGAGGCGCGCTACGCGCGCCACCGCCGCGGCCTGCTTCTGCCAGGGTGACAGGCGGCTCCACCTGTCACCCCCAGGCCGGCGCTCATGGGGGGCGGAGGTCGTTCATCGACCTCCGACGCCCGAGTTGCCTTCGTACGCGGGCAGCTTGTCTTGCGATCCTTCGTCGCTCCCGCTGCAGCTCCCGCCCCGCCTCCTCCTTCACGAGCATTACTTGCTCGCAGAAGGAGGCGTCGGCCGCCCACGCATCCGCGCAGCGAACCATCGCCGCGAGCAAGGTGGAGAGCGTGAGAACCCTCACTCCCAGGGCCGCCACAAGCTACCGCCTCGGCGTCTCCCACGCCGGACACTCGATGAGCGTGTGCGGACCTGAGTCCTCGCTCGCGTCGCAGTGATGGCACTCGGACGTTGGCTCTTTCTGCATCCGACGCAGATACTTTCCGAAGCATCCGTGCTCGGTGATCATCTGCGTCAGACGGTACGAGAGGCTGCCGTGTGACCTCTCTAGCCACTCCCCCATGATGGGTCTTACCGCCGCTACTACGGCGTGCCCTGCGCCTGATCGCCCAAGTCGTATCTCCCATTCCGCCACCATTTCCATGTGGAGCGGGATCTCACGGCCCGAATTTCTTCGGGCTCAGGATCGTGACCCCGCTCCCGCACCGCTTTTCGGAACCGGTATAGCGCCGAAAGGCAAAGGTGACCACACTAGCGAAGACGACTCTCCTCCATTTTATCTGCAATGTCACGGACAAGAAGGCTGCCGCGGATACGGGAGTTCCTCACGCGATCTTCGTGGTATGTTCAAGTATGTCACTCCAACGGCGCCATGTAAAGAGAAGGCCACCTTAGTAACAAGTTTAAAAGTGTATTGGGAAATGTTGAACAAATCGATAAAATAGCCAAGAAATCTCTGCGTCACGGTCACACAAGGAGTAGACAATTACTTCGGAGAGGGGTAATGGTATGTCAGAGGACGTACTGTTTTGGCAAATAATTCTATATCCTCCAAGGTACGCCTATATATGTTCTACATAACAATCTTTGAAAAAACTCATATACAAGCTGGTTGGTAGGCACTCCTTATAATACATAGACCTACGGACTGCCAACTGCCAATCAGCGGCGATGCGCGCTGCTCGCCATGCGCCAGAGTTCGCCATTATTAAAATATCTGTAATTACTGCTGTTCCACCAATCAGCGCCGCGCCACGAACAATGCCCGTCAGACGTCCTGTGAGCTGAGCAACTTGCCTAGTACCTACGCATGGTACATGGTGTCTCTTAGAATGCACACGACATATGATAGGTGCATTGTCTACACGGTAACATCACGTCAGACTGATAAAGTTGTTATTGGCTTCACTTATGTCTTTAAAAATAACAGATCGTTGACGGTTCTGAAAATAAACGGGTAATTTTAATAATTGAAGTGAAAAAATTGCTTCAGTATCAGAATAAACGGGATATTTACCATGTTTCATTATTTTGAGTTTCCCGTTTATTCTGATACTGATGTCAGTGACCATGATAGTTTAAATAAAAAATAGCTTGATTATCGAAGTGAAAAATATACTAATACCACTGCAGTAATACTTATGCATGTGTACTAAGTCTTTTTATGTATTGCTATTAACATTACAAGCATTTGCAACTTGGTTACATGATAGTGTGTATCTGTGTAATCTAGTAAATATGACTCAGTATTCAGTTGACCGTTCACGGCCACTGCTAATATACAAAAATCGAGACGTGGGCCAAATAATAACTATGTAAAGTTATCACTAAACCGATGTACCTATGTGAGTGGTCATTAGCATCGCTACAGCGAACTGTGCGTTATGTTATGTATGCAGATTGCGCAGGTGGGCACCGGGCACAGGTGGCCGGCCACGGTTCCGAGAGGTGCTTCCTTCCCCGAAGCCGCGACCACTCCATTGTAATAGACTCACGCGCCGTACATACATAGTGGCCACTCGAAGTATCTATAAACCTACCGTTCAGAAGGTCAGATAACCATAAATCATATATCAATTATAACAGTTTCCTTTTAAAAGTGAAATTAAACGTAGTGTCACTTGTTTCTTACCAATAATATGACACAGTGTAAACACTCCATTCTGTCTGCGCACGCATCCTGTGGGTGCATTGTGTCTGCGCCGGCGCACGCAGCGATGTTATCGCCGCTAAATGCGCGTATCACACACACGTATCACTGCCGGACACCCGGATAGCATCCGACGCAAGGAAAGTGACAACGTCGGCTGACTATTAGTATGGGGCGGGCGACGCTCCTTAGTGTGGGAGCCACTGCCGATACCTATCAAATTTTAATGAATGATCCAAGACGGATTTAACAGGTGTCGGGTGTTTTATGTGAGCGTTGTCGCTATTTGTCATATCCGATGCGGTGAAGCCACGCCGGCGGCATTATATCCATCATTCAATAGTACAAGCAACACAAATAACAATTACTTTATGGAGGCAGCTGATTTGCTGCTATATATTATTTCATTTTACATATCACACTTCCTACACATGACGTTAAGATGTTGCATCTCAAATGGGGCAATGTTTTTTCTTTTAGTTACTTATTTTCTGTAGTCCTAGTGACCTAATTGATCCGCCATTTTCTGTAGAATTTTCCATGCCGGTATGAGCATGCATGCCTTTCCCTATTCCCTTTTTTATTGAGTTCAAGTTCAAGTTATTTTTTGATTATGGTACGAAAAGTGACGTTTAGATTAAAATGTCGGATCTCATATTCTGCCGGTACAAATTTTACATTTTGATTTAATTAACACAACATAACATAAACTCACGCCTATATCCCCGAAGGGGTAGGCAGAGGTGCTAGCACCCACATTTCGCCAGTTTATATTTAGGTCCCAATGTAATAGGTGGAGAGCCTACTGCCAATAACCGGGCACTTAAAAACCAGCGATAAATACACACATAACTTCGAAAAGCATTGAAATATTCATATTAGTATTAAAATGTAGGATCATTCAGAAATTCGTCAATATTATAATAACATTTCTCATATAGCATGCCCTTTAAATTCCTTTTAAACATGTCAATACCTAATTTATTCCAACCATTAGGTATCTTCATGTATATTTTATAGAGGAGGTCAAGGGCACTACTTTGTGAGGTCTGCGGACTCTTTACACACTGTGACGTAGGAAACAATCAAAAAGTTGATCAAGCTATGGATGTGTGACCGCGGTGTGGTTAACGAGCGCGGTTTATGACGCGGTGCGGCGCGGGACCGGCGCGGCGCGGCCTGCCGGCGACCGGGCGGTGCGGGCGCAATTAAACGCGATTAGCGCAGTGCCGTACCGTGTCGCACCGCGCAAAGGGAGCGTCTTGATTACCGTGCAGATACCTGCGATAAAACGAAATATGTTACTGCATTATAAGGTGATTAAACGTTAACAGCAACACAATTGGACATACCCAGTGTGAAGGGAGTCATAAAAGTAAAAAAAAAAATGCATGTCGGCACCAGCACCCATCACTGGGTGCATTGCTAGAGCCAGCAATTTGTAAATAGACCAATACCCGCTGAGTTTCCTGCCGGAGTCTTCTCAGGTCGATTTCTACTGTACTGACGTTTTATAAGTTCCTTTTTAATGGTCTATGCAGAATAAATGATTTTTGACTCTGACTTTGACCAGCTCAGTGTAAGAGCAAGCCTCGTGAGAATCGTTGCTACTTACCTAGACTATCGCTCGTCATTCCTCTACACTTTTATCGGTGAGTATAGTTTAGTGAAGTTTTATTGAGTCCAGAATGTTAAAAGCTTGCTGCCAGTGTAGTACGTGTCCCTAAGGTACGGCTAAGGCTTCCACTTCCTGTTGGTTTGGTTAGTGGGAGTGCAGATTCTTCTTAAGAGAGTGAAAATTCTACGAGACGTAGCTTCGATGAGCCTCCTAAAAACAGTCTACATTTCTCTCTGCGAATCGATCTTTTCGTACTGTATCACTGCCTGGGGGGTTCTGGTAGTTCTCACCTGATTGAGTTGGAACGAGCTCAGCGAGCCGTGCTAAAAACAATGATGAAAAAACCTTTTCGTTTTCCTACTAATGCGTTGTATAAGGAATGTAAGCTGCTCAGCGTCAAAAGGATATATATCCTAAGAATCACTTTGCCAACCCATAAGCAGGTGATCAGCTCCGGTTACCATGGAGACATGATCTTGAAACGGGCTTATAAACTTCCTCTTTCCATAGTAAAAACCAAATTTGCAAGACGATTTAGTGCCTACATGAAGCCTCAGGTGAATAACAGGATAAATAAACTCTGCCACATAGGTAAATTGACAATGTGTGAAGCTAAGGACCTTATACTGAAGACCTTGCTTACCTGGTCTCATGAGTACACGGAAAGCTTTTTGAAACATGTGTTGTGAAGTCTAAAGTTGTACGTTTTAACCTTTTGGATTGCATGTTGCATACATTATATGTAATAGTGTTTATAAGTACAACAACTATATCTTACCTACTATTGTAATTGCTGAATTAGAAAAAAAAAAGAAGTTTTCTACAGGACAGGCTATGCCTAGTGTAGAAAGCTTTTGGCAATATCGGAATTATTTCTATTTAATACTATTTACACACCTGGTAATCTTGTGAATAGTTGTTTGCAGTTTTGTAATGGCAAAATACATTTTAACTTTTTTTTTTCTCCAACACCCTCCCCCTTTCTCTGCAAAATGAAGTAATAATGTGTATATCAGATAGAACTCGGGTATATCCGGCCTTTCAAACGGTCTTTTATGGGCCTGCTAATCGTTGAACTTCAATTGGAGTGTATGCTTATTTGTCTTCAGAATAGTGAAAAAAAGAATAGCATATTATATCAGCGAATGGCCATAACGAATTATTATTAGTCAGTCGTTATTCGCCGCACAATTTCTCTGCCATCGTTAGAATCTGTTCAAGAATTACATTTTCTCTATCGCTGTGTTGTTGATGACGTAAGTACATAGTGAGTACCCTGCTACAGTACTCAACAAAGTTTCGGACTGTCACCTCGGCACATGTAAGGCGTGCGTTCCCACGCCGCCGCCGCCGGTGCATGGTTTTTGTTCTTCGCGGAACAAAAACCTGTGCACTTAACTTGGCCGGGCGGGCCGTGTACGGCGCGGATATTTCGGCCATTGTTGTTATTGACTTGTATTTTAATTACGTTTTAAATATATTCACGGTAAGAGTCGATTAACACTTTTCATCCTTTATTAGGTTACTCTGTGATGTCGGCAGTTTATGATAGACAGAAGGTTTGCAATATTCTAAAAATGTCAGTTTATTAGGTATACGTATAAGTGAGTAGTTGGCTATATGTAACGGTCGCCGTGCGTGTCCTGTGAATGAGCGAGGGGTGGCGGCGGGCGAGGGGTGCGGGGGCGGCAGGTCCCGTTACGTCGCGTGACCTTTGCGCGGACGGCCAGCGCTGCGCCCGCGCCGCTGTCCTTGACCCCTGCACTTGCACACCGCGCCCGTTGCACACAATTATGAACACTTTAATTAGCCCTTAATTGGGACACTTCGGTTGATGTCTAAATTAAGTGCCCACTGTCCCACTGTCCTATTGCATTCTAAATGTACTTGCTTTTAATTGTAATACTTAGCTGCAATATTTTATTGCCTGTTGAGAGAGCCAATAATTATTACTCTACTCTAAGGCCATTTCGCGGCCGGTGTCGTTCACTGAGTGTTCCCCATTAGCGTGTTTAGCTCTCTTAATATAATGAATGGATGATTTTTACTAAGTACTTGTTTGCACACATTATCAGAAGGAATTGACATTATACTAAGAAAAAAGACTCCAGCCTATCTGAAATATCAAATAATATCTTCATCATATGCGATACGAGCCGTACCTACTTCAATTGTAAGCTCCAGAGATTAATAATGCAAGAAACACGAAGACTCATTAAGTCGAGCCACTATTGTTTTTTTTTAATATTCTGCTATATTCCTCACGCTATATATAGACCCATCGTAAGCATAGCTTACCTAGTTTGTGTTATGGATTCTAGAATGCGGATAAACATACTTCGGTACTTTTTTTGGAAATATGTACAAACAATGTACATACATACTATACATTGGTCTGTGACCAATGCGAATATTATTTTTTATTTACATTAGTTATTTTTTAATTTTTATTAATTTTACAATCATGTCAAGAAATAATTTATAAATATTAAATACAATAAAACTAAAATAATTATTATTCAACTTATAGCTAAGAACAATTAAAATGCATCGTGGAATTCCTCCGCATCGCATTGGGGTAGCGTTCCCAGAAGACTGGCAGCATTGCCACGTTGTTTGGCAATGCTTATTCTCTGACCTAAAAAGAGGCCAGCCTTCTGGTCACGAGAAGCGTCGACCATGCGCTTCGCAATCTCACGGAAGAGCGTCATCTAACATAGTCCCTACGTTAGATGACGGAAGAGCCTATAGCCAAAGACCCGATTCCCACACTCCAACCGCCAGTAAACGGGCACGCTCAGCAGCATTGGAACATGTATTTAGTAATTTTTTTCCAACTAAGCTGCAGAGCGGCCGTCCCACTGACGCTGTGAGAAAAGGTTCCTTGGGAGGGTCCAAGCACGGACATGCAAATTTCCAAGCGTTCACTGCATCAGTCTTACACAATACTTCAGAATTAACTAGTGTAGGTGCAAGAATTTTCCTAGTTAATTCTTCCGTACTGTGGACTGAAGACAGGAACGCTGGTAAGCTGACATCTGAAATTTTGCGAATACCGAGCCCACCCAAGCGAATCGGTAGAGTCGCTTGTAGTGAAGCTCGATCATCCAAGGCCACATTTAAAATTTTGGTGAGGGTATTTTATATAATCTTGTCCATTTTTTCAAAATTGTTAAATGTTTAAAAAATGGCGTTGATCATAGGGCATGGGTGAAATTTGGAACGAATAGGCAATACCGAAGAATAGATAAGCCGAGTGTAGGTATATTAATTTTGAGTAGGCGATCCGAAATGTCACTAAAATTTTGAATATTTATATGTATTCATGCGTACGCATATTTACACAGAGCGGAAATCGTACCCACTATATCCGACTTAACAGTCGAACGCACTACCACAGAGGTCATCACTACTATTGAGCAGGCATTGTACCCCAGCTTACCGAACTTCAATAAGTGGGTCGCTGACTAGCTTCACTGCAACATTTACACGTAAAAACACTTGTTTGACAATGAAAACATCGACAACTGTACAGTCACCATAACTAATTTGTAATAGTTATCATAGTAATTGCTTTAAAAAATAAACAATAAAATATTTATAAGGGTACAGTAAAGTTGTATGGCTGACTGCGGTGTTCCCACGAGAGGCGAAGGTATCGCCGCGCCGTCCGAACTCGTTCAAACACTTTGTGCTTATTAATTACAAACTTAATATGTAAGTTATTGGTCGCAGCTGCGCATGCGCAATCATAAACATAAATAAAAACAATAGTGCGCGGCTTCCGGTTGGGTTCTAATCGTTCGTAGCTGATTGTCTTTGGAATTGGATTAGGATGGATTGCTAATTGTCCCCTGTTCGATACGGAACTATTCAAACCCATATCCAGCAGCTTGTCTGTCCAGCGAGTCTGCAGCGTCGATGACACCTGGATGGAATGTAAATAACACAACTGATTTTACTAGTTTGTAGACCGCAACCAATCGCGATAGCTGTAGAATAAGGACACACACATAAACCCCTCTGGACAATTGGCAATACGTTTGAAGCATATAATTGAATAGAACATATTCTCGATACAATTGATCCGCTCGGACCTCCGATCTCCAACTGTCATAAACGTCAAAATACGTGTCAATTCCATACATTCATCGTTCTATTCTACAGCACGGCCAATGAATTGCCACTTGTCTTGGGGTGGAAGGAAGGAATCTTTACTAATATTATAAAGCTGAAGAGTTTGTTCGTTTGGTTGTTTGTTTGTTTGAACGCACTAATCTCATGAACTACTACTTCAAATTGGAAAATTCTTTTTGTGTTGAATAGTCCGTTTATCGACAAAGGTTTTGGGCTATATATCATCACGCTTAAAGCACTTAAAGCAGCAGAGCAGTGATCATAAATGTCAATAAATCATATTCCCATACATTCTTTGAACACCAAAGACATACAATATATATGAGGTTTCACAATATGCCACAGGCAAAGCTGGGACAGGTCAACTAGTCTTTAATAAACATGGCAACTTCCAGTTTAACGAAGTTATTTAATTTATAACATAACATAACATAATCAAATGTATATGTATTTAATTTTACAATATTGGGAGAGGGCCGACCAAAACCTCTATAGAGGCCATTCATCTGAAGACCAGCCGCTGGTATTTAATCTATACTTAAATACTTTGTATCTTTATCGATAATGCCTGAATAATCCCCCATGTAAACAAGAAAAAGGGCACATATTAAAAAAAAATAGATCTATTGAAGCAACTGAAAATTGAGTGAAAATTACAGTGCGTGTGTTGCGTGAGGCGGGAGTGCTCGTCACTGTCGGTGCTGCATGAACATCAGTTTCACGCATGATTAGGTGCTTACACTGCATACGGTGAACATCCACACGACCTCACCACTGCACACTGCCTCACGCACACGCCACCAACTGGTTTCTGTTATACACTATGTAGTTCTGTTTGGGTTGAGGTTATACCAGGATGTAGGACACGACGGTATTCCCGTCTCAATTGAGCAGTCCCACAGGGAAGTATTTTCATCCTACAGAATGCCGCGTTTATGATAACCTCGTGTCTTGTTCCCGGCGGTGAGTAGGGTAGCTACAGCTCACTGGACAGTTTTTGTGCTGTCAGTAGGAAGACTAAAGGCTTGTCCTGGTTATTTCTTCTGCAGTGATGGCACAGAAACTCTCTGTTCGTACACACCTGGACCACCACACATAGTATAAAAAAGACATATCAATCATTTCACCTATTCACAGAACTAGTGGAAAAGTAGGTAAGTTAGTCAATTATTGCTACAACCAACGTGAACTGTTCATGAATACATTAAACAGGGCGATTACATTTTCATACTTCTTTATCAAATGAAATATACCAAATACATTTGTGTAACAAGTGTAAGCTTATTCAGTTTGGGAATAGGCCAAGCCACGAATAGCCATACATACATACAAATAATCACGCCTTTATCCCCGGTGGGTTAGGTAGAGGTGAATTAGTGTAAGCTTATTCAGTTTGGGAATAGGTCAAGCCGCGAATAGCCATACATACATACAAATAATCACGCCTTTATTCCCGGAGGGTTAGGTAGAGGTGAATTAACAGTCCCACGTAATGGGGCGTGAGCCTATTGCCGTCTTCCAGGCACTACTGTTGACTCAAGCTGTGCATCTGAGGCTGAGTCTAGGCTGTATATATCTGTCTGATGTTAAACAGCCCTATCCCTTAGTTGCCTTGTATGACACCGCACGGGAAGAGATAGGGTGGTCCAAATTCTACTCTGCCGAGAACCCCGCGGCGCGGCGAAAAGCCATACTTAGGTTATGCTAGGCAGTGGGGTAGGCAGAGATCACCACATCAACTGAAAACCAGAGTTGGGTGTAACCCCAACACTATGCTGAGTTGTAACCTTTTGACAATCTCTTGAACGTGAAATGTATAAGTGTGCTATACTTATTATAGTTTTACTGTAATATTTTATATTTTTTTGACATTCTAATATTGTGTGGTAATTTACCTTTTAAAATTTGCACACCTATTAAAGGTAATAAGCAGAGTACTGCTACTATGTACCTGTCTTATGCGAATAAAAATGATTTGATTTGATTTAAAACATAAATTGTGTCAAATGGAGGTTGTTAATTAACATTTTTCTTTCTTTCTTTCTTTAAATACATCTTTCGCACCTTCTACTTTCATACATGCTCGCCTTTCTTTACAATCGATATAGGTACACCTGGGTCGATTCTTACTGGGTTACCCGTTCACCCTTGTTTAATACATCTGTTTCGTCCGTCCTCAAATACATGCACTGAACGAGGATTAAACCCACGACCTCTCACGTAGCATCTGACAGTTTTGCAGCTACGCTACCGCTCCACGGGTGGTACACTCCATCTATCGTTCTTCTTCATTCCCATGAGTTTACAGGGCGCAGTGACCACACTCTAGCTAAGTATCATTCGCTAGGTATCTATCAGAACCATCCAAATCATATTATGGTAGGTACAGCGCGCAGCAAACAAAATGTCCTGTTAAATAACATCTCAAAACATAACGGGGTGGCGGGCGGCTGCCCGGCGCGCTGTGACGCGGGAGGGGGCCCGCGGGAGCCGTGGAAGGGGGGGGGGGTTGAGAAGAATGCTTCAAGTCGAACTGGCACTGGTCTTTGTTTAATGTCATACCAACAAATGCCGACGTTTTTATATTTTGCCTGTGTCGTAGTTAACTTTTATCGTGTTTGAAATGACATGTTTAATGTGTGGGTATTTTGCAGTATTTTGTCATAGTTATAACTATTCTTTTTTTTTTTTTTTTTTTTTTTATATAGGACACGTCAATTGGACTTCGCCTTGCCTGATGGTAAGCTGAAGGCAAAATCCCAGAAAAGAGGGTCACCATTACTTACACATACCGTGTGACAATGGTGACACTCAGCTTGACGGCCTTATCATATGCTTTTTCACGCCCCGCTTAAAGGACCCGGGACTGTAGGAAGAAGGAAACACGTGAGCTGGTAATGAATTCCAGGCCTTAATGGTGCGACAGAGGAAAGAGTCTCCGAACCGCTTGGTTCTTGATCGGATGTTTTGCACCGTGTGCGGATGACATCTAAGACCTGCACGCGTTGTCCTGTGTAGGAAAGGGGAGGGTGGGACTAATTGGAAGAGCTCATCAGAACACTCCCCATGGTACAGACGGTAAAATACAGCCATGGACGCAACATCTCTACGCAGCTGTAAAGGTTCTAGGGTGTTCGTGATCTCGGGATTCCCAATGATGCGGACCGCACGTCGCTGCAACCTGTCGAGAGCATCTAGTAAGTACTTTGCTGAACCATCCCAGAGATGCGAGCAGTACTCCACACAGGAGCGAATTTGTGTCTTGTATAGAAGACACCGCTGCTCCGGCGTGAAAAATCGTCTCACTCTGTTCAGGACTCCGAGTTTTCGTGAGGCTGTTTTGATGATGCTTTCGATGTAGTTTTTGTTATTCAGGTTGCAGCGTACATCCATACCTAGGATATTGAGATTGTCCTGCAGCGGCAGTGGCGTGCTCTGAAGAGTGGGGAGGGGAAGGAAAGAAGATACTTTTGCTGTAAACGCACATGCCTGCGTCTTCTTGGCATTGAACTCAACCAGGTTCTCAGAGCCCCATTGAGAAATGTGATTCAGGACCCCGTCAAGCTCAGTGACAAGAAGCTGCCTTTTCTCTGCGATATCTGACTGCTTGGCCGCTGGATGTCCATGATAACTCCCATGTAAAGTGCTATCGTCTGCATAACAATGAACATTGCCGGTAGACAGCATGTCGTTGATATGCAGAAGAAAGAGAGTGGGTGATAAGACGGACCCCTGGGGCACGCCAGCATTAACCTGCAGAAACTCTGAAGCTCGTCCGTCACAAAGGACGCGAATACGGCGCCCCTGCAGGAAGCTAGCAACCCAGTTGCACAGCCTAGAAGGCAGACCAAAGGCAGGTAGCTTAGAAAGAAGCGATTTGTGCCAGACTCTATCGAAAGCTTTGGCGATGTCAAGACTAATTGCCAGTGACTCGCCGTGCTTGTCCATAGCCTCACCCCAAAGATGGGTAACGTATGCTAGAAGATCACCCGTTGACCGTTTCGGTCTGAAGCCATATTGCCGGTCATTAATTAAGGAGTGATCCTCTAGGTGCCGCATGAGCTGTTTGTTAATTATGTGCCAGTGTTCTATATTTACGAAGGAAACGATTTATCATCTAACTGAAGTAATACGAAAGGAGTTATAATAATTAATATTTATGCCTGAAGCGTTTCTCTTTACCCTTAGAACAGGTATATATTACCTCTAGAATGTATAAACTGTTGCTTACCATTTCATGTGCCTCCGTTCTTCAGGAATTCATTCGTATGCTGTTAGAATGTGAGTGAATACTAGTGTGTGTATTTAGAAGAAAAACTAGGCAAAGATCACTTCAGCACTTTGCGGTGCATGCGTTACAAACACAACTAACAACGTATAACCTGGTTTTGATCAAGTACATTATTTATTTAATTTTTATATTAATAGTTTTCTGTATTTTCTTACGTATTAGTGTATATTAAGAAAAAAAATTGCCGCTCTTAGTTTTCCGTATAGTGTTACCGGCTAGGAAAAAAATTGTTATCGAGCCTAACAGTGTGACATGATGGGAAGTTTTTTCCCAACCAGTAACAGTGTTACTCGTTTGGATGCTAATACACTGATTAATTTTTATTAGTTATCAATATTATATACAAGAAGTGTTATCAGTTCCTACAGTCATCAATCTATGGAATTTGGTAAACAATATTACAATATTTCGAATGTCAATAAATTATTACAGCTTGTATCAATAAGTAATTAGTTTCAGTAGTCACATCATATTCTAATTACTTTCATTAACTTTTTTATTAAGTCTACTTACATTATTTTCTCCTATTTATTTTTAAGTGTTATAAATTCTTTCACTGAGTAAAAACATTTATCCGTGAGCCACTTCTTTAAAGAATGAGAAAATCGTGGTTGAGTTAGCTCTCTTAATTCTTTTGGTATCTTATTGATTTTGATTTTGATTTTTCAAAGTCTTTATTGCATAAAAATAAACATTACATGTAACAACTCCAGTGTAAATTATATCCTAGAGGTTAACAAATAAATTAGGTTACATTACACAAAGCTATTGCACTTTTTACGAATTTATACACATGTTTGTAGATCATTAAAAATACAGAAAATATAATGGGTAAATTAGAAATATTGTTTATGCAAGCTTTAGTACAGCATTACATTTGATGCATACTTAAGTTAAAACTAAACAATAATGGTATAATACCACGAACATAATTAGTACAATGATAATGTAGGTATTAAATTATCTTATTAAAAATCTGAATACACATACAAAAGCTATTATTTTTATACAAGCTTGTCATACCCATGATGACGGGTAATAAAAGTTTACTCGGGTCTCTAGATATATATTTTTTATTATCACATTCTTTTTTGAATAGATACGCGTGGTTTTTTAAGAATATACCAATCTCGTAAATGTATATGGACGTCAGGGTCAATAATTTCAGTTTTTTGAACATTGGCCTACATGATTCTAGTGGGGCTGCTTCACAAATCGCCCTAACACATCTCTTCTGCGACACAAACACCTTGTTCATTTCGATCGAGTTGCCCCATAGCAATATTCCATATCTTAGCAGAGAACCTGCATGTCTCACCTATAATATTATTTTTATACTTACTTTTCACTAATATTGATTTAGTTTTTTGGTTGTAATATTTGCGCGGTCGTTATCTTTGTCAGAGGAACAGCTGCTTTGTACCACTTGTACCGTAGAAAGAAATTATACTACAAAACTTCCTCACTTTGCGCTGTGGCCGACCGAGCGAGGTGGTCGGTTTAGCTTTAGTCCGTATGTCTGTTTGTTTGTCAGTCCCGGTCTAGGAGGCGCATTTCTTAACCGATTTTCACCAAACTTGGCACACATGTTCTTTTATTTAAACACAGCTTTCTCTAATAGAAGGGAAAATGGGAGAAAAGGGGGGAAGTCTCGTCGGTATATTTCTCATTCTCCGCATTATTTTAGTGAAACATTCAGGGCTGTTTAAAATAAGAAAATACGTATCGTTTATCTTTTTTTTGTAAACAGTTAAGAGTTCGAGATAATTGTGGCAAAGGGTGCTCGCGAGGTCTACTGTTCACAGAACTACTAGTGTATAAAGTGTGATTTCTACAGATGAGATGCACAAAAGCGATGGTATTCATTTTGTGCGTTTACATGTGCATGTGTGGGTACACCATACACTACAGAAGCCATTCTAGTGGAACTTTTTCGTAAACCATTTATCTTAGTGCGCAATATGGTGGCAACAAAGCGTGAAGTGTATTTAGATAAGGTGAGTTTATGACGCTTACAGCACGGTGCGGCACGGCGCGGCGCGGGGCGGGCGGGGCCGCGCGGCGGAGTGTGGCGAGTGTCCGCGCGAGATTGCGTATCGTCGGGGTGCAGGCCACCGCCGGCCACCACCGGCCACCACCGGCCACCACCGGCCACAGCCGGCCACGGCCACTTCACCGTGAATGAACGTATTAACGTGTGCACTCTGAACACATTCAACTCATTTTTCATAATTTTCTATATCTATAGGTACCTATGTGCCAGTTTAGGAGGATGACCGAGATCGAGGAGCAGGGTGATCTTGTTGCTGTTTGTTGGAAATTCATAAAAGTGATGTTACCTGTGAAGGCTTCTTGCTGCCGCATTGTCGACGGTGGCTGCTGCGCGGTGGCGCGGAAGACTCGGAGGAGCCATATCGAGCCGCTCGCGCTCTCGAGATCGTCCCCCCTCACCGCCGTGACTCGCCGCCACCCCCCGCCGGCATTTCCCCGCGCGAATTTACAATGTAGCGAGTCCTCAACTCCTCACTCCGCAAGACGCCCGCCTCCCCCCGCACACACGCGCATTCTAATAAGCTATTGAGTATTCTATGCATCGAGCCGTAGAGTCGAATGTCCCACGCGCAGTTGCACGCTCGTTGTGTGCGTGAGATTTTCTCGCCTGGAAATTCTAATGCGCCGCGCGACTGCGATAAAAAATGAGCGGCCGGGAAACGTGCATACATTAGTGAGCGAGACAGAGCGCGCCTCACCCCCCGCCCTCACCCGCGCCGCGACGCCTCGCACCTCCTCCGCTATGTATTTTACACCGCTTTATATTTTGATTCCGTCTGAAAAAGGGACGGAGGCTCGCGTTATGTACGGTACGCTTTAAGCTGTTAAATTATGTATCTAGGTGAGGCCGGGCCGACCCTCCCCGCCCCGCGCCCGCTCCATCGCTCCGCTATAAATCCTCTTTAAGTCAAAAAGGGTTACTCTCGACAGATAGTTATGGAGCGAGGCGCCGGGGCCGCGGCTCTGCTGCGGGCGCAGGACCGTGGGAATCTAACAGCTAATTAGTTCCGGCAGAAGGGTCGGCGTTAGACAGCAACCTGTAATTGCCGCGCATTATAAAAAACTCGCAATAGACGCGCGGCGACAAAGGGTTGAGACGTTTTTTGTGTCGGCACGCGCGGCCTTGCGTTTTTCTAAGGCTTTTTGCTCGTGTTTCTAACGCCGAGCGCGCACCTGTCCGGAAGGGTTGCTCGCGCCGCCACGTGACACTCGCACACTGTTGTGACAGCTCCTGCACGTGTCTCTGTGACACGCTTTGTGCTGAGGAGCTGATTTATGAGCCCACACCCTTAAAAGTACAGCTACTATCGAAAAGGAGAAAACCACATAGCGGACGGAAGTAAATTTTTTTTTTCAAATGATACCATTAATGTTCTGGCAGTATCTCGTTCACCCACTGGTTTTCAGTGTTCCTATTCACCTATTGTGTTTTAATGCAGTAGTACAGCTTTTTTTTATCTAGGACACGCCAACTTGACTTCCCCTCGCCTGATGGTAAGCTAAAGGCAAAGTCTCAGGAAAAAGGGTCACCATTTCAGACACTAAGTAATGTTACAACTTTATTAAGTTTATTAGATAATTACGTATCTGTAATATTTTAAGAGTTCCAATTTACCTGTTGTAGCTCAGATGTCAGCCAGCATATAATAACTACAGAAAAAAAGAACAGCTATCCGGCAGTAGCCAGAGAGCAGTTTTTTTTTTCTTGCAGTTCTGGTTTTATTTTGGAATTAGCCGATCAGTAATATGACTATTGATTAAATATAACGTTATTGCACATTATTTTGTATTCTTTAATATGAGCACATCATTAGTCTCGTGAAACAGTCGGCGAGAGGTCAGCTGTGTGCCTGTTTTGCTGCCTTATAGTTATATAAAAAGATTATAATAACATAACATAAACTCACGCCTACATCCCCGAAGGGGTAGGCAGAGGTGCTAGCACCCACATTTCATCAGTTTATGTTTAGGTCCCAATATAATGGGTGGGCGAGCCTATTGCCATTAAACGGGTAAATATAAACCTGCGATAAATACGCACATAACTTCAAAAAGCATCGAAAAGTCATTGGAGTGTGCCATGGTAAACCAGGGATCTAACCCGAAATCTCGTCTCAGCAGTCCATTACCCATACCACTAGGCTGTTATAATTCATTAAAATTTCATTTACTCTATATTTAATGGAAACCTAAACGAGAAGAAATAAAAAAAGCCTTTAGTAGTCTCGATGGTCGCGGGTTCGATACCTGTTCTGTAAAAATATTTGTGTGCATCAATTTGAATAGGCCTATTTTCATTGATCTTAGTGTTTCTCTGTGTATTCACATTCTAGAACCTTACTGTGGGTCTAGATAGCGTACCCAACTGACATGATATTGCGGTCTGCAGAGGCGGCGTGAGCCGACGTCGTGGCTGGTGTACCCGGCGTCGCGCCTGCAGCGCCTGCTGCAGTCGGCCTGCCCGCCGCGCCCGCGACACGATGCGAACGCGCACCGCAGACCCTCCGTCATCACAGGTAACTGCACAACAATAGTTTGATCTTATAATCGCTTTCTATTTTAGCATCATCACAAATACCTTTATAGATGCCAATATTACATATTTGTTTATAGCGTATTTATCACCTTATTTAGTTACACATAATAAGAATACACATGTACTTTTTCCACAGTATTTTTTTTGATTATACCTGACCGGTTTCACGTTACGGTATCCTCAAAGGTGGCACTCACAAGCAGAGTGATACTACATGTTCCCAATTATATTATCTAGTGTTGTTGTTTATTATTTTAAACATTTATAGGCATTTGTGTTAGATATCTACAGCAAAGTGCTACAAAGCATCTTGCCATAGAATTACAAAGGTAGATGTCGTTGATCGTAGATGGCAGAAATGAGCCTATTTTGAAGCATGCTGTCCCAGGATTCCTAGGTAGAAAACTCGTGCGCAACCGTGTGTGGATATTAAGCTGTAGAGACCTACCCAGCTCCCACGTATCTGTTCGCAGTCTCCACAGCTGGGTCTGGTGAGCTCGGCAAGCGTTAACGTTGCACACATGCGGTTAAAAACCGCGGTAGCCTAGTGGTATGGGTAATGGCCGAGGTCTCGGGTTCGATCCCAAGTTTTACCATGGCACACACCAATGACTTTTCGAAGTTATGTGTATATTTATCGTAGGTTTATAAGTGCCCGGTTAATGGCAATAGGCTCGCCACCTATTACATTGGTACCTAAACATAAACTGGCGAAATGTGGGTGCTAGCATCTTTGCCTATCCCTTCGGAGATATAGGCGTGAGTTTATGTTATGTTACATGCGGTTATGCGAACATTGGTCGGCGAGAAGCGCGCCTGGTGCGGAAGTACTCCACAGTTTATCATACTTTACATAACAAGTAACGCCAAGCGTGTTTGCACAGCACAAAAAATGCGCATATCGCCATTAAAATAAAGCATGCAGCGTTCCTTGCGACAGTTTGTTTGTTGATAAAAACTTCGCTGGAGTACTTAAGGTACCTATATCTATTACTAAACGTACTATTGATGTCAATGTGGCATTGTACCGACCAGCGCCAGGGAGAGGTGCCATGAGTAATGTGCTCTAGTTGGTAATGGCACAATATATATTTATGTATGAGACCATTTAACATAGGCATTATAGCCAGGTGTGGCGGCGTTGGGCACCGACAGGCTACCAATTACCTGGTTCCACTTTTTATTTCAATATGTTTCTAGATTTGCGATAATATATCCGTAGGTATACCTGCTGTAAAATTTTACGTATCTTTCTTTTGTGCAGATATACTTTTCATATAAGAAACATGATTAAATGTGTTTAAACTACCATGGTCACTTACATCAGTTTTAAAATAAATGGGATATTTACCATGTTTCATTGTTTTGAGTTTCCGATATTTCGACGATGTTGCAAGCACCATGATCATTGATCATGGAGGAACTGCAGCAGTGGCGGTGAACAGAGAAAAAGAATTTCCCTATGAGTAATTATATCGATCTACCCTCTTTCGAGTTCTTTTACTACGCGTATCTGCACTACTATTGGTTTTACTCTCACTACAAACTTCAGTTCCTCCGTGATCATAGTGCTTGCAACAGCGCCGAAATATCGAAAACTCAAAACAATGAAGCCATTAAATGTGTTAAATTACATATGTAAATTTATTAAACTCATACTTAATATATGAAACACTACATAGAGTCATGGTATAACATATTATCAGCTCTTTAGATAGATAGATGGATAGATAATTCTTTATTGTACACCAACAGATTTACAGTAGGACAAGTAGGTAGCGTGTATACAGTTAAAATGCATAAAACCAATAGGAAAATCTGTTTAGATTTTTCCAATAAAAATGAGAATACTACACATATTTACATTCATAACGCAGAATAGATTGTAGAGATATTCCCTCGCCAGCAGAAATGACACTCGTGCCATCATTAAATCTTTACAGTTTAATTATTCACGTGTACCAATAATTGACATCGCGACAACATAATTACCAGTCGCCTAGACATCGTCGTTATTCTCTGTTCTCATTTACCCACGCATCTTACACTTTGCACTTGAACGGTTTAGCACACCACTCAAAGAATGCGAGAGGGGAAGGTAGCTAACATAGAAGAAGTTAATAGCAAATATTTTAGTAATATCATAAATTAAGACAGTGTAGATTCAGACAATTTAGATTTTCTATTATTATAGCCATTATACTTGTAAGAAGGTCCTACACAGTCGGCAAACAAGTCAATGTCCTACAAGGATGTAAGTACTTAGCGCGGCCTATTACGTTGCGTAGTTGCAACGCAAGAGGTTTCACTCGCTCGAAAGAGGAAGCCGAACTGAATGGAAAACAGGAGATATTTAATGCAACTTTGTAGCAATTCTAACTTTTCTTATAAGTACACTTTAATCGGAAGTAGACAACACCCGTCCCTTCAAAATTTAATTCGTTTGATGAAGCTAATGAAGAAATATTTTTCACTCAATCTTGTTAACAAGCAACTCGGTGTCCAGGAGTGATCCGCTTGGAGCGGCGCCAGCCCCGCCACTCCACCTTTATGTTATATGTCTCAGATGCGAATTGAACGCGAACATTTACCACCCCTGCGAGGACAAGTGCCCAGCAGAACACCAGTTTCTCGTTGACTTTTGCTACCTCACTGTTCGGCATTGGCTACATTAAATATCTACTGCCTCGTATTTCATTACTTATGTCTTCAGATAATATTTAGTGAGTGGTTAATATTACTACTGATTTACACCTAGTGTAACCCTTGTATCTTGCTTTTCTGGGCTCATTTAAATAATTGTTTATTGAACCATTTTGACATATTGTATTAAAACCTACATGTTGAATATATTATTAAATTGTATCGCAATTAAAAAAAAATTACATTATTAAAGCTACATTTATTATTATCACAGATATGTCAAAATTTAATTCGAAGAATAGAATAAAATAAATAAATAATATGCAAATTATAGAAATACATATTATGAATAACCGCGGTAGCCTAGTGGTATGGGTAATGGACTGCTGAGGCAAGGTGTCGGGTTCGATCCCAGGTTTTACCATGGCACACACCAATGACTTTTCGATGCTTTTTACATATTTGTGTATTTATCGCAGGTTTATAAGTGCCCGATTACTGGCAATATGCTCGCCACCTATTACATTGGGACCTAAACTGGCGAAATGTGGGTGCTAGCACCTCTGCCTACCCCTTCAGGGAATATAGGCGTGAATTTATGTTATGTGTTACAAATTATGAATCTTTCATGTATGTCAAGCTAGAAATTAAATCAGTCAATTAAATCATTTTTCTAAATAATAAGTCACTGCCTACCCCATCAAAGTGTACAGGCGTGAAAATATGAGTATAGATGGTCAAGTGTTGAGTTTTATGAATGAAATAATGCCAAGTTCTTTTGTAGCAAAAGTTTTGCTTCAATAGGAAAATATATAGTTTTCATTATAAAAGGTTTATTATAAGGAGATGAGTAGACGCGGCACCTGGTTGTGACATAACAACGTCTACCAGAGAGCGCACAATTGATTTCATTACCCCAACACGTCACCCATATAATGGGGGCTCGACCTTCTCAAGTGTAAACATCACTTACTCCAGGAGTGGGCGCTCTTCACAACAACAACCAAATCTGTTGCCTGTTCTCCGTCCTGTCCTGTCTCGTAACAACGGTTGTGCATAGGACCTTATAAATAACTAAGATTATATTTATACGTTTTGTGCTTTTTTAAATTGTTCTGACAAACACACTGCACCCCTACTATAGTAAGCTAATATGAAATGTAAACAGGATACCATCGTTTTAGATGGTATTCCTAATTTAGTTTTAAAGATTTAACATTTCTTCTAAGAAGTACTAAGAAGTATTTTTTCATTGGCTACATCTCATTCCTGTCTTATTGCTCTCAGCTGTTAACAATTTTGTTATATATAACTGGTTAATATAATTGTGGAAGCTTGTAATTGGCGTGTACTAACCTAAATGTTCTGTATATGTCAATATAGCTGTAAGTTCCCCAAATAAAATAAAATAAAATGACTTTGAGCAGATAATGCAATCTGTAGAAGATCGCAGTGAAATAATCTTCCTCTTTGTGCTCTCCGGACATAAATTATTTATTACCTACTTATCTCTTCAGTTTTTCTTAAAAGCTGTCACCTTTTCGAATCGATTTAAGAGTCCATTAGCGCTATTTTACTTTGTATTACGTGTTTGAACATCACAAATCAAATTAACTTAACATTTTTGCACCGCATTACTTTAATTTAAAATTTTTTGATGGATAGACAACAGACAAAAAATACAAATAGATAATAAATGTAGTGCTTCTCCGTAGTTCCTCGATTGATGCGATAATAGACCAGTAGACCGACACTGCCCTCTGCGAATAATGCGATGAGGGCTGAAGGGGACGTTATCAGCGCCGGGATCGCGAGGGATCTCTGCAGTATGGCACGACGGGAGCGGCACTGATGGGCAAGATTATCTCATGATCAGTATAATTTACAGTCTTCAAACAACATTGGGTTTTAGTTACCTTTTGTGTGTGTTTTTTATTATGACCACCCTTCCGGGCTCCGACAGCTAATTACATACACGAGTATACGATATGTTGTAACACATACCCATTGGTCACATGTGTGCACAGTGCCATAAAAGTGCAATTGACACTATACTGATAACCGAACTAAGAAATATGAAGTTCACCTGATGGTACAATCTGGTTAAAGTTTACTGCCTATGTCTGAAAAAGATTCGATTTACCGCGGCCATAATAACCTCGTGTTGTGTTTCCGGCGGTGAGTGGGGTAGCCAGAGCTCACTGGAGAGATTTTGTACTGTAAGTGGGAATACCAAAAACTGCCTGTCCTGCTTTGTCTTTAACAGTGACGGCACAGAAACTCTTGTTTGCAGGGTTGGCAGCGCGAGTGCAACTCCCTTGGCGTAACACAAGTCCATAGGCCATGGTAACCGCTTTCCATCAGGTGGGCCGTGTGCTTGTCTGCCACCTAAGTGGTATAAAAAAAATTGATCACCTGTGTGCACAATGCCTTAAGAGTACAATTGACACTATAGTGATACTGATAACCGAACTAAGAAATAAAAAGTAGACCTGATGGTGAAATCTGATTAAGGTCTAGTGATTTAGGAAAATAAAAAGCTAAATAGATTTTAAGGTTCCGATATTTATGAATTATATGATACTTACCACTAATGTTACGTTTATAACTTCCCCGGTCGAGCCAGTCTTGACGTGCTGGACTAAGTTTAGTGCTACCACCTGAATAACGACTAGCATGCAGGACGAGTTGCAGTATAATTAAGTGAACATACGACGGTACAAGGACTTGTCGTCTGCGACACTATTACTCACGGCATATTGACATGCGGTGCGAGTATCTGCTGTCCGTCCATTCAGCAGGTTCGCTTCCTGTGCGATGAAAAGTAATTCACAACATAGGGAAAATAAGGATAACGAATAGGCTGACGCTATAAATAACTACAATATAGAATTGACAATAATCAATAATCAATTTAGTGTAATATACTAGAAGCCTACTTAAATTAGAAGAAAAAAATTGTTATTTTAATAAACAAATCAAGAAATAATTTATAAATATTAAATACAATAAAAATAAAATAACTATTATACAACTTATAGCTAAGAACAATTAAAATGCGTCGTAGAATCCTCCGCATCACATGCCTCTTGTGGTAGCGTTCCCAGAAGACTGGCAGCATTGCCACGTTGTATGGCAATGCTTATTCTCTGACCTAAAAAGAGGCCAGCCTTCTGGTCACGAGAAGCGTCGACCATTCGCTTCGCAATCTCATGGAAGAGGTTGCGAGCACTCGGACCCCATGACCCCAAAGTCTCGACTCCAAACGGCACAAATTCATAATCTCCGATGAGATTGGAGTATTTGCGCCACTTGAGAGCCTCTGCAGAAGCAGCAGCAGCACCAGCACAGCCAGCCGTGCTAGTTATATGGGTAGGAGCCATGGTATCAACGCATGTGGCGTCCCACACCAGAGTCCTACCCATCTTCCATGGCATTAACGACATGCCATCCGGTCTCTTGCCATCGTCACGCGCCAAACCGTTTGGTTCTAGTACAGCTGGTACACCGGCGGTGACAAGAGCACGGCGGACTACGTCGTTGAGGCTGGCGTGCCGTGAAATTCGCCCAGCGCTCCTGCAGCACGACAGACCATGGTGTCCGAGTCTGTCAACGGCTTCTCCACAACGGCATTGATGCGGAGAAACACACGGCGCACCTAAACGGAGACAAGTTGCGATGCGGAAGGTAGTGTCATCTAACATAGTCCCTACGTTAGATGACGGAAGAGCTTGTAGCCAAAGACCCGATTCCCACGAGGGTATTTTCTATAATTTCATCCATTTTTTTCAAAATTGTTATATGTTTAAAAAATGGCGTCGATCGTAGGGCATGGGTGAATTTTGGAACGAATAGGCAATACCGAAGAATAGTGAAAGCCGAGTGTATATTTATTTTGAGTAGGCGATCCGAAATGTCACTAAAATTTTGAACATAGGGTAGTTACCAACAATAATCACACTTTTCTGTATTTGCTTCGGGTAGGTAGAAAATTAGTAAGTTTTAACATTTGTGTACTTATGTGGGCACTGTCCTCGTAAGGCTCCAGCTACTGTTAACTAAGTGTCTTACAGCCGCACTCAGAGACCTTTAACGGTTACTTAAGTTGGTCCTTAGTAAATATTTAAAAAAGTTGACACTCAGAGTCAGTTAATGACTCATTAACATCCCTTAATGACACTTAAAGTTAAGTGAACCAAATCCCTTACTTAACTTGTTAAGTATTGATTTTGACATTTACGTTTGAGGTTGTATTTATATTTACACCTGTGAATTTGCGGTGGAGTAGGACTGTTTATCAAACCGCAATGTCTGAGCTAGTAGATTTTCTTGAATTTGTGGACTTAGGTACAGAGAAATAGGACCCAGACGGTACTTGCGTGATAATTTGGACCCCTTTACAAAATATTCTGTTAAAGAATTCCATGCACGTTGATTTACACCTGAATCTGTAAAAAGTGTTATATTGCCCTTTTTGGCACCCGATCTAAGGAAGCGAACAAAAAGAGGATTACCGTTTGCACCGGAAATAATGTTACTGCTAACATTACGTTACTTCGCTACAAGCAGTTTTCAGGTTAGTATGTACCTAAAGTACATTGCATGGTATTTAAATAAATATTGTATTTTCATTAGAGTAGGTACCTATAGTGTGCGATTTTAAGTAGGTAGGTCTGTCTACCTAATAAGCACATGTCCCTAATATACCTACTGTTCACACTAGTTTGGGAACTAGGGAATTCATAAAATATGTAGGTACCTACTGTAGACCTATGTACCTATTCTTTATTAACAAACTATTAATACATATTATCATAGCTAAAATTACATCAATTAGGTATGTGATTGTCCATGTTTCAGAAAATGGATGGAGATGTCATGAATATCTGTCAGCAGTCAGTCTCAAGGATCATTGCCCAAGTCTCTATGTTGTTAGCAAACAAACTGAAAGATTTTGTAAAATTCCCCTCTACAGCAGAAGAGATAAATATAGTGAAGATGAGATAAATATATTCAATTAAAAGAAGTGCTTATTATTTTAATTGAAATACTATTATGTCAATTGGTACCTATTTACCACATTTATTAAGTTTTCATGAAAGCATTACTTAAATGTTATTTTTGTTACAGGCAAAAATTTTATGAATTAGCTCATTTTCCTGGAGTAATTGGGTGCATAGATTGTACCCACATTAAAATAAAAAGCTCTGGGGGAATAACTTTAGAAGTATATAGAAATAGAAAGGGGTACTTTTCTATTAATGTTGAGGCAGTCACGGGGCCAAATTTGGAGTTTTATGATTTAGTAGCTCGATGGCCTGGGAGCACACACGATAGTTTTATTTACAACAGCAGTTCTATTAAACAGAGACTAAATACTGGTGTGCTACAAGGAATAATTTTAGGAGACAACGGATATGTACTTAGCAATGTGCTTTTAACAACATTTCTGTCACCAAATTCGACACCCCAAGAAAATTATAATAAATGCCAAATTAAAACAAGAAACACAGTGGAAAGATGCTTTGGTATTTGGAAAAGAAGATTTCCTTGCCTACAAATAGGAATGGGTATTAAAGTGTATACAGTTGTGGCTGTGATATGTGCATGCGCAACATTACACAATATAGCATTGTTGGTAAGTAGATGATTTGGTGCCATTGCACGGGGATGACATCTATGTCAATAATGATGTTGCAGATGTTGCACAAATTACTGAAAACTCCAACAGCAATGGTTTTATGGTGCGACAGGCTTTAGTTGAAAGGTTTTTTTCTTAATAGTACATACTTCTTCAATTAAAAAATAAATAAAAATATGCTATAACCATGGGTACTTTTATTTTAAAATAGTGTCCCGTCAATTAACAGATTTAATGATAATTAGTTAAGTATTACTTAGGACTAATTTAATGAACTTCTCTGAGTGCGGCTGTAAATCTGTTAATTGACGGGACATCCCAGAGACATAATTTAAGGGCTCATTAGTTAATGACAGCCTTAAGTTTTCGAAGGGCGGAGCAGTGACAAATTGTTGTATCGATACCCTATCGATAAAACATCGGTGTAGCCATATCTAAAAACCGGTAACAGTAAAAAGTGGAAAAAATATTCAAAAACAAATTGATAACTTTTATTCATAATAAAATAAATGATAATCAGTTCATTTACTGTTATTTTCTATTAATAGACAAAGCTAAATACCTATTTTCACATAATTATAACAAAGCAATTATTTACTTTTATTCTATGGTATCACTATTAACTGTTAATGTCACTTATTCAACGTCAAATCACTCGAAGTTAGGTTAACTAGGTTAACATTAGTGCAATTTCATTTATTTATTATATTATTTTTTGTAAAAGAAACTATTTTAAAATAAAAGTACCCATGGTTATAGCATATTTTTATTTATTTTTTAATTGAAGAAGTATGTACTATTAAGAAAAAAACCTTTCAACTAAAGCCTGTCGCACCATAAAACCATTGCTGTTGGAGTTTTCAGTAATTTGTGCAACATCTGCAACATCATTATTGACATAGATGTCATCCCCGTGCAATGGCACCAAATCATCTACTTACCAACAATGCTATATTGTGTAATGTTGCGCATGCACATATCACAGCCACAACTGTATACACTTTAATACCCATTCCTATTTGTAGGCAAGGAAATCTTCTTTTCCAAATACCAAAGCATCTTTCCACTGTGTTTCTTGTTTTAATTTGGCATTTATTATAATTTTCTTGGGGTGTCGAATTTGGTGACAGAAATGTTGTTAAAAGCACATTGCTAAGTACATATCCGTTGTCTCCTAAAATTATTCCTTGTAGCACACCAGTATTTAGTCTCTGTTTAATAGAACTGCTGTTGTAAATAAAACTATCGTGTGTGCTCCCAGGCCATCGAGCTACTAAATCATAAAACTCCAAATTTGGCCCCGTGACTGCCTCAACATTAATAGAAAAGTACCCCTTTCTATTTCTATATACTTCTAAAGTTATTCCCCCAGAGCTTTTTATTTTAATGTGGGTACAATCTATGCACCCAATTACTCCAGGAAAATGAGCTAATTCATAAAATTTTTGCCTGTAACAAAAATAACATTTAAGTAATGCTTTCATGAAAACTTAATAAATGTGGTAAATAGGTACCAATTGACATAATAGTATTTCAATTAAAATAATAAGCACTTCTTTTAATTGAATATATTTATCTCATCTTCACTATATTTATCTCTTCTGCTGTAGAGGGGAATTTTACAAAATCTTTCAGTTTGTTTGCTAACAACATAGAGACTTGGGCAATGATCCTTGAGACTGACTGCTGACAGATATTCATGACATCTCCATCCATTTTCTGAAACATGGACAATCACATACCTAATTGATGTAATTTTAGCTATGATAATATGTATTAATAGTTTGTTAATAAAGAATAGGTACATAGGTCTACAGTAGGTACCTACATATTTTATGAATTCCCTAGTTCCCAAACTAGTGTGAACAGTAGGTATATTAGGGACATGTGCTTATTAGGTAGACAGACCTACCTACTTAAAATCGCACACTATAGGTACCTACTCTAATGAAAATACAATATTTATTTAAATACCATGCAATGTACTTTAGGTACATACTAACCTGAAAACTGCTTGTAGCGAAGTAACGTAATGTTAGCAGTAACATTATTTCCGGTGCAAACGGTAATCCTCTTTTTGTTCGCTTCCTTAGATCGGGTGCCAAAAAGGGCAATATAACACTTTTTACAGATTCAGGTGTAAATCAACGTGCATGGAATTCTTTAACAGAATATTTTGTAAAGGGGTCCAAATTATCACGCAAGTACCGTCTGGGTCCTATTTCTCTGTACCTAAGTCCACAAATTCAAGAAAATCTACTAGCTCAGACATTGCGGTTTGATAAACAGTCCTACTCCACCGCAAATTCACAGGTGTAAATATAAATACAACCTCAAACGTAAATGTCAAAATCAATACTTAACAAGTTAAGTAAGGGATTTGGTTCACTTAACTTTAAGTGTCATTAAGGGATGTTAATGAGTCATTAACTGACTCTGAGTGTCAACTTTTTTAAATATTTACTAAGGACCAACTTAAGTAACCGTTAAAGGTCTCTGAGTGCGGCTGTTAATGATAATTAGTTAAGTATTACTTAGGACTAATTTAATGAACTTCTCTGAGTGCGGCTGTTAATCTTACTGTTTCATTATATTTAAGTTTTCTTCTTCTTAAATTTAAGTTATATTGTTTTACATACAAAAACAAGTAATCCTCTCTGAATGTGAGTCTTGTGTCGTGAATAACTCGTCTTGTTTCAACCGCGCATTATGTCACGTGAAGCATGCCTGTCTCTTGTCACTCAGTTTAATAACAATCATAATTAAATCGCAAGGTACATTCATGAACACAATATGGCCGCTGGTCGCATCGCGTCCTGAGGTCACCTGCACTACACCGACTACACGTTGAGACATTTTTGCGAAAAAGGTCTCGTGAATTGTACTGTATAAAATTAAATGAAGCTTTTTAAGTTTCCTTTTATGATATTTAAAAAGAAGTGGCAATACGAACTTATTTTAATTTGACTAAACGACGCTTCCCGTAACCATAGGACTGGCCTGTACTTTGCTCAAGGAATTGGCATCGCCATTCAGCGCGGTAATGCCGCCAGCCTTTTGGGCACGGTACCAGTAGAGATCGATGGGGAGGAATTCTTCGATGCCTAAAGTTGCAGTCTCCTTCTTTTTCTCTATTTCATTTTTGTATACGTAGTTTTATAGTATAATTTTGTATATATTTTATAAATAATTGCATATATTTTTTCTGTATATTCTAATAGCATATTTTATCTACCTAAAATGAATATTTTTTTTGAGAATTTCAACTTTTTCTAATGTGCACATTTGAGGAAAGTTGTAAGGTGAAAGGTGTAAATAAATGAGGTGATAAATGAACATTATTGTAAGTCAGTGGACGCAGTGATTACAGTGCACTTGTATCTCAAAAGTTATCTGTCCCTAGGTTTCTGTATTTATGTTAAGGCTAAGTATATATTTCTGTAATTTTATGAACAATATGTTTATAGTGAGCACGCTAGGATTATCAACGAGTATAAAAACGTCACAAAGTGGACAATACGCCCAATATGGCGGAGGCCCGCAGCGCGTTTTTGTCGCACAGGTAATTGAACGCACCTCGGCGATGAAGCCATCAGCGCCAGTGCGGCCCCGGGCGCCGCCGGCCGGCCTGCGCGCCCTGTAGGGGGTGCCCGCTGACGCCACGCGACACATACATAAACATCAAGTTTATGTGTAGCGGCAATTTTTTCTAACTAATCTCGAGAACACTATATGTAGGATGCATTAGGAGTTAAGATCAATTATGATTTGCTGAAGTAATAAATATATTTTATGCCTGTGCTTCAAAACTACGAATAAAAAATCTTAAGAATGCATAATAATATGCTAAGAGCAATGTGTGCTAAGAGCAAGTTACCCAAATTTAAGACGCATTCAAAAAATATATTCTGTTTTCTAAAAAACTTCATTGAAAGGAACTGTAATACGCGTATATAAAATAGCTTTTTTAAAGAAAAGAAAGAGACATTTTGATAAGTTATTGTGAAGTTTTGAATCTTTGTTAAACAAAGTAAAGAACGGAACAAAAAACGGTTGCGTCTGTTTTGACAAAAAGGTTTTTATGGCGAGCAATTATTGCGTTACAAACAACTCCAGCCGGAGCGGAGGTGCCGTAACGGGACGCTTTGTGCGTCCACAATAAAAAACCCTAGCATCGCTTTGTATTGCGTATTTTTTACTAAATACCAATTGGCAGTGTCGGTGCGTACTTACGTTTATTTCAACCATTCGTTGGTGCACTCTCCGAGCCCAGAGAAAGTCCTAATACCGTTGTTAAAATTTCTACATCTGTGTAACGGCATGACCGTTTGCACCATAAATCTGCGTACGCGGGGTCCTTAAGGGGTGGGGGCGGGGGTGACGGGGACACGCCGCGGTCCAGGTGCGGGGGCGGCAGATGTCCCGTGACGTCAGCGTGCTTTTGACCCACATTCGAGTGTTGTGACAACAGACGGTGCTTTATTCCCTACAAGGGGTGGCCTATCGTAGGTTCGTATTGAGCATGAACCAGGGGTCAACCGGCACAGAATATTAGGTGTGTTATTGTCGATACACAAAACCCTAACGCCTAACTACTCTGTCTGCTTCCGTCATGTTAGTACAACATCAAGGTATGGTGATGTTATGTTACACAACCTATCATAATGTAGTCTACTGACTCTTGTGGGTGCTGTGTCACAAATGTAGTCTCATCGTTGGTTTACATCATTGCAGGGTTCAGTTCGACGACTTCCGTGGCGTAGCGGTAGAGTATTCGACTGCTGTGCAGGGGGTGCGGGTTCGATTCCCGCTTAGGTGCAAATATTTGTATGCATGAATATGTTTATTTGCATTAGTCTGGGTGTTTTTATGTGTAATATGTATGTATTTACAAAAAAAAAGTATCTAAATATGTTTATCCGCATTCTAGATGCCAGCTAGTTAAGCTATGCTTATTATGGGTCTAGATAGCGTTGTGTAGAATGTCGTGGAATATTTATTTATTATTTAGTGTTTAGTTATAAAAGCAGATTCGCAGCAAAGATTCGTCGAAGATCAGAGCCAAGGTTCCCCTCCAGTCATCCTCGCTTAGCACTACAAATTAATAATGTGGACACTCGTACATTGTACGGGACTTTTTCGGAGTACGTATCAAATATTTTTAAATAAGATAAGTTTGTATGGTTATCAATACCTGCAGTCAGTGTGGATTTGTTTTGTGTCCATCGTACCTAGGTAGGTACGATGGATTGTAGGTACAATGCACCAGAATGTGATGTTCGTACACTACACTATTTCACTGACGGAACAGAAACTCTGTGCTCACAGGGTTGGCAGCGCGAGTGTGACACTCCCTGGTGTTGCACACGTCCATAGGCCACGGTAACCACATTCCATCAGGTGTGCCGTGTACTTGTCTGTCAACCAAGTGGTATAAAAAAAACATACATACCTACATACTTACTACTTTTGTGATTCTATCGTCCGTACCAACCTGTTGTATTTCTATACTAATTGACAGTAAGCGGTCACTGAATGCTATGAATGCCTGTTATCTACCCTCTAGATTTTTTATGATACCTTTTTTTGCACCCCATAATGCACTTACCACCGAACCGCGCGCCGGTTATGCATTCAAATTTTACGGTGAAAGCACCATAAAATTTAAATGCCTGCAGTAAAAATGTTTTAGACCTAATGAATTATGTAAAGATGGATAATAATAATCTAAGAAAGGATACATTTTACATGCCGGACAGTAATTGTTTACAGCCTCCAGAAACAACGCTGTGCTGTTGTGTATAAAAAATACTGTGAAATGTGTTACTGCTTTCTGCTTCTTACATTCATGGGAGTATCTTTGTGCATGTAAATGTGTGGAGGTATGTATTGAATCACCGCATTCATTGTGTTTGAAAGGCCCTTTAATTGCGTACCTACGTGGTCTATCTCTGTGGTTGAGTCAGTAGAGAGACAGCTTGTGATGTCCATGTATCGTGAGGCAAGCCGCATGCGTGTTTGTTATAAACACCTCAACAAAGTCTAGGGAACAAGATGACCCCAATTATTTTTTTTCGTGTAAATCTTGTTTTGCAAATAACTGGCAGCAAATAAATAAAAATAGAATAAAGTAGATTACAGAGTTGTTCGAAATTTAAAAATAAATTTAAATAAGTAATGATTTTCGAATATGGAGGGAAAACTTTTAAAAGTGTTTGATTGTGCAGTTTCTCTGAGACAAAATAAAATATTTTTTTTTGATTGTAAATAACGTTTATTATCAATAATACGTCTTTTACGTATGGTTTGTGCATTTTTGTGACTGTAGTCATCATGTCACGTCGTCATTTAAGTCACGAAGAGATGTTAAGGGCTGTTGGTATGCTGCAAGCTGGACGAACTCAACGCGACGTAGCGGATGCTGTCAACACCCAACCAAGCGTAATTTGCAGATTATGGGCACGCTACAGGTCTACAGGGGATGTTGCCGAACGTCACAGGGGACGAAATAGGGTTACTACCCCGCGACAAGATCGTTTCTTGCAAAATTCCGCAAGGCGGAAACCCACGATTACTGCTCGTCAGTTGGTCGCAGGCCTCCAGTCTCAGCATCAAGTGGTTACTAGCGATCAAACTGTCAGAACAAGACTACACGAAGCCAATCTTTATGCTTGCAGACCGCTTAGGGTTCCAGCTCTTCGACATGGAAATCGAGGTCGTCGCTTATTGTGGGCTAACGCACATTTACAGTGGACCGACCATCAATGGGCACGGGTTCTGTTTTCCGACGAATCTTGCTTCGGTTTTCATCCTGATTCGAGAAGAGTGCGTATATGGCGAGTTCCTGGACGTCGGAGTCGTCTCCAGAATCCGCAAGAAGTTCATCCTTACCAAGGTGGAACAATCATGGTATGGGCTGGAATTCGCCTTGGTGGAAGGACCGACCTCGTTTGGATACGGGGCAATTTGAATGCAAACCAATACATTCAGGAGGTTATACACCCCATGGTAATCCCTCATCGACAGCAGTTCGGTCAAGATTTTATGTTCATGCAAGATAATGCACGGTCACACACTACGAGGGTAGTGGTCAATGCGTTAAGCGAGCACAATATGACGACGTTGGAATGGCCTGCTCAGTCTGCCGACCTCAATCCCATAGAGCATGCCTGGGATTTGCTTGGGAGAAGAGCTTTCAGTGATTCTTTGGAAAATCTGAACACTGAAGAACAACTTTTTTTACACCTTCGCAGTGTATGGAGCCATATTCCACAGACGATGATTGACAATCTCATACTAAGTATGCCACGCCGTTGTCGAGCTGTTACTAATGCTTTAGGAGGTCCTACAGATTATTAAAAACGTTTAAAGTACGGTTAATTACTGTATTTCTTACTACCTCGTTATTTTTGTGCCTAATCATAGAAGGTTGTAATACTCAATATTGGCACTATTCAATTCTTTCTTAAAAAAAAAAAAATTTGGTATGAAAATGTTTTTATTAAAATTAAAATTAAAAACGGTATAAAAATACCCTTCTATTGATATAAAACACTCACTATTACAAGAAAGTGTTTTTAAATAAAAACTAGAAATGTCCTTGTTCCCTAGACTTTGTTGATGTGTGTATTAGTTAAAAAAAAATAGCTGCAGTACTTTATAATTAGGAGGTCTAATAACTGAAGTAGCTAATATAAACGTTGAATGACTAACTGTTCCGAGACGAGACGCGGGCGGGGGCTGCCTACCGAGGTTGTAATTGAGCTTCTAGCATTGTGCTTCTTTTGAGTAGGAAGAAACTGCCTCTCGACCTCGGCCTGCTCAACCAGGCAAGTAGCTTGACACAGTCGTACTTCTTCCTATCTCCACGTCTCTTCCCTCAGGTTTACCTACTATTGTGAATACAATGTTGTTATAATCGCAGAATACGACACTGATTCTACGATATATGTAGCGTCCGACTGCTACTTTGTAAACTGCGGGTTCGATTCCTTTTCAGTTCAAATATTTGGATGCATGAATATGTCTGGTCGCGTTGGCCTGGGTGTTTCTATGTATAATATATAAAAAATTAGATCGAACTAGAAAAGAAAGAAAAAATAAAATCATTCAAGATCCCAACACAAGCTAATTAAGGTACCTTAAAATTCTAAATCTTTATTCTTACTTTGGGTCTAGATAGTGCTGTGTAGAAAGTCGCGGAATAGTTATTGGTTCTATAACTCTGCACTAGATAACTTCGTACGAACCTATCGATGCCTGCCTGACGTACGCCTAGAAACGACGGCGGTCAGAGAGATACACTAATGTATTTCCCACGGTTTGTATCCACGTGACCCATACCGCTGTAAGTACATAACGGTATCGTGCAATTAAATTTTCAACCAATTTAACAATAAGTCATGTTTTAAAAATCTAAAAAGCCATGCTTCGATGAATTAAATATAACTTTAATTATGGCAAAAAACGCGCGGAGTGGCTTCTGGTTACGCGCCCTGATATTATAAATCTCACAATTTATACTTTTTAGTTCACTAATTTGTTTTTTAGCCATCTCTTCTATCTTTTATTAGCTGGAGCTACTACTAATACTACAGCTATTATGTTTTTTGTACCTACGTAATTTCATTAGGTGTACAGTGAACGCCTAGATTTAGCTGCAAAACTGAGCGCTGGACAGTCACACTTTTAAAAATCAGCCATTTTGGGATAACATTGCTTAGAAACCACGTGGCAGGTTCCCATGTGTTTTAACGTGTAAACTATTAAAATGTAATGTACTTAAGTATTTAGCAATATAGGCACTCGGAAACATTGAACAGATGTTACAGGAAATCGCTCCAGAAAGTAAGTGAGTAATAAGCTAATGATCAAAACGACGTAACTACTGAAGTTTCTTGAATAGATTATACTATTCTAAAATTGATAATTAAGCTGACTAGTTTGGGGCTATTGTAGTTGCAGACTACTAAAACGCTGGGCAAATTGTATTAGAAGTTTTCACGTTGCCCTCCTACCTACACTCCGATAACGTAATAGACAGGGTCACGGGACTCCGGCGTCCATTGCGGGCACCGGCACTGTTTCTATTGTATTCACATCGCACATTGTGATAAACACAATTAGGTAGTCAACATCAAGACATACTCCCCGGTACCTGTGCCTGGACGCGGCACGCGCAGAACACATGAAGGTTCCACCTGTCGACACTAGGCACAGTCGTGGGGCCCTGGCCGGGGGGAGACGTATTGTGTGATTGTCGTCTTGAATCACGGGTGATTACAATACATACCTACCTGTCATGTCGCCCCTTGTGTGAAGGTACACTTTTTGATTTGATAGTTGATAGGTTTTTGTTAGGTAACCCTAATGAGTTTGCAAATACGCTCAGCTCGGCTCATCTGATGATAACAGAAGAGTGATGCCAGTCGTTCTGCTGTAGTTTGAAATTCAGCGAGCACGCGGGACTTTACGTGCCTATGATACTTTAATGTATACGGGAATTAATACGATTATGGCATAGGTACCACACATACCTTTGACTTACCTTTGAACGACCAAGTTACACTGGCCGTGGTCACAGGCTCAGGTGTGCACACCCGCCATCTTCAAGTCCGTGAGGCAGTAGGTTCTTCATCTACCCGCACACTCTCGATAATTTTAATATTTTGTTTTCGTCATGTGCTACATACCACACTCACATTGTCCCTATTCTGTAAGTAAACTGTCTGGTGTTTATCCCACTGCGCAGAAAAGCGAGGTTGCATGATTTGAATCGGTGAATTCTATGTTTCAGATAATATAAGCCCATCCTATCGATTCAAATTTTTGTGCTTTTTGATTTCAATCGTCGCTCGTACAGCAGGCACATGCCGTAAGAACGTTTCGAACGATCGAATGAACTCGACAGCTAAATCCGCGATGAGATTTCAATTTTGCGTGCTGAAAATTTGGTGACGTCACATTATCGAGCATGTAAACATACATTACTACCGACTTGTGCTCGATGTCACCAAATATATAGCACGCGAAATTGAAATCTCACCAAGGATTCAGCTGTCGAGGTCGTTCGGTAGTTCGAAACGTTCTAATAGCATGTGCCTGCAGCTCTTGAATAGAAGTGACGTTCGGTGGAGAGGACTTGCGTACGGTGGAATTCATTTCAGTGATTGGTGCCTACTTCTAGCAGATTTGCTCGTCTGGCGATTCTTTACAGCAGGGATGTGTTGTTTGACTCGTTCAGCAATAGTCCGCTTCGTTTGGCCTATATAGAAAGTACTGTAGCTGCAATCTGTCTTATAGACACCTTTTTAGAACTCTACGTTAGAGCACCGTGATGGCTGAGCCAAAGTAGTTTACAGTTTTATCCTACGAGGACACAAGCAACTCAGCATAGTAATGGACTGTAAAAGAAGATAAGCAACGTGTGATACTACATACAGCTATAGCGCTCCCTCATACAAACGTAGATTCACTAATGAAGTGCTTCGTCATTAGCTAAAGGTAATTAATTTGATAAACACGAATCAAGTTAGTTGTGTGCGGCGTTATCTTATCGATAGGTATGCAAAAATAATGGCAATACATTCAGATTTACTTACTGACAAATTAATGGAATACAAGTATCTACACGGTGGGAAACCCCCATTGATAAAGTTCATTCTCGTTTGTATTACGTCACGCGGAGGTCGCTGCAATACTGACAATGTGTCTCCTCAACGCGCTCTGGTTCTGATAGCCTGTTCATGTAGTTGTCCTGCACTTACTTCTATTTAGCAATAAGTATATCTATCGTCGTTAATAAAATTGGCCATTATTACTTTGTGACCAGTTTGTGGGTAGTTTAAGTTTTATGGTCCTTCGGGTCAGAGCCCTCTAGTGTCCCTTACATATCGCTTAGCGTTAACATTAACTGCTGATGATGATCATCGCTATGATCTAAGTATCTGCTTAAATTCTTTTTTGTTATATGTTGTTGGTACAGTTTATTTTCCTTTGAATGTTGTTGTACAGCATTACCCAAACAGGTGAACCTGGAACCGTATGAGTGTCCGGAATGTTTTTGTGTCCTGCATTGTCCGCGTAGATAGGTCTCCACTTATCGAAGTGGACTGTATAGACGATGTTTATCTGCAGTAGGTACCAAGGAGGGAAGGCCGCGAAAGTATGGCTTGTTGCAAATGTGACATGTTAATTTGAGCGATCTCGTTGCAGGTTCAAGTTCAAACAAGTCGTCTATGAGCCGCGGTCACCGACCCCACGTCTCTGACGTAACACCCCAACTACTCATTACTCGTACGCTCGTCACCGGCCGCAGGACGACCAGTACCGAGACCGCATCGACACGTCTACGACAGGTGACGGCTGCGTCCTCGTACGTTATTTCTAATTTAAATCATTAAAACTGGAGAACTGCCCAAACTCTTCTACGGCAAAAACTGGGCCTGCGAGGAATGAATGAAGTCACTGGCGAGTTTTTGCGAGTGACGAGTTTCGACTCGAGGACATTCCTGGCGCGGGACCACCGCTCGCCCCGCCGCGCGTATGTAAAGCGGCCGCGGAGGAAAATCCATAACGGCACGCGGAAAACCCTTTTAATATACGGCACGTAAATAAGAGTGGAGACGGCGGGCGGGGGCGGGGGCCGCGGGCCGGCGGGCGGCGGGCCGCCATTGGCCGCGGGCCGCGCCCCGCCCCCGCTTAAAAAAACCGTCGGAAAAAAGCCGCGCTCGCACGGCAGTGTCTCACGGACGCGCTCGGGGGGCGGACGCTCGCTCTCGACACGGCGCGACCCACGACCGGCGGCCGCGGCCGCGCCATGCCCGCGCTGGCTCTGCGCGACCAGCCGCTCGACTGCTCCATGCGCCTGCGCGACCTGCCCGCCTGGCCACCGCCGCCCGGCGACCAGCCCCGCCGCCACGGTCAGTAGCCGACCATCGATCCGTGCCGTGCTGCAGGTGCCGGCGACGGTAAACAAACAGTGCAGCGACTCCTCGACCGCTCGCAGGTGGACCGGTCCCGGGACCACACTACCACTTCGACCGCCGAAATCGAGCGAGGGACGTCTGCTTTAAAATGAATTGTATTACGTTTGTTATGCGCCTAACGATATTCTAGGCGCATTTGGAATGCGCGTGCGCAAGTTGCTCGTACGTTTTTCGTCATTTTAAAGTTTTGCAAAAAAATCGCTAGTGTTGATTTACGGATCTGTTGTTTGTCGACACACGCGCATGAGTCGGTCGATTCGTTAAAGTATACCGCATCACGTAAAAACCGCGAATTCGCCGATATCTTGTGAGCCAGTGTTGATAAATTGCAAGCGTAAGTTATGAACGGAAAATGTCAACAAGTTCCGAGTGACGGGTAAGCTGTCTGATTCATTTTCATATCATGTAACAAGTTTTGACATCCACGGACTCTTCGCCGAGCTCGTGCCGGAGAGACGTTGTTTACTTACGTCGTTCAATGGCGCTGTCAAACATCTCTACGATATCGGACTGTCAAATATTTACACCTGGCTGGTGCGCTCATCAAATCTCTCAATTTCTATCATCATCATATATTATCTACGTGAATCGTAGTGCCAAGTGTCGGTGGAATGATATTCTACATTTGTCTTACCTTTCTAACAATCGTCCCTCAGTTGCTCTGAACTAATGCCCCGACAGTTCTGGTGTCCGCTGGTTCCTGACTCTGTGGCGAGGGCTGACCTTGTTGACGATGGGCTCGAAGAACAAGCTCCGTTGCGAGTTAAGCTCTCCATTGTACAACAAAATGTCCATTGTCTAGATTAGAATAATTTGCTTAATTACGAACAATAACGAATCTATAAATGTAATAAAGTAGGTAGAATAATAAATGCATTTAATTAATTTGTATTGAGGTTATTTCAATTGTTTCACGAGGCAGGTAGCTATAATGTCTTAGATATTATCGGTGAATGTTCCTCATTTTCATTGATATTTTAATGAACGCGTAGAACTGTTGTAACATTCAATTAATTAAGTGGCCAATTACTGTAAGCAAGTCATAACATTCAAAGTGCGAGGGGAATGGTGTATGTTGGCTCCTGTAACTATATACTTCTTCCAAGTTCTGCTCGTTGCATTGAGTGTCAGGTTCTGAATGATGTAATGTATCTGAGGGTGAATTAAAATGTCCAATAACGGGTTGTGTGATAAAGTGTCCCCTTGCGCGATGTCCGCCGGACCGCGGACAGCGCCGGGCGAGAGAGCGATGCGTGCCAGACGCAGCTCGCATAAATAACTGTGCGCAAGTAATTCGACGATAATCCCTTATCAAGAGTTAGGTATGTAGGGTCAGGTGGCGTATTGTGATTGAGCGCGGGTCGCGGGCGCGGGTCAGCGGGCAAGGGTTGGCTCCCCTGGGCCTCGCCGCCGCACCACCCTCCGCAAATAATATTAACTCTCTATATGCGCGCCTTTTGTCACCTGTCGCCGCCGCGCCGCGCCGCGTCGAGCCTGCACCGCACACGGATTTGTTCTCTATCGCACGACTCGCGTCGGCACCTTCGGGGGGTCGGCTTACTGACGATGACTCCACATAATGCCTTTAATACGAACCCTTTCCTTGTGTTGACACGTCGACGTTTATATCAGCCGAGCATCTCATTGTGTCGAGTGGCTGCTATCAGATCGGTGGAGCTTCGGTCTCGGCGTCGATGTAATCATATTTAAAAAAAATCTCGCGGTTAAGAGAGAGTAGTGATCGCGAGAGATCATCACGAGCCTCTCCGCGACGCAGAGTCGCTAGACAATACACTAATGGTGTTTTTATTCCCCACGAATTATATTAAAATTACGTTCACAACGGCATCAAATCACCTCCGGCGAGTAATCGATGCGAGGTGCGCGCCGAGGTGTAATTCGGTCGTAATAATGTCATCTAACTAAGTGAATTAGCGGGTGATAGAGTCACGCATAGTTTACGAGCCTAATAACATGTGTCGGTGGCCACTGGCTCCTCCGCTCGCCTACCGTCCGGCCTGCCGATGCCGGCGCGGGCGCATGGGAGCGCGCTGAACTTTGGCACGGCGCGCACCTGTCCCCCGAACGGCGCGCGCCCCTACAACCGCTCCTTGATGGCTTGTTTTGTCTTTCGGTGTTATTACCTGGCCCTCCTCGATCCTCATCAGATGTGAGAATCAAACCTAAATTTTCTAATCTGATTTGTCAGATACTCGGATTATTATATTGTCAAGTAGAGATCGTCATAATTTGTTAAACATTGGAAATACATAGTTTAGGATAATTGATATGTACTGCCTAGGAGTCTGAGCTAACGCTAGGTACGTAAATATGTTCAGTTTAGTTTAATGATTATAAAAAGCGAGGAAAATTAACCCGAATGCGCGGCGGGGGAAATATAATTAGGTTTAAAATGAAAACATTTAGTTTAATAGTATCACTTATTTTAAATGAAAAATGGCAACTTTGGAACAACTCATCACAATAATATAATGAATACCGTCGATGCGTGTTCACTCGTGAGGTACTTTAGTTAAGCTTGATCCTGCCACTTAATTAGTGTAATATAAATTGTCATTAATTAATCATGGAATGTATCAATCCCATGCACCTTCTGCAAGTCGTAGGTTCACCTGGCCGTTTCCAATGGCCAGGGGCGGCTCGCCTTGCGCGCACGACGAGCGATCTCAATTTATTTTAATATACAATACATGATTATTAAATGAAATTTTAAAGCAGTTCGTATGTTAACTATTCTAATCGATTAAGATAAAAAAATTGAATTGGTTCAGGCGGGATTCGTGATATTTCCCTTGCAAGGAGAATGCTACAACCATTGAGCCAAAGAACCTGGCCGTTTTTTGAAGAAATTGGAGGAAACTCAATTTTCAGTACTAACATTTTTGCATTTTTTTAGGAATGAAAAATCCAAATTTTATGATTCTTTTTTGTGTATGAATAAGACAACATTAAGCTAACAAACACTTTTATTACATTTTTGAAAAGCGATAGCTGTAAAAAAGTAATACGAAATTTATCATCCTAATGGATTGTATTTAGGAAGTACTGTTTTGGAAGATCGAATTTAATTTATCAAGCGGCCAATAACAACAAAATTTAATACAGAGTTGTGAAATCTTGAACAACTTTCAAACAAAATATAAATATTGGAAATAGCTATTAAATTACAGGAATAACTAACTCATGAAACTGTGAGAAAATTTCGGCAATTTCATAGGTAAATACCTAATATATAGGAAAATTTAAATAACTTCAGGCCAAAGTCAAAAGTATACTACTGAGAGAAATTATGAATAGATCGCAAAGTACCTAGTTTGATACAAGTAGTTCGTGCCTGCGATGATGATTATGATGAGAGATGATGACAGATTTGCCTTTCCTTAACATCTAGTTACCTACGCGCCGGAACTGTTCCGTAGGGCATAAATAAATGTTTTCAATGGTACTAAATTATTTATCACGTTAGTTATTCATGTGTCACTAGTCCAGCCTGACGGGGTTTCTTTTGAATGGTACGTTGCTGGCTGCAGTAATAATATTTATTGATTTATTCGAATTGCCTCTAATAATTTTTGAACCAATGAAAATCCAAAATTATGAAGCTAAACATGCAAGACGAAGTTAATGTCTGTCTGTATTAAAGTAAAGTAATGTGCCATTACCATTACGCAAAGTTTGGTGTCACCGCTGCCTTTTAGTTTTTAACCGACTTCCAAAAAGGAGGAGGTTCTCATATAGGTTCTATCGATATGTATCTTTTTATTTTTTATGTATATATACCAAATACTTTGAGATTTACGATCCGATTTACGTGATCTTTTTTAGTTCGTTGTAGAATAGTTACTATTTAGTCCCATGAAAATTTGATAAAGTGTGGGCATGTAGTTTTAATTTTATAAATATTTATGTGTGTTTTGACATGTATATTTTTAGCCGACTTCTTCTCTATGTTCTTTGCTATTTTCTTTGTTTATTAACTGATTTTTAAAATTATTTTTGCATTGGGTTCGGTATAGAAAATGGGAAAGGACATGGTGGTCAGGAGCGTGCAAGAGGGATTAATAAAATATAAAAACAACCTAGTACAGTAAAAATAAAATATATGTCGTTAAAAAAACCAACTTCTAACAGATCAATAAATCTGTAAATGTCAGTAACTTTTTTCTTATCTTTAAAGTGTTATTTTATAGCTTTTAGTTTTTGAAGTCGGTTTTTTTTAGTTTACTAATTAGCTACAGTCACATCTGGAGTGTGGCGGGAAATTAGTTTGATTTTGACTACTCTTATTAGTAGGTTATACCTATTAGTGTTTTGTTGAACTTTATTGCTATTTTCACATAAATTCTTAGTAACTTTAGTAAACGTAGCATTTGCTATCTCTAACAAATATTAGATTACGCTAGTAGCTTGGGAATAGATAATAAAATATAATATGTGTGCACAGTTTTAAGGGATCGCCTCGTAATAACTAACATTTCCCCTCTGGGTCAAGCACAAACAAAACTCCGCTAGTTGCTCTAACTTTCATGAACTTCCCCTACTATTTGTAGGCTGGACATTTTTAGCCATAACGGTGCCTCATTATCAGTTTTTAGTTACGTACAGGATCAGCATACAGAGGGATGATCGGGATTATCCTCTGTCACAAGCCACCGCCCTCGCCGATCCAGCTCATGACATGTATTTATAGAGCCCTGAAGCAGGTTCCGTTATCTGCCTTCTAGGACAATTAAGTGTTAGTGTATAGATAGTTTAGAACTCAGAAAAAAATAATTTTCTCGAAGCTAACGTAGCCCTCTCTCTGCTGGGTACTTCCCTGTCCCGGTACGTACATCAGCACCTTGCTCGTGCCTTCCGCCTTTCACTCCTTCAACTATTTATAACGTTGAATCTATAATAGTCTCATTAAATAACTTACAAGTAGTTTAAGATTTTTCATTTCATTTCGTTCAATTAAAAATCTGTTGCGAAGAGATAGAGCACACAGCAGCCTCTCAAATAAGATATAGATAGATAATCCTTTATTGTACACAAATAGCACAAATATAACATTATGACAAATAGGTAGCATGTATATAGTTTAATATGTGATGCCTTATCGCTGAAGCGATTTCTTCCAGGCAACCTTGAGATGGACAGTAGCGTGATAAAATCAGAAAATATGGTGTAGTTATCGGATAAACTAGATACAAGTGTACTTATTAAAAACAACAAGAAAGAGGAAGGGAGAAGTACATATAAAAGTAAAAATGCGGCTCAGATAATAGCAGTCAAACTTTGCTCTAGGAGGCTTTGCGTTATTGTTATCAACCAACACGCTGCGTCATCATCTGCTAAATGTGGAAAACATTGTTAAACATGTTAAAAACATGTTACATAGGAGGAACCGAATCAGACCGAACGCCCACTCCAGCATCATAAAATATTTCTTGCTAAAGTCTGTTCGTCCCAACTGTTCGCCCGTGGGACGACGCGCGACGTCTCACTCAACAAACTACACTAACTCCACTATTATTCACATATAACTACAATATTTGGGGACACGGGTCTACGCACACATCCGTTGCTTATTTATTTGTCCAGGTCTACACAAACAGGCATATTCATGCATACAAATATTTGCACTCGGCTCCGCGCTTGTTCAATCCTTCGTGTCCCTACTTACTAAACTACGGTGCGCATAAGCTTGGTACACGATGAAGAGTTGTGCTCCGTGAGAACCGAACTCACGACCCCTGCAGTTTTGAGGCTTCGGCCGCCATGTCGAATCGGTCGTCAAAATATTATGACGTTTAGACGTTACGTAGTACTTACCTACCTACCCCGAGTGAACCGACCGCGGCGCGGTGCTTGAGCGCCGAGTGGACACATTAAAGAGACGCTATAAATCTTAATTAACTTCACCGAGTTGCACATATCTAATGTTTTAATGGCCCTCACAGCCTCGCTGCAAAACTTATATTTCTATCGATACGAAATTTGGCAATATCCATATTCACGTCTCATCTTTGTGGTAACACATTTAAATTTGATCGGTATGATCACTTACTTACCTCTATCATTTTATTGCATAAATTGTCAGTTGGCTCAACATTGTCGGCTTCCTAATCTGTGCGCTAATATCGTTTGTATCCAAAACCCAGATTTTGAAACTCTAGATCTGCTCTCCTGCTGTTACTTTCCATAATTTGAGTAATTTGGTAATTTTGTAGGTGACTACCGTCTTACATCATATCTTAAAATCAGCTTGTACAAGATACAAATGTATTTGGCTAGGGCGAATGGTCAAGCTAGGCGTACTTGTATCAATCAGATTGAAGATATTTTAAGAAGGACGACGAATCGCGAGATCCCGAAACCCGCGATTATAAGTATTATAAGGAGACGTAGTAAGGAGAAAGATCCTAATAGAATTACCTATCGCAATAAAATTGAATAATATAACGTAAATTTTACTGGAACATACATACTAAATACAATATTGGTATTATTGAAGTACATAGACAAACACGAACCATTGTATAATGAGTGAATTAGAATGAGCAGCGCGGGGGTCGGCAGGGGGGAGTCCGTGTGCGATACATTGTTGCGCTGTGTTGTTTGTTGTTTGTTCAGCAGGGCGCAACGGGTCGCGCATGCTAATTCAATGGCTGCACATATCTGTAGTACCTGAATATGGACAGAGACGCATAAACCAATAAAATTCTAGCACCAGCCAATAGGAGCCAAGGGATTCTGAAACACGCAGGTTGTTACATATTATAAATAGAAACGTACGTGCTAATACTACTACGACATCAAACCGAATCCCCAACCTCTGACATAGTAGTCAAATGTTATGACATATTCACGTTACCTGCACGGATTCTTGATATAGAATAGCCATTTCTATGGACATAAACAAGCGTAGATTCTACTGTGGCAGAGGCCGTGGTGGGGTGGTGTTGTGGTGGCGTACACAATGCGGTCGAGACAAACTCTCTTAATTAGTAGTTAACAAGCGTCCGTGCCGAGCGCGATAACGCTTCAGAGGAGACAGGTTCGATGCCCAGCCACTGCCACGCTGTCATTGTTTATGTAGCTACTTGGTTAATCAACGCGTTAATAGAAATGTTGTAAAGTTAGCTCAGGTAGCACTCTGCCATGCAATAAGCAACCATGACCTGAGTAATACACTGACAAAAATCAAAGGTATTTAGTAAAAGTACGAGAATATTATTAGGAACAACAGATAGTAAAAATCGCGAAGTATATTTACTCTCCTAGCCCCATCCCCACAAATTAATAGCGATTTTAGGATTTATGTATAAACTGTTTAACATGAATGTCACGGATTGTCACGTCACATTGATATTCAAGGCCCGACGTTTGCCGGAGCAGCTGGTATGTATCTCAGTAAACTTCAAATGTAGCCCTGTCGATTGACACGTCATCACAATTTATTTATTAAGGTCATACTGAAATCCTCCAACAAAATATGCACCCTTCGCGCACAACAACAACCCTTTAGGTCGAGTCCTTTCCAACTCTATCGGATCGAATTGAACCCCAAATATTGGGGTATCAGACAATCAATATACTTCAATTAGAGAATATTCTGTTGTGCACTTTACACTCTGCAAAGTTAAATGAAAAAGTTTCGCCCTGAGGGGAATTCCCTCGGGAGCATGCAGAGTCGTGTAGTGGCTACATGGGTGACTGGCTGGCCCGCAATTAGTTCGCTACATGACAGAGCGATGGCGGGCCTTGCAGGGAAACGGTCTCACGCTGCATGATACACACACCAACTGAATAAAACCAAATAAATACGAATTAAATGGGATTCATCATTAATAAATGCGAAATATTAAATGAAGATTAACAGCTTGTGTGTGTTTGCGTGACATATTCCCATGCCATTGGCTACTCATTGGGATTATTTACTTTTAGACCTGTTACAATATCGAAAGTTGTGGTATCGTTTTACGTAACGTGACGTGATGTGTGTGAGAATTTGGCGATATTAGTATCAACGTAAACGGGGTAAGGATCATTCGCGTTCGTCTCTTAGCCATCATTCGCCTTGGATTGCTGATTGTGTACCTGGCACATAGCTAGATCGGCACCAAGGTCTATTCATTTTCAGTATCTCATTTAGGTCTATGTTGATGATTTCATAGTTTGATGGTAACAGAATGTTAAAACTCAGTTTATTTTCTTATTGTCACAATACTTTACACATATTTTCCAACATATTCGGCATGTCAAATTCGCTCTTGACCGTCCGGGAGTCGTTAAGTTTACAGTAGCGCGTAACTACTACGACTATCTATTGCACATTATATCTGCTATATCTTTGCTTAGTAATCTTCTGTTTTGTTACTGTTTATCTCCTGTAAAATGCTGTTTGTTACTTACAGCCATTAGAGACGACCGCTATTAGCTGAACGTAATTAAAACAAACGTACGCTCCCACGACGTATCACAGAGGTGTCAACGAGAAGCGTGCCACTGTCGTCGTCCTCGGTCTCTCTGTCTCTTAGTATTTTGTGATGGCTCCATGTCCAACCAAACTGATGCGAATATTTATTTCTTTCCGGTGCAACTGCCCGCGCATTCTGTATCACGTGCCATAATTAACTATCCTCTTTATTCGTTAAAAAAATGAATGAATTATTTGAAATACATATTTAAAAAAATATTATTTTTTAAATAAAAACATAAATAAATATTTGTTTTTATTATAACGTAGGGCTGGTCTAATATGCAGAAGTGTGAACAACAGTAGTATAAGTAGGAATGTAAATAGCAGCATCTTTACTGAACGATGGGCAGCGGCTGAACGTACTGCTAGCTGTCTTCTTAAAGCTTGAATCGAGTGAAAAACAAATGTGCAGGAAGGAAAATAAATCTTATTTTTATTGCTCAGAAACTGCCATACAAAGCTACTATCTGTTGGCATATAGAGCACATCTCACACCAAGTGTAAGTTCATTTCAATCATCAACCATTTGGCCTTATATTAATTAAATCATAACTCCTGGAGGCTCTTTGCTGAAAGTTTAGACTCCGTGTGTAGTGTCCACCTAGTTTTTAACCGACTTTAAAAAGCAGTAGGTTCTCAAAGATTGGTATTTTTAGTTATTCATTATTGAATTGATATATATGTTGAGGTTGATTGTTGGTCAGTGAGCAGTCACCATGAATTCTCTGTTGCCAACGAAGGGTACAAGAAAGTGAGGCATTCGTTGTAATATTTATTTCTCAACCAACAGAGAATATTTCCACGGGAGTTATAGTTTAAAGTTATTTTACACCTCGTTTTGTGTTCTGCCGCACGGGGCAGCGGGCTGTTAGGTGGACATACATTACTTTAACACATGTACTTTTGACTCTTATGAGTGCAGTAAATAACATATTGGGACAGTTGAATTATTTTTATGAATTACACAGAGCGCCGCCACCTCACGCAGTACGCAGTGCGCTGTACACAGTACACAGTGGGTACACACGCGTATTGTTCTGTGGCGACTTGTCGAGGCGCTGCCACTGGACAGTGAAAGTACACATAGTCGCACAACCTTCCGATGCAAATGTGTAATACGTTTGATTACATCACGACATTATTATTGTACCAAATCACGGATACATATTATTTTAACGAGTGATCGTTTTTAATGCGCGCTCAGATACGTTAATGAAATAAATCCGCGTGTCCCTGTTTTCTGACTCGCATTGTGATCTGTGACCACTGTGACTATAATTTATGTCTAAATTGTGGTAGCCACTACACACTAGTTAAATTGTGTGGCTTCGACTGTAAAATTGCAGTGTCTGGTTTGTTTCCAGTGTGGTGTCCATTTGCATTCATGGAACTAGATAATTCTATATAGTATACACAATAGATAAGCAATTAAAAACGAATTTAAATTTTGTAGTTTATTTGGGTCTAGACTAGACAGCTCTGTGTAACTACATTTCTCATCTCAATAATATTTTTATTACGCGATACAACCTCTCCACTCGCGGTCTTCGCAGGCTAGATGACTTCTGGAAGACTTGGGGTGATAACATTTTTGTTTTTTAAAGTAATTGATATTAGACCCTGGCTTTCATCATTTCATTAATCAATGCAAGTTCTCACAACTACATTCGCAGGACTAATTTAACAATGTGAATTTCTTAGAGAGGACCATTTGTGCAGATATTATTGACATGGGCCATCAATCTGTTGAACACTATTTGATATGAGTCATCCACCGAAATAGTAGTTTCTGATAAAAGACATCCATCCTTCAGGTAGTTTCTGTTGTGATTTTGTGGCCGATTATTTGCGCCAACGTTGTCTTTGGACAAACAGAAAGACAAACACTACTTAAAAGTTTCATTTTAATATTAGTACGAGCACACCAACAAAACCAATCACGTTATATAAATGTTATATAAGGACGTGACCAGATCATCTCAAAAGTTCACGCCTCTGTCTCCTCGCGAGGCTCTTACACAACTCTATCATACGCCACGTTTGACTCACTGACCCTATAATGCTGGGTACACACCGACCAACTAATGGCGAACGAATAAAAATAGATATATTATTTGACTTCTCAGATTATAGGCAGTAGTTGTTGTTAACACAACACTAGTAGATACCTAGTGCATAGGGGCGTAACGTCTTGTATAGAAGTAGCGATCTGTCCATAGTAGACAATTTCCAGCAATTATATACTAAAATAAGAAAAGTAAGAAATGAACTCCAAAAAAATCGTTTATCGCTTTCCACATATGTTATATAGATTTTGGCATCCATTTGAATCTCTGCTTGCTTTTGTCATGACGTGAATATTACGACAATTTATACGTCAGCCATTGTTCGCTGGTGTGTACCTGGTATACCTATTATAATGTGCTCGGAACTAAACTCTGAGCGCGTAGGTACTGCGCGTGCGCCTCGCAGCGAGTGTGCCTGTCGGTCAGCCACTGGCTACCAGGATGTCCAGGACACTACTGATGAAATTTCACTTACTGTTAAACATTGTAGACTCTATAAGTATTTCATTTGCTTGTCAGTTTACTTACAAATACGCGATGTATTGCAAACGGGCCCAGTTAAATAGCAATCTTTAGTCGTGTATTGCTAGACTTTCCCTAGAACCTGCACGTACTTACAAACAAAACAAATTAAGAAGTAAGTTCATTGTTTTACTTGCAATTGTTATGTTTCATTTTATTACATACATATAATCACGCTTTTATCCCCAAAGGGTTAGGCAGAGATGAATTAACACTCACATTTCACCTATGATTGTATTCGGTCCCACTTAATAGGGGGTGAGCCTATTGCCGTTTTCCTGGCACTATTGTTGACTCGAGCTATGCATTTGAGTACCATCACATTATGGTATGCAATAAATGTATTGAGTATTGAGGCAGAGTCTGAACTGTATATATATGTTTGACACTGCATGGGAAGAGATGAAGTGGTCCGAATTCTACTCTGCTGGAAACCACGCGGCTAGTAAAATTTTACCTAGTCCAATGGTTCTAAAAAATAGAATACACAAGTTTCATTTAGTGAGACTGGATTTACCCGATAGACGAGTTTAATTCAATTTAAACTACGTGGTACATACATGTAGCATGAATTTCATGATGCCCATTATAGTGAGGTTTACATTATTATCCAGAATAGTTTAAATAATCTCAGTAATAATCTCTTAGAAATCAATCCAGTGAACAAACAGACAATATAAGGGAGCCGCATATATAGGTACAAACTGTGACACACGAAGGATATTTTTTTTTGGTTTTATTAATTCATTTTACGCAATGACCGATTCAGATGTTTTGCGATTTCTTCAAAAATCAATTATCGATTCCAAATGATCATCGTCCACCGTACGTACACAATCGTGATTATCTTAACTTTCACGATGTCGTGATTACAGTTAGCTACACAGGATCCTGGGCTCATGTATTTTTATGTCTCAGAATTTTAAACGAGCAATTCTTGCATATATATCTATAATTATATTTCCTGTAGGTACCTAATAGATATCTCGGAAATAATAACTCATTTTTGTATATTAAGATAAGATTAGATAAATTTATTCGTGCAAACATGTGTACTGAAGATTGTACAATATTAAAATGCAAATTTCAACACGGTCCGTCAGTGTAGATGGAGACGGACTAATATAAATATTCGTGAACATAATAATGTTCTCTTGGTTGAATTTATTCGTTTTTGGTCATGAGTCGTTCATTACACTTCAATAGGACTCCCCCCGCATGGACTTCGGTTATCGCAACCAAACATAGACGTTTCCTAAGGTCTAATCTATTTCTGTACCAAAACGGGAAAAAACGTAACAGACAGACAAACAAAGTTACTTTCGCATTAATATGATCGCAGGTATGAATTAGAATAAAAAACTGCAAATATTAATCGAGCTACTCCGGTGTATAATGTCGTGTTCGAGGGCCGTCTCATCGCGCTGCCTGGACACGCCGCTACACCGGGTGCGCGGTGTCTCCGTGCTCAGGTTGCGTGACGTTTCACCGTGACACCCGCGACACTCGTCACACTCGCAAAGTCACACGGCGCCTAGTGTCGAGTTGTCACGGCTCGCAGAGAAAGTTCAACGTCTGCATATATTCTTCACCAATTTCACTACCATATTGAGAGACGTACGAATTAATAATATTAATTAGGTTCGATTTGAACTTCTGCAAGTATTCCCAAGTGTTGTGTATGCTTATCATTCCAAACTTACACAATTTGGTCATATCCACTAAAATCGTGTTCCTTAATATCTGTCTACGTCGTCGGAGAACCTTTGAAGAAATCCCAGGGACTCCGACCGGCCTTACCCGTCAGCATATGACAACACTTATATTTACGTTTCATGTTAAAAAGGCAAGCTTATTGACGTCACCTGGACACTTTTTACTGCCTAGGATCCAATTTAATTTAATACAATGTCCTTGATTATGACTCAACAAGACCAATTGATTGACTACAGGACATTGTGATGCCTCAAGCTAGCCCTACTTCAAAATGAGCATGTAATATGAAATGGCATTTTGTTATCGGTTTCGTAACGGCTCCTGCACTTCGAAGTGTTCAAGGTCACTAGCGCACACATGGTGCAGTGCAGTAGCTTAATGCTCACCTGCCCACTGCGTGCTATTTATTTTTTACTGTCCATTATAACCGTAGTTACTAACATTATGGTACAGCCAACATTTGAATGTATCTCATTTAAATACTTTCATTATCGTCCCTTCGTGTGGCGCGTTCGTTTCAACATCTTATTTTTCGACACAGTTTGAAGATAAAGTCACTGTCATTTCTGGTGACTGGATATTAGTGGCGTGAGTTTTGTAGACTGATTTTCTCACACTTAGTACCTATAATTGTTAATCTTTAAGTATATTTTGTGATGTGCATAGTAGGTATGTTACAAATATAGTCAATTTACTGTTATATCAACTTGTGTAAATCCAAGTGTGAGTCAGTCTGTAGTTTTTATCTGTTGATCATACACATGCTTGTAAACTAACTAGTAATATAATAAGCAAGTGCTCAAACTGCTTACAAAAACATGAACTCACAAAAACGCCGTTAAATTAATAACATAAACATTGAAACATCTCCAGTACCGCGTCGCTGTAGGCTGCAGGTGCCTTGTGTGCGCGAACCGACCTTTTGTGACTGTCTTGTGTTTACAACTTTACACTGCCTAATTACACTAACTGCGGTTAATTAATAGGTAGGGACTGGTTGCTACTCCAGCAGGCTTCTTATGGCAATCACTGTGGGCCATTTTCGCCTATGATCTAGGAGGTGATGCTAGAGAGGTCTCTACCTCATAAGTCAGGTATGAATTTATATAAACTGTTCTTTTTGTACTTCAAGTGCGTGTCACAACACAGAACTATGAGACACTTGACGCGTCGAGCTCACACCGACTCCACCCCACGTCTCACGTCCTGAAGCGACATGCACCGTACAGGCGGCGCGCGCGTCACCTCATATTAACAACACGTACGAATATTCTCAGTATCTAATTATTATTTCATAATAATGTAGGTAACGGTTGAGAAACTAAACTAAAACATTCACACATACCATTTATATGACTTATACAATTTAAATTGATTACATGAAGAGTTCAATAATACTAAAAATTTATAAAAACGGCATTATAACTTAAAATGTTTACACATCTTAAGTACAGTTAAAACTAAAATAAAAACAGTGAAAATGTCAATGAATACCTCTTCATCGATGTCGTATCTTAGCCCTTGCATTAACGACTAAACCCACTCCTACCAACTTTACGAACGGATTGCCTTCCTCAGCGAACTGGTGGATATACTTGGAGCCGCGTTCGGTGGCTCTCAAATCTGTATTGAATTTTAAAGACAGTTCTAGAGAGTATTTCTTTTAAACTTGATCCATAGTTCCAAATGTTTAAAAACCTGTAATTATTGTAGAGCATGCGTGTCATTTGGGACGAAAGGCAATATCGAACAACGACTTTGAAATGTTAACTGATATGTAAGTAGGTATTTGTACGTAGCAAGCAAGTGTAGAGCGTAGGGGCGTTCTACGCTCACATGCCCATTATAGAGATTACTTCTGAGAACATCTACCGCTGCAGCAGCTCGTACTACGGCGCATATATGATACCAATTTATTATACAATTGATAAACATATAGCAAGTTACTTATTGGTACATTTTTCATCGAAATAAGGCTTGTTATCAGTTGGCCCCAATACACCAGCTACTCGGTGAATCTGACCCAGCTAGTGTGCGGGCACCGTCGTGTCATGTCGTGGTGTCAAGGAGTCAAGGCGACTTGCAGTTATCCTGTCCCACAGCTGAGTGGCGGCGGCTCCACAACACGTGTGTGAACTTGGGCCTCCAACTACCGATCGATGCCAAATAAATGTGGGCCGAATGTTGGCGTCCAATCTGGGCCAAACGTTGGCTGCGACGTCACCCCGGGGGAGGTGCGCCGCCGGCCAGGGGCGGGTGGGGGACGTACGCAATTAACCACGGCCGGTCGTCGACCCCGCAGTACTCGCCCGCCCCGTGCGTACCGATACAGATGCGTGTTATTGTTGACAGATCGATGCGTGACGTCACACACAACCTCCATTCATGAACACTTCGCTAATACGAGGAGCGTCGATTGTTAACCATCTAACAAACGGACTCACCGTCAGATTGAGTATTCGGTGCGGTACTGGTCTCCTTGACTGCCTTTACAGCTTTTCCATCACCCCCACATGTGTACACCTTTCTAAATGTACCCACTTCAACTAAGGCTAATGTACATTATGCTTCTCTATCATGGATCACTTTTACCCATTTAGCTAATTTTCGAACAACGAAGTTTACTTAGGAGTAATATTAAACTCTATTTCCAAGTAAAGCTGCTATTAATAAGTAGTTTAGATAGGCAGGAATGCGTCCAGCGACCGCACTACAATATAAGTAAACGCTTGACCGTCCCAGCTCGTGTGCCGTAATCGGGTGTGATATAAGGTGGTGAGTCGGAAAATTGCCTCTCAGCAACCCTCTGTGGCGCGGCGGCACTCGCGGCGCGAAATCTAAACTCATTTGAGACGCCTCGAGTGTCGGCCTAAACGAAATAAGTGAGGTGCAGGCAACAGGCTGGCACAGTGCGCCGAGCGAGTGGCCACTGGCCACCTTGCGCTAGCGGCCCAAGACTGTCTGTTGTATGCACCGCGGATAAGTGTTGAGAGTTCAGCATAACACTCAGTTAGTCAGTAAGCAGTGATGATATAATGACAGAATGGTAATCATTCTGTTTAGACAAAATGATTTCATTATAGAATTGAATGACAATTTTATTCTCGCTTCTCGCGTTCACCTATTTAATATAACCATGGTTAATGTTGATAATTGAATGGCTACTGTGACAATCGTTTCATTAAATACTTAAATAGCGTACCCCTGAAAGAAATGAATGGGTTTATCAAGGACATGCACACATCAGTAATTCTCCTTAGTAATTCATAATTGTACAAAACAGTTGTGCGAACTGGTAGCACCTCAGAATCTTGCATGAAGTGCAAATTATATGTTGACATCGGTTCTGTGAGGTGGGTTGTCCATAGTGGCTCTGAATCTAAGCTCTAGATGGAGCCTATTGCCATCTACTGAGTTCAAACCCCGATGACATTCTACTACAGATTTTTTTTTATATACCACTTAGGTGGCAGACAAGCACACGGCTGGGAAGTGGTGACCGTGGCCTATAGCCGTGCAACACCACGAGCGTCACACTCGCGCTGCCGACCCTGAAGAAACCTCCTAATGCCCCTTTTGAAGTACCCCATATTGTAGGCACATGGGAAGACCGCAGCATGGAGTTCATTCCACAACTTGAGTGTGCGTGGGATGAAGTTTCTTTCATACCGCACAGTGCGTACCGTCTCAGGTTGCAATGTGTGGGGATGAACTCCCTGCCTACGGGATGCCTGCGTATCTTAATACCGAAAAAAAGGCTCTCTACTCGACCCTGAAGTCGAACCTAGAGACTTACAATCGAACGTAAACAACATTTAGTATCTAATGGTATATCTCTTGGGACGACTGCATTACGTGAAGAGAGCTTTCTCCAACAAATAAAACGATTGCAAATTAGGTTTCGAATCGCGTGTCACGCGCCGCGATGTGGATATTATGCACAATTACGTTTATTTGGAATTATTTATTGTATTAAAGACATCAAACACGTCGTTTATAGCCAAGAAGTAAGAACGCAGAATAGTAATTAGAGGCGGTAGGTGTTGAAGCCCACTCACGCGCACCCAGTACCTAATAAATGCACTCGGCTTGGCACACACGGCAAACAGTGAAACTCCTTACTAGAATAGGTTTAGCTATCTCTATAACCCTAGAGAGTTAGGCAGAGGTTAATTAACACCCACATTTCCCCAATAATTGTATTCGGTCCCACGTAATAGGGGGTGAGCCTATTGCCGTATTCCGGGCACTATTGTTGACTCGAGCCATGCATCTGTGGCTGAGTCTAGGCTGTATATATCTGTCTGATCCCTTTAGTCGCTTTGTACGATAGCGCCTGGGAAGAGATGGGGTGGTCCTAATTCTACTCTGCCGGAAACTAGGCGGCATTCTCTAAATTCTCTATAACTTCATAAAATAAAATAAAAAGTGACTCAACAATCCCAATGTATACCAATAGACCGCAATTTCGAGTGTGACATGTTGTCCTGTTCAGTTCTATGGTAGGACTACGCCGTTCTTGATCACATCGCATCCATTACACTGATTAAGATGTTGCCCAGCGTTTAATAGAGGAGGACGACGCTTTAACTTATTTCTTTGTTTAACCCGACCATCGATTGTCGATGTGACGACGAATCCCGTATTTGTCTTTAATTTAAATGTAAAAGTCACTCTCTAATAAATCGTCAGGATTTCTACTAAAACATGTGCACATATATGCTTTTTTAGCTGTCGTGTTCGTTGACAGTAAACATGAGACTTCACAGTACTACCCGTGTGCAGTGAGAAACATGCGCCTGCGCGGCCGCGACGCCGATGACAGTCGATCACACACAAGGGAGACTCAATCAATACGGCTGTTAAATGTGTGTTAGATGTGGATCACGCGCGCGCACACCCGCGCATGCGCAGGTGAGTGTCGCAGTCGCCGCCTCTCATTAGCAACTTTGCGTTGTAATGGCGCGCGTCATCCTGGGAACACATTTTTGACGGTGACAATTACATATTTATTGCGTTCGTGTACTATTTTCGTAATGTTATTGCCTATTGTCTGCGCCCGCAGTGTCCACTCAACGTTCCTGTGCCATCTGTACATTCACCTAAATATATATTATGTAGTAGTAGACAACATAACAATAATGTTAGAAAAAAACTGTAATAGGATAGTGATTTCCACGTACAGCTAGATCGAATGTCAACCATACGCGCCATCTACGAAGTTGCGCACACTAAATAAATAATCTTACATTAAAATAGTCGTACTGAAAGATATTAATATGAACAGCACACCGCGCGCGCTTACTTTGTGAAACATTACCACCTTCAAAAAGCGAGCTGACGCCAGGAGAGCCCGACACTAAATTGTTTTTTAACGATATCGTAACCGGAGCCTTCAGACTTCCCCCAACACTTGAACCGAGTTATTTCTTTGAATATCTCGCTTGTGGTATATTAACAGACCGTTAGATTACAATAATATTGAAAGGCTGGGGTGTGGAGTTCGAGGCCGCCCTCGCTCCTTTCAAATTGGATTTAAACATTGTGAATTACCTTTCTTTGATTCGCGGGTTAGCCAAATGGGGACGATTTATGGAGTAGCGGGGTCGGGTCCCGGGGGAGGCTCGACGACGGCGCGGCGCGGTAATTCACGCGCGCGATTTACTGCGCGTCCCGTGAGCGATGCCGACCCCGCTTTAAATAGAAGCCCGTGTCGTTTAGTCCGCGCGTCCGGCTCTGCCCGCCGTGGGCCTCGGCGTAGCGCGTTAATGCGATCCTATCTTTTAAATCTCTCGGAGAAATGAACGGCAAGTTTGTCGGCGAATAAAACCCACGAATTTGCGCGGACCGTGGGCGATATCGATCGTACGTAATGTGATGGAGCCGCTCGCCACTTTCGAAACAATTTGAGGTTGCAGTAGTTTAGAGCAACGGTTCATTTGATTAACTTTACAGTTAGTGTTCAGCGCGCGCCGCGTCCTTCGCACGGCTGCGCCCCCTCGGGCCCGCGCTCGTACCAAACATTTGCTCTACTAATATTTTGTACAAGTAACATCCGTGGGGGTGTTAGTATGGCGTCCACGTACGTCTTCGACTCGATGCACTTCAATTTACTCGTTATATTCTGAATATCATAAGCAACATGCCAGATCTAAACGGAAGTACCTACTTGGCGATGTAACTATCACTTCGCTAGGGCCTAACCGAAACGGCTGGCATATGAGACTAAACATAACTGAGATATATTTATAAAGTATAACCTGAGTTAACTTCCACTCGAGACAGTATTTACAGTTTGTCGCGCGTATCATTGCCGATGCGCCCGCGCACCGATCGCTATCGCCGCCCCCTCCCCCCTCCCGCCCCGCCGGGGCCGGTGGCGCACACGCAACGCAATTACCACGTAATTATGTCTCGAAGATGAGCCCGCTAGCGCACTGTGTACACACTGGCCACTTTATTTATTATCTCACATGCGCGATGTTTAATGGCAACTTGCTTTAGGTACATTTATTAATTCTACCGCAGCCTATTTGAGTGTATGCTAATAAATTATGACGTGATGCTCTCCAGCAGGGCAGTATTGCAAATATTGGTCAAATCTTGTTTCAAACACCATGAAGCACCGTTGATATTGCGAGTCATTGTCACCACAGCGTAGTTATCCCCATTGTATTCAAAGCTTGTACTTTGTTGCCCTAGGACCTACTCTTTCTTGTGGTTTGGTTTATGCGGGTAGGTGCGACGGCAGTCCCTAACCTCCACGAGGCAAGCCTGCATCAGCCTCGTCCGTCAATCGACAGTTCAGAAATTGCGAGTATCTGTTTTAATACTTCGAGTGCTCAATAGTTGTATATTAACGTTCTTATGAATGATTTTCCTTAACCATATTATGTAAAATGTCAGGAGTACTCGAAACCGGTGAGCATTGGATGAAAACAATTATGAAAGGAGTAGAAGCGAAAATGTATGCCAGGATCGTGGCAAGTGGAAATCTGTAGTCTCTGCCTACCCCACTGGGAAAAAGGCGTACCCGACGGCGAGCGAATACTATCGTCCGCGGTCGGGTCCTAGTGTGAACAAATTCACCTAATAGTAATTTGCAACTGGTTTGCTTCAAATATGGCGGGCACAATTATGTAGGTGTTAATTGGCTGGTTTCTTGTATTTAATCGTTAGGCTGTGGCGTAATTATGATACGAATAAATTAATGCAACTTAACGAATGTTAAGTTTTTCAAAGTAACAGTGCACCAGTTGTTCGTTAGTCTGTGCACACTAGAGGAGCTTTTCATACAAGTTGCTCACCGGCGGCACTCAGGTCCTCGCATCTCTTTAAGACGTCCTCGGTATAGTTAGCATACCTACATATACATCGACCGGGTTGCACATCCAACCTCACCTAAAAATCAGCTTCGTTCATTCTTTCTCCGTGCCTGAAACAAGTGCTCAAGATAGAGATCTTCTGCCACAACGTTCCCTTATCACGCTGAGAGCGTAAACCCAAATTAAAAAATAATAAAGTGCCTGTGACAAGAGCAGTGACATAAACAGAGCTGGTCGGCTCATAGATCAGCTGTCGCTGGAGGTCCCGCGGGGCTCGTAACTCCGGCCAAGGACGACCCGCCAGGGCACGCCGCGCGCCCTCCTCCGCACGCCACCAGCCAGCTGCACGTGACCAGATTAAGACTTTACCACTCGCTAAATACCACACAGTTTACAAATAAAGCTAAGCTAGTAAAGTTATTACGTCAGTAATATTTAATAACTTGTCACCTAGGCATGTTCGTATGTGCAAAAGATACGGGCCGTAAGATGGTCACCTAATCGAAACACTAGCAAAACAAAAGCTGCCGCGTATGGTTAGGTTATCAATCATGCAGTCATGAGGCTATCAGCTCGAGGAGTACCTACAGCTCACTGCTGTCTAAGTAAGTTTGTAAGTGTGATTCGCAATTTGTGCAAAGCGTTATTAGCTGTTTTGGTTAGCTGAAAAAGTTGTATCTACCTATGAACCCAGCCAAGACCGTTGGAGCCCAACACTGCCGCATCTGTTAGCCTGTACACCTGCTGATTAAGGGATGAGGTTACGATGACAGTGGTATCTCAGGGTTCTGGGTTCAGACGGCAGTTGCTTCTGTAAAACACAAAATACAGCAAATATGGCAATGAGGATTGCGAAAGAGGACATCGGCGTCCAACGTGTAAGAATGAAATTATTCTAAATTCAACTATGTACACTTTGAACGCCGTAGCTACCGTGTCACGAGCCCCTAGTGACAGACTCCGCAGTTTATCTTTCAAGTAAGTTGTACTTCACGAGCGCTCCTACGCTACGCGAGGGTGGGATGAGGATCGTTTTTCAAATAAACACAGAGCCTCTGGACCGTCTATTAATCCCGAGCTATATCTGTTGTACGTAATTGTGGAGCTTTTAAGAAAGTCCCGTCGCGCGGGGCGACGTCCTCGGACTCCCTCGGCCGCGCCGCCGCGCCGTGCTGGGGCAAATCGATGAGTGTACAGACTGTCTAGATGTTGCATACTATGTTGTGCATGTACGTACGTATGTATGTATGTGGCTTGCTTATTGAAGTAATCGTGACACTTATCATAGCGGGTGGCGGCTCGCGTCCACTGCGGCCCGTTTGTTCTTGAATGTAATTATTACAAATTATTGCTTTATTATTAATTGCAGCACGTCGGTTGCTTGCAAACCTCCTGGGATTTAATAATAATCTCGGTCGAAAAGAAATTAATGACAGGATGCAATACAGTAATTAAAAAAATGGCGAACAATATTATACAGGATATGTCCATGAGTCACATAGGTCTTATTTAGACGCGAATGGTTGTCCCTTCCAGCCGTAACCTAACCACCTAATAGAGTATTGGAATAAAACCAGAGGGTAAACAAAATGTATTGGACCTTACTAATAAAAGGTGTCCCCGCAACTAAACCCCGATTTATAAGTAATATACATATAAACAAACATACATATAATCACGTCTTTATCCCTGGAGGGTTAGGCAGAGGTAAATTAACACCTAAATTTCACCAATAATTGTATTCGGTCCCACGTAATAGGATAAGTAATATGTCTAGTTCAATATTATTTTATGAGTCAGTGTGAAGTACTACACTACGCATGCAAGCAAAAACCGCGGTCCGAGGTCAGCAGTTGATTATTTCGGTAATAGGCGGCCGGTGGTCACCGCGTTGACCCCACAATTTCGGATTCATATTAGAAGAATAATTTGGTGGTCGATCGGAGTCTATTATCTATGGGTATTAGGCACGTGTACCTGAGCCCGCTACCGCGGGTCCGCCCACGCGCTGCCCGTAATCATTGTAATCGTTAGGATTTCGCAACGGTCAGCGCACAATAGGGCAGCTGCACTCCGTGCGCTTTGTCACTCCGCAGGACAAGGGACACGGGACACGGCGACCGTTGGCGTGGGTGGCTGTGCCCCGACACGCGTGTGTCGGCGTGAGGCAAGCCGATCCGAGAGGGACGAGTGACGGACGTACGCCGCGTATGCCTCTCGCGCCACCTCTCTGCCACCGACGGCTCTTGTTCTTCTTTTTCCATCCCTATAACCTTGTTTTGTTGACGCCGTTATGGCGTAGCGTACAGCGTTTGATTCCTGCTCAGTGCAAATATTTGTATGCAAGAAAAAGTCTATTTGTATTGCATATTTACAAAAGAAAAATGTATATCAGTATGAATATCTGGATTCTAGAGTCCCTTACACAAGCTGGTTAAACTACGCTTACTTTAGGGTAGATATAGCGTTGTAAGCGTTGTAGCGCAATGTCCTAAAATATTGATTAGTTTACTGTAGTAAGCATCAATGAATAATTGCATATGAATAATTATTCTCATTATCTTTATACGGCTCACAGATAAGTTAATTCGGTACTTCTTGAAAGTGTTTAAGAGCATTGCATGCGTGGCTCCACACACAACGCGTTATATGCCCTCGACAGATTGCAGCGCTGTGCAGTCCGTATCATTGGAAGTACTGAGGTCACGTGCATCGTACAACCTCTGCAGTTGCGTAGAACTTTTCCTAACTTACTGTAGTTTACCGCCTCTGCCACGACGTGGTTTCAACTAACCCCACCGACTCACTTTCCCTTAAAGAACCTGGGACTGTAAGAAGAGGGAAACACGTGTTTGGGCAGAGCCTCTTTATCTTGCAGCAGAGGAAGGTTACCTCAAACCGTTTGGTGCGAGACGTTATGTATTACACCGTGTATGGATGGCACCGCAGGCCAGCACGAGATGTTCTGGACAGAAAGGGAGAGGGTAGGATCAGTTGAAATAGCTTCTCAGAACACTCGCCGTGGTAGAGGTGATAGAATACGGTTAGAGAGGTAAAGTCTCTACGTAACTGCCAAGGTTCCAAGGTGTTGTTAGTTCACCAATGATACAAACTGCACGTCGCTTTAATCTGTCGAGAACGTCTAACAGGGATTATGCGGAGCCATTCCAGTGATATGTGCAGTATTCCACGTAGGAGCGAATTTCTCCTATGTGTAGTATCTTCCAGACTTCGCCCCATCATCTTTCCATGCGACGGGGTGCAGTCAATTAACAGACTAAATGTAAAAAAACCTAGCTATCTAATCGAAGCGAATCTAATCTAATGTACTTACACGCTCAAAGTAGAAAGTCCTCAAAGCTGATAGATATTGCAACTAAGTCTATATATTGAAAGCAAAATAATGCAAAGCTTTGATTGACTCTAATGCTGGCGGGTGGTTGTACCAGTGTGGAGCATCACTCCGCTCGTAGTCCCTCGTCTGAACTCATGACTAATGGTGCCGTATTGTTACAGTGTCGGGGCGCGGTGACGTCAGCAGCTACTTCAACACACAGATGGTGCTCGACCTGAATGGTAAGTACCTGCCCACCTTTTCTAAGCTTACTGCCGGCCGGGATCGAACCCGTGCTTCATTACAATATTATGTCAGGGCTGGGATACCTACACTAACTATACAATTACGTTGTTGTATCGGCAACTCTGAACGAAGTGCGTGATTTACGGCTTTCTACTCCGGCCTCCGGCCACCGGCCTCCGCGCTCGCTGCAGGCGGCGGAGGCGCGGGCGCAGGCCAGCGCGTCACGGTGCGAGACAAAAGGAGGACATAATTAAATTATTTTAGATTCACAGCCGAGAAGGTTTTTGTGCGGCGCGCTGCTACCGCGCGGTGACACCGGAACATTTCTAATTTTCAAGTGGAATCGTTTTTTATTCGCGTTAATTACGAGATGAATGGTCGTCGGCGCGGCGCGGGGCGTGCTTCACGGCACTCAGCGCGGTATTGTCGCCCGCGCCCGCGCCCCGCCCGCCTGCCCCCGCACCCCGCGCTATTATTCAAATCGGGCACGATAAAAAAACCGATAACATCGAGATTTTCCATCTGTCACACTCCGTGCTTGTAACGTTCGGTTTTTGTGAGTCGCCCGCGCAGCCTGCCAAACACCGCCTAGCAGCAGTCGCGTGGCGAGGATGCTCCTGCATCTCTCGCTCCGGTGTTCTGGCCAACAGGCTGCTACCGCAGAAGGAAAGGTTTCCTGCATTTCATGTTATAAAGGGCACTAGTCAAAATAAAGAACACTGGCAATTCCTCTATTTAAATAGCTTCATATGATACATGGTTATTGAAATTGTACAATTCATATTATACAAGTTAATTAGACGAGCGATATTGGTACTGCTCCCATTTGATGACCCGTACCCTTAAAATGTTTTACTTCATTCATCGTTGAAAAAACGAGGCCTGGCACTCCGGCAGACGCGTGAGTCAGCAGCTTCCACGCCACCGCCGCCCGCCTGCTCGCGAGCGTCCCACTGATAGATGTTACCGAATTATTTTCAAATTACATCGAGTTTGTGCCTCGAAATTAGCCGCCGCTAGCCGCTACCGAATTACGTGCGCTCATCGCGCGTGTGTGCGTGCGCGTGTGACATGCGCACCTCCACACACACACGCTCACTCACGCGTCCACGCTAGCTAACACCAGCGAAGAATTTCAGTCCACTACGCTATTCATGCAATATAAACAAACGATTAAGTACTATTTATTCAACATTGTCCTATTAGCGTTGTAGCGTTGGCTTAATGCTTTAGATGCGTTGTTTCCTAATGCATTTTCATACGTTAACGTTTCATAAAGTCAAAACTCTTGCTTGCTTGATGGAATGAAAGGTGCACGTGGACCTAACCATTGATTAGGATAGTATTGTTGATGTGAAAATTGAATTCACTTCGGTGATAACATCAAGTAGAGATCAAACTCACCACTTCATGATCAGCTGTGATGATGGTCAGCTGTGTTCGTCTGTGAAAATAACATGACATAAACTCACGCCTATATCCTCGAAGGGATAGGCAGAGGTACTAGCACCCACATTTCGCCAGTTTATGTTAAGGTCCCAATGTAATAGGTGGCGAGCCTATTGCCATTAACCGGGCACTTATAAACCTGCGATAAATACACTCATAACTTCGAAAAGCATCGAAAAGTCATTGGTGTGTGTCATGGTAAACCTGGGATCGAACCCGAGACCTCGTCTCTGCAGTCCATTACCCATACCACTAGGCTACCACCAAATACCAACAGAAGGAAAACAAATGTTGAAGAGTTGTTTAACTGCAATATTTGGGTAGTTGTCCCTCGTAGTCGGGCAGATCGTAATTCGAAAGGAAATGGCGCTGTCTTACCTCCTCCGGAAACGTATCTTGACTTTATGTCAACTTTAAGCATTCAGTCAATAACTAGAAATTAAATTGTTCTGATACTTAAATTTCATGTGGATTGCTCAATATAAATTGAATGCAAAACGAGGTATGCGTAGCGGATGCCCGCGCTCTGAGTGCAGTGCAGGCGCAGGCGCAGCAGAGGCCGACATAGCTCAGTATAATTTCCTATGTAAATGCGATCACTTGAAAGTAGCACCACGTCCACTGCGCGCTCGGTGCGGACGCTGACGGCCCGGGGCCGGCCCGCAGCCACCTTCAACCTGGTGCTACTGTCGAGTTCGGTTAGCATAGTTTGTTTCATGAAATAATTCATGGCATGGTTATTATTCGGTTATGGTTATATAGCGGTAGCCTAGTGGTATGGGTAATGGACTGCTGAGACGAGGTCTCGGGTTCGATCCCAGGTTTACCACGGCACACACCAATTACTGTTCGATCGACTTATGTGTGTATTTATTGCAGGTTTATAAGTGCCCGGTTAGTGGCAATAGGCTCGCCACTTATTACATTGGGACCTAAACATAAACTGGCGAAATGTGGGTGCTACTGTTAGCACCTCTGCCTACCCTTTCGGGGATATAGGCGTGAGTTTATGTTATGTTATGGTTATTATATTGTCATTTGAATATATTTGTCATTTGATTTCATTAATATCCGGGGATAAAGGCGTGATTATATGTATGTATATATGTATGATTTCAATAATATGCCAAGATCGATCTGATGCTGACTGTATCAGACCAGCCCCGCCTGCCACCATTAATATTACGTTTACGATTAATTTTTACTGACCCATAATTTTCTTGAATTTTAAATACCTACCTATAACACTTGTGGCTTCCTAGATTCGTATGTTGTTCGGTTAGAACTTTACAAAACGATAAAAAAACTTACGTTTAGCGTTTGTATGTATGACGCGTGACGCGCAGCGGCCGCGCGGGTGCGGGTACCCGCCGCACGCAGGTACGTACCGGCTCGCACGCACTCTGACGGAGCGCGCTCCGCACTTCCTCCCAAACGTCGTACAGTTACCTTGTAAAGTTACTAAACCTAAACACGAGCCGAATGTAGAATTTTTCAACATAATTTAAATTTGTAATTATTCCAGATAAGTTTAACGTATCATCTACATATCAAAATTAATTACGTTTTGCATATTATACGTACCTATTACTCATAACATCATTATTTTAATTATAAGTATAATGCGAGTACGCGAAGCAATTATATTTTGACACGAGATTACCTACCTACAGTTTATGACGTTTGGCGTATAATTCATTTTAATTAGTTCCCCCTTAATTTAGACATTTAGAAATAATATAAAGAGCTCGTTTGCATACAGCCAGATGCTATCGCGCAGCATCCCGCCTCGCGCCTGCTCCTCCGCGCGAGTGTCGAGCCAGGAGCCAGATACTTGCGGCAGGATCTTGTTTGACAGAACCTGGCGAGCCCTTTCTCTGTCCACTACGTAATTTTTGCTAATGTTTACTGTTCAGTTTGTATCAATTGTAATCATCTTTGCTGGAAGTTCTGAGACTTTTGGTAACTTAGCCGGATATAAAGTAGTGCTGTAACAACGATGAATATATTAGTAATATAATTATGCATACATAAATACATTATGCTAAGCAACTACTTAGCTTAAGATAACATTTATTCACTAATATTTATGTTCTGTGGGCTATTATGATATACTCCTGCGGAGTTAATGGGACCAAACAACAAACATGGCTTGATATGAAACTATTGAGTATCGAAGCAAGGAACCTCCTAATGAAGTTCTTAGGATTTTATTTTCATTTTCATTTGTAATGCTCGAACTATAACGGAACAGCCTTCATGCACTCCGACTGTGCACAACTTAATAATGTATAAATTAATTATGAGTGGCCCACTCAGTCGTGTCTATACTTGGTGATTGTCGCCAGTCCAGAGGAACTGCGCGGCGCGCGGCGGTGTTCGTATGAGTGTGCAATAACACTGCACCGTCGACTGTCTCAAAACGAACGAACTTTTCATTCCTGTGCCTGGTCTAGCCTCTCGTTTCAAAGTCCCCTGGTGTTGCACAGCGCGCGCTGCTCTCCTCATATTTTACAACATTCTTTAATTAAAGAATATTGTAATAGTCTTATCTATTTCTAAGTCTTAATGTCTTATCGCTATATTGTCTAGGGAAACCATATACAAACATTTTGGGTCTAAGTTTCTCTCTCTATGGGGTAGTCGCCATTACATCGCACTCTTTCCTCTGCCACTCCTTTGAAATTATATAATTCTTACTCGGCATTAATATACGCATTGCATTTTACTGGTAAGTGAAGTACCTCATCAATACTCTATAAGTTCTTAGAGAGAACCGGGATGGCACTATCGGTTCGGGTTCCTAACATTATATTCGAACGTGTAGCGTCGGCACAGGCATGGCCAGCACCGTGGACGGCGCGCGGCGCCTGCTTCAATGAATCTGGTTGAAGGCCAGGTTAACGCGCTGCTTAATTACCTCACATTAACATTAGTAATTAGCATATTACGACCATTGCCGCAGTGCCCCGCTGCCGACGCCGACTACGACGCTCTTGCCAGCCTCGCAGCCACGCACCAATCTTGAATGTCGAATGTAACCTTGCAGTGGGTAACAGATATCTTGATGGTCACGAAACTTTGTGAATTTGTCAAAAACATTAACAGGTGACGATCGATCAATGAAATCGTTTCAAGATGAGATATGGCAAGTAAAATAGAAGCCAACTCGTTATCCGTCCAAAAGTCAGCTCTCGTCGGCGACAAGCGCCGAGCGCGAGCGCGCGCTAAATATTCATGTGAAAGCAGTCGGGGATTACTTGTCCCAGATCTAATTCGCAAAATGCTGATGGAAAAGAAATTGTATACTGAATTTTAAATACGAAACACAACACACGAACGTGTACACATTGTAAGTTGTAGTTTTAACATCGTGTTACTTAAACAACTTATCTCGACCGTTAAAAAAAAACGCTTGTACTCATCAACATATTCTATTATTTCTTGGCTCTCATTCAAATCTCCCTAATTATAATTACGCTGTTATGAATTAGCATTGTGTCCGTTACTCATTTAAATTGTTAAAATGTTCTCAGAATACACTTTGTTCATTAACTTCATTATTTGAAGGTTTTCAATAGAAAAAGGCGCACTCGGTGTTGTTGTACAGCGTATGTAGTTACTGATGCTAATGTTTGACCGCAATAATATGCATATCCACATTGTGGCCCGCTAACAGTACACCATGCCAGCGCTGGCGCTGTCCCGCGCCGTTCCCTTGCGAGGGCCGGCCAGCCGTTTGCGGACAGAAGTCCTCGCTCTCCTCAAGAGCGTCTCCTGTCCTCCAATCTTTCACACAAGCTCAAGTTCCGTTTCCAGTTTCGAGCGCTTCTAACGCACCCTTTTTTCTGAAACAATACTAATAATTTGTTCTGTGAACGATTTACGACGCTCAACCCTACGTAACCTGACCTGACCTATATAATAATATATTTTCATTGGATCGGTGCTTATTTGTGCCGCGTACTGCCATCGGCACATATAATACCACGTATATTTGTAATGATGGTCATTTAGATAAATCCATACTAATAATTATAAGTGCAAAAGTAACTATGTCTGTCTGTTTGGCAAAATTGAAAGATACTAGAACTGATAACATCTTTCAGGGAATTTCCTCGCATTGAAATTCAATTAAGTATAAGTACTATTATGGGATATTTGAATGAAGCTTTAAAGCATTTAGTATTATAACTTTTTTTTAGTATTTAAATCAAATCAAATCAAAATAGTTTATTTGCTAGAATATGGTACAAGAGATATTACAAAATTACGTTTCCTCACATTCTGCCACATACGGCGTGCAAATTTTCAGCTTATAATTAATAATACTTATATGCTAAAATTAATTACATTAAAAGATAATTGTTAAATGTTATTGTATCGTCCGCGTGGTTTCCGGCATTGCCGCGTGGTTTCCAGCAGAGCAGAATTAGGGCCACCCCATCTCTTCCCATTCGGTGTCGTACAAGGCGACTAAGGGATGGAGCTGTTTAACATCAGACAGATATATACAGCCCAGACTCAGCCTCAGATGCATGGCTCGAGTCAACAATACGGCAATAGGCTCACCCCCAATTACGTGGGACCAAATACAATTATTGGTGAAATGTGTTAATTCACCTCTGCCTAACCTTCCAGGGATAAAGGCGTGATTATATGTATGTATGTAGTATTATAACTATTCAAACTATTCAAATCGATTGAGATAGAAAAAGATTAATCGGTTCAGGCGGGATTCGCACCCGCGATCTATCCCTTTTTTTTTTTTTTTTTTACGTGCGCAAAATCCCCACGGATACTCTCACTCCCAGGGCCGCCACAAGCTCCCGCCTCGGCGTCTCCCACGCCGGACACTCGGTGAGCGTGTGCGGACCTGAGTCCTCGCTCGCGTCGCAGTGATGGCACTCGGACGTTGGCTCTTTCTCCATCCGACGCAGATACTTGCCGAAGCATCCGTGCTCGGTGATCATCTGCGTCAGACGGTACGAGAGGCTGCCGTGTGGCCTCTCTAGCCACTCCCCCATGATGGGTCTTACCGCCGCTACTACGGCGCGCCCTGCGCCTGGTCGCCCAAGTCGTAGCTCCCATTCCGCCACCATTTCCCTGTGGAGCCGGGATCTCACGGCCCGAATTTCTTCGGGCTCGGGATCGTGACCCCGCTCCCGCGCCGCCTTTCGGAACCGGTATAGCGCCGAAAGGGATCTCGCTTCCAGGATCCATGGTGGCGATCCGGCGAGGAGACTCGCCGCGTTGAAGGATATCGTGCGGTACCCCCTTATGATGCGGCACGCCAACTTCTGCTGCGGACGCTGCAGCAGGGGCATGTGCCGATCATTCAGGGTGTCCGCCCACACGGGACACCCGTACAGGGCCATGGACCGCACGACACCCGCGTAGAGTCTCCTGCAGGAGTCCTCTGGGCCCCTCAGGTTAGGCAGTAGCCGCGCCAGAGCGTTGGCTGTGCCCACCAATTTGGGGCCTAGACTTCGGAAGTGCTTCTCGAAGTCCCACCGGCCGTCGAGCACGAGCCCCAGATATTTCATCTGGGGCTTGATGCCGATGAGAGTGCCTCCCACTGTGAGACTGGAACCAGGTGGTGGCGTGCGCCGAGGTCCATGAAAGAACATGGCCTCGGATTTATGCAGAGCCACCTCAAGGCCCAGCCGCCGGATCCGTTCCACGACTTGAGCAACCGCGGTCGTGGCCCTCAGGGTCGCTTCGCGGTATGTAGCCCCGCTCGCCGTCACTAGCGTGTCGTCCGCATAGCACGTGACGTCGGCACCGTCCGCGAGCTCACCGCGAAGCACCCAGTCGTATCCGATGTTCCACAGGAGCGGCCCAAGAACCGATCCCTGTGGAACACCGCACGACATCTCACGCCGACCGACGCCGGTCGCACTTGGGTAGATGACGGCTCTCTCCGTCAGGTACGCCCCGACTATGCGGCGGAGGTAGAGAGGCACACCGTGGTACACGAGTGCCTCCCTGATGCAACTCCAGGGCAAGGTGTTGAACGCGTTGGAGATGTCCAAGGACACCGCCAACGTCACCTCGCCCCGGGCGACTGCCTCCTCCGCCAAAGTCCTCACGCGCGTGATGGCATCCACGGTGGACCGCCACCGGCGGAAGCCATATTGGGCATCCGCCAGGTCCGGCCCCCTACCAGAGAGGTGCTCGACGAGGCGCTTCGCAATAACTCTTTCAAAGAGCTTGCCCACCTCGTCGAGCAACACAATGGGCCGGTAGCCGGACGGTTCGTCCGCCGGGCGACCCTCCTTTCGGATGAGGACCAGTTTCCCCGTCTTCCACATCTTCGGAAACTGGCCCCGCTCCAAGCATGCGCTGAGGAACCCTCTCAGTCGGGGTTCGAGACCGTCTTCTCCCAGAGCTAGGACCCACGCGCGGCCTGGAATGCCGTCGGGTCCCGGGGCGGTGCTCTTCTTGGCTCTAAGCCTTCGCACCGCCAGCTCCAGTTCTACCCAAGTAACCTCGGGGACTTCGTCGTCAACTACCACACTGGGCGCCATAGGCGACCGAGGTGGCGGAGTCATCTGCGGCGGAACGTGTTCCGCTCGCGCCGGGAACAGGGACTCGACCACTCCACCGAGCAGAGCTGGCTGGAGAACCCGGGTCAACGGCGGGGCCCGGGGGCGCAGCTTTCCTCTTACCATAAGGTAAGGCCGCCCCCATGGGTCCCGCTCCAGCGTCTCCATGAGCTCCTTATAAGCCGCGGCTTTCGCCCGCTTAATCTCCGCTCGGAGGGCATCTCTGGCCTCCCTGTATCCCACATGAAGCTCCGTCACTCGAGGCTCCGTATCTGCGGTTCGGCTACGCCTCCTACGGAGTCTGGTCCACCGGCGGTGCGCGATCACGCAGGCTTGCCGTAGCCTCGCGATCTCCGCAGACCACCAGTAGACCCGACGCCTCGGACTATAGGGTGGAGCCCTAGGCATACCCGCATCGCAGACACGAGTCATGGCCTCCCGGAACCACACCGCCTCATCGTCAATATCGACAGGCCCGTCCGGCGCAATGGCCCAGGCCTGTACGATGGCGGCCTCCAGGAGGACCTCCCGATTCAATCTCCCAAGCACCCAGCGTGGCTCGCGTGGGGCCGGTATGACCGGCGCATCACCCGCGGGAGGGGAGACATCAAACCGAACGTATCGGTGATCCGCCAGTGTCTCCACCCCCACAACAACACGCCAGTCCCGCACCGCGATCTATCCCTTAGAGGGGGAACGCTCTGACCACTAAGTCACCTCGCCTCGCCTGAAGCCATCCAAATTTTCCCATATATATCCGTCTTGCAGCGATGGTGGGAGTATCTACCTATACCTACTCATACAATTATTCTACTGACGTCACTATTTCGAACCCATAGTACAATTTAGATGGTTTCGGGCGAAGGTTCTGTGGCTTAGTGGTCAGAGCGTTCCTCCTGTAAGGGAAAGATCGCGGGTTCGAATCTCGTCTGTACCTATTTAATTTTTTCTGTATCTTAATCGACCCGTAGTACAAGTTAGTAATTACTGGAAAACACTTTGAGTGAGCTTTCACAGTCGTACCAACTGATCCGTGTTTGGTGAGAGGCTGTTGGCAATAGAGTAATAAGCTCTCCCAGTCCCAAAGTGGCAACGCGTCCCGCGTTCCTTGAGCATTTGGTTGTACTGTACAGTGTGTGCCATCGTGAGGCTATCGGGATACAAAGGAGGCTTGTTACTCGTTGATAATACCAAAGCTTTGCATAGTTGAAAGAAGTATCAAAATCTGTTTAGTAGTATTTCAGGCCTTTGTAATATTATCATAGTGTGGATTTAGGTACCTATTTAGATGCGTAATGGAGATTAGAACTTAGAGGCCAAGGTATGTGCGGCATGTCGCGCGTAGTAGCGAATAAGGACATGCAGATATATCTGCGTGCTGGTGAGTGGTGACGACCAGCTGACAGGCGGCGCCGTGCGAACCGATTGTTCCACAGTGTACACTGTTGCAGCGGCGCCGGTACTCTCTCCGCGGCTCTCGGGCTGCACTTACTGGAGGCAGCTTCTGGGGAAAGCCTCGATTGGGATTCTGAATTGAGTAATATTGTTTAAACGAGTTGCTCGTGTACACTGTACGCTGCGTACCGCCTCATTACGCGCGCGCCGTGCATCTCATTAACGGCCGCTGTCACCTGTCGAACTAAAAAAGTTCAGCGCGTCTCTAGTTATGGGCGCGCCGTGTATTTGCTCGCAGTGACATGGGCTCGTCTTGCATTATTTGCATGTACTTTTGGGGCAATAACTGTCCGTACCTTACGGAGCAGCACCCACATCTCTCCGTGTGTGTATTTGCATGCGTTCGTCTACCTGCGCATGCGCATCTGCCTGCATTTTTTCCGTCGGGCGCGCTAACAACGGCTCTCGCATATTTCTTTCTATTTCCATTAGTTTTTGTCCCCGGTGAGACGTGAATAACATTTTTTTCTGTGAGATTTATTGCAAAACGTGCATCAGTCTCTCGTGGAGATTACAATAGCGCCATGCTAATGGTGCGGGGCGACGTGCCGTGTCGTGGCGCGTCGGGCTGTGTGGAGCAACGTTGTCCACGTCGGGCACGCGACAAGAACTTGAAACTAAAAATCGGTTCGTTATAGAGCATAACCTTAACTGCGTTTTCTTATAAATATTATACTACTTTTAGACATATCTTTATTCTTTTTATAAAGTATACATAGACACAGACGATTGTAAATGGATGTATTCTTTCATGCAGACAAATATTTGTGCTGCGCGAATCGAGCCCCTCTAACGTAGCAGTCACTCAACCACATCATTCAAACCAGAGTGCCTAGTGCGAGTTCTTTGGTCCCTTTCAGTTCCGTCTTAATGAGAAAGTAAAAATTACGTGACCGAATTAAAAAATAACAAAGATCATATCGGGCCGCTCGGCGTTCTTTCGACACTTGTACAAAGGAACATTGTGACATTCGCGAAGCAAGCAGCCTTTGTTTTCCTTTTGTTCTCAATTTGTTGATTCTACATTTCTAATTACACTGCCGATGTTTAGACTCCGATGCTAATCACCTGTCCGAGTGCGACGCTCTGGGCGCCCTTTGCCCTTGCCCTCTTAGTAACTCTGTGTATCATCTGCAAGTGGAAAGACGTGACGAATTAAGGCGCTCTCATAATTTCATTATCAGGTCGAAACCACGCGCGCTGAGTTCAGCATGGAACAAGAGTTCTGCTACACTGTATATATATATATATATATAAATATATATATATAATTGTATAATGAGATAAAAATATTAGCAGATGTTATAAAAAGAGTAATTGTCAGATAATGTGCATTGCGCATTTAATTCTTCGATTTAAATATTTATTTATTTTCAGTTGTCACATGGTCCTTAGTGCCGATTACCTCTGGTTAGGCCGTCTCTAACTCACTTGTCGCCGTGCCCCGTTCGACCTCACTCGCGTTATAGTTAACAGTTTAATAGCAATAACGAATCTCAACTAGCACTTACTTTTTGTGCTTCTTTATTGAATTTGTAATGTTACGTCTCTACTGCGGAATTAAATGTCAAGCAACGTTTTATTTCGTAAGATGCGTGTGACGAGGGCCGCCACCTACAAAAAATAGAGCAATTCCTTTACTTATCGGCAGAACTTTACTTCTGACTTAATGGCAACTACGATGTACACTGTAAATACGCTTTTTTATATTACTGCGGTGGTAAACTAGTACACGGTTCGCACAGTGCTAGGCAGTCGTCGGAGCTCATACCAAATTCACTTAAACTTGCTCAGTGAAGACGACAAGATGTCGAGAGCGCCGGCCCCCGCAGATATGATCGCCATAAATGCATTATCATCGACTCGGCGCTCGCATCATTGCCTATTGCCGACAGGTAGTCGTGAACGCTCCATTGTGCGAGTGCCCCTGCGCAGTGATTGATACTACGTATTCAGGCGCGGGACAAAAAGCTTCCTGGCAAAAAAATACATGCGTGCTGTTCGAACGTATGCAAATCTTTTGTTAGACAGGCACTGGACTCTCGACTTTATGTTGACGATTGTAAAGTTTTGTTTCGATATTGAACATTTGGAACATCCCACGTGCGGTCCGCACCGAGAGCCGCGGCACCTACATTCTAGAAGCGCTCGTAAATTTAAAGAGCGCGATATTCAGTGCTCGCTCCCGCAGCCCCGTTGCCAGTGTTGTCAGTTCCCGGAACTCGAAACTTCATCACGTGATCGATGAACAATCAAAAAAGTGTTGCCGGAACGGTACGCTCGGAGAATGCCTCGCGTCGTATATTTGCATGAGGCTCGTTAATATGTGACGTAATTACCATCAGGGAGCCATTAAAGCATGCTCGTTAGTTTCGTAATAAATTCAATTTGAAATATATAGCCTGTTTTTGTGGAGATTTGAACACTAACGTATGCACGCAACCCAACTTAACTATCGAGGTGGTGCTCGCGACGAGTTGAATAATCGTGGGTGCTGCACTGGGCCGCCGCCTTGACGACCAGATCGCAAGGACCGAGGCACGTGGCACTCCGCAGTCTGAGGACCTGGGGCACCTGGGGCACCTGGGGCGAGTGGAGAGCGCCGTGACATCGGCTTTGACGTTGTAGGAGCAGAATCCGCCGAACTTGTGCCGTCAGATAATGGCTTCCACCGACTAATTACACAATTTCTATATTGTGTATTAGCTTTAAATATAATGTAGTGGTCAGGTATACGTGAGCTTCGCGAAGGCACAAGTCCCCCCCCCCCCCCTCCCGTTTTCGGCCTGTAACGCCTGGCTCGTCCTACGCGATTGTCAGGGAACATCATTATTACCGTACAGCGGGCGCTTTTATTACTTAAGCCATTGAGTGTCATGATCGCCATTAAGTGCTTATGACACGAGCGAATCCTATATATGTAGGTAATCGATATTACGGGAACCAGCTCATTCTCTTCGTTTTCATGTTATTGGACAGTAGAAAGCGCCAGCTCGGGCTCGTCCGCTGACATGCGATCACCGTAGTCTTCAACACTTTTGGTACCAAAGATTTGATGCGCTGCCAACGCAATTCGTATCGACAAAAGTACTCCTCAAGTCGAAGGGCAAAATCCGTTATGGTCCGCCTCTCATCAAAATTAATTGAATGAAGTTTTAAACAGTAGTCACTGTTGGTAACAACACGGAAATTATGCTACACTTTATAAGTATGGCCGTCAGATCGATCATCGATTCCAATGTGCCAACCACTCGCAACCATTTCGATCAGCTCATTTCCACGTCGCCGTTCACTGTGAGTGGCTCCGAGTGGTATCACATGAGTACATATGTCGAGCGCCGCCATGAGTACATATGTCGAGCGCCGCTGCGCGCGCGCACGCGGACCGCAATGCGCGCTAAAGGTCGCGCCACCCTCGCGCATGCGCGCCGCAGCACCGTTACCCGCTGACCTTCTCACCGCCATCTAGCCACACGGGAGGGGGCAAATCAGCTGACATTTGAGTTTTTGCGCTCATTGTAGGGTGAATAATATATTCCAGCTAGACTGGTCTAGCTCTGGGCCTGGGTGGGCTGCGCACCATTCATCACGCTGCCATCGCTCGGCCATGCAGTCCGGTGAGTCCCATTCTCTATTTTATATTGTGCAAACTGATAGATCGAGGTTCCGTTAGCCTTCCAGTGTCCAGCTTCCATCAATTGTACTGGTGATTGGACACTGTGTGCTTTATGGATCACTGAGCAAGCCGTCACCACTGAGCACGCGCACACACACTGATACACGGCACTCACCCCTAATTCCATAACTGTAAATTTTGAACATTTTGCTGCGCCCTCGGGCGGGGACGGAAACGACCACAACCGAAATTCCACGAATCGTACATTTTTTTAATTTTTTCTTTGTATAGACGTTTATTTATAATAATTAGGGAAATTTAAAGCAATTATATAGATGGCTTTGTGTTGGAGAAAGTGACCGTAGTAAAAATCATTCTGTTTGTGCTAAAAAAATGGTCTCTACTTTCTAATTTATTGGTTGAATGAAGGAAGCGTTAAAAAACAGAAAAACAATCGAAAAGTAAAAATCGCAGAGACGTCTGTGTGCGCGGGCCGTTGTCCGAGAGGCGCGCGGCACAGTCCCGCCGGTCACTTCTAATAATCCCTCATTATGCAATCTGCGACAAAAACGAGGGACGCGGACGGTCCGAGCGCATCAAAACCGACAGATTTCACGCGCATCTTTTAAAGTAGCCAGAGGCTCTCGGCGCCCAAGTACGGCGACAGGTCGTGGTGTGAGTCCGAACCGGCCGTGTGGGCCTGCTAGTTAACTGTGGGGTGTGGGGCAGGGGGCGCGTGACCTTTGCGAGGTCCCGTTACAGGCACCTGCAGGACGTTAGGTTCCCGCTACTCCCACGGCCTGCTCCCGTCGCGCGCCTAACGGACACTGCGAACTAGGACAGGCCGAACACTGAGTGTACATTCTAGTGGCAGCTTCGTGTCCACTCAATTATTATGCCATTTATTTTGCATTTAACATAATAAAAAGTTTAACTAAGTGCGGACTACAATTTCTTATCTGACCTTAAGTTTGCGTTTCCTCTCAATTATTGGTCACGTAACGAACTATATAATATCTAGATAGAAGCGCGCGAGAGTTCGCCTCATATCAGTCGCCAGAATATATCGACCGTTACACGTGGACTCGCTGATAAATGGACCATTTCGGTACCACAAAAGTCATAATGGGCGCCTGTGCGCAGGCGCAGGGCTCGCGGCAACGCAACGCAACGCAACGGTATCACCATGTGATTATGAGCGAGATAGTCGGTAAGTGTCGGTTGCGAACCAATCAGTTTCGTGCGGGAATCAATCGCGCGGTAATGTGATCCCATCAGAATAACTTCTTACATTCAAATGACGCCGACACCCGCCCGAGCCCGCTCGTGTCATTCTAGTGCCATTAAATTGTAACAGGAGCGAATAGCTTAACAGCTACGTTCCTACTTGTTATTTATGATTTTTAGTACCTTCTTTTTTTTTGGAGACTAATAACATTTTTTTTAGTTTGATCGTATTTGTAAAAAATATATTTAGGTACGAGTACGTCTATTCCTCAAACATCTGTTTCTGATCTGTATATAACTACATAGTACAGTCAGCATCGGATCTATCTTGACGAGCTACTTAAACATTTCATTTTATTGATACATACATACGTAAACTCACGCCTGTTAATCCCCGAAGGTCGTGTTCTTTGGTCCCATGGTGGCCGGGCTTATTGCCATCAAACGGTCATGGGCTATATTATGTCTATACTGTCAGACGGAGAACAGCCCTATCCCTTAGTCGCGTTCTGCGACACCCACAGGAAGAGATGGGGTGGCCCTACTCTACTCCACCGGCCACCAACATGTAAATTTTATCGATAGGTTCACTAAACTGGACCCACTACATAATTACGAGCTTAACACGTGAAAACTTAGGTGACGGGTAGTGTCTGTCCTTCTGGAAGTGAGCACTGCATGCACATCTTAATCCATATAATCCATATAATAAACAGCTTGAGGTACATTTTTTATATAAACAATCGTTGAGCAAAGAGGATTATTAAAGAAGCAGCAGCCATTATACATGTTCATTCAAGTAATGCTTTAGTGAGCATCCACATTTTCTTTATATAGGACAAGCCAAGATCACTGCACCATTTCTGATGGCAAGCTAAAGACAATGTCCCAGGCAAGAGGGTCAACGATATAGACGCATAGCATGTTACAATGGTGGCATTCAGCTTGACGTGCCACAGATGAGCCAAAAATATTAATGATGTTATTCGTCAACATCAGCAGTCATCACAGTATCATACGTTAAAATACATGTGATGATATTGCCTTTTCATAATTGAACCACAGGCGTTATATTAAAAACTAGCTGTTACACGCGGCTCCACCGTCGTGTTGTGTCGGTTTTCGCGACCAAACTTAGACTCTTATGTCTTTTCTCAAGGTCTAATCTACCTCTATACCAAATCATCAAAATCGGTTCAGTGTTTTAGGCGTGAAAGCGATCATACATACCGACAAACAGACAGACGTCGCATTAGTATGGATATCGCAATTCGATCATGTCGATCGTTTTTAAAAGTCAAAGCTAATTGACGTAATTTACGTAATGACAATGATGTAATTAAGCGCGGCACAAGCTGTAGCCCGCAGATCATAGCTGGAGCACGGGAGGCGAGTAACGGGGCTCGACACCGCGAGGGTGAGTGACATGTGTTGGTATTTGAGAGTGCGCGGCGGTGCGCCCACCTGCCGCCTGCGCCTGCGCCCTCGCGGGTCAAGGTCGCGCGGTGCGATCCAGTTTCGTATTATTGCATAGTAGTGAGCGTCCGTGTTTATGTACAGGTGCAAGGTACATACCAGCTCAGCGATACGTCTCTGTCCGTAACAGCCCGCGCACGCGCACGCGCCTGTGCGATGCGCACTGTTCGACGAGAGGCTCGACGTGATCTGATTACGGCTCGCTCTACATACGTACGTACGTCGTATATCCACGCTATTATTATTCACGATTGATAACGAGATCGCTCCCGCTGTGAAATGAGAGAATAAATTGATTTTCGAACCAAGGAGATTCCCGGTAAGGGAGTGCCGCGGTTGAAGTCCCGTCCATTTTACAAGAGTGCCTAGTAGTACACAGATAGTAGACAATGAGTATGCACGTGTGTCCTAGTTGGTATTGACGGACAACAGAAGTGGCATGTGACACAATTACTGAGTCAGTGGGGAGACGAGGGTAAGGTCGGAAAGAGAGCATGGTTTGCGCAGGGCAAAGGTTGAAGAAGAAGCTCGTCGGGGGCGAGACTGAAATTAAAACTAACCGCAAGTCCAGTGCCCTTGCCGCCGGATAGCAGTGTAATTGACAATTTCACTGTTTATGTATCTTCTATGCTTATCTTTCTGTTCAAATGTAGGACGTGCAGTGTTCGACTGCACATCGGGATCATTGCGGTGTCCTCTGCGTTCAGCTGAACACCTTTATTTGCTCTTGCGAACCAAATTAAAAATATTTTTTTTTTTACAATTTTGACATCGTTCTCTACTTTATAGGCAACATGTAAAATTATTACATCTCCGGCTGCTTGTGATTGCTTTTTATGGCTCCGGGCGCCAGCGTAGCGAGACCAACTATATTATTATAGTTCTCAAGTCTAATCACATTAGCCCCCAAAATAAAAAGGGCGCCAAAATTAGTTGGTGTGATGTTTGAACAAACAAGACCCACCGTATCATTTTAATTAGCATTGATTGTTTTACTAGGAATTTTGGATTCTGAGAATGTTTCCACGAGATATAATGCAAAAATTAACAACAGATTCTATTTATTCGTAATGCAAATCGACGTATTTTAGTACCATCGCAGTTGCTGCGCTCACGTGAGCTGTGCGAGAATCGATCCCGCGACCCAGTGCCGGTCCCGCCGGAGCACCCGGCAGTCTCAAACTCGTAAATATCGGCAACGCTTAACGCGCCCCCGGGGAGGAGTGCCCGCTTCGTAGTCACCTCTCACACCTCGGTACAGTACGTTGCGCTCGTCGTGCTTGTGACTCACGACACTCGGCAGACGAGGCGGCACGCTCGCAGGTAGTGCTGTATGAATACATTCTTTACTGGACTCTATACTTTCTTCAGAAATCTCTAATAGCTATGGCTGTAGTGTGGGCTCAGTACCAAAATAAACTAGTGGCGTACAAGTTATTTGCAACTGGTCACGTGGCGCAGAGCCTCGTCAGTGGCGATACGGGTGACGACTGGTACTTAGGGCATTATTCACGATTTTCTAACAATGTTAGGCAACTCAGTTGTTTCCTGCGCCTAATTATTTTAATGAATTAAGAAGGCGTGCAGTCACCGCGCACCACAGACACCGCGCTAGGCAGCTATCTGCAGCAAGTATCACGATAAGGCAGGCTAATTAGAGTGGCTGTCAGTCACAGCTTGGCTCCGCTCCGCTCGTTAATGCCGCAACGTTTACGAGGCTGCACTAATAATATATGCTAATGAACAAGTTACGATGGAGCCAAATGGCAGGTACGGGACGCCATCTATCGACAAGTTTTTATACCAATAATGTAATTCGTTAAAATATTTATGTATGTTCCATCCGAAACCGATCATTCTATCAATAGAAGTACGATTCCAATATAAGAACAGTGATGTTTGTTTTCATGTGCAGTCACTCATAGCACAACATATTGATAACAATTAGTTTACTGACGATTTGTAACGAAACGCTTTCGAATCAAAAAAAGGAGTCATGGCGCTCGACGTGGCGTAACCTCACGCTAAACTGTTCGATAGTGCGATATGCAAATGCATGAGACCGTTCATATGTTATGCTAATTCGCTAAACGCTCGAATCCTTGCTCGTTATGTCGTGCGTGGGTCCGTGACGTCACACCGGACAACCTTCAAACGTGTCCATCTGTATTAGATGTTCGAATAAAAGATGACACTTAGCGTCAATTCGTAGGAAGGCTATTCAGTAATGCCTGTAATACGAAGCGCCAGCGTGTCGTCCGGTCGCCGCAGCATCTCCGCGAGCGCGGCGACGGCGACGGCGGCGGCAATTAGTGCACCCGTAACGTGTACTACACTGGGAATTAATAATAACTACGGATAATTGTCTAAATATTATAATGAGCTCGCCATTTTCAATTATCCGGCGCGCGATAATGAGCTCGCGCGCTGAGCTCCGGTTCCGCTCCGAATGTCACGCCGCCACCGTTCGGGGTGGGCAGGGGCCCAGGGGCAGGGGGGGCGTGGGGGCGCGGGGGCGCTCGACAAACGCTAATCGTATGCTCATTAATATAGGTGTAAATCTGTGGGTCACGCTGCGTGACGTCGCGCCGTGCACATGTCCGCGACTGTACAGCCTGCGCACGCGCAGATCGCTGCGCTCTCGCGCTCGTAGGTATTGTTGTCACAATTAGTTATTTTATTGTTTCGGACATTGAATAAATAAGGAATATAGTTAGAGCATCTCCGCGCGGCAGATTACCATAATCATGAATATTTGAATACACGACCGGTGTATAATTGCAGCAGTTAAGTGTAGCGGCCGCGCTCACACGCTCTAGCGGCACGCTAACGAATTACTTGGAAACATTTTTTTAGGTAGACTCTCGCACCGGAGTGCCATCACCAGCCCTGACTGTCGGGGACTTCGCATGTACGCCGACATGCGTTGCACTTGCACACGTGCAACAGCAACGTGATGCACGAACGAGTGCAGGCGGCCCGCGTCCACTCCATCGCGCGGCCGCGGGTCGCGGGCAATCGCCATCAATTGCTCCTTCAGACAGCCTGTTTGTGCGCAAGTGCAGGCAATCATTTACGTTTCCAAAGTACACATGACTTGACGTAAATCATACCGGAAGAACTATTCTGCTCGATAGTACCTGTGTTGTTTATGTTGCTCGCTGGCGTTAATTAATAACTTTCTTTTGCCTGTGGTTTCGCCCACTTTTTACTTTAGCACTTTATTCTGTTTAAAAACGGCACCTAATAACAAAATGTCAATTAAAACAATACAGCAGGTGCCACATGTTACCTAAACTAAAAAGGCAATCAACCTTCCGCTATCCAGTTGCGCAAATTCCACTTCTTCTTCATCTTAGCGTTAATCCCAGTCACGTCCGAAGCCTTCACCTTGAAGTCTGGGGTCCGCTAAACGAGTCTAAATGTGGAGTTGGCTGAACATCAATATTTTGCGTGAAGCGAATCTGACGTCCACAACCCAAAAACGATATCGAAGCATTGCAGTTAGACCAACTATTGAACTTTTTAGGGCTCCAATTGCCCGTAATGACTGCCATTGATGCTGGTATGGCAACAGGGACCGCCTACCTGACGTGCTCTCCAAATATTTACACTGAGCAGCCCCCGCGTTCACTACCGCTACGCCACACAGGTTAGCAACTGTCTGTTCCGACTTATTTACCCCAAATTAGGTTAAAAACCAACTGTGGCATTTGTTCAAGGGTAATAATGTCATCTTTTCTTGTTTAACTTTCATTTTCGTTAATTTTATTCACCTATCCCCAAGACAAGTGGCAAGTATGTTGTAGAACACAATGATGAATTTATGGGATTGACGCGTAAGACAATCAATCATTGATCCGTCTATTTTATTGTCTCCAAAGGTCTCGTTGGTAGCGCGGCCGGTTAGTAAAGGCAAGCTTAGAACAAAGTAGACAACAAATAAATGTCAAAAACTAGTGCGGAATTACATTAAAACGACATCAATAAATGCCTACATTAGTATTGATATTATTAAGACTAAAAAAGTCGAACATATCTCGCGTCTCCGTCAGCCGTCGCGACGCGACGCCACTACTAACATAAACTGGGGGAAAATCGCTTCATATTTCATTTTAATTTATTTGATTATAGCCACCAGTCTGCTAATTTTGAGTAAATTATTATTCTGAACAATAACGGTTAATGCCTATTATTTTTAATTGCATCAACATTAGTATCTAATTATCAAAATATGACATTTAAAATTTTATTAATAGGTAGGTACCCTAATAATAACTATATTTTCTAAATTAAAATAAAAAGTAATTATTATATTATATTTAGTGTGTGCTGGCGAGTGAACTAATCACGAACACTGTTTGTTCTATTCGAACCAAACCGCTAAGACAGTTCCATGGTGGCCGGCTCACTCGACTGCTGGCGCCCTCTGTGGACATGTCCGTGAACTTACTTTCTTATTAGAGTGAGCTTGTCTTTTAATATTTCACTAAAATAATTATGATACGTCCTGCTGTACGATTAACTCTCGACCCTCGGTGAGAGGCCAACCCACACTCGTGGCAATAATAGGTCTGTGTCAGTATGTATACAAATAGTGGACGTGTCTGTGTGTACAGAGTGTTCTAATGTACAGAAATGACAACTTTACAACTTTATTTCGTTATAATATTAAAATATATATGTCATCACGAAATACGATTTTAATAATGCCGTGTGATCTATAGGTAAGCATTCAAGCAATTTAAAAATTCTAATAAGAACCAATTCTAATAAGATTAATAGGAATGCCACTAGTAAGAATACAATCTAATAAGAACGACAATGGTACGAACGAAATGTAACAAGTATAACTATATCGGACAGATGCTGTTGAAAAACAATACACTTAAAACGTGCAATAGATTTCGTTTGTTTGCAATAATTAAGTTATTAGCAACACAGGCGCTATTAGCACGCCCTGTTTGTAGTCCAATAAATACGCTTTAATTCTATAAGAAATGTTATTCTAATTGGTGCAAGGTCTCATTTCGGAGAGTGCACAATTATAATTTCAAAACTGTATCAGACAGTAGGAGTATGCCCGCAGTCCGTGCCCCGTCCGGTACCCAGTACCTCCCGCGCCAGCGGCGGGTGGCGAGCCGCGCATTCCGGGGCCGAGTGTTTATTCCGCTTATCTGAATTTTAAATTCGCCAGCTCGTCCCCGCCGGATTCCTAGCGGTCTCGCCGTCCACCCGTAAAAACCCAATCAAGCGGCTATTTTGTGATGCGTCGCCGTTTGACACACGACTGCGCTTGCGCCCCGCGTGCCTCGGGACGAATTACGAGCACACTAGGCATGACTCGTACTCACTTCTTGCGGAGTGCGGTCACCTACGCAGTCCTGCCGTCCTGCGAGGTGAGCTCTTTGCGTTGCTGAACACTAAACAGTGAAGTGGGTACAGTGGAGTCACTCGGCCGCTGCCAGCAGGGCTCGTGGGTGAGATGCGGCGGAGAGCAGAGCGCACTCATTACCGGCCGAGGTGTGTGCCCAGTGGTCACGTGAGTGCGGCGCTCTGTTCCCAGAACGCGACCAATTTGTCGGTCATTTGATTTAATGTCGAGCGCCGCCGCCGCGTCGTGGGAACCTCCCGGGAACCGTACCGGCTACCGGTCGCTTATTATCTTCACTTGCACTCACGAGACGCCTCTGATTAAGCCTCTTCTATTTAATCGGGTCTACGTCGCGCTTTATCTCAAACTGTAGCGTAATTACATTAAAGTTACACGTTGTTTAGATTAATTAGGAGTCGTCATTAGCATCACAAAGTAATTATACTAATAATACATAGAATTAGAGATAAGTAAATACGTACATTTATTCGTTTCATACAAAGAGTTTGAATTCGTCGAGTTTGGTGCGTGGCGCGGCGTGGGGGGTGGGGGGTTAGGGGGGTCCGCTCTGTGCGCGGTGGGCCGCCCGCGCCCGCGCCAGTCCGCGGCCCGCGGCGGCCCTGACCTGTCCCGTTGTTTACCAAAGTTCGCCGAGTGCTCTCGTTGCATGAAAAGCACCACAAGCGGACCGCGCAATAGATTACACAAAATTATGGTCGAGTATAATTTGATATAATTTAAATAAGTAGGTAATGTGGCGTGCGAGGCGAGAGGTCGCGCCGCCCGCGACATGAGACCACCGTGCTACACTTGCGGAATAATAACGTTTGTAGAATAATTGAATATTTAATATTCTACCAAAAATATTCATAGACAGAGAGCTTATTACGACCGGTACAGGAACCAACTTCTCTAGTTTAATAAAATAACTACTGTACACTGTCGAATCTTGCCTAGAAGTAGAGTTTTCCCTTCTTCTTCTTCTTCGTGTCATTGGTAGAATTTTCCCTATTAAGTAACTGTGGACTCGTTCATAAATAGGTCCAATTATGAATGTCCAATCATTTTATTTTTTATTATTTATTAGGTATTTTTTTTAATAATTTGCCTGCTCTGGGTGAGTCTGCTCAACTTATTTCAACTTGATGTCTGAAATAGTTTGTAGTCATGTGAAAGTAATCAACAACCGTTGAAGTGGGCCGCAGCTCACCGACGGCGGTGGATACAGAGGAGGTAGGACACGGCGATATTTCCGCCCAATTGAGCAGTCCGACTGGGGAAGTACCTCCGCCCTACAGAATACCGCGGTTATAATAATTTCGTGTTGTGTTCCCGGCGGTGAGTAGGGTAACCAGATCTCACTGGAGAGTTTTTGTGCTGTCAGTGGGATAACCAAATCTTGTCCTGTTTTGTCGTCTACACTGACGGCACAAAATCCCTGTTCTTACAAGGTCGGCAGCACGGATGTGACTCCACTGGTGTTACACACGTTCATAGGTCATGGTAACCACTTTCCATCAGGTGGGCCGTGTGCTTGTCTGCCACCTAAATTGTATAAAAATAAATAAATTGGGCGCTGTTGACTCTGTAAGCCCGTTTTCACATTATACGGACGTCAGATCAGGGTGTCAGACACATATCCGATAGCCGACAACATGTGCTATTTTCACATATACCCGATAAAATCGATCCGATACGGTCATTTGCTCGATAGCACGGACTAATTAGGGATGCCAGGGATGAAATAACCTAGCAACAACCTGCAAGCAATTTTCGAATTATTCACAAGACATAGTATCGAGTTTTTTTTTCCTCGTGATCAGCGACATTTATTAACGCTAAAAAACACGAGAATAAGAAAATGTCACCAAAAATCGCAGTTTTAGCCTCCGTTTGATTTGATTTTGAAGTCGGTTCGAGTCATATTCCAAAATCTGATATCGGCCTGGACAATACGAAAGACAGATATATATTTCATATATTTTACTTCCTACAAAATTCCTGATATCGGAGCTGCCTACAGTAAGAGGAGCAAGTAATTAAACCGAACAGAATTATGATACTTTAACCAACTTTAATGCACGCTATTTGCCTAAGGGGTCCCGCCGCGGCTCGCGCGCATGTCGCTGCTGAATCGTGTTATTGCGCGTCGTTGTAGGCGATGCGCGCTCGCGTATGTCCCGACGTCTTCAAATATTTATTACATAAAATATATAATTACGCACTTCTTGAAATCAACGTTTGTGTTCACGGGCTTCTTCCGTTGTCAATTTTTTTTTTATGTTATCTGAAAGTTCCTACTACGCTGAGGAAAGAAGTAAGGAGTGACTTATGAGCTAGCGCCTAACCCACCTGGGGCAAGCGTACGGTTACTAGTCGACCTGAGAATGCTGGCGTGTCAGAGGCCACACTCACTTGGCTCCAATTGCAGAGTGAAGGAAGTAGAACAGAACTCGCAGTCTGTTTGTTAAATGATCAGTGGAAGAAGACGCTCGGTGCCCCCGCGCCTGCGCCCCGCGGCTGCTGGCCACGCAAGTTCGTTACTAGTACTCGTTAAATAACTAAACAGTTGTTAATGAGTGATTGTTTATTGATTTATGACATTCACACTGTCGTAAGTTACAATCGGGCGACGCTAACGATACCGGCCGCGGCCGGGCGCTGATATGTTTTGACACGTGTCAATTAGAACGGTGCGAGCTAATTACTCTCGCGCAATTCGCATTCAAATCGCTCTGAGAGCTGTAATCCGCGCCATTGTTTCACATACACAATCACTTCCCATTGCGCCGCGGTCGGCGTCGGACAAAGCACCGTGCGCAGGTGGCATAGAGTCACATTTAGATCGCCGCATTATACGCACCTACAAACTTATTTTTTTCCTGCTGCAGTGTGCGCGCGGGTAGTGCGATGATTAGAGTACAGCGAAGCAGACCTCTTATTAAATGTAATGACGGTGTGATAAACAAACAAACAATGCCTTTGTGGCGCTGCTCCCGCCGCGCGGCATGTTGGCGCATCGATCTCCCATTTACGCGTTTCTCATTCTAATTTGAATGGCCGAGGTACACGTGGTATAGCGTCTAATTAAGTAGCCCTTCGATCTCACAAGCACAACACTGCCGGGACGCTTTGTGTTCGGCGGCGGCCGCCCGGTGCTGTACTGGTCGCCACTGGTACACGCCAGCCTCGTATGTATTTGTTTGGCTGTTGTTCAACTACGAGAACTGTACTGCGGCCTGGCTGGCACACCGACTTTAGCTACGTTTTAATAACTCATTACTGCGTATGGCATCTAGTGTTGCTAGCTCCTAACGAGTCATATGAAAGACGTTGTGTCTCTTCAAAAGTTGAATAAACTCATTTAGAATTTTAATATATGCAATATTCAAGTGACCACTACTGGTCACACACGTCTACTGAAAACGCAATTCAAAGCTAATGTGAGGTTCTGAGGCACGTCGCTCCGTGCTCGGCACCCGACGGCACCCGACGCCGATACTTACTCGAAACAAATAAACATAGAAATATCCATACATATAAAGTTACCATATTAGTTTTTAAACAACTTTACTCACTATAATGGGGTTATTCCCTCTATTCCTCACCGAATTTGATCCCACTGTACTGTACGCATTCATTTGTAAGTCGTCAATTCAAAAAGTGTAACGTGGACGTGCTACCGGGTTTTAGAACAAAAGTAAAAGGAAAAGTTCGCTACTGTAAGTATGCTATCAATATGACAAACAATGCAAGCAGTTCCCCTACTACCTCCTGTAGTAGGGGAACTACTGGTGGAAAAAAATGACTTCTGATCCACCCTGTGTAACGAGATATGATGGTACTGGATGATAAAGAAGCTGTAAATCGCGTTAATAGAAGTGGGATACATTATTGTTCTTAGTTCACACTAATAACTTGTAGACCACGCTCCTAGTGTCGCTAGACCTGACCGAACTGGAGCCCTGCTATTAGAATAATAGATTTTGAATGACGGTGTATATTTTATTTTGGTGAGTTCAGCACATTATGGTGTGTGGCCACCCGCACCAGCACGCGCGTCATCGCCTTGCCCGTGGTGTGTCAATGTTTCAGTTAACCGTCTAGTTGAATACATTACAAACAGTTGATACGTTTAATTTATGTTCCTCTTTTATATTTCAATGTTTTAAAGAATACACGTACATAATAGTAGTTAAAATAGTTGAAGACTCATATAAGTAGATCGATTGTCGTCTCATATTCGTCCGAGTAAAACTTTTGTCTCGTATACCCATCCAGCCGTCGCACCTCTTACTGGAGCCTCGCGTCATCGTCACCGCCAGACTTTGTGGAGCCGCCTCAGACAATCTGCGGTAATTACAATTCCACGTACAACGTCTCATACAGTATTATTATTAATTCAGTACTCATGCCGTCCGCGCAACAGTCGTGCCGCCAAGCCCTCTCTGCACTTGGATCTACTTGCGAACGCACCGACGTCTCAGCATACACAAGTAATAAGTGCATCTACTTGTACATTACACAGTTAAGACATCAGTCCTAAATTGCCATGTTGTTATAGCGAGGCCCGCTCCACCTGCCCCGCTCCGCTCGGCAGGGACATCATTTCAATTTGCTGCCACGTGCCGCTGCTGATATTCATCTGAATAATAAAAGAAGTCGATTTCACGGTGCAGCTATTTCGAACGTGCCAATCACATGTGCCCACGTCGGAATCGCACTTGTAACGACTGCCACTGCAGTGATATACCTAATAACTGATCAGACACTTAATAGTGACTGACTTGTACATGTACGCAGTACGTACGTACCTAAGTTCTTCCAAAGTTCTTTTTGAATGGACCACCTATCAAAACTTATAAGAGATGGACGAGTGATGTGGACTTTGGATAATTACACCGCGTAATGCTGTAGTTAGCCTTCATAGGTGCGCACGCACAACATTATGCAAACGACATCAACGCGCCCACGCTACGAAACGCTACGAGGCACTTGACGGTTTTTAACATTTCTCCCATGTCCATGTGTTAAACGCCCGGTGGCTACGGCGGTCACTTTCCACCTGGTGGTCGGATACTAGTTTGCCACTTGAGCGTGACATAGCTAAGCAGGAGGCCGTCCGCCGGTGCTATCAAAACTTTTCTTGTAGGACAATGTTTAATCTAATCTAATTCGATTAAATAACGTTTATTGGTACAATCGCAACAAAAGCGTCCACAGAGCCGGCATTGTTGTCGCGACTGTAGCAATAAGAGTTACTGGTATTTCATTGTCACTGGGACGCGCGCAGCACCTAATCTTATTGGAACGTCTATTATGATTTCCAATAAGATATGAACATCTGCGAGCGGTGCCGGCGCAGCTTCAGTTGGAAGAAGGTTATTAAGATGGAACATCACTTGTAGCGAAACGCACACTCACGCTGCGTGGTGGGGGTGGCTATGGGGTCGCTCGCCATCGGAGTAGAATGATAATAAACTATTTTAAACATTTAGATACGACGCCGCGGTCACTGCTCACGCCTCGCCTACTGTACACGGGAGCGCGCCCGCGCCGTTTTGCGACTTTGTGCTTATGTCGCTTTGCTTCCCTAATAGATCTAAAAATGCGTCCATTACACACTGTGACGTCATCAAGACACTATCAGCTCGCGAGCGGGGCAAGGGAGGAGGCGGGACAGTGGGACGATGATCCCGCGCTGATTAATAAACGAAGATAACAAATTAAAGTGACCCGCGTTGTGCGCAGCCGCTACGCGCCGTCGGCAGCAAGCGGCGCGCAGGCTCACATCACTGGTAAGGACCTAACGTCATGATTGACTTCCAACACTACACAAGGTGTTAACCTAAGATTCTCGAATCCTGACGGAAGGCTCCACCAGCTGACAGGGAAGGTCGATAGCTTTATGTGAACTCCCGAATCCTATTGTCACTATCGAAAGATATAAGCTAATCTAAACATAAAAATTAATGCATTGTGCCGGCCGGGCCGGGCCGGGCGCTCCGCGAGCCGGCCCGCGGCCGATGGGTATCGGGCGATCTTTACATTAGCCTTTGAATAAAAATTCCTTCGTCATCAGCCAGCTCGAGCAAACACAATACCATTCAGTGCTAATGATGTTGTAATTCGTCACAATGCATCCATTACGTGTGAAGTGTGAGCCGATGCGGTATCGGGTCGGGTGTGGAGCGGTGACGGTGGCCGTGCGTCGTCGCGTCGGCACCTGCGGCGGCAGTCCCCGGTCCGCCGGCCTCCGTCGCGGCGCGCCGCGCGCCGACAGTAATTGATTGACGCGGGCCGCGCGGCGCGCTCAAAGCGGATAATATCTTCATAAATCGATATTTCCACCGCTAATAAAGCGATATTAATTATCTAGTATTCAAATCTCGGATGTTGGGCATTCGTGCGCCGCTCGTGACCGCGGCCCCGTCCCCCCCTCCTCCGCCCGCGCATCGGCGCTCGATTAATAATCGCGGTCGACGGCCGCGGCCCGATTATTCGAGCTCGTGCGATTAACGATTATGATTCGATTACTGCGCGCGCGCATTGTCAGCGGCCGCGCTCCTCCACCCTGCCTCCTGCGCCTGCGCGCTAGACGATTCAACCGAAGGCTATTGTCAAAATAACGTTTGTGCCGGGATTGGTTCCGACACAATTTCACAATCAAAGTTTACTAAACAAAACTGTATCATTTTACCCGAGGTGGGTACTTGGAGGTGGTGAGTAATCTGCCATAACTGGCAGTCTCCATCGCAACTAAGTTACCCGTCCTGTGCACATCACCTGCTACATTGTAAGATAAATGAGCTTCACCTGTGCCCCTCTCGCCAAATCGTCCAACTTACAATGTTTGTTAATAATTCAATTCATTTCAATTCAGTTCTTATTCTAGGTTACACTGAAGTGCGCTATGTCCTACCATGGAATATGGTGTACAAATTAAATATACACAAACATTCAAATACATATCAAATACTTTATAATGTTATGCGAGAGAATTACGAGTATCATTGAGGAATAAGTAGTAAGCCTTATCTGCTATAAAATTTATTAGTTTACACCTAAATACGGTACCTAATATTTTCCAATCGGATCTTCACAGGTATCTTGTTGTAAATAGAACTACAACAAAACACACTACGACATAACAACTGTGTTTTGCCTGTCATTATAATCGATCTTTTATTACATGTCGCAGGGATCGGGTTATTCTTCAATAATATTTTCATTAATATTGTATACCTGCAACTGATTTACATCGCATGTTACATCACACGCACACAAACATAGACGCTCGTGGCCTGGTGCGCTCACTGTTCGTAACAATGTTAAGTTACTTAGGTGTAGCTGTCATTTGGATGGATTTTTTTTATTTTTTCAATCAAAGAATCAAAGAATCAATTTCATTTATTCAATTTAGGCACACAAAGAGCACATATGAACGTCACTATTTTACAATTGAGTATGTCAAGAAATAATATTAAAATATTAAATAATGTACAAATAAACCATTGGAAAATGATTATTTCGCTGGTTCGGTAGGTTAGTTCTACTGAGAAGACCAGCAAGAAACTCAGCGAACTATATTAGAACTAAATTATTTTTATTTATTTTTTTATTTGCTTTAGTTTACAATTTATTTTGTGCGAGCAAGCAAGGGAATTATGTTGACCACGCATTAATATCATTAAGATACTCATCCACTTTATAATATCCTTTACTCATTAAAGTTTTTTTCACTTCTAATTTATATTTGTTTATTGGCATATTAATCAAATTCTGAGGAATTTTATTAAATATTTTTATGCAGCTTCCTACAAATGAATCACCAACCTTGTGAAGTCTAAGTTTTGGTACAACTAGTTTATTTTTGTTTCTCGTATTAAAATTGTGTACTTCAGATAGTTTTTCGAAAATATTTAGGTTTTTTCGTACATATATGATATTATCATAAATGTATTGAGAAGCAACTGTTAAAATATTAATTTCTTTGAAAACTTCTTTTTTTCAAGGACACGCCAACTTGACTTCACCTCGCCTGATGGTAAGCTAAAGGCAAAGTCTCAGGAAAGAGGGTCATCATTACACACACTAAGTAATGTAACAATGGTGACACTCAGCTTTGCAGCTTCATCAGATGCTTTTTCACGCCCCGTTTCAAGGACTGTAGGAAGAAGGGAAAACGTGTGCTGGTAATGAATTCCAGGTCTTGGTGGTGCGGCAAAGAAAAGAGTCTCCGAACCGCTTGGTTCTTGCTCGTATATTCTGCACAGTGTGAGGGTGACATCTAAGCCCTGCACGTGTTGTCCTATGTAGGAGAGGATGACCGCTTAGTATTATTTCATCTGAGTACTTCCGTACAGTCGCTGCGTCAGTACGGAGGCCGGTGTGGGTGGCGGGTGGCCAATAACCACAGTCCACAGGAGAGTTAGATTCGGACCCAACCTCCGAGGTGAAGGCCTCGTTGCGACCGGGCTTCATACAGGGATGATGATTGTGGTTATACATACAATTCTAGCCAGATATTAATAGGTCACAAACCTAGTGCTTATCCATACTTAATATTAGAAATACGAAAGTAGCTCTGTCTGTCCGTTACGCTTTCACGCCTAACCCACTGAACCGATCTTGATAAAATTTGCTACTGGGATGGATTAGAGCTTAGGAAAGGAAATAGGTTACCTTACATCGCGAAAAAAGGGATTAAATGGGGCCCAAATAGAGGATGAAAGTATGTATATATGAAAGTGCGTCATTTTGAAGATACCTTGATGTAAATTTACACGTGTATAGAAACACATGTAGATTGGAATAATTCCCAGTAGTCCCGTGCATTGTGGGTAAGGACATAGGCTATATTTAGTATATACAGGTGACTTCCATGCGGGCAGAGCTGTGGGCAAGAACTAGTGCACATTAAAGTCGATGACCGTGCATTTTCATGCGGTATTTTTTATAATTTATGATTACTATTAGCATAAGTAAACTTTGCACGGCCTACGAGGAAAGTGAGGCTAGTACATATTTTTTAATCTGTGCAAGACCAATGGTACTGTTGCGTGGTTTTTATCTTCTTCTATTACTCTATTTATCTTTCTATTTCAGTCAGTTATACTATCGCAGTCCACTATTGGACAAAGGCCTCTCCCAATGTTGGGAAGTTTTGGCCTAATGTTTCCACGCTGGCCTGACGGGTTTTATCTCAAGTGTTCCTTGTCCCGCAGCGATATCGTCTGCGTATGTTTCCGTAAGCCGTCCCTTACGACACCCTTCCGATGAGATGGGTGGTTATGCTTGTATTCTTTCTCCGTTACCACACGGACTATCAGCCTATTTAATAAATGATACTGTGTCGTAATATCATTTTAAAACGGTCGGTACAGTTAGTGACACGTATGTGCTCGGCTGTACATCCGCCGCGCCGTGTCGCGCTCGCGGGGCGCATCCTGTGTGACGATCTGCAGACGACATCGCGTCGCGTGCACGCCGCCCGCGCCAGTGCTCGCCACTCACCGGAGGAGGGACGGGTAAAGGCCCCTGCACACGACGCGACGCCGGTCAACCACCGCCGCCTGAAGGTCCTAACGTACGCAGTACTTAGACTGAGACCGAAAAAAAACAGCATCCACGACAGACTTGACTTGCTCTGAACAACTGTGCTACTTGGCCACGTCTTGGGTATTCGAAATTATCCTGTACTACAAAATAGGTAACTCTAAATATTCGTCTTGGAGCGCCGGTGGAGCCATCTACCCATATTCTTACGAACTATTGGTAACAATGAATGATGTAACAATCTTCAAACATTGTTTTTTGTTTACTTCGCATAATGTTGAATAGTAAAAGGCTTGGCGAGTTTATTGTTACTAGACTTATAGAAAAAAAAAGACAATCTCTGGAAGAACTTGTCATTGCAAACATAAACCTCGAACCATTCACCGGCGTGTTTGTTACCGTAAAGTAGCGATTTCCGCAATAGCAAAGTGGCTAGTGTACGCCAGCCGTTACCACTTAGTGTCGCTTGCATTTTGCATGCAGGCAATTATGTCACAATAAGTAAATAACAATGTACACTGGTTTAATTACCACCATCACCGGCGCGCGCGGCGGGGCGTGCGGTGCGCGGCGGGGAGGGGGGCGAGGCACCGTTAGCGGCTAGTAATATGATATGCATGGCGTTTTTAATAATTTGTATGATGGATAATAAAGCGTGGAATTATTGAGCAGTGCCGCAGAGCGCGGGCCGCGTCCGCCCGCAGGTGCGCGCTTTGTCTCGCGGCGAGCCCTGCGCCTCGGCTCAACACCTGAGAAGCCTTCAACTTGTACTTCATCATGTCAATCCCTCTCGCGGTAACTACACACAGCTATGCGACCTTCCTCCTCACACCGGTGCTAGTGCATAATTCCATATCTACTCCTATATTTATATTTATTCTAGGATAATAGTGACCGGTAAATGGCAATAGGCTCGCCACCTATTACATTGGTACCTGACCTGACAGCCTCTGTGGCGTGGCAGTAGTGAACGCTACTGGTACGCAGGAGGCGCGGGTCCGATCCCCGCTCAGTGCAAATATTTGTATGCATGAATATGGGTATTTGCATTGGTCTGGGTGTTTCTACGTATAATATGACATATTTACTTTTTTTATAAATACATACATTGTATGTATTTACAAAAAAAAAAGTATTTAAGTATGTTTATCCGTATTCTAGATTCCATAACACAAGCTAGTTAAACTATGCTTACCATGGGTCTAGATAGCGTTGTTGTAGAATATTTATTATTATATTTATTATTATTATTACCTAAACATAAACTGGCGAAATGTGGGTGCTAGCACCTCTGCTTACCCCTTCGGGGATATAGGCGTGAGTTTATGTTATGTATGTTATTAGTGACAACAAATTGATAACCTTTGGGAAATGTTGCCGCAGCACAGTCTCTAGGTGGGTGACCGCCTATAAAAACCCCCTGTCATCGAGGACCCTGGCAAACCAACGAAGCTCCTATGCGCCTCCTCCTCGCGCTATCGTGAAGTTTGAAGTTAACTGTGGCTTTTGTCACGGGGCTCATTATCGTCCTCATCGCTGTACAGGAAAACTCGTTCAAATCGTGCCAGAGTCGGTCACCGCGGTACAGGGTATGCCATCGAACTGTTCTAGAACAGACTCTATACATTCTAGAACACACACTCTGTACAGCTAAAAACAAAGCTAAAATAAACATATTAGCTTGTAAATTGGGTTCTAAAATGGGAGCTTTCTTCGAACCCAGAACCTTCTCTATCGACTATATGTATAGCACTCGACTGCAGCAATCAAATACATATATGGTAGCCGCCATGTCGCACGTTTCTGCCTAAAGACGGAAAATCTTTTAAGAAAAGCGCTTAAATGAATTTAAAGAGGGCTCCTCTACCTTTTTTTACTCCCAAAACTTTTTGTGACAATTTTCCATTCCTTAAGTGTGTGTCAACTGGAAAATAAAAAAGGTGTGGAGGGCGCCGCACAGGTGCTCGCTCGCGGCACAATATGCGCGCCTGGCCGCCGGCCGGCAGAGGGGCGAGGGACCACTCGCCAACCTCGTTAGCTGAATATGCACTCCAATCTCCGGCGGAATCGAATTTGCGCCCTCGTCCAACCCGAGTGGCCTTTTAAAGGTCCTCGCGACGAGATGTTGATGGATTATTTGTGAAGTGGCCGGCCGCCTTTGAAATCTTTCGCGCGTTAAAACGGAGGTAATCTCGGCCCTCGCCCTCGGGCCTCCCCGCCCGCTCCCGCGCGCCGGCACAGCGCGGTCCACAGCCCGCAGCCTCCGTTTTGTTTACCTAATCATTTTATTGCCCCCGCCGGCCCCCGTCCCGGACCTCGCCCCGCCAGGCCCGAGGCGATGTTAAAATTTATTTGAAATGTTGTAATCGGTGTCGCGACAGGCGTCCCGCCGAGCGCAACCCTTCGCTGCTCGCGCCCGGTGTACCGGTGTACTACAAGCCGCTGTTACATTTATCGCGAAATAAAAAATCACCTCCTCCTGAGAAAACTCGATCGCAAGCTGCGTCGTAATTTTTACATTTTTTACCCTAAAAATGTGTGTCAGAGGGGTGCGGCGGGGCGCGGCGGGAGGCGACAGGTCCCCGCTCAGACGCGAAATCTCTTTTTTAGCGCAAAAACGAGGAGCGGAACAATGCCTGACCCATTTCCCGGCCGTGGGAAGGAATAACGTCTCCGCCGATACGACGTTTTTGTAATAAAAAATGCATTACCCCACATTTTAAAAAATCAGCGATTATAAAAAAATGCGATGCTAACGCTGTCATTGTTCGACTGGATATTGAAATTACAAACTCGGAAGGGTGAGATTTACGAGTAAAATAACGGTTTTTAGGGAAAAAACTTTATATTCAGCTGCACTTTTAATAGCAAACAAAGAGCTCGTTAGGTGGTTGCACACTGACACACTGCGCCGCTCCGCGGATCCCGCGGCTGCGAGGAGCGCCTGCTCGCTCCCACTGGCGCACATCCCGCCAGCTCTGTTCCACTACTCAGTGTACAACATATTAGTAGATAATGACACTAAGTCGCAATTTCATTGTACAGCTTAATGCAATCACTTCATAAACTTGGACATTTGCAAGTGTACCGGACAAAGTGTCCAGTGTCCACGCAGTCAGGACCAATATTATTATTATTTTAAATCAAAGTGAGTCAAAGAGGCAATAGTTTTGCCCTCAGTAGAATTCAAAATACCACCTCGCGAAATAAAAAACAGTAGAAATAGCCACGTTTTTACGATAGTAAAAGCTATTATTAGTTTAAAAGGAGGTAGTCAAGTTCAAGGGAAGGATTATTCGAAGTTTTTGACTTCACCGATCATGTAATGATTGAGATGCAAATGAGTGCCAAGTTCTGTAGATAATTCTGAAATTTTAGTCACAAGAACACGTACTTAACGACAGGAACACAAATCTCTATTATATTATTATAATATAATATAATAATAGATTTTTTTATGGAGCTTGGGAGTTTGTTTATTTGTTTAGTTGAATGCGGAACTACTGGTATTTTTTTTATGCTGAAGAGATCGTTTATAGAGGAATGTTATAGGTTGTATCATTACGCTACTACTCATGGGAGCGGATCAGTAACCATAAATGACAACAAATCTGAAAACTTCCCATACATTATTTGAAAATTAATAAATTACGGGTATATATAGCATGCCGCGGGCGGAGGGGGTTCGGGGTGGCTTTAATATAGGAGGTACTTAATGTGTACACTCAACATTTGACTCAGCTGGTTTTACCAATAATGATTGATTAATTATAGAAGATCGTCATCATATAAAATATAAATAATATAAATACTCGTAAATAGTAAATGCGTTGTACTACGGGGACAAGCTGACTAGCCACGCAGATGACATCGGCAGTGTGAGCACTGACCCAGTCAGCGGCAAGTAGATATCTTCTCGCGCATTATGAGTGAGATCGCAAGAGTTATTTTATATGTATTTAATTGCCTATAAGTGTCCACATTTATCGTGGATCGGTTACCGTCTCTAACGCCTTTGCTATGCATTTAAACACATATGTTAAATAGCAATAACTTTACCAAGCTCTCGCATTAGGTGAATATCACATAATGTTAGTGTTAAGTTTTATTGCAAAACAAATAAATAGAAGACTTTATCTAAACTCTGGCACGTTGCTGCCGGCTGGTTCATTACCAGCTCACGTGTTTCCTTCTTCCTACAGTCCCGGGTCATTTATGCGGGGTGTGAATAAGCATCTGATTCTGAGTGCCACCATTGTAACATTACTTAGTGTCTGTAATAGTGACCCTCTTTCCTGAAACTTGGCCTTTAGTTTATCATCAGGCGAGGTAAAGTCAAGTTGGCGCGTTTCCTAGATAAAAAAAAAGTAATATTTACAGGACATTTAATATCTCATTAATATCATTGGTATTGTAACCTTTTTACTGCACATTAGTTTTAATAATCAAAACTTTTAAATACATATTGTAATACGGGATGATTTAATTTTAGAAGGAATTTTAGAATAAACGGATGAGGCGTAGATTTTTGAACAAAACACACGGACAAAATAGTTTCAATTTAAATTTAGTAATTTACTCGTACAGAGTAGACTCAGCTGTGACTTTTATGGTAACGACATAACTACACCAATCATGAGATTTGGAATCAACTATTTACTTTACACAAGCCACAAACTTAGATCTAGTGTGGTGCGGAAGCGCGTGCGATACAATATAGGTAGGTACGCACCGCTTGCAGGCTGTAAGAATTAAGATCTAGGTTTTAATTACAACAGCGTTGCGCGCTGTTCTGTACAGGAATTAAAATATAGTCTAGCATAACACATGGGCTACTCGGGAAAGGATTCTCGTACGTTACGGGAATGATATTAAAGTTCCGCGCGGGCAAAGCCGCCGGCAACAGCTAGTGACAAATATTTTAAGAAGATAAAAGCTGTACATATACACTATCTACAGCATCAACAGAGGTTCCTAACTTAGTCATTGTGTCCTTATAAACAGTTTTAATAGTGATTTCTTAACACTAAATATGGACGAATGTACAGCTTTGTTTCGTGTCAAGATAATTAATTAATAAGTATTTAAAATATATAAAATCTTATAATAAAAATGTAATCTTTGTTAAACGTTAATATAATTAAAATAAGGTAAAAAAGGTCGCGTGCCCACTACAATATTATGCTGTAGTTATAGCAATTTAGGAGGGGTCTGCACCATGTTCAAGCCAGATATTTTTGTCTATAAGGTACAACATACATACAACAGATTCTAACATTTGTGGAATCCATCAATTATGTAATCTTGTAAATTAATTAAATCTTAATGACTTCTAGTCTAGGGGCTCTGGAACATTTTTTACAAGTAATTTTCGATCAAACTAACTTTCCTCCAACCACTAAAAATACCAAAATTTTCAATTATGGTAGTTGACCGACCCCTGTCAGCTACTATAATCTAGAACCCAGCTATCCAGCAGGGATAACATATTTCGGTTTAACGAATTTCAAAAATATATAAAGTAATAACCGTAGTTTGTCGCACAAGGCGACTAAGGGATAGGGCTGTTTTGATCAGACAGATATATACAGCCCAGACTCAGCCTCAGAGGCATGGCTCGGAACAGTGCCCGGAAAATGGCAGTAGGCTCACCTCCTATTACGTGGGACTGAATACAATGATTGGTGAAATGTGGGTGTTAATTCACTTCTGCCTAACCCTCTAGGGATGAAGGCGTGATTATATGTATGTCTGTATGTGCAATAACCGTAGTTATTTTTATAATATAATATAGGTATGTTTGAAATAGTAATTAACAATTTTAACATTTCTAATTCAAAAACGTCCTACAATATGATAAAAGAATCCCATCCCTCCAACATGTATTGATGACCTCATTGGTCATCAAATGTCATTACTAAGTAGGTACCTATTTTTTTTACGTTGCTTCTAAACTTTTATAAAGTTATAAAGTAGTCGGGGAAGACTACTTTACATTTTTTTGTACATTGGAGATTTTAAACAAAATTTGGGTTATGTTAGATTTACGATTCTGAACACAGATTTTTTTCAAAATTCTAGTCTATTTGTTCATGATGGTGGCAGAATCTACTAAAAGGATGCAGGATGGAGGAGATGTTCTTTTTTTTAAAGGCCATACTCAGGTTTAAAATGTTACGTAGGTATATTTTATCGCAATTAGTTCATAGGTCACGGCAACCACTTTCCATCAGGTGGGCCGTGTGCTTGTCTGCCACCTAAGTTGAATAAAGAAATAAAGTGATTTGGTTCTACCAAAGATATGACGTGAAAACGGATAATCGCCCGTACGGAGCTGCGGGCATTAACTAGTTATAAATACTTATTTATGAAATTTATCAGCCACTTTGTCCTACAAATTGCGTGATACGTTATAACACTAGTATGACAATCAGGAATTTCTTTCTTGTTTGTCACACCGCCAATAACGCAACACCTTTTATCACATTAGATCATGTATATTGGAATTTATTCTTCTTATTGGATAAGGTTCCTGTATCCTACTTGCTACCCCTTTGTGCAACAACGTGTCTGTATGTAAGATTGCAAGTTTTGCAACAAGTGCTAACTTTTCCCACAAACGTTTTTTTTATACAACTTAGGTGGCAGACAAGCACACGGCCCACCTGATGGAAAGTGGTTATAGTGGCCTATGGACGTGTGCAAAACCAGGGGAGTCACACTCGCACTGCCAAGCCTGTAGTAAGCACAGAGAGTTTCTGTGCCGTCAGTGTAAAAGACGAAGCAGGACAAGCCTTTGGTCTTCCCACTGACAGCACAAAAACTCTCCAGTGAATTCTGGCTACCCTACTCACCGCTTGGAACACAACACAACACGAGGTTATTATAGCCTTGGTATTTTGTATGGTGGAGGTACTTCCCCAGTCGGACTGCTCAATTCGGACGAGAATACCGTCGTGTCCTACCTGCTCCTTAACTCTCTAACTCGGTGAATTAAACTCGATAATAATCGCAGATTCAAGAGCTGTCCGGGATGTTGATTTTTTTCACTAAAATGTTTAGGATCTGGGTATACACAATTGTTGAAGTGCTAGACTATATTTTTTGTCTGCTATTTTATTTCTCCTGGAATAGGTTCCTGTAACAGTACAACATTACAACAATTTGCACACACACATTCATTTGTTTGTTTCTCAGCACCTAATTAATTAATGTTTTTTGGTATGTGTTTCGGTAATCATTCAATGATTTCTACCTTTGTCGGTAACCACTAGACAGCTATGCCTACTGCACGTTCAGGCATTTAGGAGTCGTGGATACACACTAACTGTGCTCTATACTTTGAGTTGAGTACGAACTTGACTGATGTCACATGTGAGGACCTCGTTACTCCGGCAGGACGTTTATTTAGCTTAGCTGTAGGGAACCAGGTAGAGTGCACTATAGACACACGGTGTGTCGGCGCTCGGCGGGAGTGCGGAGTGCGGAGTGACCGCCGGGAGGCGCGCGGTATGCAAACGAGCAGGCAGGAGGCGGGCCGCGCTAAAAAACGCCCAGAGTCGCGCTGCGCCCCCCGCGCGTAGAGCACCCCTCGCGGGCCGTACCTGCGCAACGGAAATTATTAAAAAACTGCCGCAATCTGTTCCGCGCGACATGAAAAGTGAAACGGTGAAGGGTGATCCTCGACACAATACAACCCTTCGTGTATTGTGCGCGCGCAGCAGCCCCCCCCCCCCCCCCTCCCTCCGCGCCCTTCGCGTGCAACCCTTGTGTTGGAACACGTGCGCGCGCGCGTATGTAGCTACTAGTACATTACGCTTTGATTGAAAGGATAACTTTTCACTTTTAACAAGCGACGCTTTGTGAAAAAGTTAATAATAATGTATGAATGGATCGTTCCCGGCACAAACAAACAACGCGCTGCCCGACGCTAGTTGCGCCGGTATGTACTTACGTATGTCATCATTTTGTAACGTTTCGAAACACCACAAAATCATGTCAAACCATATCTGAATTTTTTGTCCAACGCATCAAAATTATTGTCGTAGAACCGTATGAAATAATTTTGGAGCCTGTATAAAAAATATTTGGTGCGCTAAATGGCGTGCTCGAATTTTCGATTACATTTTAATTTCTGCGTCAAAAGTACATCGAGTTCCGTTTATGTTGTATCCATGCAACGAGTGTTCTAGAGCAAAAACCACTCGATAAAATAACATCCTCGCTCTTCACGGCCATTTTTAGGGTTCCGTACTTCTAAAGAATAATGGAACTTCTATCGGACCACTTCGTTGTCCGTGCATCTGTATGTATGACTGTCAAGACCCTTTTCTCTGAATTGAAGTTGAAATTTATCTAAAATATTCTGCAATACCTTGGAGCAAAAATCACGCTTCTAAGTCAATGTCATCAAAAAATACAGCCGTTTATGTAGCAAATTTAAACAAATGCGAAGGAATTAGAACTATAAAATAGTTTCCGTTTAACTAGAATATTAAAAAATTGACATGAAAAATGGTCTTATATCACAAGTAAAAGGGAAAGTTACACAGGTAAACGGAAACGGTAAAAATGTAGCTACCAACATTACAACAAAATGTCTAAAAGTTATCTATCAAGTCAAGACCATTTTCTCAATAACGCATAATAAATCAATGCGTATCACGTTGAAATTAACGGAGACGTCCTCTTTGAAAGTTACACCTCTACTAGATATATATTCCCGTCAGATGGGCTGTGTGCTTGTTTGCCACCTATGTGTACCGGTGTGTTTATGACAGATCTTAGTTATATACGTGTACAGCGAAGTCAAAGACGAAGCTCCTTTATTATGCATGGAGCACCTAAACGACACGATAGGTTCCTACAAGATAGATAGATAATACTTTATTGTACACCAATACATTTACAACTGAGACAATTAGGTAACATGCATATACAGTTTAATGTACAATGGGCGGCCTTATCGCTGAAGCGATTTCTTCCAGGCAACCTTGAGAGTACTAGATATACAATAAAGTCAAAGCCCAACAACAATACATTTCTAGCCTTTTGTGTTTTAAGCTATCATTCCGCACTATTAAACCATATTATACTTGGGAACAACTTCAAATGAAACTGCTTAATGCAAGAAAGAAAATTGATACTACCAGTAGTGCCATGCAGAAATAACATTCTTCTTGACACTACCAGTAGTGTCATTGAGTAGTGCCACGGGGAAGTCACGGATATAAGTTAGTCCAGTTAGCTCCGCGCACACCCATCATTATTGCGGATGAGATAGACCCAATCTGTTGCTCGCTGAGTGGATTCACAATGATGACCTTGAGTACTTTTTTATTATAATAAGTAGGTAGATTAACACTACCGTATTGAAAAAAAACCACCTAAAGGGATAGATGTTTTCAGAATTAAATAAATAAATAAAACTAAACTGAGCATGCGGCCGGCTGAGAGGAGCCGGCAAGGAACTAACTCGACGGGCTTTCGTGTTGTATTTCACTTACTGTAATTACAATATGAACTATTTATTGTGTTTAGCCTAGTACAGCAAACAGGTCATTCCCAAGCTTGTTTATTTTATAAATATTCTTCAATCGTATATAATAATATCTTATTTTAATTTGACTTCAATTTCTTTGTAAATAAGGGGCTTGTTGTAGAAGCACATTCCAGCAACTTATTCACAATCCAATTCGCCCGCACCGACGTCGGTACACGCCACTGTTTGCAGTGCTCGTTGATGCGCTCAAAGAAGTAAGTTCCGTCAGCCGTAGTTGCGTGGAATGCGAACGTCTCACTGAACACAAACAAATTTAATGTCCTGATTCGAGGGTCGCCCGTGTGCTCAGTTCTCAGTACGGTGTGCCCCGTGCCCTGGCTGCGCGACCCTCCGGCGGAGGAGTGCTGCTCTTTGATGTGCGCATCCCTACGGCGGCAGCCTGTCACTCGCACACTCGCAAACGTGCACAACATTCTCATCTCTCTGCGCCAGTACCCGCCGGTGTCGCACGTTACGCTACACTACACTCGGTACTTTCCTAAATTATACTGTTAACACTAGTAGTACCCTTACTACAACATACTGCGGCAGATAAGGTCACAAATATTCCACCGCTACATCATGTTCTTGCCATATTATAGCCCTCCTGTCTAGCCAAACATATGATATCCAGCCCCCCCTCAACCGACAACATTCACGTGAGTTAGTGAGGGCAGACAATAACTAAACTCACGTATAGAAACCTTCGCATTGTTTTTTCGAGTAAGTATTTCAAGTCTCGTCCAAGAATGTCTCAAGTGATTATAATTGTTAACTCACTGCTCAAAACTCAATACATTATTACTGGATTGGATTCTGTATCTCCAAGTTCGTACTGCATTCAGTGTTAGGTTACAATATTATTGATTTCGTTTTGATTATGGTATCATTATTGTTCCAGAATTCGTTCCTTATTAGCGACACAACGATTGGTGTCAATTCATATCATAATATATCAATGAGTGCGAGTAATATAGATTTTTTGAAAATTGAATTTATTAGGTTTTTATAAAAATCGCGCTCGAAACTCCTTTCGCTATTCATCAGTTTCCGATTTGGACGGAACGTAACGCGGCCGTGCGATGCGCACACGACGCGATACTCGTTACCGACACCATTGATACAGCGCGCTGTTTGAGGCGACCATTAAATGTGATTAAAGCAATTTATAATATTTATTCGGCCATGATATTGATGATTAAAGCGCAAGTAAGTCACCCCGCGCCGCCCGCATCGGCCTGCACTTGCGACAGATATCGGCGGCACGCGACCCGCGCCCCCGCCCCCTCCCCCGCGGTGCGCCCGACGATTGTTATATTAAATAGAGTTAACTGCCGCTAAAGGGTTGCGGCGCGTGGCGCGGCTCGCCCCCGCAGCCTGCGCGCGCGCAGCCTGCCACCGGGGAGGAAGGGAGGGAGGGGGATCGGGGCACGCGCCTGCTGTAACGATTTCGATTTCAATAGCAATTGTGTGATTTGCTTTCAAACTCTTTCTTTCTTTAAACTTTTGAGAATAATTGTAGCGTTGTTCAAGAGAGTGACTGCTTTCTCAGTGTCATGCGATACGTACTGCATTTAAATTGAGTTAATTATTTAAGTATTTGGTGAATTATGTTTCCTTCTTCACGTGACAGACGCGCAACGTAGGCTACGTATTCCTGTTGGAAATTTCCTCTGTAAAAACTCCAATAATAGGGCTGTCCTCCGTCCGTCATATTACACCTCTGCCAGTCCCTTCGGAGATTTACAATCGTGAATATATGTTTCTACGTATAATAATGAATACATTTTTGCTTGAAACATTTTCTTCGTTAAATTTATAGTATTGACTATGTTCTTTATATCATATTTAATTATTGTACTTACAATGGTCGCTATCCTTCTCATTTAGTGATAATATCACGAGGCACACATTTTTAATCGGACTACGTCGAAGCCAAAGGAGGTGTATGTATGTATATGTGTAGGTTCATTTGTTCCCTCATAGCTCCTGAACTGCTGGTTAGAACTTAACAAATGAGGTATCACTAAAAGCGTCTTGATCGTCCGCTGGTTATAGGCTATATGACGTATAACTGAATCTAATGTGGCGCCTTCTAGCGGTCCTAAAGTACTGTGTAAAAATGAATTTGAGATAAATATACCGTGTTTGGTATCATCTAAAAGGGCTTAATTAGCACATTACAAATATGTATAAATTATAGGTGTTGAAAGCAACAAAATAAAAAATACATATAAAAAAAACTATAACCCGACGACTGATAAATCACGGTTTAAAAAGTATTAAACAAGAAAATATCAAGAATAGCCGTGGTCGTATGCCGCTTTTTCATGGTAAAAAAAATAAAATTTTAAAGTGTGATTTTTCAGTTGTCGGGTTTTAGTTTTAAACTATTTTTTTTTATAAGACACGCCAATTTGACTTCACCTCGCCTGATGGTAAGCTAAAGGTAAAGTCTCAGTAAAGAGGGTCACCATTACAGGCACGTAGCATGTTACAATGGTGACACTCAGAAGTAAACACGTGATATACAATACAATTTTTGAGAATTAGTTAATAATAATTATTAACTTAATAATTGTTAATTCCCGTAAACATTATTGTACCTATATCATGGCACGCGAAAGTTTAAAAGTTAGTTTAAACACTTCCCGGTCTTATTTTGTTTCCCTACCTATTTATTCCCTACCTCCCTTTTTGACCCATTGCCTATTTCCTACGCAAAAATAAAATTATTAAAGAATAAAGTAATATCAAACAAATCATTTTGGGATTTAATTAATAATACGGGTTACGATCTTACGACGCCATTAGTAAATGTAGTAGATACAAAAAGCTTAACGTTTTGTACGTCTAACATTTGAATAATATATGCAAGAGGACTTTCTAGATAATATCATTAAAGGCTAAACTGTTGCGCCCGTGCCGGCGCGGCGCGGCGTGTGCCCCGCGAGGCACACAGCGCGGGTGGCGCGGTCATATATCACAGCGCTTTAAATTAAAGCCGTCACGTTGTCGCGCGCGAACCATTCGCAGGAGGTCGCGCAACCCTTCCGCACAACACCCAACCCCCCTCCCGCCCCGCGCCCCTCGCTCGCCCGCTGTACACAAATCAGTTCATTTTTTAGCGTCGCTCTATTTCCATACGGCGCGGGGCGGCGCGCGGGCCAATGGCGGCGCCACTCGCGAGCCGTATGTAAATGATACCGCCCTGCGCCGCTCTCACCGCCAGCTATATAAGCCATTTGCATATGGTTTTATCATCGTTTGAACTATTTTATGTAACAGAAGGGATGTTTTAAAGGGTTGACTGCCTGTTTGGTCTCACACCAACTTTGGGAATATGTTGACTTATGTGACAGCATCAGTAAATCAATCAAATCATATTTACAAGTATAAGTCATAGGTACAGAAGATGTTCATATTATAATTAGTTCAGCTATGTTTCACAATTTGGTATACAATACTAAGTAGATTATTAATTTTATCAAGTTATTAGATTTTTAATTTAATAATCACATAAAGTTTTAAAAAAATAATTCAAGTAGCACAAAGTCAATCGTAACAGAAATATAATTCATCGATAATGCACCACATTCACCAGCACCACACCATGTTGTCATTATAAGTATATACCTATTAATTACAGTGAGTAGCGCGTCAGGCGGACAGGGCGCGTACGGCGGACAGGCTAGCGCTACTCTTAGACAGTTGAGTTTGGTTACAAAACATGCACACAAATAGATTTATTTGGAGGAATGACCTTCCCAAAAGATCTCCTCACTGCTTCATGAAACCAACCGATCCATGTATATAGTGCATATAGATCGACGATCGAGATAATAAAAATATAAATAAGAATTAAATGAATGTACAATTTGTGTAAATATTAAGGCATAGTATTAGGTACCTATGACAATCTCCTCACCCTTTCCATGATGCGTCCTGTTATGACTTATGGTGACATAACGTGGACACTGACAGTGGGGTTAGTTCATATCCTAAAAGTCGCGCAGCGAGCTATGGAGCGAGCTGTGCTTGGAGTCTCTTTGAAGGATAATATTCGCAACGAGCTCATCCGATAAAGAACTAAAGTTCAAGCGGAAGTGACAGTGGGCTGGCCACATCAGTCGAAGGACCGATGACCGTTGGAGCAAATGAGTCCTAGAGTACAGACTGCGAGAAGGCAAGGACAGAAGGTAGAACGCCCTCTAACCAGAAGGACTGATGACATGAAAACTGGGACAGACTGGATACGTAAGGCAGAGATCGGACTAAATCGCGCGCATTGGGAGAGCCCTATGTCCAGCAGTGAACTGTAATTTATTAAATAATTGATTATATTACCTACGAACGGCACGAGTACTTGAAACATGTTAAATATCGTTTTACCTTAGTGTAACTTAACATAAGTGTCAACTTAGCGCGTTTTACTTGAATAATTTAGAGAGCGGTCCCGCCGTCTGCTCCGCGCCGAGCGGCGCCTCCGCGGGCGAGCCTTAGTCGGGGCCGTAATGGCATTAGCGTGTAAAGCGGCGGGCGCCCTTTGACCCTCGCCGGCGCAATTGTAAATGCAAATAGTGCGCTAATCCAACATGGCGGCCGCCCCTGCGCCTTGTTTCTATACATATTGATTAGCAGCCGGGAGCAGCCGCATTAGAGGAGCACCCACGCGCCCGAGCCAAGGCACAGCCTGCCTGTCGTGCTTCGGGGATGTTCGCACGTTGGTACACTTACGATAAAGGTACATTCTTTATTGCCATAAAATATATAAGTCTCCAGTAAGTATAAATTTCTCACCTACACAAACCAATTTCAATAATATCACTTTTAAAACCAGTGACCGAGTATCTCATTGTTTACTAATCCTAGAAATATAAATAAAATGCGAGTATGGCGGACATAACAATGGTCGTTGTGACGTCACGCGCGCTCGGCGGCAAGTTTGTACGGAACATGTTTAGCTAAATAAACATGTTGTCCGCCGAGCCGCGGAGGGACCCGCGCGCCTGACCCGCGGAGGGGCCACGCAACCCTTCAGCCTCTGCCAAATCTTTAATTAAATATCAGTGAGGTAGCGAGGGTCACGGGTCACAACACGTAATAAAACTGCACAAATATAGAAATCACAGGTCGTAAAGAGCCCATAGCCGTAGTGGACACGCGGAGGGTCGCCGCTACGACGCTACGGGTGCACTACGCCGTAGCACCACTACACCTACCGTCCAGCAGCCTGGCCGTCTGTCGCGTGACACGCCGAGTGCGTATGTGAAGTGCACATATCAGTGCACAAGTACAGTACACTGATAGGTACACAGTACAATTGTTAGACATCGGTTGCATACTACGCTCCGTTGAGAGGTACATGTTCAGGGACTGCGCCACATCGCAAAATAGTTCTTTTTTCCAAAATATTTCCTTCCTAAAGAAAACTTCGACAAAAATAATTAGATGTAGTATTCTTAAGGTGGATTGTACTTCATGCAGAAGTTTACATACGCCTCAATGTCTCTATGTCCGGAGTTCCTCGGTTCTAAAATCGCACGTTACGTTTGGTACATGTCCGCAGTTAAAGCAAATGTTTTTTGTAGTTTTGGTTGTAAACAGTGAAGATTTTTTCCTTTATTCTATTAAAAGATAAAAGAAGTCGGTTACCACCTCGCGCCTCCTCGGCGCGCTGCTCGCTCTGTGGGCTGCACAAACAAACTGCTCCCGGAGCAGCTCGGCCGTGAGCACCACCGTTAGAGTAAACACATTTATTCAGTTTAAAGAAGTGCTCCACAAAGGAGGCGAATTTCTTATTCAAAGTAGCAATATGTGGGCGCCTAAACAAACAGCGGCCGCATTACGTAAATGCATTCCGCGATGGAGATGCATGAGAGCGGACCCTGGCCGGCGGAATTGAACTGAGGCGAGGTGTTTGCGCACATTAGCATCACAAAGGACGTGCAATCGCCAGTGGTGCGATACTAGTCCCGGGCAAGGACGGCGCGGTCGAGCCACTGCTATATGTGCTCATTTTTCTGAAATGTTAGATTTCAGTGATTGTGATTGTGTGTGTTAGATTGTAGTGATTAAGGCTTGCTGTCAGTCTAAGTAACGTCAATCGTGTGCAGCCCAGCTTACTGCCGGTTATCGGGCGGAGGCGGCGCGTGTGTGCATGTGTAGCTCTGTGGCGGCGGCGGCACTCGCCTCACTTGCGATTCTATCAGATTCACATCAAACAGGAAGCAGCCCTTTCATCTGCTATCAATTGTATGCGGGCACTGCACCCCGCGCCCGCCACCCGAGGGCCTTTGTGGTCGAGCCTTCGTCTGTGCCGATACCTATAGATATTTTAAGTTGTCATATAGTCGTGGAAACAATAATGAGGCGTCGAGACAAACAATAAAGGAGAAGATTAGCGCCACGACGCTGACGGGTCCATCTCGCCGGCGCGGTGCGGCGGAGGCTGCGAGAGAGGCAGATCGGATCGCGGGGCTCCTATTATTTATTCGATAATAAGTCGGTAACGACTCGCGGCACACGCTCGCTGCGAGTGGAGCCTGATTTTTTTCAATCAAACCCGATATCGGAATTCGCGCATCGGTTAGCCGAACCCGTCGCTCCCCTTTCTAAAAAAATTAAACAGCTTTTAAACGCGCATCGCGTTCGATCCGTTCGGCGAAAGCGCAAAAAAATTCATCTCAGGTAATCGAAATAATAGCGAGGTCGCGCGAAAAAAATTCACTAAGGGCGGAAAAGAAACGGATTCGGACAAAAAAGTTCAAAATTTTTAATTCGACGGTTGAGGGTTGAGCGGGGTGCACGTCGCGGGCGCGCGGCGCGGGGCGGGGGGTGCCCGAGCGCCTCGCGCGGCCGCCGCGCCGCCAGTGTCTCGCCGCGCGCCGAGTCGCGCCGACATCCCGCGCCGCGCTCGCTCGCACGCCTCACGCACGTCACACGCACTCCGCACGCAACACGCTCGCACCATGGTCCTGTCGGCTTGCGTGCGCGCAGACCCGCGCGCCTACTGCTCTGCCGCCTACCGTGAGTACTACGTCGCGTAGCACTTTTGTTTACCTCTCGCTATTTACTCGCATAAACGCTATTTAGAGTTTATAGTTTTTAAGTTTTAGTTCCTAACTTGATTATGTTTGTGGTGCGTAGATACACTGCCTTACAGTTGTATCTGAATGTACAATAACTAATTATCAAATGAAAACAAAGTTGTTTACACTATATAAGAATTAAATAATCCACGTAAGTCAGTCAAAATAAACATTTTGAGTTTGCACAAATTCGCATAGAGCCCGCAATTAAGGGTTTTAAATACACCATTATAAAAGAAATCTCAAAAGTCCTCATCTTTTGTATTGAGCAATTTTGTTTAACTCAAGGTCCTACGTCAAATTTTTTTTTTTCATTTTCTCGTAAACTTCAAGCATTTATCGCAAAAGTACACACATCAACAAAGTCTAGGGAACAAGGACATTTCTAGTTTTTATTTAAAAACTCTTTCTTGTAATAGTGAGTGTTTTATATCAATAGAAGGGTATTTTTATACCGTTTTTAATTTTAATTTTAATAAAAATATTCTCCTATCAAATTTTTTTTTTTTCTAAGAAAGTATTGAATAGTGCCAATATTGAGTATTACAACCTTCTATGATTAGGCACAAAAATAACGAGGTAGTAAGAAATACAGTAATTAACCGTACTTTAAACGTTTTTAATAATCTGTAGGACCTCCTAAAGCATTAGCAACAGCTCGACAACGGCGTGGCATACTTAGTATGAGATTGTCAAACATCGTCTGTGGAATATGGCTCCATACACTGCGAAGGTGAAAAAAAGTTGTTCTTCAGTGTTCAGATTTTCCAAAGAATCACTGAAAGCTCTTCTCCCAAGCAAATCCCAGGCATGCTCTATGGGATTGAGGTCGGCAGACTGAGCAGGCCATTCCAACGTCGTCATATTGTGCTCGCTTAACGCATTGACCACTACCCTCGCGGTGTGTGACCGTGCATTATCTTGCATGAACATAAAATCTTGACCGAACTGCTGTCGATGAGGGATTACCATGGGGTGTATAACCTCCTGAATGTATTGGTTTGCATTCAAATTGCCCCGTATCCAAACGAGGTCGGTCCTTCCACCAAGGCGAATTCCAGCCCATACCATGATTGTTCCACCTTGGTAAGGATGAACTTCTTGCGGATTCTGGAGACGACTCCGACGTCCAGGAACTCGCCATATACGCACTCTTCTCGAATCAGGATGAAAACCGAAGCAAGATTCGTCGGAAAACAGAACCCGTGCCCATTGATGGTCGGTCCACTGTAAATGTGCGTTAGCCCACAATAAGCGACGACCTCGATTTCCACGTCGAAGAGCTGGAACCCTAAGCGGTCTGCGAGCATAAAGATTGGCTTCGTGTAGTCTTGTTCTGACAGTTTGATCGCTAATAACCACTTGATGCTGAGACTGGAGGCCTGCGACCAACTGACGAGCAGTAATCGTGGGTTGCCGCCTTGCGGAATTTTGCAAGAAACGATCTTGTCGCGGGGTAGTAACCCTATTTCGTCCCCTGTGACGTTCGGCAACATCCCCTGTAGACCTGTAGCGTGCCCATAATCTGCAAATTACGCTTGGTTGGGTGTTGACAGCATCCGCTACGTCGCGTTGAGTTCGTCCAGCTTGCAGCATACCAACAGCCCTTAACATCTCTTCGCGACTTAAATGACGACGTGACATGATGACTACAGTCACAAAAATGCACAAACCATACGTAAAAGACGTATTATTGATAATAAACGTTATTTACAATCAAAAAAAATAATTTTTATTTTGCCTCAGAGAAACTGCACAATCAAACACTTTTAAAAGTTACTTATTTAAATTAATTTTTAAATTTCGAACAACCCTGTAATCTACTTTATTCTATTTTTATTTATTTGCTGCCAGTTATTTGCAAAACAAGATTTACACGAAAAAAAATAATTGGGGTCATCTTGTTCCCTAGACTTTGTTGAGGTGTTTAGGTTAAACAAAGTTGTAGATCTTGCAATGATGTATCTACAAAAGTAGTATCCTTAGCTTTTTCGTCTATTTTGATATAGTTTGATCGATTAATTGTCCGTTTAACATTAATAGTAGGAACATAACACGTATTTAAATTAAAATTGACATGTAATTAATTAATGGAATTTAATGACTTAAAACCTAGATAAAACCAAATGTCACACAATCGTTTATTACTAAATGTAATTATGCGACACGACCGTTGCTGCTAGTGCCTAGTGCCTTGGCTTCGCTCACACCATACGCAATATACTCTAAAACCAACTCTTCAATTGGGGGTGTACACCTTACCGTGCACCTTCGCGAGGCGCGGGTGGCTCTGTTGTAGTTAAACCTTTCACAACTTGTAACGTCTGTCCGTTTCAACTGCGTGAGGTCAGTTGGCCTAATCATTAAACCATTACCATACATTATCATTAAATTCATTGATTATGTACTTACATTAACACATGAGTGACTCGTAAACAATTTGCTAATCATAGATATTAATTACTTGCAGTGAACTGTACTTAGTGGTAAACACGCTTTAACCTGATTGTTTTAACTTTGAATTGTACTATTCTATCAATACACTCGTATTATGTACTCGACTACATGTGTTTGTGTGAATGGGCACCATAACATAAAACCTAAATATTTTTCCTACGCTATGAAATCGATTAAGATGGGAACAATTGAATTAGATTGGGATTCGAACTCGTGATCTTTCCCTTATAAAAAGGAATGACCACTGAGCCACTGATCTACGGTCGAAGCTATTCAAATCTTCCTATAATATAAAGTACAAAAGTATATCTGTCTGGCAACAGTGGGTGCATATCGTAATCGATTTGAATAATTATTTATTTAGCTAACCGCGGTAGCCTAGTGGTATGGGTAATGGACTGCTGAGACGAGGTCTCGGGTTCGATCCCAGGTTTACCATGGCACACACCAATGCCTTTTCGATACTTTTCGAAGTTATGTGTGTATTTATCGCAGGTTTATAAGTGCACGGCTTATTACATTGGGACCTAAACATAAACTGGCGAAATGTGGGTGCTAGCACCTCTTCCTACCCCTTCGGGGATATAGGCGTGAGTTTATGTTATGTGTTATGTTATATTTAGTTAATTGTGGAACATAGGTTTTACAGAGATCAAAAAATAATAAACAAAAGTGCACTATGCCCTACCACTGACACGGCGTACAAATTATAATTGAAATGTCATTATGGTTAGTAGATATTAATTACAAGATTAGGTCACACTGCTCATTGCCCATAATTCTCACAACAGTACATTTTAATGTCATATACTTATGCAATAATAGTAATAGGCCTGAATGTTAAATCAATATAGCAAATAAATTATGAATTAATAGCAATAAAATCATTAAAATTTTATTGCTATTAATTTATAATTTATTTTAGTTTAGATATTCATTGATTGAATAATATGATTTTTCTAATAATAATGTGAGCAATTTATTATTAAACTCTTGTAAAATTCCAATGAAACTTACAGATTTTGGCAGTTTGTTATAAATTGTAGGCACCACGCAAAAGACTCTACCACGTGGAGTTGATCTGTTCTACGGCAACTACTTACTGGTGAAAATTATGACCAGTTCCGTCTTACAAACGTAGACATTTTGAGAATGTACATGGACAGCATTGTTTATAAATTTAAACTTATAAAATGTGACTTACAGGTATCAGTGGTGTGTAAGTTGCATATTGCTCTTATACAGGGTTCTTTCCATTGTAATGTGTTTTCTATTTGTAACGTAAGAAATGTTGTTACTGTAGTTTCATTATCTTTTGTATCATTACATATCTACAAAAGTAGTAATCCTTAGTTTTTTCGTCTATTTTGAAATAGTTTGATCGATTAATTGTCCGTTTAACATTAATAGTAGGAACATAACACGTATTTAAATTAAAATTGACATTTAATTAATTACAGAAATTTAACGAATAAACCCTAGATAAAACCAAATGTCACACAATCGTTTATTACTAAATGTAATTAGGCGACACACTAGGCACTGCTGCTGCTAGTGCCTAGTGCCTTGGCTTCACTCACACCATACGCAATATACTCTTTAACCAACTCTTCATTTGGGGGTGTACACCTTACCGTGCACCTTCGCGAGGCGCGGGTGGCTCTGTTGTAGTTAAACCTTTCACAACTTGTAACGTCTGTCCGTTTCAACTGCGTGAGGTCAGTTGGCCTAATCATTAAACCATTACCATACATTATCATTAAATTCATTGATTATGTACTCACATTAACACATGAGTGACTCGTAAACAATTTGCTAATCATAGATATTAATTACTTGCAGTGAACTGTACTTAGTGGTAAACATGCTTTAACCTGATTGTTTTAACTTTGAATTGTACTATTCTATCATTATATGTTATAAAATGTGACTTACAGGTATCAGTGGTGTGTAAGTTGCATATTGCTCTTATACAGGGTTCTTTCCATTGTAATGTGTTTTCTATTTGTAACCTAAGAAATGTTGTTACTGTAGTTTCATTATCTTTTGTATCATTACATATAACATTTAGATGTAGGTCTTCGTCTATGTTTCTACCAAAGTTCACTATAGTCGTTTTTCCAATGTAAATTTTTTTTGCGTCTCAACAAGAGAGAATACTGTTTTTCATTTTCAATTCAATTAGATGTATATTAGGTTTGTCAAATACAACGGTAGTGTCATAAGCCAACATTATCATGGAAAATGTTGTTGCTGACGGAAAGTCATTAATGTAGATGTTAAACAACATACTAAATGCTTTAAATATACATTCAAATATATTACTTATCACAATAATGAAACTAAAACATAAAGCATTCGTGAATTCAAAACAACCATATTGTCACTGCTCATATTATTGCCGTACCTACTCTTTTGTTGTACTAACTTTATTCAGGTCTTCAGGGTATGTAAAAGCATAATATTAGCATTAGAATCAGTAAGATTGTTTCAAGTGCAGATCATTCATCTGCCTCTTATGATACAGGTTGCCCTAGTTTAAGAGGCAGGGCAACAAAATAACAAGGTAGATAGAATATTGTGCTTGTTAATGTCATTATAAAACCAAAAATACTGTAAGTAACTATACTTTAACATATATTGTAAGATCCATGTTACTATGTTTAAAGACAAATAAATTATTCTAATTATTTTATTCACTCGTTCGAAACAACACCCGTCGTCTCTGATGCTAATGATAGCGGCCGTGAGCGTTTCAGAACTTCAGATGGCCTTATCAGTGATTTATTGACCGCGCCGAACATATCGTTGTAACATTCTCAAGGTTATAGTTCATTAACCACATGAAATCTTAATTGTCACTGCTCAGACGTTTTGTTACAAATGTTAAATATGTATAGATGGTTGATTTCCCGATATAATTAACATATTAGGTATAACAGCGACCTCTTCATTTGTGGAAGCATGTCTAGTGTGAATGAAAATGTACTTAGTAATCCCCAGAGAGGGCTGACGTACTCTTCACATAGTATATTGAGTTACTATCACTTGTAATGTGCAGTAGGTAGGAGCACCACGGTGCCTTTCGCGGACCCGCATCTATTATTTAATTCCAATGTGCAAAAAACACACAACTGCCACTTTTTATGAATCAGGAATATTTCAATCCGATACACCTCCGCATCTCGTTTCTGCGATTGCACCCTTTTCACCTTCGAGACACAAAAAACAGCCGATGACGTCTCAATGGAGTCGTCTAGTTTTTTTACTGAAATAATTTTTTATCGCGTGTCGGGTACATCTTTATAATTCGCGTATATTTGAATACATGGACTTTGTGACGACACAAATCCTTTCTGATCCACGCGCGGATTACCCGTCGGCGGCGGAGGCGGCAGGTAGTCGCGCCGTTCCCACGCACCGCCTCCGCCGGCGCGCAATGGTACTTATATTACGTATAATGTCTCAGTACCTTTACACAGGTTTTGAAGCCCGTAGCCCATTCGTAGCATACGCGTAGAACCTGCTACGATCCCTTTTGTGGCGTTATGTTATGAATATATTGTCTCGTGTCTGTTACGTGGGAGGGGAGAGGGGATGGCTAATGCTCCTAACTTGTATATTTAACTTGTGTAACTTGTGTAATTTGATGATCAGCATGGTAGGCTTCGCCATAATGCCGCGGCTTAGTGTCGGCGGCGGTTATCCTATTAATTAGTATTAACGCGCCGCCGCTAACGAGATGATCCCTGAACGACGCGCGGCGGTGGATTAGCTTCACGTGATACTACTCATACAATTTTTAACATTGATAGTTAGATATAGTTTCTAGCTGTTCCTAGTCGGATGATAGATCCAAACTATGCCTGTTGATTTTCCAGAATTCCTTTATATAAAACCGTTCAGACCATACAAAAATAAGCGCACTCAATGAAGCCCTCTCCAGAGTTGAGCTTAGCGACAAAAGCGATCCTTTTATGTTGATAAAATTGTCTGTTTTAACCGATTTCACGTATAATAAACGTTTCTCAATATTTTGCGCCTACAAGATGGGCATACACCGGTGCACGCGGCATAAGAGTTGACAAATACTCATTACAACGATGATTTCTTTTTCAGCTACGATTGATAAATATTTTCTGTTGTTATAAGTTCTTCTATGTGTATGTATGTCTGTTTAATGGGCTCGTGTTATTAAATTAGCTTAGTAGGTATTTTATTATAATTTTGTTATCAATGAGCATCTCGGAACATAATTCATGATGTTTGTGATTAAATGCTAATGATATTAATTACGATTATCTAAGATCTGGTCACAGTCTACTGCTGCATGTGGCGGCGGGCTCGGCCCTGCGGACCGCTGCTAGCTTAACACTATAGATACTGGGCTGACGACCGGCGGGCACCCGCACGGTGTTGCGAATATAATTTACGATCGGAGCAGGCGCGAACAAGATCGCTCCTCTGCGATACTGTCAGAACTTTCATCTCTCGGTGAAGGATGCCTAAATACGTGTCGTAAATCACTGTCGCTAATGTGATGCGTTTGTGTTGTTACAGAAGAGTCCGGCGAGCTCATCAAGTCGCCGTCGCCGCCGCCCAGCCACGGTGAGTAGTGTGCAACTTTATCATTGCCGTGACGCTATCGCAGGGCGACACCTCAGACTGGCCGGCAGCAGTAACGTCTTTCCAAATAAGTACAGATAGGCTTCACCACTTTCATTTGACATTTACATTTAAAAATCTAATTTCTTACATAAACTGGTAAAAATGATAGGATTTGAACAACTTTAGTGAAACGTACAGACCCAGTAATTGTGGTCATCGTACCTCCAGCGTCTCTCGTACCTATTCATGTATATATGTGGTTATATTTACAAAAGTAAAATAAAATGTATCTAAGTATTATTGTATGGTATATATTGTATAAAAAAATGCAATAACTTCGTATACGGGAGAGCCCGTTGAGGCTGCATCCAATGAAGCTCGGTGAGGTGTCTAACAGTGTGATCGGTGCACTCTCCTGTTAATGTTCGTGTTTTTTGTTTCATAACCACCCAGAAGTAGGACCTCCGCGTATGTTGTTAGGTGCTGGTCAGTTACTAGATATAATTAGCGCTTCATTCTAATTAATGTATGTAGCGTAATTAGCATTGGCAGTGTAATTTTGTAAATAATTTGGAATACATTTAAATATTAGATGGGCATTTGCTTAGTAGTTCTACTGGACTCATTAAATATGTGCCGAGTTTTATTTCTTCTTCAATGCGTTTTTATTTTTATTTCAAAAACAATTAATTGAAAAAGTCTCCCCTTTAAACGCACCGTAGTTCGATCGCAGGGTGTGTGCTCCCTGTGCACCATTTCAGGCCAATGTGCTACTCACGTGTTGTACCTGTAATGCACATGATGTCACTGTACAGTGCACTAGCGGCCACTGGTCACCGCGGTAGCACAACTGAGGTGGCGGGGCGGTGCACAGAAGTGGCCGCGTTACTTAAATGAACAAACACAAACAATGGTTTATTTTCACGCTTGCAATTTTACTTCGGCACAATACTCCATACTTATTCATTGTAGATCCACGGACTTTTCCACTCAGCTTTTTCCAGTCTAATTGCATTTTTAATTGAGCTTCAACATTTTCCACGTAGTGACTGCCATCTCACCTCCAAAACTGCAATATCGAAGTATTGCAGTTTGAACAGTTGTTGGCATTTTTAGAGCTCCAACTACACGCAATGATGGATCGCCATAGACGTTTGTATGGCGACCAGGACCGACGGCTCTTCGAGGCACAGAAATACCTAGACCAATGCCAATAGGCATATTTAGGCGTACATGGAATCGCATCCGCCAATTGCGTTGACTACAACAACACCACAGTTTTTTATGGAGGCTCAGCACCTCAACGTGCAGTCTCATCGATAGGTGTTCTCAACTTGACACCAGCTTACAAATAAACCCCTGAGTGAATTGGCTGGGCTTTTAATAAAAACAACTGTTTAACACGAAGTAGCGCTTACTACCGCGTGCGATATACAGCCGCACGCGCCGATGCTATCTCGACATGTACTTAATTAGTTTATGATAATTGTATCATTAGCATATCTTCAATATGATGTACTACCAACGTTTACACTTTCGCATTCCATGATAAACAATAATGTTTATGGGAATTAATGCAATCTTGGTATAAGTACATACATAACTTCGATTCACGATCACGGGCTGACTGACTCAGCCAGCCTGTGACCACGGTCGGTGTAACCTGGTCGAAACGTTAGGCAAACCAAAGGTATGTATCTACCTATAACATGATCGCGTTAATTCCCGTAAATATTATTGTATAAGATGTACCTAGCACGTAGGTGTAGCCCACGCTGCCCAGTAACCACTTTGTGCACGTGCTTGTATAGAAGTGCAGTAAGTAGACATTGCTCGCAATCTGTCAAAAAGCCAATGCGCTATGCCTGCATTGGTCTAATGGTGTTTGTACACTTCGCTCTTAAGTGTTCACCGTTTAGTGCGCCCCACACCCCACCTGTCTCGCCGCTCGGTGCGAGAAAAGGATTGATGGTCGCCTCGTGCGTCACACGCGCGCCGCACAAAGAAGGCGCGCACACCTTCACTGCACCCTTCACTTAAGAAGCTGCGCTCGCGCACGCGCCCGGCACACGCCCGCGTTCACCCCTTTACCGTCCCCTCGGCCGAGGTGAGCGTTAGTACATTGTGTTTTCTCTCTGCACTCTTCTCAGATTCTTACCTGGCCCTGTTTGATACCAACACCCATTGAATATCGTTTAACTCAGAGCCAACGCCGTGCCGCTATACCACGTTCTCAACCCCACGGACAGGAGGCGTGGCACTAGTCGCTGGATCACCTCAGAGGCACAGTAGAGAGGGATGCCGTGGACGTCTAGGTGCCATTGCCTACATCAGCCTGCCGATGTTTGTCGCAAAAACTATTTCTTAGGGGATGCCTACGTCAGAGTAGCTCAAAGTCTCAGCCCGATCGGTTTAAAATTGACAAAGTTTCATACAAAATTTCATCCCCTATTTTATCCCCTTCGGGGGTAGAATTAATCAAAATCGTTTCTTAGCAGATACCTACGTCATAACATCTACCTGCATGCCAAATTTCAGCCCGATCCGTCCAGTGGTTTGGGCTGTGCGTTGATAGATCACTATGTCAGTCAGTCACCTTTGAATTATATATATTTAAATTTTATAAAATTCTATTCAGCCATTGATCTCTTTTCACTCATGCTGACCGTGGGTCCAGATAACGTTGTGTAGAATGTTGTTCAATATTTATTATTGTACTTGAGCAGTCCGCACACCACTCTGATGTGTATCATTACATTAAAATGTAGGTGCGCGCGGAACAGAGGCGGCGTTTCGCGGGATGACGTATGGCGCATTTACATGTAAGTAATATCCGCTCCTGCCTCGCGCGCACTCCTCACGCCCCGGGTGGCGTCGGGACTGCCGGGGTAGTGTGGTTACTGGGGTGACCAGGAATATTTCTTTCTACGTAGCCTTTGATTGATAACCCTTTGCGTGGTGAAAATGTTTATGAAAAAACACGCTGTACTCTAAATTATTTATCTATTGTAGCCGCAAGTATATCAATGTTATAAATATATATATTTCGGCGTATACTGGTAAAGGTGTCTCTGCCATTTTCTTTCCCTCCCTTTGTACCTTCACCCAAGGGACACTAAGGCAGGTGTCGCCGTAGCGCTCGCTCACCTGGAGTTCACACGCGTGCTTGTTGCAGATGGGTCGGCGAGCGGAGAGGGCGAGATCAGCGGCGACGAGCGACCGCCGTCCCCGCCACGGGCGCCCTCCGCACCCCTACCTCACCCTGCGCACCCCTCACACCCCTCGCACCCCGCGGCCAGCGCCGCTGCTGCCACCGCAGCCGTCTTCGTGAGTAAATCCATAGAAATCGGACGAGTAACCGTCCAGAACGAGGCTCGAGCTTACCGCTGTCTCTCTCCAAGGCACCGAGAGCCCCAGAGCTAACCTCCACCGTTACACATTCCAGAACGCAGCGGGCGCCGGCAACGCGCTCGCGCAGCTGCAGCATCTACTGCTCACCCAGCACGGCGCGCACTCGCTGCTGCTGCACACCCAGGTACGCGCGCCCACGCGCCCTCCACACTCGCTTACTAAATCAAATACCAGAGCTCAACGCCATCGCTCACGTTCCAGGTGCAGCAGGCCGTGGCGCAGGCGGCAGCACAGCAGCTGCAGCAACTGCAGGCGCGCGCCGCCCCCACAACGGGCGCGGCCGGACGTTCGCCTTCGCCGCGCCGCACGCCGCCGGGCGCGGGCGCCTTCCTGACGCCGCTGACGCCGGGCTCGGGGCGCGCGCGCTCGCCACCGCACGCGCACGCGCACTCGCCGCTGCACTCACACGCGCACACGCCGTTACACGCGCACGCGCATAAGCCGCGCGCGCTCGAGCCCACCGCCGATGACACAGCGGATCTCGAAGAATTAGAACACTTCGCCAAGACGTTCAAGCAGCGGCGTATTAAGCTCGGTGAGGCTCGCAATCCTCCGCAAAAGTAACCTCCCGCCCTTCCATAGTTCGTCGTCTCACTCCGTTCTTTCGGTTCGCAGGGTTCACCCAGGGCGACGTTGGCCTCGCGATGGGTAAGCTGTACGGCAACGACTTCTCGCAGACGACGATATCACGGTTCGAGGCGCTCAACCTGAGCTTCAAGAACATGTGCAAGCTGAAGCCACTACTGCAGAAGTGGCTCGAGGACGCGGACTCGTCGCTGGCGGGCGGCGGCGGCGGGCCGGGCGGCGGGGCCGCGCTGGGCGCGGGGCTGGCCGAGGCGGTCGGGCGGCGCCGCAAGAAGCGCACGTCCATCGAGTCCGGCGTGCGCGTGGCGCTCGAGAAGGCCTTCCTGCACAACCCCAAGCCGACGAGCGAGGAGATCGCCGCGCTCGCCGATGCGCTCTGCATGGAGAAGGAGGTGGTGCGCGTCTGGTTCTGCAACCGCCGCCAGAAGGTGAGTCCCGCAGCACGCGCCGTCGCTCGGTGCTCTCGGCCGGCGCTGACGCTCATGTCTGTTGCAGGAGAAGCGGATCAACCCGCCGGCGGGCGAGGGCGCGCCGGCCGGCGTGCACCTGGGCGCGCACCCGCTGGCGCCGCACGCGCACGCGCTGCACGCGGCGGGCCTGCAGCCGCTGCAGCCGCTGCAGTCGCTGCAGCCGCTGCAGCCGCTGGCGCTGCTGGCGCGCGCGCCGCCTCGCGACTGACGCGGGGCGCGCGCGCTCCCGCTGCTCACACATATCCTCTCGTTGTAAATAGTGACGGTACTGTACAGACTAGTCGGTTAGCGTGTATATAGACGAGTGTGCGTGCGAGCCGCGCCGTCTTAGTGTAAGTTTATATATTATTATGTGAATTTTATTTATGTCCGGTGAGCGAGGCCCCCGCGCCTGCGCTGTTCAGAGCTCATATCAGTTAGCGCACCACGCGACGCGTATGTTAGGTGGATGTGTAGACAACTATCTATATGTTACAATAAAACATGATAGACATTACTCTGTGTTTTATTTATACTTATCGTCTGTGAGCCCGCCAGTGCCGCCACTCCGTGTGCCGGCCTAACATGTCCTAATTCATTCTAGAGAAGGTCGATATGTTGGCACCTTTACCTAATGCTCGAACGTCAAAAATACATAGGAATGTAGCAGTAAGAATATTTACTGCCTCACAGTCTGTCGACAAACAGAGACTGTCTTGTAGCTCTCATCGAAAATAATCAAAAGTTACTTAAAGGAGTTCAAAACGTAATATTATATCAGTACACCTCCATCCTAAGCATTCTCTATAACCCGTGTCCTGCCGGGTTCCCTTTGCAAAAATGGTAGAAATGTTTAAATTTGACAAACTAGATCGCGGTAAAAACGTTTTTCTTCTAGATTCCATTCCAAACATGGCATAAAGTTGTAATTTATAATTAATTAATAATTCTCTCACAAAATATTGTATGCCAATATGGCTGAACATAGCTGATCAAATTATGTAAAAAGACCATCATTGTAGGTAAAAAGTACAAAAAAAAGTTACCCAACATAATCTACCGAGCGAACGGATTGTGTCTCTAATTAAGTAAAAATTGACCATAAATTTAAAATCAGTATTATATTGTAAGTCGAATATAATTAGTAGAAAAAGAAATATAAAATAGTCACTATTAGATACTGAAAATCACAGTTGACGAAATGAAAGTTACACTTCTGCCTACCCCGCAAGAAATTATAGGCGTTTTTTTTGAAAAACATATATACAGTCCAAAAACACGTCCTAGTAAGGAAAAATCGTAATAGGCGACAAAGAGAAAATCAAACGTAACAATATATGAGAGAACACTTTTGACGTGCGCTCGGATATTTTTTTTTTTTTATACCACTTAGTTGGCAGACAAGCACACGGCCCACCTGATGGAAAGTAGTTACCGTGGCCTATGGATATTTAGTTAAAATAGGACTTATAAATATAAATAGGTATGTAAAATGTTATGACTTACGGTGTCGAAACGTGGACACTTACAGTGGCGCTCAACCATAGCTTAAGGCTCCGCGCAAACGGGCCACCGACCACGGCCACCGGTGGCCAGCGACAGCCACTTAACATACTTTTTCATATATTTTGTATTGACGCGCCGCACACGTGTAGCCGGTGGCGGCCACTCGCCACAGCAGTGTCCGCGACGCGCCACTAGTGGTCGCTACGGACCACATAAAACGCCGACACCCGCCACTGTCGCACTGCTCCACTCCCCGCAGACGTTCTACGTATCGCACGCGTCACCATGGAGCACGACGACGACGCCTCAATGGACGTTGATACATTAATATCGGAAATCCATTCACGTCCAGCAATTTGGGATTTACATTCTGATTTGTACAGCAATAGAAATGAGAAAGTAAAAGCCTGGGAAGAGATTTGCGAATTATTTATTAACAATTTCAAGGACAAAAGTAGAACGGAAAAAAGCAACGCAGGTAGGTTAACATTTTAAATATGTAGGTAGTTTGTATCGTATTTATTCATATTCTGTTTTCTTGCCATGGTATCGATCCTTCATTCATAAAGTAATCTTTTAATATGTCCCGTGTAGTAGATGATCGTAAAGTTTGTATACCTATATCTTCTACATTTTCGAATCCGCCTACATTCAGCGTGTGTTTGAAATTGTAACCATCTCTTTTGCGAACAAAGTTGTGCAAAATGCAACACGTTTTTACGATATCTTCCGAGAATTTAATAGATGTATTTAATGGGCGATGAAGTATTCTCCATTTGTTGGAAAGTAAACCAAATGCACATTCTATGCAGCGCCTAGCACGACTCAGTCTATAATTAAATATTTTTTTATCTGAAGACAAATGTCTTCCAGCATAAGGTCTCAACATGTGATCGGATAAACCAAATGCTTCATCACCAACAAATGAATAATTTAGTGCTTGACGGCTACCAACTGGTCTTTCTGGAGGTATATTTATAGATTTGTCTTCAATCCTTTTAAATAATTCACTCTCTTTAAATATAGTTGTATCCGATGCTTTGCCATAGCAACCGACATCTACGAATGTGAAAAGGTAATTACTATCACAGACCGCCAAAAGTACTATCGAAAAGTATTTCTTATAGTTGTAGTATAAGGATCCGCTGTCAAATGGATGAATAATTCTTATATGTTTTCCATCGATAGCACCTAAGCAATTGGGGAAATCAGTGTTTTGTAGAAACCCACAAGCTATTTCGTTCCACATATCTCTCGTTGGTTCTGGTATACATATAGCTTTCAACCTATTCCAAATTAGTTGGCATGTTTCTTTGACTATCATTCTCACTGTAGATGCACCACGATAGTAAGTCGTTTCAAAATCTCCAAATGAACATCCGGTGGCAAGGTACCTGAAACAAATGGCAAGTTCTATGTTAAATAGGTACTTACAGTATTGTTGAATAATAATACGATTTGTTGCAGCTGCCAGATTGCAACGAAAGTGGAAGAGTCTCCGTGATAGTTTCAACAGAGAAATTGGGAAGCAAAACAAGAGCGGATCTGGAGCATCTGGCAGGAAAGAATACATATATTTTAAACAACTGCATTTTTTGAAACGTCTTAAAGATGTGAGACCTACTACAGGTGAAGGGATTAATGAAAATGATTCAGAACTAGAACAACAACAAGAACAAAATCAAAATGAAACTTGTTCTATAAGCAGTTCCAGGAGAAGGGCAACGAAAAGAAATATAGATAAATCAGAAAACGAAATATTGCAACAACTATCAGATAATTAAAAAAAAAAAATATGAAAGACCTGAACATGTGGATCCTGACAAAGATTTCTTGATGTCAGTCTTGCCGGATATTCGAAAAATTTATGACGATTTTAAAATTGATTTCAAGAGTTATATTGTTATGTTACAATTGATTAAGAAGTACAAAATGTATGATCCTGTTAATAATAACAGATGTTACTCATCACACTCTTATGGATATTCTTCCCAAAACACAAATGCTTATACAACAAACCAGGCTACTACATCAATTTCGATGTCTTCTCCATCGCCATTGTCAAATTTTTCAAATGATACTTCAATAATAGAAGATATGTTTGATACCGAATCATAGAAAATATAATTTCCTAACAATTCGTTGTTACCTACAGTTAATAATTACAACATGTACCTACCTAGTATGTAATGTAATATGTATGTAGTATTATTCGTCATAATAAATATTAAAATATTAAATCTGTTTTACTTACCTTAATGTGATTGCGAGTCTTTCTGCAGGGGCGATGCTTTGCCGCATACAGGTATTTTGCCGTATTAATCCATCTTGTAACACCAACAGTAGTTCTTGAAATGTAGTCAACCTCATTCGAAAATGTCTAAAAAACTTTTTTGGATATCTTTGAAGATTATCGAAATGCAAGTTATGTTTTACTGTAGGAGCACTTAAAATTGGATGAACCCAATATAGGCGGCGTCGGCGTAGTCTACGTCGTCTGCGTATTAACAATAGCGCGAGCAAACTTTCCGTGTCGGAGTCCATCGTAGACTGCGCAGCGGGAGCGGGTTATCAAAAGTGGTGGCTTCCGAACACCGGTGGCTGTCGCGCGCTTCGGACACTGTTACAGATGTGGCGGTGGCGCGCGACCGCCACCGGTGGCTGTGGTCGGTAGTCCGTTTGCGCGGAGCCTAAAAGTCGCGTAGTGGGCTATCGAGCGATCTATGCTTGGAGTTTCTCTGAAGGATAACATTCGGAACAAGGTTATCCGACAGAGAACCAAAGTTACCGACAGAGGCCACAGAATAAGCAAGCTGAAGTGGCAGTGGGCTGGCCACGTTTGTCGAAGGACCGATGGCCGTTGAAGCAAACGAGTCCTAGAGTGGAGACCGCGAGAAGGTAAGCGAAAGGTAGGACTTTCTGTGCCCTCAGTGCTGAAAACAAAATCAGGACAAGCCTTTGGTCTTCCCACTGACACCACAAAAACTCTCCAGTGAGCTCTGGCTACCCTACTCACCGCCGGGAACACAACACGAGGTTATTATAGCCGTGGTATTCTGTAGGGTGGAGGTACTTCCCCAGTCGGACTGCTCAACTCGGACGGGAATACCGTCGTGTCCTACCTCCTGATAATATATATATTTGTATGAAAATAATCGGGGAGCATTAGACAGCCTCCGTGGTATGGCGGTAGAATACGCGGCCGCTACGCAGGAGGTGCGGGTTCGATCCCCGCTCAGTACAAATATTAGTTTGCATGAATATAAGTATTTGCTTTGGTCTGGTCGTGCCTCGGAGAGCATGTTAAGCCGTCGGTCCCGATGGCCATGCCAACATCGATGGCCGTCGTTACGGGTACTTCCAGCCCCGAAAAGTCCAACAACTGGCCTAGCTGCAAATAGATGCGATGTCGCCTTTGGTTGTGGAGGTCAGATGGCAGTCGGAAAATATCGACGATCAGCCAAACATATTATAACATTCTCCTTATTTGCTTTTGACATTATTGAGTTTCTGACATTTACTTTGCAATTAATAAGTACCACCATTCCACGTGACCCCGGGCACGTGTAAAGGTGCGTACACACTCGTCGATGAGCAAGGGAAGTGGCGAGAGAAGTAGGCAGAGACGTGGTGTGGACGGTATATTCGTCATACCGCAAATGTTGTCGCAAAAGTCGGCTGCGCGGCGCGAGCTCTGGCACGAGAATCATTAACTGCTCAATAACTCATTTACTGCTCCGTTACCCGAATCCTTCGGCTCCGATTGGGTAGCACCACAGTCGGATTCTAAAGGAATCACCGAGTGCCGTGATTTCCTAGCTGTTCTCATGAGAAGTTGATCAACGTGACATTTATTCATTTTCCCGTTTTGTTAACTATGACCCCCTCTTTCCACTTAACATCTCTGTCCTTTTAGGCCCGCATGAACACCGCATCTCCGTGCTGGATCCGCGCGATACTCCACCGCGCCGTTCCTCCGCCTACAACTGCGACGCTTTTACTAAGTTGATTGTACTGAACCATAATAAATCTAACCTACCACTTAAACGACGCCCTAACATTGATACTGCTGGCGCCTTTTACGTAGTACAATGTTCAGTGTTTCTATACGTGAATGAAAATCTAGCGATCGCAATGTCGATATCCACTTTTTTTAAGGATGCTTTCATTTTAATTTGTTTATTATTTGTGAAACATAGGTATTGCTTTCTTAAGTACTTGCGTAATGGAACGCTATGCGTTTTATGCAGCACCGTTACTGGCAGCATGATAAAGCGTTACCTACCAGTACTCGTTTTATACCATTAGTTTGATTGACGTTTGATTGAATTGACTTCGGTAATCCAAATCGTGCAAATAACTTACGACGACAAGTAATTACTACCTGAGCTGATGTGCACGAAACACACTCAACTTACAACGATTTTGTGTGGGCATCGATTATAACGAAATAATATTTGTTGCGATACGGGCCCCAAAAATCTACATTAAGCCACTCCTACGGCTGGGCAGGCCACGGCTACGAGTGCAGCGGCGCCGGCGGGGGCTGGTCGCGCTGTGACGCACACGCACTACATTCACGACAATTAAGCCCTCCCACCATAGGTAATTTCTCACGGAGTATTTCATTTTAACCACACCGATGTTTCCACTATGCAGTTCATTCAAAACAGTGCCTCGTAGTTTACTAGGAATAACTACACGATAACCCCAAACTAAACCATGCTTAATAAATATATTATCATTTTTTTTTTAATGCTCTGTTTATCGCATTCTGAACTAAAATTTAACATAGCCTACACTTTATTTGCCGAGAGTCCCTTTTTTTGTCTCAGTTTTCACTTCATGAAATGTGACTGGATAACATCTTGAACAAAGTTAAAGTAACTTCCTTCTAACAAATTATCATTGTAATTATTCCAGACCGTGCGATTTAATGGTAAGCGAGATAAGACGTCAGCAAAACAGTTATTCGAGGATGGAATAAATATTTCATAATTATAGGCAGCCAAACGCACCGCGTATCTTTGTACTGCTCGCAGCAGTTTGCGGTATGCCTTTATTTTTACCGAAGATGGAACTAAGTGCCCGGTGATATCTTCGCAATAAAAAATGTCTTCCGCATAAATATTGGTGATGTCTAGTCACGCTAAATATTATCGCTGGTATCTCTTTGTACATACATAATAATATAATCACGCCTTTATCCCCGGAGGGTTAGGCAAAGGTGATTTAACATCCACATTTCACCAATCATTGAATTCGGTCCCACGTAATAGGGGGTGAGCCTATTGCTGTATTCCGGGCACTATTGTTGACTCGAGGCACGCATCTCTGGCTGAGTCTGGGCTGTATATATCAGTCTGATGTTAAACAGCCCTCTTTGTCCAATTGTGAATAATTCTGTTCGTGTTCATGGAGAGTGCGGGACGCGCAACTCACGGTGTGCTCCGAGCCGTTAGTACGGCGCGCGTCCAGTCCATACGAGCTACTATCAACGGAGAGGATAAGCGGCAAACTCGCATCATAATGCTCAGAATTTATTTTGAATCAAATTACTGAATCCTTTGTGACACTGATCACTCCAATACCACTTAACATCTTTTTTAAGCAGCTCATACATTGGTTTTAACACATCACTAATATTAACACAAAACTTTGCGTAGAAGTTTACTATTCCCAAAAAACTTTTTAACTGTGTTACGTCTTTTGGTACCGGAGCTGAAACAATGGCCTTAATTTTTTTTTATCCGCGGGAAGACCATGCTTACTTTAACTTACCCTTGGTATTTAAGCCACCTATACAAATGTTGTCACAAAATACCAACGCAAAAGGTAAGCCGCTTAGAATTTCCTTTATTTTTATACCACTTAGGTGGCAGATAAGCACATGGCCCACCTGATGGAAAGTGGTTCCGTGGCCTATGGATGTTACACCAGAGCACCACACTCGCGCTGTCGACCCTGTAAGTACACGAGTGTATGTGCCGTCAGACAAAGCAGGGCAAGCCTAATCTTCCCAGAGACAGCACAAACTCTCCAGTGAGCTCTGGCTACCCTACTCACCGTCGGAAATTATTATGGCCACGGTATTCTGTAGGGCAGAGGTACTTCCCCAGTCGGACTGCTCATTCAGACGGAAATACCGCCGTGTCCTACCCCCTCTATTATTTTTAAAAATTCTCTGGGATGCATTTAATCCCGAAAGTAATTATTCTTCTGTATTTAATTTCTTAAATACCCAAGTGCCAACATGAGTTATTGCAGTCATGGGTTGCGAGTCTTCAGTTAGACAAAATTGCTGATAAGTGTAGGACAAGTTCAATTTTGAGAAAACTATCTCGTCCGCCACAGTTGGAAATATCTCCTCAATACGCGGTAGATGATAATGAAAGTCCTTAAGTTCATGGTTGTCTTATAATCGCCACATATGCGAATCATAGCTAGCTTTAGACATCGCCGAATATTTGCACCGGAGTCCACTACAAATTGTAACCCATGTTCACCTACATTTAGATTACAGTTTGGATTGGTTTGGATTACAGTGTCACGCTGTCACTCGCGTGTGACGGTTGTGTGATCCGGCCGACTTCGTAGGTGCGGTCGAGCGCAATGGCGTCTAATATTTTGAAATGTGCAAACTGTAATATCGTGATTAACGAGTTATTAGCTTTCATTCAGAACAAGGCGGATGTCATGGATGAGGTGTCGCTTATTAGGCTGTGTATAGACTCGTTTTCAGAGGTAGAAATAGCATCTTCGAAACGGCTGTTATTTGAATCCGTACCGGACTCGAAACGTAAAACCCGAAGAAATAAAGGAAAAAGTGGAAGAGATATTGACGATATCATCGGCCTATTGAAACAGACTGATCCGGAAATTGTACCTACGTTTGTTGCCCGTGATTTGCAAAAGTTGCCGCCAGTGACTTTTGACCATGTAGACGTCACCAGGATGTTGAAAGATATTGTTTTGTTACAATCACAAATGAAAACGTTTGAAAGCGAGTGCGTTACATCCAGTCAGCTGTTAGAACTGAGGAGGGAAATCGATTCACTCAAACAAGCGTCAATTGTTAATAATCAGTTTGACTTTGTTAACGCGAGGAGAGACACATCCTATAGAAATATGGTTCACAGTATTTTCGACAGTGGTCCTATGGCATTACAGCATTCATTTGAATCGACTCCAAGCCCGAAAATATCAGAAAACGCTGACGAATTCTCTTGTCCAATATCTGAGGGTATACAAAAAACTCAGCTAACCACAACTGAGATCGAATCATCGCGGCCGTTACAGGATACATTTGCGCATACATCGCTTGAGTGCAACGAGCGAGACCGAAATAGCGATATCTCACTCTCACCGTCCCACCATATCGCGGAGGCGGGACATGGCGGACGGTCCCCTACTATGTGCTTAAACAAGGCTAGCTCGAAGTTAAAAACCGTTAGCATGAGTTTGGATCGAGTTGGTACTAACAAAACATTTGCAGACGTTTTGTGCACGAGTGACCAAAAGAAGCAAAAGGTAGGGGATGGTTGGCAGAAAGTGGAATATAAGAAAAAGAGTAGTTTCTTAAGGGCCAAGATTGGAAAAGCAAGCATACAAACAGACGGCAAATTCAAGGCGTCAGAAGTAAAAATACCTATTTATATTTCAAATGTTTCGAAAGATACAGCTGAGAGTGATATAACCTCATATATCAAAGAGAAAACAATGGAGGAAGTGACATTGTATCAAATCAATAGGCAGACCCCGAAAAGTTATAGTTCCTACAAGCTATACGTCCCCAGAAGTAAATTAAATGTATTTCTAAGTGATGATTTATGGCCTAGTGGTATTACGTTTCGTCGTTTTGTACAGAATAAATACAAAACAGCAGCAGTATTGAAGCCAAATACCTAATTTTGTTTTTATGGATAAATGTCAATTTGTTACTTTTAATTGCAAGTCGTTGAAGCGGTCTATTGAGGGGGTGAGATCACTGTGCCAATCAGCTGATATAGTTGCTCTACAGGAGACATGGCTTCTCCCAGAAGATATACCACTGCTGGGTCAGGTGCACACAGATTTCAATTATACAGGCAAGTCAGCTGTCGACACTTCCAAATGTCTGTTAAAGGGAAGACCCTATGGTGGCGTCGCGATACTCTGGCGGAAGTGTATATTTAAATCAGTTAAGGTTATAGATTGTCAAAGTGATCGTCTGGTGGCAGTACAGGTGTCGCTCGATAATAGTTCATTCATTGTGTTTAGTGTATATATGCCAACGGATACTAGCCATAACTTAAATGAATTTACGGAGTGCTTGGGTGAAATAAGCGCTATTGTGGAGTCTGGTGACTGCGGGACGGTTTTCATGCTCGGGGACTATAATGCACATCCCGGTGAGTCATTTTGGATAGAACTTATGAACTTTTGTTCTGAGCAAAGCTGGTTGTGTGCTGATGCAGAGATACTTGGCGCTCAATCTGAGTGTTACACCTACATCAGTGATACGCATGGGTGTCAACGATGGCTGGATCACTGCGTTGTTACACAATCTGCATTTATGAGTGTCGAAAATGTAAAAGTAATAAATGATGTGTTTTGGTCTGACCATTTTCCTGTCATTCTAACTAGTAATATTGATACTATGAAGTCCTTACCGTATCCAAATAGTGGTATAATTAATAAAGCCATCTGGGGTGACAGGAGTGATGAGCAGATCAAGGAGTATTGTAGACTTTGTAATGATGAACTGCGGCATATTCATTATCCTCAAAACTTTGCAATGTGTAGTAATTCTCATTGTAACAGTGTGGAACACTGTAGGACACTGGATAGTATGTATACAAAAATTGTGAGTATTCTGGCGTCCGCAGCGCAACGGACTCACCTGATGAGACCCCAACCTGCTAAAGGGCAGATAACAGGGTGGAATAAATATGTTCGAGAGGCACATGGGGTAGCGAGACTGAAATATCAAATGTGGTTATTATATAATAAGCCCGTACAAGGACCTATATATGAGGACATGTGTAGAAGTCGCAAGGTATTTAAAAGTAGATTGAAGTGGTGTCAAACTAATCAACATCAAATAAAATGTGATAAAATGGCTTCACATCACTCAAATCAAAAATTTAAACTTTTCTGGAAGGCAACGGGCAAATTTAATATCAAACCAGGGTTACCGGACACTGTGGATGGCGCGAATGAACCCCTGTCCATTGCTAACATGTTTGTTAAGCACTTTAAAGTGCACTCACCTCTGAACGTGTCGCGGGTGGTCGACGATGAGATCTGTCGTGACAGTGATTTCATTCGTTTTTCGTCCAAGCAAGTTACAAATGTGATTAAAGGTATGACTAGAGGGAAATCCCCTGGTCACGATGGTCTCAGCGTCGAACACCTGCGGTACGCAGGACCTCATTTAACAAGAGTCCTGTCCATGTTCTATTCGCTGTGTATGTGCCACTCGTATCTTCCCGCTGATCTTATGCGTACTATAGTGGTGCCAATAATTAAGAATAAGACAGGTGATGTAGCGGACAAGGGAAATTATAGACCGATTTCACTGGCAACTATTGTTGCGAAGGTGCTAGACGGCCTGCTGGATACACATCTAGATAGTTACTTGCAGCTGCACGATGCACAGTTTGGTTTCCGGTCCGGATTGTCAACAGAAACAGCTATTCTTGCTTTAAAACATACGGTTAAGTATTACACGGACAGACAGACCCCAGTATTTGCATGTTTTCTGGACCTCTCTCGTGCTTTTGACCGCGTTTCCTATGACGTACTGTGGAGAAAGCTTCGGAATAGAAAAGTACCAGCAGAACTGTTGCGCATCTTCCAGTACTGGTACCACAACCAGGAAAACTGCGTGAGGTGGGGCGGTAGTTTCTCACAGTCTTATAGGTTGGAGTGCGGCGTGAGACAGGGCGGCCTGACTTCGCCTCGCCTATTTAATCTGTATATAAATGAATTGATCGTTGAACTCAGCAGTATGAAGTTTGGTTGTCGCGTGGATGACGTCAGTGTCAACAATATCAGTTACGCAGATGACATGGTGCTGCTGAGTCCAACGATCAACGCCACTAGGAAATTGCTTCAGGTGTGCGAGCAATATGCGGAAACACATGGTCTCATTTATAATACAAACAAAAGCGAATACTTGGTGTTTGAGGCCGTTGGCGGAAAGTGTCCCGCATCTGTACCTAGTATTAAACTTAACGGGACAGACCTTAAGCGGGTACATAGTTTTAAATACTTAGGACATTTTTTAACTAGCGACCTCAGAGATGAAGTAGACATCGAAAGGGAACGCAGGGCGCTGGCGGTGCGCTGTAATATGTTGGTACGAAGGTTTGCACGCTGTAGTACGCCAGTAAAACTGACATTATTCAGAGCATACTGCCAAGTTTTCTATACTTGTAGCCTCTGGTTCAACTATAGGCAGACGGCCATCAGTGCACTGCGTGTCCAATGCAACAACGCCTTCAGGATGTTGATGGGGTTGCCTCGATTTTGCAGCGCATCAGGCATGTTCGCCCAGGCTTGCGTGGATAGCTTCCAAACCATAATGAGAAAGAAAACTGTCTCATTGCTCTGTAGATTGCGGGGCAGCTCCAACACCATTCTGAAAACTATGGCAGATCGATGGGACTCGCCTATTATAATTAAGTGGATCCGTGAATGTATCTCGGACACAAAAATAGTGTCTAAGTAGGGACAGTGGGGGTAATGACACTGATAAATAAGCGCAAAAATTCACAATATAATTAAAAATATAATAATTCTATTAATTGAATGGCGGACTTGACATACTCGTATCTTAAAAATTTTATATTGATTTTAATAAATAAATTACAAATTTGACAAAATAGTTTAGATTTTTACTGCGTGACATTACTTCTATTCCTCTATTTTGACATTAAATAATTTTGACAATAAATGACAAACAAAGACAATGCAAATTTTTTACTAACATATTTTTAAGTGGTTATATTGTTACTAACAAGATATGGATTCGTTGTTGTCCGAAATAAATTATTTTTATTTTTTTTATTTTTATTTATTTTATTTTATTAGAGATTCACATAATAAGGATCAACTCTAATACACGACAGGCTATAAAGGTTCACTTCATCATCACGATCCAAATCAGAGTAAACTAAAAAACTGACCTTTAGACTTCCCCGATGCTTCCGGCCGGCCACTTAATAAACCTGGCGTTCTGCGATCTCCGACCTCTGCGGCTCGAGGTGTTCTTTGACAATGCTCTCGAGCTCTTGAACTTCATAGTTTCTGGTAAAACCGATAATCAAAGATCACACATCAACTCATGACATGTCACGCCTACATGCGTCACTAACCCCGCCACATGCAGATTCTGTTCGATGTTATTTAAGACTAAATACTGTTTGATTGGCCTACAATACGCTTCCCAGTTCTGGGTACCGAATCTATTGATCACGAATAAAACGGAAATATTAATTAAAGTAACTGACTGCGCTACAATGAAATGTTCAATGAAAGACGGACTATCAGAAAACTAATTTGTTGCAGGTAGACACAAATATAATATTCTTGATGTACCCTCGCTTGTACAAACATTACACATATTTTTTCACAACTCCTTCAATATGAGATGAATATGAGAGGATCCTGAGCTCTGTGTTCACTCTTTATACAATATATTAACTTACGATGATCATGCTATCTGACAAGCAGGTACAATGTTTATAAATTGCGAAAGTTTGTACACTTTTATTGACTTGTGGCGTTGACTGTACTTTCAAATTTTTTTTTTATTTACGTGCGCAAAATCCCCACGGATACCTCCCCACCGCAGCCGGTGGAAGAAGTTATGTCGGACTCGAACCGACTAAAACGCACGCCGCCTGTGGGTCGTTTTAGTTGCCGAAGGTGAGGTTGACAGGCATATCTATCGCACCCCGGCCGACCGTGTGCGTGAGCGTGTGCGGCCCCGAGTCCTCCCTCGCGTCGCAGTGATACTTTCAAGTATTTCATATTATTGAATAAACTAGTTGGCTACAAAAATAACAGCACGACATAAATACATACTTGTTTCAAAATATGCGCAACAATTTTTAGTGATCACGATCTCATTATAGGTCGGTAAACAGGTTCACGGTGATTATTTGATAATGCGAAGATGTCAGGTGCACGTGTACACACATAAACACTAGTAACTACACCAGCTACTCATCTCATAAGTACGACCACAATATTGTTTACGCTCGCAAGCATCGCGTTTAAGCCCGCGCACTCCGAATGACGGTGCGGGGCGCGGCGCTTTCAATCCATTAAATAAAGTTATAAACATACTTTTTTTTTATGAAGGACACGCTAACTTGATCTCACCTCGCCTGATCGTAAGTTAAAGGCAAAGTCTCAGGAAAGAGGGTCACCATTACAGACACTAAGTGTTACAATGGTGGCACTCAGCTTGGCGTCCTCATCAGATGCTTTTTCACGCCCCGCTTAAAGGCCCCGGGACTGTAGGAAGAAGGAAACACGTATGCTGGTAATGAATTCCAGGTCTTGGTGGTGCGGCAAAGAAAAGAGTTAACTTAAATAAATAAAAATATAAAACATGTATTTTATTATAAGAAATTATAATGATTTACAATGTTTAAATATTTATTTAATGGGTAGACTCCGGAAAAACCTTTGGGTACATTTCGGAAAAAATATTCGTGGGTACAGTTTCGTGTGTAGGGAATGGTCGCCCATACGTTTACGTCCATCTGCATTGCAAGGCGAATACTGTGTAATTCGGAATAACACGATGACACGAGTGGGTGGATACTAGAATGAACAGAACGCGATGAGCAATGCGAGGAGCATAGTGTGGATGAGGGGTAAGACACAAGTATGTTTTTTCACCACTAAGAAAACCCCATTCATTGCAGCGCTGCAATTTGTGGACACACCGCACCGCTTACCGTTTCCTCGAGTATCGGGTCCTTGGTGTCGATATTTGATTGATTTTGTTTGTTACCTAAATTTAATTTGTACACCATATTCCATGGTAGGACATAGCGCACTTTAAAGTAACCTATAAGAAGAATTGTACACCAACCAATGATCACAAATTAATAAATTAAATTCACTCCTCCTCTTTACCTAAACCACATATAACATACCTACACAGGACAACACGGGCAGGGCTTAGATGTCACCCGCACACGGTGCAAAATATCCATGCAAGAACCAAGCGGTTCGAAGACTCTTTCCTTTGTAGCACCATCAAGGCCTGGAATTCATTACCAGCTCAAGTGTTTCCTTTTTCCTATAGTCCCGGGTCCTTTAAGCGGGGCGTGAAAAATCATATTATGAGGCCGCCAAGCTGTGTCACCTTTGTAACATGGTATAATATATGTATGCGATCGTGACCCTCTTTTCTGAGACTTTGCCTTTAACTTACCTTCAGCGAAGTGAAGTCTAATTAACGTGTCCTATATAAAAAAATGAATTGGATATCTCCAGTGACTTCCAGTACCGCAGTCAATTGTTGTTTGACTTCATGCCCACAGCTACATTATATCATCGCACCGCTCGCTATAGGCAAGGAATTCATCCTCACATATTGCGACCTGAGACGGTGCGCACCGTGCGGTATGAAAGGAACTACATCCCACTCACGCTCAAGCTGTGGAATTAACTCCTTGCTGTGGTTTTTCCCAAGCGACTAAAATATGGAATGCTTCAAGGGCATTAGAAGGTTTCTTCAGGGTCTGCGATGGTGAATTATTCATGTGATGGTGATTCGAGTCGTCATGGACATACGATATTCAGATCTAAACCTACAGAACCCCCTTCTTGGTAGTTGGTAAGTATTCAAGCTATTGTTGTAGCGATGCATGGCTTAAGTGTCAGCCCGATGAGTGTCGTAATGATTTATGCGAGAGAACAAATAACATCTATTCCCATGCGGTGTCGTACAAGGCGACTAAGGGATAGGACTGTTTAACATCAGACATATTATATACAGCCCAGACTCAGCCTCAGATGCATGGCTCGAGTCAACAATAGTGCCCGGAATACGGTAATAGGCTCACCCCCTATTACGTGGAACCGAATACAATTATTGGTGAAATGTGCGTGTTAATTCACCTCTTCCTAACCCTCCAGGGATAACGGCGTGAATATATGTATGTATGTACAAATAACAATAATATCACCACACCTTTTAGTTGAAAGGTTACAGACTTTGAAACTTACCTAACCTAACCTAGGTATCTTTTATAGGAATTCATATACTTACTCCGTTTTGTTAGGGAGGTTCCTATTCAACTAAAAGTATACAATATGAATGTGACTTTTATTATATTTTATTTTAAATCTTAGTATATAAATCTCTTTTTGTTCAAAAACTCAGTTAAAAATAAAATGCGACTATATTCTTTACATATGGGTTTGTGTAAAAGGCACATCAAGATTGGTTACCTTACCAAAGAGCCACCTGGTACCTAACCAAAGTTTACCAAAGAGCGTAAGGTGAGTCTCACACTGCCCCGCGCCCCCCTGCGGGCGCGGAAAGTCGCGGCCACGCGCGTGGCCGCGGGGAGCAGGTCCGCCTCCGCGCGCAGATTTGTCAGATATCACGGGCGGGGCGGCGGTTTAAGTATAGCCTAAAATTATATTAAAACATAACAACATAAACTCATGCCTATATCCCCGAAGGGGTAGGCAGAGAGAGGTGCTAGCACACACGTTTCGCCAGTTTATGTTTTTTATTTTTTTATTTTATAAAGGACACGTCAATTAGACTTCGGCTTGCCTGATGGTAAGCTGAAGGCAAAGTCCCAGAAGAGAGGGTCACCATTACTTACACATACCGTGTGACAATGGTGACACTAAGCGTGACGGCCTCATCATATGCTTTTTCACGCCCCGCTTAAAGGACCCGGGACTTTAGGAAGAAGGAAACACGTGAGCTGGTAATGAATTCCAAGCCTTTTAGGTTCCAATGTAATAGGTGGTGAGCCTATTGCCATTAACCGGGCACTTATAAACCTGCGATGAATTTTTATCTTTTAATATAGATTTCACTAAAAGTAAATTTAAATATTGAATGATAAAGAAAATAAAAAAGCCATACGATTTGCGAGGAGGTTTTAAACACTTGCTAAACTAGATCCATATCACTTTATTGCATTATTTTTGATTTTCAGTTAGCCCCAAACACTTACAGAGAATGTTTTAAGATACCTTCTGGAAAAGTTTTAAGATGCCGAACACGTAGCAGTCGATGGACAGTGCCACCTATCGGTCACGTTGTGCAATACGACACGCGCCCGCACATCGTGGCAATAGCCGTCTCTCTTCATAGTTCGCGTCTAGACTGCGTAGTCTGTGTACTGGCTCACAGATGGCGCTTATAACAGCGTGGACAATAAAGCAGTTCTCACACTGCACTGCTCCGCGCACCGCGGTGGGGCACAGAAAACAGGCTGCCACGCACGGGGCGGCGGTTTAACTATAAGCCGAGAGCTGTGACTTTTTTAGGTAGGTGTTTAAGGTAATCTAAAATTTTAGTAGAAATAAAGTAATTTTTCTTTTTATTTTTCAATCCAATTCAATTTATTTTATTGCGATACATGGGTACAAAGATGTTACAAGCAATACATTTGAGTTTCACCATATTTCAGCCAGATTGGCATGCAATAATGTCACATATTATGACAATAAAAACAAGATTAAAAAAATTTTATTTACAAATTTGCTTAGCTCTAATAATCTTTCGGAAATAGAATAATATAACATATTAAAGTTTATAATTCGTCAAATTAATACAATTATTTATTACCAAGGTTTCTTTACAAAAGTTGAGGTAGCTATATTTACATTTACAGGAAGACCACATTTTTTATTTTTAATAAAAAAATATTTTTTTATACCACTTAGTTGGCAGACAAGCACACGGCCCACCTGATGGAAAGTAGTTACCGTGGCCTATGGATGTCTGTAACAACAGAGGAGTCACAGTCGCGCTGCCAACCCTGTAAGTACAGAGTTGCTGTGCCGTCAGTAGAAGACAAATCAGGACAAGCCTTTAGTCTTCCCACTGACGGCACAAATTCTCCAGTGAGCTCTGGCTACCCTACTCACCGCTGGGAACACAACACGAAGTTATTATAACCGCGGTATTCTGTAGGGCGGAGGTACTTCCCCAGTCGAACTGCTCAATCGGGCGGATATACCGCCGTATATAATATTAGACAATCATGATATGCCATGAAATATTTGTGAATAAAAATAACACTCGCTAAGTATTCAATGGAGTTACATTTCTGATTCTTTTTCAAGTTATACTAGTATTATTATGCGTACTAGGGAACACACAGGATACAACTTTACTAGCACTGTGTGTATCTCTTTTTTTCATTTGTCTGATATGTATAAGAGAGAAAGAAATGAATATATTCTATTTTAATTTTTGAGCTAAGTGTATGATAACTCTAGATCTTTGACTAGGGTGAAGTGTTAGCAATTGTTAAATGTCAACAAATAGCTGTATGTAAGTCATCAAATAATAATATTCGCTCCAAGTTGCGCGTGTTAATGAGAGGAAAAAAATCAATATACTTTTTTTTACTTTGTAACAGTGGCAAGAGTCGCTATTTCTGAGTGACCACTGTTTGTTACATACAAAAATATATTTTGAATATACAGGAAGAAAAGCTTTTCATTATAAGATTAATAATATAATTAATACTTTTTCGCACCATTAAGACCTGGAATTCATTACGAGTTCCGGGTCTTTGAGCGGGGCGTGAAAACGCATGCGATGAGGCTGTCAAGCTGAGTGTCACCACTGTAACATGGCATACAACTCAATCAAATTACTTAACAAACTACCTGTAGAGTTAAAAATAATTATTTCCCAAAGAGAGTTCTTAGAAAAATTGAAAGCTTTTCTATTAAAAGGGTGTTATTATTCCACAGATGAGGTGTTAAATAAATCGACATTATGTAAACAAACAGCATAGGTATATATAATTTCATTGTTATTTTTATTTAATAACTGGTTGTCTATTGTGTCTTAATGTTTTGAATGTTTTTGTGAGTTATATGTTCAAACACAATGTGAAAAATGTTCATGAAGAAATACTGAATGGTGACCCTCTTTTCTGAGACGTTGCCTTCAGTTTACCATCAGGCGAGGCGAAGTCTAATTGATGTGTCCTATATATATTTTTATTATTAAATTGAATAATATAATAATAATAAAATGCAATTTGCGAGGAATTTTTAGACTTTGCACTTAGCTTGCTAAACTATATCTATATCTATCAGTATGTCCCGAGAATACCGCGTTCAAATTATTTTGAACACAAAATCGGTTATTGTGATTAAACCATGATCGCTAGATATATGTTCTCGCGGACTTTTTTGTTGGTCTTAATGGGATCTACAAACCCGTAGTACATCATTTTGTTCTATTGTCAATAGTTTTTGCAGCGCACGCAAAAATAGGTTTTCGATTTTACACCTTGTGTTACAAAATAGCAATTTTATTAAGGATCCCAAATTTTGAAAAATAAAGTATAGCCTATAGCCTTCCTCGATAAATGGACTACCCAACACTGAAAGAATCATTCAAATCAGACCAGTAGTTCCAGAGATTAGCGCGTTCAAACAAACAAACGAACAAACTCTGCAGCTCTATAATATTAGTATAGATTTATGTATCTTCCATAACAAACTATTAGAGATTTGGTTTATAATTATTTCATTAATTGGATTGTATTTTGAATGTGTCAATTCAATATAGTTCTTCTTAACGCTCGCAAGCTATATAGTCAAGTCGTGAACATGGGTGCTGCAACGCATCTGAAACGTCGGCAGAAATAGTAAGTTTCATCATTTAATCGCGAAAAGTTCCAAATCGTTGTATAATTATGAATTCACACTGCGATTGTTTAAAAATAACCTGACTATTGTCTTAGAGATCCAAACAAGTTTGATAGCAGGCCGTACCCCTTAATTTTCGTTCAGCTTATGACTGGCAAATGGGTATCGCCGACCGCTAGTAATGCTATAAAGTAGAATATAGAATATATTCAATGGTAACTAAACAAAGTAGGTACTTAAATTGCGTATGTGCGACTTGAGATCGCATTGATTTACGTGTAGAGTTCATTACAAGTCAAGCTTATCGTTATTTATTACCTCATTACAATAGACTATCTCTGCACCCTGTGATGTCGTCTGCCTCGTTTGCACGAGTGCACAGAGTAGGCGGAAGTGTATGCGTACACACGCCGTGAGTATACCTAGCTACACTGCAGTTTCGTATCAGACGGGGGTACCCAGAGCCAGTGTGGCGGGGAACGGGGAGACAGGCACTGGACGCAGGAGTACACTGAACACTAACACTGGTGTGTGGTGGCACTGAATCTATTGTGAAGCCCTCTAGCGGCCGTAAAGTACCTACTGATAAAAAATAATTAGAGATAAAATCGTATTTGGGTACCAACTGAAAAGGCTTAATTAGCACATTTCAATGTATAATATGTATGTATTTACACAAAAAAAAAAGTATCTAAGTATGTTTATCCGCATTCTAGATTCCATAACACAAGCTAGTTAAGCTATGCTTACCGTGGGTCTAGATAGCGTTGTGTAGAATGTCGTGGAATATTTATTTATTTATAAATATGTATAAATTATATCTATTGCTTGCACTTGCACTAAAACCCGACTACTGAAAAATCACGCTATATAAAGTATACTTAGTCTAACTATCAACTAACAGAACTATCCAAGGAAAAGTTATACAATAAGAGTGTCGACGCAAGTTGCATCCCACACCAAAGACCTACCAAATTTCAAGGCGACATACCGTTCGGTCTCTTGCCACGGTCGCGCGCCACGCCAACATGTTCAATCACAGGCGGGCGGTGACAAGAGCCCGACAGATATTGTCGCTAATATAGGTATATCAGGACATGCGACCTGCGCTGCTCCTACAAGATAATCCATGATGTCCAAGGCTATCGACTGCTTCTCCGTAGAGATATCGATACGGAAAACACACAGTGCACCCAAACGTAAGCAAGTCGCAATGCAGAAGGTATTTGTACGTAATGGTGACCCCCATTTCTGAGACCTTTTACCTTCAGCTTACCATCAGGCGAGGAGAAGAGATGGCGTGAGAAACTGTAGCATCCGCGGCAACCTTCATATCCGTGACATCGCAGATGGTCTCGCTACCATGGACACCCAATATCGTGCGAAGTGGAGGAGGAGGAGCTGGAAGGCAGACCCTAAGCTCCAAGGGCACCTTGGCCTCGGATACAATTAGGATAATACCTACGTCTTAATGAAGGTAATGATCACTATTTTCCCTTCTTCAGCCATCACTTACAAATCTGTATCAAATTTTGTTTTATACTACTTAGGTGACAGACAAGTACACGGCCCATCTGATGAAAAGTGGTTACCGTGGTCTATGAACGTGTGTCGCTGTAAGCACAGAGTTCCTGTGCCGTCATTGTAGAAGAGAAAGCAGGACATTAAGCCTTTGGTTTCCCCACTTACAGCACAAAAAGTCTCCACAAACAACATTATTATGGCCGCGTTATTCTGTAGGGCAGAGGTACTTCCCCAGTCGGACTGCTCAATTGGATGGAAATACCACCGTCTCCTACCTCCATCGGAATTTAAATATTGAAGTAACAGAAAAACTTCGATTTCTATTTCTTGTTATGAACTGTTATTGAATTATTGAGGAACTAAAAACGTACATATACTCACGCATTTAGGGTAGGCAGTATTTACTATCATTATTTCTTTTATGCCCCCGCTGGTTTTGTTCGGGACACTCGGCGCGCGAGTTGGACTTGCGCTTGCCCGGTTTTTTTTTAGTTAGCAGCCCTCGCCGTGCGACCTGCACGTACCAGCCAGTAATTCATACAATTTGCGTTCGATTTCTATATATGTTATATAATATATTTTACAAATTGAAGTCACTTTTCCGCCCGTTAAAAGTTAAACAGAAAAGAGCTATTTTGCTCCCCCATAAAGATGAAAACGCATTTGTTAAAAAATAAGTAAAAGGAATTGCAGATGTTGCTGCTTTCCATTCTCTGACTACTGACATCAAAACAATTCATAATTTGTGTGTGTGTGTGTATAATTAGCTAAATAAATAGCTTCAGTATCAAAATACCTAAATGGGAAGACTAAAGGCTTGTCCTGGTTTTTCTTCTACACTGACGGCACAGAAACTCTATACTTACAGGGTAGGCAGCGCGACGACTCCTCTGGTGTTACAAACGTCCATAGGCCACTGTAACTACTTTCCATCAGGTGGGCCGTGTGCTTGTCTGCCAACTAAGTGGTATAAAAAAATATCTTTTTTACGGATCCATACAAAACAATCAACCAATTCAATGAAATGAAATTCCACCAAGTGCCATCAACCAACAGTATAAATAGTCAATGTGTGCTTTTAACGATTTTCAATATGACCCATACTATTATTTTAATAGGATTCCATTAAAGTGGGCTTTTTAGACATGCAGGATTCTAATTTCTGAATCATTTGGTTGCTCAGTCCTCGAAATTGAGCACGCAGTTAAAAAGCAACTTTGCACTCTTGTATAATAAATTGCTATTATTACAACAATGATGTCATATTGTGCCTCGAGTAAGTTGAAGGTTACCTAATGGAACCGGCGAGGGCAGAGAGTGGCGGTGAGTGGAATCGCCGCGCAGCCTCCGCGGGTCCTAACACTCAGCTCGAACGTGTCGGGTGTGTGGACTGTGGACTGAGGGCAAGTCCAGTCCCTCCGGGGTAGGCAGCCGTCTGCTTCTACTGTTACATAATATATGTGACGAGCTTATTCTAGTGTGGTTAAATCTTTCATGCAAGACTGCCGGTTTCACGTGTTGACGTGCCGTTTTTTCAATATACCTTTCTGCCGACTAATTTATCGTTAATGTGTGTGTGCGCTGTGTAGTAGTGATTGGCTGACCTTCCGCATAGGCAACCCCATCACCTTAGCATACGTGGTATTACAAAAATAAAATGCTATTGGAACCTAGGTGGTATGGGTAATGGACTGCTGAGACGAGGTCTCAGGTTCGATCCCAGGTTTTACCTTGGCACATGACTTTTCGATGCTTTTCGAAGCTATGTGTGTATTTATCGCAAGTTTATAAGTGCCCGGTTAATGGCAAGTGGCTCGCCAGCTATTACATTGGGACCTAAACATAAACTGGCGAAATGTGGGTGCCAGCACCTCTGTCTACCCCTTCGGGGATATAGGCGTGAGTTTATGTTATGCTATGTTATGCTGTTGGAAAGGAAAATTTTAAAAGGGGCATTTTTTCATATCATTAAAAGTTAAAAGTACCTACTGAATTATTCACGTACAAAATATCTATAAAATACCTAGATAGGAAGCTAATTACATACAAAAAAGTTCAGCCTTCATTTCTGATTTTACCGTCTGGTTTAGGCTCTGCGTTGATGAATGTCAGTCGCTAGGCATAAAAAATTGGTAGGTAACTATGTAACTAGTTACATATAAGTGTAAATAATGATGTAGCCAAGTCGCCGGCCGTTATGTTCAGCCGTCTCAGCAGTGCAGTCGGTACTTGACACCGGCGCGCGGCGGAGTGCTGAGGAGATACGGCGCGTCCGCGGCCCGGGGGAGGGGGAGGGGGGCGGTGTTGTTCACAGTTCATTTCATTGATGGAGAGCGGCGTCCACCTGTAGCGCATCGCACCACGTGGCGCGCTAATGTGCAGCGCGCGGCGGCCGCAGTCGCCCCCGCCGCCTGGTCGTCCGCTCCGCCGCCTGCGCCTTGTGCTCATCCTTAATAGCTTAATCGTCCGGTTCCTTGCAGTCGTTGATCGGCCGTATTGTGCAAGTAACAGGGACGCATTGTTCAAAATTGAGTCCGCGGTCATGAGCCCCGCGTAGATCGCAGCGGCGCGACGCGAGTGTAGTGACCTTAGTGCGGTGTGAATTGCGAGCGTGATATCAGCGGTGTTATCAGTTCGCGATTAGATACCGCGACGAGCGCACCTCTGCGACGCGCGGCGCTGCACCTGAGCCGAGCGCGCCCCGCCATGAGGAGCAAGGACCGCCTGGCTGAGCTGCGCCGAGTGAGTACGTTTACTGCATCGTACGGCAGGGCTAGCACCGCTGCCCAACCTGCCTAGGGCCGAGGTGATGCGGCCGGCCGCCCGATTTATCTGTGTCATGTGTGTTGTGCAGTGTACTTTGCCGCATGACATCATGCGTACTGTAAACAAACGCCGGCAGCTCCCTCGTGACTTCGGCATGCTGTCAGTGAAACTCCCTGGACTCGGTGAAGTATTCATGCTAATGCGGCCGGCTCGGTCGAGTGCTGTAGATTCGTCGTCGTACATATTGGTTTAGGATTTACGCTCAGTCCGTTCATTGGCGGCACCCGGCGCCCCGGTCTGCTGAGTAGATATGACGAACAGTTACTGATATTTCGGCGACACACGACAGGTAGGTAGGCACACATCGCATCGACTGGTGCACAACAACTACCTAGGATTGTGACGATGTCAGCGCGAGTGTGGGTGGTTATCAGTAGAATAAGAATGTACTTACTCTATATTCAGTGATGTAAAAATATTTCCTAAGTAGGTATAAAATAGATGTATTTTATTATATTACTCCATGTGATACAATTATTATAAATGCAAGTAATGCCAGCAAAATTGTAGTAGATATCAATAATGTAAATAAGACAATGAAATAAATTATTCAATGAAAATAGTATAATAGTAATAATCCTGTCGGAGGTGGAAGTGGCCCTATAACCTGTAGAGGGCTGTTCGAGGCGGTCTGGTTCTCCAACAGTTACGGCCGCTCTCGCCACCAGCGATCACAAAGTACTTGATGCCGACGGCGCTGCGCCCCTCCTGTTCTGCGCTGGCCCAAGGCAACAGGGCCCCGGGTCAGCCGGGGTGCGAGGGAAGTGCCATACTAGGAAACCTTAGACCACAGTAATTGAGATCCGATGCGGCTGGCGTGCGATTTTAGTCAGTCTAAGTCCGAGATACCCATACCCACTAACCGATAGGGGTGGTGTCCGTGGGGATTCCTGCACGAAAGAAAGGTACCTTGTGATAATAATATATAGATAGTATATAATAATATATATATAGATCTATTCCACTGGCAGTGCTAGCTATGGCTAGTGCTGTGAGCAGTGCACTTCGCGAACACCATTTGCTACATTTTTCTGGTACCCTTCATCAAATTATTAAAAAATAAAACCCGGCCCAGTGCGAGGTGCGAGGCGGACTAGCGTGCGAAGGGTTCCATGCCATTGTCTAGCCCGCCTTCATTTATTTTAGTTTATTAATTATTTTTGAAATAATTGTCGCAAGTGTCGGTACCAACTTTTTAAACCGTCATCCTAGCTTAGTGGCTAAGGAGTTACGATCTAAAAGTCAAGGGTTTAGTCCCGCACTTCATTAGGAGTGTATTGACAAGCAATTTCGCTTAGCTTGTTTATTTTTAGAGTTGATGCACTACTAAATATTCTGTGTGTATTTCAAAACTCTCTCTGTTGCTGTTATTAATATCGAGTAAATAAACTGTAGAAAATCCTGGGCTCTCTGTATAAAGATTGTTTTTAGTATTTGTTGTTATTGCGGCCATAGAAATACATAAGCTGTGAACGTACAGCTGTCTAACTATCGCGGTTCATAAGATACAGCCTGGTGATAGATAAACGGATGACAATAAAATTGATGTTTGTTCTATGAAAGCCACGATTAAAAAAATATTTTATTCTGTTTATTTTTATTTATTTATTTGGAAGACCAACAGCCATAACGAAGGTATAGTGATTGAAACTAGTTACATACAGCCAATTAAAGGTCCTCACTGATACAATTCATACTGTAATCAAAATGCGAACAGAAAAGTTTGTGTCATTTGATTTGACAATTATTAGTCATCAAATGTTACAAAATTCCTCTTTGTAATTTTATTAATAAAGTAATCAGTGCTGTGTGAATCGTATCACCATACAATTGAACATTCCCCAACATATTTCTTTGAAAAAAAAAGAACAAAAAATATATTAAAAACTAATGAATAAATATTTATATTGTTGAATGAATTCCAGGCTAAGCAACCTCCTGACTGATACTACACTTGCGTTGAATATGTCGAAATTATGCTGCGAGCTTGCCGCGTTAATCGTGTAACACGCTCTCTACAAAAACGTATTTTGGCGGTAATAGGAAGGCACAATTGGTACGAACAGGGGCATAACCTTACGTATAATTTTAACAGGTATATTGATATTTATTCTCGCAAGAAGTTAAGGGGTATCGACTCTGTTGCATAGAATTTTCTGTACGAACATTACGTCAGCAGTTTTACGTTGATGTTATAATGGGAGGAGGTGAAATCTAGCGCACAATTTAAGATAATCTTCGGACCTATACACTACTTCAGCGCGATAGCACAGGTACCTGATGAACTTCCTCTGTATACCTTCTAGTCTATCGGTATGTATATCCTATCTGGGATTCCAGACCTCAGACCCGTATTCCAATACACTTCGAACATACGTACAGTATAGTATTTTGATGGTCTTAACTTCCTCAAAGTTGTTCGAAGTACGCATAATGAAACCCAAGGCTCGAGATGCCTTTTTAGCTATACTATCAATATTTTCGTCAAAGATCAGTTTCGAATCGTACACAACACCGAGATCACGTTTCTGATCGCATTTAGTTAGCTTCTGTCCTTTCAAAAAATATTCAGAGGTGATAACTTGGCGTCTTGGAGTGAAAGTGATCACGGAGCATTTTAGGGGGTTCAGATCCAATCTGTTTTGGGTGCAGTAGTTGTCAAGCCTCGCTAAATGGCTAAATGCTTTTAGTTTATATTTTTTATTTTAGTTTAATATTTTATTTTTGTACGCGCATAGCTCCATCATTCGCGAAATTCTTTTTTTGTTCGAAAGAGATATATTCCGAAATGGTCCCATTTTCATTTTGTGAAGATCTGAACAGGGGTTTCAGAGACATATTATTGCATTATTTACCCAGCGGTGAGTAGGGTAGCCAGAGCTCATTGGAGAATTTGTGCAGTCAGGGAGAAGACTAAAGGCTTGTCCTGCTTTGTCTTCTACACTGACGGCACAGAAACTCTGTACTTACAGGGTTGGCAGCGCGGCTGTGACTCCTCTGGTGGTACAAACGTCCATAGGCCACGGTAACCATTTCCATCAGGTGGGCCGTGTGTTTGTCTGCCACCTAAGCTATATTTTAGAAGATTATGCATCGATTTCAAAAATTATTTTTATATTCATTTAAGTTTAGCTTTGATCCAGTCCTATATTCCTGTATTGGACCTTGGATACCTGAGATTCACAAGAACTCCTTAAAATCAGACGGAAAGTGGGAAATGAGCCAAGTATTGTTATGTTTATGACAAATATGTACCACGGTAGGTAGGTACTGTACCGTGGTCAAGACATACTTGGACTACTAAGTTGAATACTATCAAAATAATTAAATTTCACTAAAAAGAATGAACCGACTTCTAGAAAAGAATGCACCAAATAGTGCAAAATAATTGCAGATATATCTTAAAGATAAAAACGCGCTTAACACTTTTGTTGAAGTCAGTCTTCATGAAAGCAGCAATGCCACCGACAACGGCGGCTCGCAGAGCACGTCACTCATCGTCTGCTCCTGAGAGTCTGTAGCACTGAGGCACCAGCCGGCGCGCAGGCATCAACGGCAGGCACACCATGAAACATACAGACGGTTCAGAAGGAGATCAGTACCATGTACCACTTCGTGGTAGTCTTACGTACACAGCTTTACAGACAAAGCAACGATTAGTTGAATACAGTCTCAAATAAATACTAATATGTTTCAGCTGGCGAACGGCGCCGCGGTCGGCGTGTACCATGACACCGTGGAGGAACTCAAGGATCCTGGGCAGCAGAACGCCGAGATAGAAGACATTTTCCAAGAGGTCAGTGCTGTAGTTACTGTACCCGTGTATTGTGTAGAGGTGGCGGTTTGTCTCACCGCGGATATGTGGCACACGCGATTAATTGTATTTAACGAGGTACCTAAATAGTTAACAGCGCGCTCATTGCGTTTGTTAGAGCAGCAGTAAGTAATTAGCGACCAACAACACGACACTAATTGGTCGCGCGCCCGCGGGTGCCCGTGGTGACGATGACGCGATGACGCGGTGTCGCCACTCGTCATCTTTCTACCAATACTCGTGAATGTTGTGCTCCCCACACTGATACATTGCTCACACGCAGCGAGTGAAGAGGCGAGACAGTGCATTTGGTCACACGTACCGAAAGTTTTTTAATATAGGACACGTCAATTAGACTTCGCCTGCCTTCGTAAGCTGAAGGCAAAGTTTCAGAGAAGAGAGTCACCATTACATACATATACCATGTTACAATGGTGACACTCAGCTTGACGGCCTCATCATATGCTTTTCACGCCCCGCTTAAAGGACCCGGGACTGTAGGGAGAAGAAAATACGGCCGAGTGCGCTGTCTGCATGCAATTCGTGATGCCGCACGACACCTGCAATGCTAGTTACGACACATGCAGGGATGCTCTGAAATGGATTAATCTATACATTTGGCCCATGGCCTTTAATACTTGTAGGTATGTATAACAGCGTGATAATAATAATGTTTGTTACTGGATAGTGCACAAGCACAGTGATTATTCGCGATACGAACGGTTCATGTGCTGCGGCAGCATGTAACCGTACACCGACTGTAGTGTTTGTGCAAGTAAGTAAGAGGCGGTATGCGCGCGCGCACATTGCGAGAGATTACCAAGCTTTTCGGCTATTAGCCAGTGACGTTGATCACGCCAACAATCCTTGACCTGGCCGGTGCGGCGGCTCTGCCGCAGGCTGCGGTGCTTGCAGTCGCAGCTCCGACGATGACGTTCACGCGTTTCATAAATGACACGTAAATTGACTCGTGGCTAAGTATATATTTTGGACTTTGGTTGCACCATACGCAGCAATTAATTATACGTGCAGTTTTTGTAGGTTACGTACAACATACAAGGATCATTGACACATAAGTACATCATGTTAATATCATTGTACCTAGCTTTGTAAATTTTTAACAAAAGGATTTTAGTAAGAAGCATTCTCTATCTGAACAAATATTCAACCGAGTAGGTAGTTGCGTTCCGCGGTCTCACTTCTGTTCGAGTGTGTGAGTCACAATACAACTCGCACAGTGCACAGCGCTCACTCAAGTTTGGTCACATCACATCGTTGGTTACAGAAAGAGCACTGAGCAGGCTCCTGGCTCCCGGGCCGGATCTTCCTTGTTTTACGACTATGTCATTTTGTAGATGTAAGTAGGCACTTTGCTACGCTATTTTTATGCTACTTAGGTGGCAGACAAGCACACGGCCCACTTGATACCGTATTTTTTTTACTAATAGGTTACCGTGGCCTATATAAATGCCCGCTGAGTTTCTTGCCGGAGTCTTCTCAGATCGGGGCTGCGTTTCGAACCGGTGGTCCATTTACTACACTGATATTCATGTTCCTTTTTGTTGAAGTTTTGTAAGTGCCGATATAATGGCATATACAGAATAAATGATTTTTGACTTTGACTTTTGACTATGGATGTGTGTAGTACCAGAGGAATCGCACTCGCGCTGGCGATCCTGTAAGCACAGAGAGTTTCTGTGCCGTCAGTGTAGAAGACAAAGCAGGGCAAGCAGTCTTCCCGCTGACAGCTCAAACACAAAAATTGGTATCGACATTTTCCCAACTCGCATTTAAATCTGTAACAACCTTACAGATTTAAATACGATTACAAACATGGGGTTCTTCAAGAAGGGCGTCAGAAGTTTTTTACAGGGACGGTACCACAAGTGTGGCACCCCTGGTGTTGCATAAGTTATGGACGTGTGCCATGGTAACCACTTTCCATTAGGTCGGCGGTGTGCTTGTCTATCACCTAAGTGCCATAAAAGCAGGCAGCGCGATTGAGTCAGACTCACGTCCTGAATCGTCGAAATTCTAATGGAGCAACAGCTTTACCTTACCTACCCATAAATTGACATAAATATGGTTGCGACCAGTTTCCCAACTGCAAATGTAGTTCTATTCAAGTTAAGACGCGCCACCGGCCACCGCCCCTGGTCTAAACGTTTGCTCTCATACTTTGTAAAGAACACGAAAGGGAAACTGAGAACCCGCGACAATAGTGCGTACTGCGTAGTAGCGGTAGTGCCATACGCCATACGACGTACAACAGCAGAAACTGCGGGAGGAGTCACGTGTGACGTGCCACGACCCGAGAACAGCAGCTGTCCCTACTGCTTAGGCTCTACCGATAAATCACATTTTAATGGAACAAGCAGCTTAGGATGACCGGGTCTGACCATTAGCACCTGTGGAGGAGAGACGCGGCGGCGGTTCAATGTTCGATCCCCGGTCACGCACCTCTGCTCTGGCTTCGTTCACGTATTAGATGTTAATTAGCACATACACTAACGGGAAGGAAAACATCGCACGGCAGGGATAGACCCACTTTTTGTATGGATCTTGTTTTTTTTCATTCGAGAAAATTCTGAGAAGCAGTGAATCACGATGACGAAACTACGACAAAAAATGAAGCTCAGAAGTTATACAGTATAACTATATATAAGGCTATATATAGTATGTAATTGTTGTGACGTGGAGCCGAACTGACTACGCCCTGCACTTCGCCTGCTATTGAACTAGTACTGGACACGATTGGGGAAGGTGTCTCATTCTTGGGTTGTGATTTGCTTGATGCAGTTTTTACTTTGTAAACAATTATTATATACCTAATTACGCCACGATACAATAGTGTTAACGGAAATTAACGAGATCAAGTATACGAGAGTTAGTACTACTAGCCTGAGCACTTCAGTAGTGCACCTCCTAGTTTGTGTCTCCAGTCTAGTTATTGACTGATGCGATAAAGCTATAAACATTGTTTAAAAAGATGTTGATTTATAATTCCTGCTCGTGTGTGTCTGTTTGCGCCCGTTGTCTCGGAAACTAGTGAAAACACGTGCCCACTGGGTTCGGTGACTATCCTCGACGACATACACCTGCATTAGTAACACATGCTCATACTCGTCCTTACAGGTGGAGCGCATGCGCAGCTGGATCCACCACGTCAACAGCAACACGCAGCTAATCCGCCGCCTGCACGCCGACCCCACCTTCCACACCAACAAACGTAAGCCTCACGACGAGCCCGATGCGCCTGCCAGAGCCCACTGGTACTGTCTGTACTGACCCGCACCTGTCTGCAGAGTTGCAGGAGCAGCTGGAGAGTGCTGTGACGGCGTCCAACGCAGCGGGCCTGAAGCTGTGCGGCGCGCTGCGGCAGCTGGAGGCGCGGGCGGCGGCCGGCGCGGCGCGCAACGACGCCGCCGCGCGCATCGTGCGCCTGCAGTACGCCGCCACGCGCCGCCTGTACGCCGATGCGCTCGACACGCACCACGCCGCACTCGACGCAGTGCGCGCCGCGCAGCTCAGCCTGCTGCACGAGCAGATGCGCCTCAGTACGTATGCCTACGCACAGTACAGTGCAGTGCACACTACAGTGTCTGCACCTTCCTCGAGAAACCGTCGGTTATACTCGCCCGCGGAAGCACAGCTCTGTGCGATTCGGGGGTGAGAAGGGGACACCGCGCTTTCGACGCCCGAGGTGAAAGAGAATCTCGAACATCTGGTGTCTGAAATCGAGATTACTCTCATTGCAGTACCTGATTAGGGAAGACTAAACTTAGTCCAATTCCACCCCTTTAAGAAAACTCCATTTGTTGTAGCGCCACAGTTCCAGAACACACCACTTACGATACTTACCATTTTTTCGAGTATTATGATATTTGATGTCCAGTACTGTAGTTGCTTGAAGGACAAGGTTGAGTTTACATTTAAAAACTTGAAGGGCAAAGCAGTACTTCTCTGCGGGAAAAAGACTCCTTTTTTATAAGATGCAGGTTCGACCCCACTGGGAGTACTGTATTGTCACTTGTCACCTTTTGCCGGAGTGCCTTCATATCAGCTTGCCCTATCTTTGACTCGGTGCAGAAACGGGCGCTAAGGTTCGTCGATAACCACACGCATGGGCGGTGTGGAACCTCTGCCTCAGACGGGACTCTGCCTCGCTGTGTGTTTTACTGCCTATATAATGGCTTGTATTTGTAGAATTGTTGGATATTATTCCCGCAGCTACGGATGGGTTGTGTGCTTGTCTGCCACCTAAGTGGTATTAGTTAAAAACCAGTTAAATTACATCCTTTTTTCTTTTTTTTTACGTGCGCAAAATACCCACGGATACCTCTCCACCGGAGCCGGTGAGAGAGGTTATGTCGGACTCGAACCAACTAAAACGCACGCCGCCTGTGGGTCGTTTTGGTTGCTAAAGGTGAGGTTAAATTACATCCTTGTATTTTATAGCATCAATCGAGAGTCAAGATCATACAACCAATAGACACTGGCGACTCACTTCTGGCAATGGTTACGGCAAATAAGTCACAACCTTAGCCCGCATTAGAAAGAAATCAATCTACAAGTGCTAACCACGCACGTGGTCTGCGAACACTTCTGCGTTTGTGTATGAAATATTTATTAAATAAATATAAAAATGCCTACATGCTCAATAAAATGACTGGTTGGCGGTGAGTAGATGCAACGACGTGCAATATTCATATCTCTTTCTTACACATGTACTTCTACATGACGTACTCTTTCGTTCTATCAAGCGCTAGTGATGTGGGTTGTTCGGTGTAAATGCTGACATCGAACACGTGAGGTGAGCCCGGGCGCGTGTCGTGACACTTCATTAAGAAAGTAGTAATTAGAAATAGTCAGTGTACCAACAGCGGTCATCGCGATCACTATAGCATCGTAGTCGACTCCGTCGCGACCGGGCGCACTCGAACATTCATCCAACATTAACATTAATTGTAACATTTAAACATTTAATTATAATTGTAACATTTAATTATAAAATCATTAACATCATAAACAAAAATTTTACTCACGAATTTCCGAACCCAACGCGCTATAGTCAACGTTCCCCGAACATGGGTATATGGAAATGCTGCTATCGACAAATACGTTAGAAGGAGAACATGGATATTCTTTCTTTCATTTATATTTTTATACCACTAAGGTAGTAAACATTATACCACTAATCTAATTAAGGCTTGACAGCTAAACAGGCTGCCGTATTAATTACACTCGTGGTATATCGACGTTCTAGCCAAATATTTTTAACCGACTCCAAAAAGAGAAGGAGATTCTGAATTTGGTTGTATATTTTGATTTTAAATTAACTGTTTTTGATAATTATTTTTTATTTGCAAAGATTTAGTTCCAGATTGTTTTTATTTTCATCCAAATTCAGTTATCGAATAGGATCCAGATAGGTGTCTGGTGTGAAATCTAACTTTGTATGTGAAATAATAAGAATTAGTTATAGGTCGCCGCGTGGTTCCCGGCAGAGTAGAATTAGGGCCATCCCATCTCTTCCCATGCGGTGTCGTTCAAGGCGACTAAGGGATAGGACTGTTTAACATCAGACAGATATATACAGTCAACAATAGTGCTCGGAATACGGCAATAGGCTCACCCCCTATTACGTGGGACCGAATACAATTATTGGTGAAATGTGGGTGTTAATTTACTTTTGCCTAGCCCTGCGAGAGATTGTATGTATATATGTATGGTTATAGGTAGCCACTTGACCCCGAAAAATATATGGATCGATCGAAATAAACGAGAGAATTGGTTTCCAAGTACACACAACTAATATATATATAATTAATATAAGATAACCCTTATTTCATTGCATTCAAACAATGTCGTTAAAGTAGATTGAATTATCAAATTAATATAGATCCCATACATAAAACTACTTTTTTACGACCGCGCGTTATCGGTCTAATGTTTGTTAGAGCAATCAAAAAGCAGTTCTTCGCCCACCCGCTACTCTATACGAGTATATATATATATATATATGAGGTAGATATATATATATATATATATATATCTACCTCAGCTAGATGCCAGAATTGATTGTTAGTAAAATATGAGACAATAGGTGTCTATTGGTTGTATAGTCTTTGATCGAGAGACAGTCATAAGGATCAAATCTCTTTAACATAATAATATTAACCATAGTAAAAGAAATTCCCTACAAATACTTATAAATAGAACTGACCCGATGGTAGGAAGAAGGTAGGACGCGACGGTATACCTGTCCGAATTGAGCAGTCCGACTGAGAAAGTATCCACCCTACAGAATACCACGGCTATAATAACCTCGTGTTGTGTTCCCGGTGGTGAGTAGGGTAGCCAGAGCTCACTGCAGAGATTTTGTGCTGTCAGTGGGAAGACCAAAGGCTTGTCCTGATTTTGTGTTCTGCACTGGTTGCACATAAAAATCTCTGTTCTTACAGGGTCGGCAGCACGGATGTGACTCCTCTGGTGTTACACACGTTCATAGGTCACGGTAACCACTTTCCATCAGGTGGGCCGTGTGCTTGTCTGCCATCTAAGTTGTATAAAAAAAATGAATCTTTTTAGAATTTAAGTAGGTGTGGCAAGCGAGTATCTGAAAATCATCAAATGTAGATATGTTTCTTTTAGAAAATAAATGGGAGTTTCCTGTGAGTGTTTGCTGTCTCTAGCATTTAGGGTAGATACTTTCCCTCTAGGTGGGGTTCAAAAATTCTACCTTGTGTTGGTTGTGTTGGCAATTGTGAACGGGTGCCGCCGCTCGCTCCACGTGGTGCATGTGGCGGTGGAACCCCGCTCGCAACTGCTACCATAGTGCCGCGGTGGCCGTAGGTCACTCTTTATTTATTACCAACGGCACTGCCGGCAGTGCGACAGTCAGTGCGATGGCGCAGGAGCAATCTATTTTACGTCAAATACGCCTTTTACATACATACTTGCATACAACCACGCCTTTATCGACGGAGGGTTAGGCAGAGATGAATGAACATCTACATTTGACCAATAATTGTATTCGGTCCCACGTAATAGGGGGTATCTCTAAATGTATTCCGGGCACTATTGTGACTCGAGCCATGCATCTGTGCCTGAGTCTCGGCTGTATATATCTATCATGTTAAAAAGCCCTATTTCTAAGTCGCCTTGTACGACACCGCATGGGAAGAGATAGGTCCTTCGTCGCTCCCGCTGCCGCTCCCGCCCCGCCTCCTCTTTCACGAGCAATATTTGCTCGCAGAAGTGGGCGCCGCATTGTGACACTGTTAGCATTGGCAGGCGAAACTTAGCGTCATATGAATTATCTGTAATTACAAAAATATGATGACGTGTTGAACGTATATTCTAATTTGCCTCCTCGTCGCGCAAGTCATCTTCAATTGATTCGAATTTTTTTTTTTGTTTTTTTTTTCTTACATACATAAGTCATTACAGGCAATACCTGATAGGTATACGCCACATACGTAGAGCGTTATTCAAATGCATGCTGATTATAAGCTGTGCCCCCTGCTCGAGGAGTCTGCAAATTGCCATCAGTGCCATGCTGCCATGCTACAGAATAGATAGTAGTACTATCATGTGTACCACGCGACGGTACGCGGGTGTCGAGCGGCGCCGCGCGCGGGCAATGGCCGAGTCGCGGTGCTTCCTCCAGTTACCTACTTACATTCACGAGCTGACTCACTGTATAACTAAACAATACATACATACATATAATCACGCCTTTATCCCTAGGGTTAGGCAGAGGTGAATTAATACCCACATTTCACCAATAATTCTATTCGGTCCCACGTAATAGGGGGTGAGCCTATTGCCGTATGCCGGGCACTATTGTTGACTTGAGCCATGCATCTGAGGCTGATTCTGGGCTGTATATATATCTGTCTGATGTTAAATAGTCCCATCCCTTAGTCGCCTTGTACGACACCGCATGGGCAGAGATGAGGTGGTCTATATTTTACTGTGCCGGGAAGTTGGGAAAAGGCTAAACTCGGCTCAGTGAAAAATAGGACCTAGTAAACTCGGCTCACTGCTGTTAAAAAGATATTTGATGTGCAAAATTGCGTTTCACCTTTAAATTACTGTCAGCATGCCAAGTCAAAGTGTTTAGACCGGATTATTTGTTTGTCATATTTTTGTTGTTGGGGTCCAAGTGCCCGTCTTTTATTTAAACACATTTCTAAACGTTTAATAGACACTACCGGTGACTAGGGGGTTGGTTTATTTTATCTAGGTGATAATTTATAGATATAGCATAACTTATATCCCACCTTTTATTCAATGGGCAAATTTACTACCTGTTACTTAGGTACTTACCATCTGAACGCTTAGTGAATTAAATCCTTTCCTATTGAAATAAAGGTGCTCATCATTTCCCGGCTTAATGCCAACATGCCTTTAATCTAAACACTCTATTACACCAAGCAAATAGTATTTCCTTTGGACGATTACGATAATCTGTAAAAAAGATACACGTTATTTAAGTCTGGTAGAGTGAATTGAATTAATATAAATATTCACAATTCTCAAAAAAACATAATACAATAGGTGACACCATGAAAATAATTCCACTTACTCTTCTTTGATATGTGCCCGTTCTTATGGCGTTTGAAGGAACACTGTGTTCCCCATTATGAAGTTGTATGAAGATGTGGTTGAGGGAATCAACCACTTGTTTGATGCACCGACTCGTAGTTCGATGGGTCAGGTGTTGACTAACACCTACGATCCTTTGGTACGAGCCAGTGGCAAAAAAACTAAGGGCACAAAGCACCTGCAATAAGACAATAATCCAACATAATATGAACTCACGCCTACGTAGGTGCTAGGTGCTAGCACCCACATTTTGCCAGTTTATGTTTAGGTCCCAACGTAATAAGTGGCGAGCCTATTGCCAATAACCGGGAACTTATAAACCTACAAAAATACACACATAACTTCAAAAAGCATAGAAAAGTCATTGGTGTGTGCCATGGTAAAACCTGGGATCGAACCTGAGACCTTGTGTCAGCAGTACATTACCCATACCACTAGGCTACCGCGGCTATGCAATAAGATGAATAAGTATAATAGGTAAATTCAAAGCATAACAATAAAAGTTAACAAGTGATATTGTTCAATCACCGCACTGTCTTACTTTTATTACCAAAGGTGTCTCTCGAGACCCTCTCAATGCAGTAGTCAAAGAAGCTGTTAATTTCACGCAATTTTTTTTAAATCTGGACTTATTAAGTCAGAAATGCTCCATGAATAAGCTTCCCGACATCTCATCGAACTTTTCCAAGTCTCCCCGGGATATATAGCGCCTTTGCCGCCAAATATATTCATTGTGCGCTGCCCAAAGTAAGCGCAACGTATGCCTTTTAAAAATTAAAGGTGAATTACTTAAAAAGGTAATGCAGGAACAAGTAGAAAACTGAATTAAATGCAGTTCGGAACTCACAATCACTCACTTCTGCATACACAAATCGACATTTTATTCGCTAGCGATAGGGGTTTGACATTCGCTGGCAGTTGCCATCAAGAAATTCGAAAAAAAGCGATTGGACCGGTCAAAATATGCAACTTGTCTACGCATTGCTATAGAAGTAGTGGAAGATGTTAATTCGATTCATGGAATCGAGTGATTTTAACATTGTCTAGCAGTTTTGTGTTCGTTATCCATGAATCACGAGACATGTTCAAAGATAATGTCCACATTCCATTGGCAACAAGTATAAAAAACTACGTTTAAAAAACCGACTTAAAACCAAAAGTTATAAAATACTTAACTTAATAAAGATATGAGAGTAATTACTGAATTTACATTATGCACTGATCTGTTAGAAGCCGGTGCTTAGCCCGAGAGGCCTTATTATTTAAAATTTCAATTGATTGCATCATAATAATTCAGGCACAACAAACAGAGTTGGCACTATAGTTTTGAATTTCAATATAGTTTTTATTTATTGAAGTCGGTTTTTTTAAGCTTAGTTTTTTTACTTTTTAGTGAGTGTAATAGGTTGTTTTTGAATTATTTTAATTTCATCCCCCTTTTTAGTAGATCTAATCCAATCCAGCATGACGACCGTAGTTTTCAATTAATGATCTCAATAACAGACATTTATACTATACGTACATCATTAAGGAATTCTGTTTTCTGCCTCTATAGTTTAAGACTTAGTAATTTTAGCATGCCCTTGACTGTCGTAATGTTACCTACCGGGTCACAAGACCTTCATAAATCTAGCTTAAAAATCAATGATTTCCCATTTAAATAATAAAATGAAAACTGGTCCAAACTATGTGCAATTTTTATGGCACCAACGATTCTGCATAGAACTAAAAAAAAACTTAAATTGAATCATAAATCTCGTACTAATCGAGTTTTCGGTGTTCATACATAAAACACACCAATAGAATAGAGAACGTCCTCCATTTTAGAAATCGCTCTAAAACAGAACAAAATAAATACATATTTAAGGGCGGCTCCTATACAAGAGACGTGATTCTTCGCATTTTCTCTCTGCGCTACCACTTAGGTACTGTTATACTGACGTAGGTGCGTTTCGTTTCAGCGAATCTCACGATATCGGACGACGAGTGCCAGAGCCTGCTCGACTCCAACAACATCTCGCTGTTCGTGGACAACGTGAGTTCACGCCGTGCGCTTGCTTGTCCTCCCTAGCTCCCTCCACTTGCAACTCTCTCCGCTGCGTCTACTTTCCGCACTCTCAACTTCACTCTCTAATGTTTCTTCCTTTAGTTACGGAACGGATCACTTTATATCGTCGTTTTTCTATACAAATGAGCAATACGATACGATTTAATGTGTACTTATAGCATTTTTGATACTTTTTTTTTTTTTTTTACGTGCGCAAAATCCCCACGGATGCCTCCTCACCGGAGCCGGTGGAGGAGGTTATGTCGGACTCGAACCGACTAAAACGCACGCCGGCTGTGGGTCGTTTTGGTTGCCGAAGGTGAGGTTGACAGGCATATCCCTCGCACCCCGGCCGACCCAGGGCCATCTCTCACGATCTGGCCCTCTTCTCAGGTGTGGGGACTACAGAGTCCCCAACTCGTCCCCGGAAACGGGGAGGCGCGCCACGCGCGCCACCGCCGCGGCCTGCTTCTGCCAGGGTGACAGGCGGCTTCACCTGTCACCCCCAGGCCGGCGCTCATGGGGGGCGGAGGTCGTTCATCGACCGCCGACGCCCGAGTTGCCTTCGTACGCGGGCAGCTTGTCTAGCGATCCTTCGTCGCTCCCGCTGCCGCTCCCGCCCCGCCTCCTCCTTCACGAGCATTACTTGCTCGCAGAAGGAGGCGCCGGCCGCCCACGCATCCGCGCAGCGAACCATCGCCGCGAGCAAGGTGGAGAGCGTGAGAACCCTCACTCCCAGGGCCGCCACAAGCTCCCGCCTCGGCGTCTCCCACGCCGGACACTCGGTGAGCGTGTGCGGACCTGAGTCCTCGCTCGCGTCGCAGTGATGGCACTCGGACGTTGGCTCTTTGTGCATCCGACGCAGATACTTTCCGAAGCATCCGTGCTCGGTGATCATCTGCGTCAGACGGTACGAGAGGCTGCCGTGTGGCCTCTCTAGCCACTCCCCCATGATGGGTCTTACCGCCGTTACTACGGCGTGCCCTGCGCTTGGTTGCCCAAGTCGTCTCTCCCATTCCGCCACCATTTCCCTGTGGAGCCGGGATCTCACGGCCCGAATTTCTTCGGGCTCGGGATCGTGACCCCGCTCCCTCGCCGCCCTTCGGAACCGGTATAGTGCCGAAAGGCATCTCGCTTCTAGGATCCATGGTGGCGATCCGGCGAGGAGACTCGCCGCGTTGAATGATATCGTACGGTACCCCCTTATGATGCGGCACGCCAACTTCCGCTGCGGACGCTGCAGCAGAAGCATGTGCCGATCACTCAGGGTGTCCGCCCACACGGGACACCCGTACAGGGCCATGGACCGCACGACACCCGCGTAGAGTCTCCTTCAGGAGTCCTCCGGGCCCCTCAGGTTGGGCAGTAGCCGCGCCAGAGCGTTGGCTGTGCCCGCCAATTTGGGGCCCAGACTTCGGAAGTGCTTCCCGAAGTCCCACCGGCCGTCGAGCACGAGCCCCAGATATTTCATCTGGGGCTTGATGCCGATGAGAGTGCCTCCCACTGTGAGACTGGAACCAGGTGGTGGCGTGCGCCGAGGTCCATGAAAGAACATGGCCTCGGATTTATGCAAAGCCACCTCAAGGCCCAGCCGCCGGATCCGTTCCACGACTCGAGCAACCGCGGTCGTGGCCCTCAGGATCGCTTCGCGGTGTGTAGCTCCGCTCGCCGTCACTAGCGTGTCGTCCGCATAGCACGTGACGGCGGCGCCGTCCGCAAGCTCACCGCGAAGCACCCAGTCGTATCCAATGTTCCACAGTAGCGGCCCGAGAACCGATTCCTGTGGAACACCGCACGACATCTCACGCCGACCGACGCCGGTCGCACTTGGGTAGATGACGGCTCTCTCCGTCAGGTACGCCCCGACTATGCGGCGGAGGTAGAGAGGCACACCGTGGTACACGAGTGCCTCCCTGATGCAACTCCAGGGCAAGGTGTTGAACGCGTTGGAGATGTCCAAGGACACCGCCAACGTCACCTCACCCCGGGCAACTGCCTCCTCCACCAAAGTCCTCACGCGAGCATTTTTGATACTTGGTTCGGTGTGTCATCTATTCAAAGTTTGGTTCAAAGACTGAGATGATGACGTCTGTGGTTGGCTACTTCGGTCAGGATGTGAGCTCTTAGAGCTGGAGGTGGATGGCAGAACATGACGAACTAAACTAAGAGTTCCGTTTTAACTACCTTATCAAAAAGGAGGGTTAATAGCGACGGCCTCCAATTAAAATATGTGGGATGAGGCAAAATAAAAATATGAGAAAAGATACACCTTTGACAGATGTACATTAATTTAAACATCTTTCGCTTTTCACTCTACAGGCCCTAACCGCTTACATTTTATTCGGAAAGTTATAAAATAATTAGTTAGAAATGTACTGAGGGGGTTTTTCATATTATTAGAAATGTGTAAACTGTTTTCCGCCCTTGCAAATCGCGACACCATAAGTCCCCAAACCGTTCACCTAACACAGCTAGTCTGTACGGGCACCGTGCACCGCACCACACGTGCGAGAGTGAGCACTCTGTACGCTGTACACTGCGCAGGTGAAGGCGGAGACGGCGGAGGCGCGGCGCATGCTGCGCGACGTGGAGGCGCGGCACGCCGAGCTGACGCGCGTGGAGGCGGCGCTGGGCGAGGTGCGCGAGCTGTTCGCGCAGCTGGCGCACCTGGTGGCGGCGCAGCAGGAGCGCGTGGACAGCGTGGAGTACTACGCGCTGCAGGCCAGCGACCACGTGGGCAGCGGCGGCGGCCACCTGCTCAAGGGCACCGTCAGCCGCGCCAAGGCCCGGAAGGTACGCGCTCGGTCGACAGCAGCTGTACGCAGCTACTAGGGGCAGGCGCTTAATGGCCAATCTCGCGTTACAGAAAAAGATGGGGCTCGTGGTGTGCCTCGTGGCGGGCTTCGCGATAGTGCTGCTCGTGCTGATCGTCACGTGACCCCGGCCGGGAGGCGGTCGCGCGCCTGCGCACTGTGCTACTAGTCATGTCGTTACTATGTTACGCGCTAGATTATGTCAAACTGTACAGATATTTATTATTAAACGTTAACTATAAACACGTCCACCAATGTTTAATTACGGCCCAGCGTGACACACCGATCCTTCCACACTCCCTGGCTGTCGCGCGGGGTGGTACAACAACATGTCCCTTGTTTCGAGCTCCGTAGATTTTAAGGTCCTCAGTACGCGATAAAGGGGCCTCGTGGAGGTGACTCTCCTTTCTGAGACTTTGCCTTCAGCTTACCATCAGGCAAGGCGAAGTGACGTGTGTAATTGACGTGTTCTATATTGAAAAAAAATACATGAAAATCCTTACAAATCCAGATCACATAATTTTCAACACCGTTTCAGTGTAAATGTTGGGGCGAGAATAATAAATACCACGTTACTAGGCCCCGTTTTTTTAGATCGCTACCAGAGTTAGAAGAAGACATACGATTTGCAGCCAGGTCCGGGTTCGGGTCTGGGTCTGGGTCCGTGTCTGGGTCTGGGTTTGGGTTTGGGATAGACTGCTCACCGCGACTCGGCTAGGGACGCCCTTGATGGGCCCGCTACTTTTGCCCCACCATCCCGGCAATTGGTCCGAGGCATCGGTCGGGCGGCAACATACGAGTAACTAACGGCGTCAGGCAGCTATATAAGTGTTAATGATGTCGTCGGGGCGCCAATGTAAGAGTAACTCGTGTGTTTATTGGTCAAAAGCGTTGTATCAGAGTCACGTTTAATTTTTATGCACCTGAATCGTGCGTACCATATTTTAAGGAAAATAATCTATTGACATTTCCTTTTATCTATTTACTTGAGGCCGCACTGTTTGTTAAGAAAAGCTCTGAATTATTTAACTATCGCACACGTGTACGACATCAGACCAAATTGCACATAGTAGCTAGTAAGACCCAAATGATGCATGAGAGTATCTTTTATCTGGCGCCGCGGATTTTCAATAATGTTCCAGAGTCCATCAGAACCTTACCAGAATTGGATGAATTTAAAAAACTACGCCGTAAATTGCTTGTTAATAAATGCTACTATTCGTTGAAAGATTTCTTGTCTGATAAGTCATCACGACTGTACAAAGTGCCTTAGCTGTGATGTGTTCAGTATACATTTGGTAGAAATGGTGATGAAAACTTTTTTTGATATTGACATTTACTATTATAATATAAGTATGACTAAAATCTATAATGACATTATAAATTTATTATACAATTGAGATAATACAATATGACATTGTTAATTTTAATTTTCAAGTAGCCATAGGTACCATGACATTTTCATTTGTATTCTGGAATGTATAGATATAAATAATTCGACAGTATGAAAATTTCTAGAAGTAAGATATCAGATTATTTAGTATTTTGTATTTAGTGTGTGTTCCTAATTTAGCTTTTAAATTGCATACCTATTATGGTGGAATATGGCGAAAAAAAAAAATAAAAAAAAAAGGGTATACTGAAGACACTGAGGTGACGTATGTTACTCTAAGCATATAAAACTGTATTCTTATGATATAATCGAGCAGTAATAAACCAACATTTATCGCAACTAGTTCTTTGATTTAATAACAACTTCCCTTCATGGCGACCCTTGCCATGTTTGGAGCGCGCGACGATCTATCTCAGGTTTCGGCACCTCGGGCGTATTAGCACAATGGAAGATTCCAGTACTTCGCCGTGCGGTCCAACTCATTGGTTGTGTAAAACATTTAGAGGAGAAGAAATTAGCCAAGAAAATGGGTTCATCACGATCTAAGCAAGAAGAAGTGATTATCGCGCAGACTGCTTCAGGAGGAAGTAACTCTGCATCAGCAGCACAAGATTTGAAATTCCACGCGAGTACCACGAATATACTTTTGGTGGTTATTATCACTCTTATGGCCCTAGCAGGGCTCTACGGCTGCTATAAAGTCTACAGAAAGACTCATAAGAAATGGATGCATAGAGAGATAACTCTGAATGAGTTGAGGAGGTCTTTTCGCCAGCGGCACAAAACTGCCAATCCCGGATTGCCTTCAACAGTCGAGGTATAGTGAAATAAAAACGATTACAGTGATTTCTAACAGTGAAGTGGCTCTATTAGTTTAAAAATGCGGCTATAAAAATTAATACGCGCGTTTAATTTTCGTGAACATTAATATATAGGAACGTTAAGTGCATATATATCTAATAATTAGTAAAAAGTTATTACTATTTGCTTAAATATGAGTGTTTAATCTACGTATATAAAATTAATACTCTACATGTGACGAGTGCCGTATCTATATTAGGAGGTGTTTACGTTGATATATGAGCGTCCTGTTGGCTGCCCCTACTAAGGTAACCCTAGTGTTCTTTTAAATACTTTTGTAATATGCGGAATGGAATATGAATTAAACAAATGTTTAAATGATATTGAAAAGGTTACGAAATATTTAGTGAAAAAAGGAAAATCTAGATTTTTAGGAAATTGCATACAAAATAAGTTAGCTGAAACAGAAATTATTTATAAAAGAAGTACAGAAATTGTTCAATTATTATCTAACGAGAAGAAAATAGAACCTGAAATTTTAGAAACAATAACTTCTGTTTGGGCAAAAATAAAAAATATTTATACAAATATTCTAGAATTGTGTAGAAATAACAGTGACAGTAGTAGTGGTTCCGAGTATAGCGAGACTAGTGAACATCAGAATATTCGGAATTCAATCATGGAGTTCGATTTGAAAACGGCGTGTAATTTAATACCTGTGATGAACAACAAGGAAAATACTACCAAATTAATGATTGACTCAGTGGAAATGTATTCGGAAATGCTATCTGACTCCGGAAAATTATTACTAATCAAAATTGTTTTAAAAAGTAGACTTACAGAAAATGCAAAATTGCGTTTATCTTCAAATTATTTATCAGCGAGCGAACTTGTCAAAGATTTACGAAAAAATCGCCTTACAAAAAAGTCGTTTACGGCTATTCAGTCACGTTTACAAAATATAACTCAAGGCTGGCGTACAATTGACCAGTACAGCACCGAAATACAAAAATTATTCTCAGACTTGACAATTTCGCAAGCAGACGGAAATACCGAAAGCTATGCTGTTTTAAAACCTTTAAATGAGAAGTTAGCAATAAAGCGATTTTCAGAGGGCTTACGAGATTCTAGGCTAAGTACGATAATTGCTGCCAGAAACTACGAGCATCTTAATGAAGCTATACAAGCAGCAAAGGATGAGGAACTGTCAACGGCGTCTACATCCAAAGGTGAAGGAGTCATGCATTTTTCACATCGTGGAACACGAGGTAGGTGGCCACGTAATTATAATCAGAGACAATTCAATAACAGGTCACGTGGACAGCGAGATTATCAGCATAACCGTGGAAATAACCACGTAAGAGGAAATTATTCTAATAGACGAGGTTTTAATACATACGCAACGCGGGGACAAAATTCGTATAGCAGGTTTTCGCGTGATAATCGATCGAGTTATCAAAATACCCATAATAGGGGTAACGGAAACCAACGTGTATTTCATACCGAACAAGTGACGCAAAATAATCAGACGGATCCACAACCAACCGCATCACGGTCGGATGAAAATCAGTTTTTTCGATCCTAAAGATTTAATTTTGACTTTAAATGGCAAAACACGATTTGTAACTTTTATTGTCGGTAACAAAAAATATTTTTGGTTGATAGATACGGGTGCATCAGTATCGGTTATAAAGAGAGACGCTATTCCTAGTAACACACCCATATTTAGAGACGATACAGTCATAAAGGGTATTGCAGGTCAAATTCAATCCATAGGATATGTTTCACTACAAAAAAAAAAAAATCAAAATTCATTTATTTGCAGAAATGTGGTCATACATGGTGTCAAGTAAGATTATACAGTTCAGCACATCTACCATTCAATGGCATGCAAATATTCGCTTAGGCTCTATTTAATTCTTCTTTCATTTCTTGGGTATTCAAAACAGAATTGGAATACAATCAGAACTAAGATTATGAGAATTAGATTAACATATAATAACATAGAATAATAATAGTCAGAATAATAATAATATAGTCATAATGTCCAAGATAATTCAGTGTCCAAAACAAATTCATCAATAATGTCTACAATAGGTATTTACATTTTTATTTCAATCAATTAATTTCAATTTTAAAGTAGTCGTCTAACGAGTAAAACGACTTTTCTAAGAGCCATAATTTAAATTTTCTACAAAACCTATTTGTGGGTAAATGTTTAAATTCGCTTGGTACTGCGTTATAAACACGGCCACACATTGCTGTACAATTTTTGAGATACATTGTGGTTCTTGGTATCTTTGTCAATACGATTCTGTCTGGATGTCTAGTATTTCTGGGATACAGATCTTTGGCCTTTTTGAACAGGTGTGGGTGTAGTTTTACAAATTTAGCAGCTTCTAATATGTACATACAGGCCAAGGTAAGTATACGGTACTCTTTGAAAAATGGTTTGCATGATTCCCAAGGTGGTATACCAGCAATAGCTCTTACACACTTTTTTTGAGCTATAAATGCCCTTTGTACTTCTGTGGAATTCCCCCATAAGATTAGGCCGTAGTTTAAGACAGATGATATGTAACCGTGGTTGACTCATCATACAGAGCGTACCCAACTGGAATTCAGCAACAACTTTTATGTTTTCAATTGCATACCATTAAAGGCAGATGGAATTTTAGGCTTAGACTTTCTATGCAAGTATGCATCGAATATCGATTTAGTTACAAATGTAATTACGTTCTACATAAATGGAAGGGAATGTTCTTTGCCAATGTATGACCCATTAATTATTCAAATGAATCATTACTTTTACCAGCTCGAAGTGAATCTATTCATTATTTATTATTAGAGTCTCAGTATCAAGGAGATTGCGTAATCAATTCACAACAATTAGCTGAAAATGTTTTCATGGCTGGAAGCATAGTAAAAGTGAAAAATAACAGAGTGCCAGTAAAAATATTAAATACTGATGAAAAAAATGTCACTCTACCAATGTTTCAACCACAATTACAATCTCTTGATCAATACGATATTTGCAATTTTGACTCTTGTTCAAAAAATGTAGAAAGAGCAAAAGTTTTATTGAACACTTTAAAGTTAAATCATCTTAATTCAGACGAAAGGAACTCTATTACAGATATATGTTCCAAATATGCAGATGTTTTCTTTTTGCCGGGTGATAAACTAAGTACAACTAATATTTATGAGCAGTCGATAACACTAAAACCTAATATCACTCCAGTATATGTAAAACAATATAGATTACCGCATTCGTTGAAAGAAGAAGTCAATAAACAAATTAAAAAAATGACAGAAAACGATATAATAGAGGAGGCAAAGAGTGAGTGGTCAAGCCCAATCTTATTGGTTTCAAAGAAAGCTAGTGATAATCAAAATAATAAATGGCGTTTAGTAGTCGATTATAGGAAACTAAACGATTGCATAGTGGATGATAAATTTCCATTACCAAACATAACGGATATTTTAGACTCTCTCTCTGGTTCTATCTATTTTTCACATTTAGACTTACATCAAGGCTATTATCAAATTCCATTAAATGAAAAAAGCCGAAAATATACAGCATTTACCACTAGTACAGGCCAATTTCAAATGAAAAGATTACCTATGGGCCTAAAGACAAGTCCAAGTTCTTTTAGTCGTGTCATGTCCGTAGCTATGTCTGGGCTAGCATTTGAAAAATGTTTTATATATTTAGACGATTTAATAGTATTTGGTAGAAATATATATTTTCATAATAAAAATTTGATAGATGTTTTGGAAAGATTGAGGCAAGTTAACTTAAAATTAAATCCGGATAAGTGTTGCTTTCTAAAAAAGGAATTATTGTACTTAGGTCACATAGTATCAGCAGAAGGCGTTTTACCCGACCCAGCTAAAACTCAGGTACTTCAAAACTATCCAGTGCCAACCAATACAGATGAAGTGAAACGATTTGTAGCTTTTTGCTATTATTATAGAAAATTTATAAAAAACTTTGCAGAAATTTCATACAACCTAAATAAATTAACTAGAAAAAATGAACCATTTCTATGGACTGGAGAGTGCAACGAATCTTTTGAACAACTAAAACGTGCACTAACAACTCCACCTATATTACAATTCCCAGATTTTTCTACAAATAATGAATTCATTATCCAGACTGATGCTTCAGGCACAGCTATTGGCGCAGTTTTATGCAATAAAGATATGAGACCAGTGGCATATGCTAGTAGACCACTAAACAAAGCTGAAAGAAACTATCCTACTATTCAAAAAGAATTAGTAGCAATAGTTTGGTCTATCAAATATTTCAGGCCTTATGTCTATGGCCGATCATTTACAATAATGACTGATCATAAACCGTTAATTTATTTGTTTTCATTAAAAGATCCGTCGAGTAGATTATTGAAGTTCAGGTTAGCACTAGAAGAATATAACTTTAAAATATTATATGTGCCAGGTAAAAATAATTGCGTAGCAGATGCTTTATCACGCATATATATAACATCAGATTCTTTAAAAGAAATGAATAATGAAATTATCACGATTATGACACGGAATCAGAAAAGAAATTTGGGTAGACAGGTAGATTCATCACCCATTTCTAATAAACCCATATATCAATGGCCTGATCAACCAAAGATAGTGGAGTTATTAAAAATGCCAAATGATTTCATTGAACTTAGTTTTATTAGAAAAGACCAATTAGATAGACTAAGGAAAAATAATGAAATAAATGTAGAAAAGGAATGTTTTATATTTATTAAAAATAAAAATATAATTTACATAAACCTTAACTTTAGGGCACAACTCTCGCGAGCCGAATTTGTGACTAAGTTAGAGAAGTTTTGTAAAGAAAATAAAATAAATGAACTATGCATAGTAAAATGTAATGAAAATGAATTATTTATAAAAGAATTATTAAAAGAGATAACTTCAATAAAGGATTGGACCGGTCCGCGAATTTGTATATTAAGAGGAGTTAAAAGAATTAATAATGACGAAGAAAAAAGGTATATTCTTAACGATTTTCATCTATTGCCCACCAGTGGTCACGCTGGTGTGCGTAGGATGACAAATAACATAAAGAGAATATTCTACTGGCCTGGTTTAGATAACGATGTTGAAGTTTTTGTCAGTAAGTGCACTACTTGTCAAAGAATGAAACATTGTAAATATGTTAAAGAGCCAATGGAGATAACTACAACAGCCTTACATGCGTTTGAAAAAATATTTTTAGATGTTGTGGGTCCGTTGGATAGAGATCTGGAAGAGTATTGTTATATACTAACAATTCAATGTGAACTCACTAAGTTTGTGGAAGCTTATCCACTAAGGAACAAGGAAACGGTAACTATTGCTAGAGAACTAGTTAATAATTTTATATTAAGGTATGGCGTACCAGGCACTATTGCGACTGATCGTGGTACAGAATTTGTCTCTTCAACAATGGAACAGGTATGTAAACTACTAGAAATAGAGAAACTAACTTCTACAGCTTATCATCACCAATCTATAGGAGCATTAGAAAATTCTCACAAAAATTTAGGTGCATTTTTGCGTATACAATGTAATGGTCAAAAAGACACGTGGAGTCAGTGGCTTCCTTTTTGGTGTTACAGTTTTAATAATACAGTTCACACAGAGACTAAATATACGCCGTTCGAATTAGTATTTGGTAGACCTAGTAAAATACCATCTAGAGTAAGTCAATATATTGAACCTTTATATAATCCTGAAAACTATTCGCTAGAGTTAAAATATAGGTTACAGGTAGCTCAACAAGACGCTCGTAACAATTTATTAGTAAGTAAGGAAAAACGTAAATGTACTTATGATAAGAAAGTAAACCATGGATCATATAATAATGGGCAACTTATTTTTATTAAAAATGAATGTGCCAAGAAATTAGACTCAATATATGAAGGTCCTTTTTCAGTCTTAGAAGACATGGGAGTAAATGTAAAAATATTGAAAAATAATAAGGAACAAATAATTCATAAAAATAGGACTAAACCATATATTGCGTAAAAAAAAAAAAAAATTGTTATTGTACTTATTATAAATTTTTTTTTTTTCATTCACTCCGGAGGTGAGGTGACGTATGTTACTCTAAGCATATAAAACTGTATTCTTATGATATAATCGAGCAGTAATAAACCAACATTTATCGCAACTAGTTCTTTGATTTAATAACAACTTCCCTTCAACACATACTTTTTTGGCTCCCAGTTATTATTATTTATTTTAATTTGAATTCTATACAATTTACAAGTTTTTATAATAATAATAATAATATCTTTATTACCATTAACAAATTTTGCATTATAGTTACAGTGTACACATAATAAATATCTTAAAGTGCAAATGTAAAAATTGTTTTAAGTGATTTATTAGTTGAATCTCTGCCATCCAAGCTAAGATTTAACTTGTGTTATGGATGACAGGACGCTCCTCTTAGTAGCACAAGTTAATTACAAATTACGCACGTTAATTTTGACTTTTTGAGTAATAACAAAGTAAAGAAAAGAAAATAAATTCACACCATGATTAATTGGATCCATTTTTTTATCATTATACGTATAGTGTTGTGTGTGTGTGTGAGTGTGTGTGTGTGTGTGTGTGTGTGTGTGCGCGCGCGTGTGTGTGTATGTGTGTGTGCGTGTGCGTGTGAGTTTGTGTGTGTGTGTGAGTGTTTGTGTGTGTGTGTGTGTGTGTGTTTGTATTTTACAGCATTGGTTTAAGTAATTTTTCGACCTCCTCATAATTTAGTGTCATAATGTATTTAGTTACCGCCTCTTTGCAGTTATACCTATTTAAATCATAAACACAACATTGTTTGTTAATATTTGTATATAGTCGGTTTCCCAGGATCCTAAAGTGTCTCCCTGCAAGGCCGGTGCGATGGATTTCTACAGGACAGATACTTGTTGACCTGCGTTTTGCCAGATGTCCCCTGTCATACCTTAAGGTACTGTGTCTACGCAGCACAGTTTTGAGCACAAAAAGCTGCCTCACAGTCAAGACTCCACAGTCACTATATAATTGTTTAGTCCTATAGCGAAAGTTTTTGAAAGTCATGACCTTCAGGACAGCTCGTTGCGCTCTCTCCACCTGTAGGATATTACTTTCGTAAGCCCCTCCCCAAGTTGTAATACCAAAAGACACAACTGATTGACACAAGGCGTGGTATGCCATCAGTAAAACATTTTTATCAGCACTGTATCGCAGATTCTTAAAAATGTAAATGAGCTTTCTGACTCTAGCCGACAGAGCACTAGTATGTTGCTGCCATGATAAGTGATTGTCTATTACAATGCCGAGGTATCTGACTGCATTGGTTCTCGTTAAGGAGAGACAGGTGCATTGGTCTGTTTGTATGTTGCATATATGTGCTTTGACGGTAAATGAGGGGCCCGGTTGTGTAACTGATGTTATAGTAAAGGGAATATAACTGGTTTTTGCCACATTTAACGTCAAAATATTTGCTGATAGCCAGGACATGACAATTTTTAGAGCCGACTCTGCTCTGTCGCACACTTCCTTCCAGTTCCGGCCATGAAGGAGCAAGGCTGTATCATCAGCATACGTAAAAATACTGCAGTTCGGGATGGAAAGACCACACAGACTGTTAACATAAATTAAAAACAGCGTAGGACCTAATACTGATCCTTGGGGAACACCATATTCCAACCAAAGCTCATCCCTAACAGTTGAGCCTATTTTAACACACTGGGTCCTCTCCGAGAGGTAACTCTTAAAAACAGCCAGTGCAGTACCTCTAATGCCTATCTTCTCCAATTTAGATATTAAGACAGAAATAGAGACAGTGTCAAATGCTTTAGTTAAATCTAGGAAAATACCCAGACATTTATACCGTTTGTCAAGAGTTTCAAGAACTTTATCAACCAAAGCGGCTGCAGCATCTTCAGAAGAAATTCCTCTGCGAAAACCAAATTGATTTGGCGATAACAAGTTTTGCGCTTCCAAGAATTTCAAGATGCGTGAGTTGAGGATTTTTTCTAGCACTTTGGACAACACTGGCAACACAGATATCGGCCTATAATTACTGACACTGCCTCTATCTCCATTCTTATGTATAGGGTACACTATTGCTTTCTTCAAGGCTCTCGGAAATATACCAGTGGAGATGCATATGTCACAAATATGTGTGATGGGACGTATTAGGGTCTCCCGACACACCTTTAATATTCGCGCCGTGATTCCATCCCAACCCGAAGCAGAATCAGTACGAAGGTTCATAATTACTCGCTCCACCTCTGCACAATCTGGTGCCAAAAGCACAAAGGAATTCAGCTGGTAGCCATCCACAAGATTTGATTTTTCATTCAGATGCTTAGCTGCTAGATTTTTACCGATATCCGCGAAATATTGGTTAACGTTATTTATTGCTGATTTTTCATCAGGTCCGGAATTAATTAAGAGATCAGTAGGCTGAGATTTATTGATGTGTTTATTGCTAATTGTATTCATCGCTTGCCAAATTTTTTTAGGATTATTTCCTGTCTTGTATAATTCGTCCTTTTCGTAATTTCTTTTAAGTCGGTTTAACAATTTATTACAGAAATTTCGGTATCGCAAATATGTAACCTTCAAGATATAGTTGTCCGGTGACTTTTTATGTTCCTTATGCATGCTATCTCTGTTTCGAATACATCTAAGCAGACCATTCGTGATCCATGGCTTAATTATTCTCCGATTTGATGGGATATAACAGATTTTAGTATTGGCGCTAATAATAGACGTAATTGTTTTTATTAAAAGGTCAGTTGCTTGGTTCGCGTCACGTAATACCATCACAGGATTAAAATCTGTACTCGCAATATCTATAGCCACTTGAAGTTGGTCTATTTTCGCCGATACCTTAGGGACTCTCTTATTAATTAGTTGAGTATTTACACAGACCAGTATTGGTAAATGGTCAGTGATATCTGTATCCAAGATGAATGAGATAACCGAGTATTTAGATTTAACCATGGTGTGATCCAAACAATTACTGTCTCTGGTAGGACATGTGTAGGCCGGTAAAAGTCCATGTGATGCAGTCAGATTGCTATATTCATTGAAATATTCATGGTTGGACGTAGGAGTTATATTAATGTTTATGTCACCAACCAACAATATATTTCTTTGTTTTGGCACCGAGGTTAAGATGGTGTTAAGACAGTTGAGGAAATTATCAGCTGTGGCGTAGGATGGGGATCGATATATCGCTATTATAGTTATATCCGGACTCAGATTACAAACGAGAATGTTTGCATCCTGGGAGGGGGGCTCAGTGACACTATGCAGTAACTCCGAGCGTATGTATATAACGACACCATCATTTTGTATGTATGTATTTCTTGTAAAGTGAGCCGAATAACCCTGAAGTGCCGGTATCGACGAGCTTCCATGTATCCAACACTCTGTAAACACCAAAATATCACATTCCACCTGCATTGATGTTAATAATACTAGGACATTATTAAAATTTTTGTTAATACTGCGCACATTAAAGTGTAGTACTTTTAGTGCTTTCGAGTGTTTTTTTACAAGCATCTTACATGTATCGGGTGGGCAGCAGTAAAACTCGTTCGACCCGTACTCATCAATGCTATCAATTATTTCGTTAAGATTATTCATTTTTGTTGCTTAGCAGTAGTATCAATAAAATGATGCACAGCATGAAATAAAAGTAAAATAAAACAAAAAAGAAGGCAGCACAACGAGTGGTATACTGCAGAGAATATGAAATTACTGGTAATGCAATAAGTCTAAATAGAACCAATATGTTAACTGAAGGCTGTAAATGGTAATTTATGTGTGTGTTTGTTCCAATCTGGGTGTAATATATGTATAGTTTGACTAGTGTAATTTGTGTAGTGTATTCGTATTGAACTGATATTAAGACATGGTGAATACCATACTGCATTCTAACTAAGATAAACACAGAAAGATAACAATATAACTTCACAATATACAAGTAGTAGACAGATAGTAAACCCAGGTAACAATATAACAGGGTCACTACAATAAGGTTATATTTTGAACACAATTCTATAATAGATTTTCTCCAACCATTACAAAATATGTTGGGTATTAAGCTTATTAAGGCATGAAACAGAACCAATGATAACTGATTGCTTTCCCTCGCCCTCTCTAAGAAATATTCTGCCATTCTGAAACCAGCAAAATTTATACCTATGAGCACTAGCAAACTTCCGTGCTTCGAAGAAAAGTTGCCGCAAGCTACCGGGTATGTGTTCAGCAACATAGACGGGGATAAGCGGGCCACTAACTCCTATATGACCGGTATTCAGTTTCTCTGTCTTAGGTAGGCCTTTGTTGAAAGAGCGTGTAGCATTCAGGACTTGATTTTTAACTTGGACGTTAAGAAATTCGACAATTATTGGTCTGTTTATGCCTTTTTTCCCCGGCAGTCGATGTATGTCACGTAGATCTGATGTTGTTACTGGCGTCTGCACCGCGTTACAGGTTTTTATAACAAGAGAAGTCAGATCCGCGGTTGTTTCTTTTTCTGTTTGGGGCACGTTTCTAATTTCAATCGTAGAAGAACGAGAGCTGTGTTGTAAATTATCTATTCTTCTCTCCAACTCCAAAATATACGCACGTTGTTCCTTTCTCTCTTCTTGAAGTTCCACAATACTTTTCCTCATGTCTTCAAAACTGCTGTTTAAAAATGTCATAGACTTTTCTATTTCAGTATTAGATTTCTGTATTACCGAATTTTGCAGCTTTACTTCGGTAATATCAGACTTCAACTTATTCAGAAATTTGTCTTGTTCTGATTTCCAAGAGGTGAGCATATCCGTTATTTTGTCCTCAAATTCCTGCCATAGATTTTCTGGCGAGAAATCAGGTCTTAGGCGCTTATTTCTAAACTTTTCCGTCTGTCCAAGTGCATATGTAAAATTATCTGGGGTAAACATTGCGTCAGGGTTTCCTGTCTCTGATGTTGGAGACGGCGTGAGCATTGTTTTAGGCATAGCAGATGCGATTTATAATAAAATGTAAAACAACAGAAAATATAAATATAAATAAAAACAAAAATTGCTAAAAACAATTCAGAAGTACACCAAACAATCAGGAATTGTGCAAAACATACACAAAAAGAGAATGCGAGGTTGAGAATCGATCCCACCATCAATGCACGGCAGGCGCACCAAATACCACTTGGCCACCCTGACTTAGTGAACGATAGTAAATTTAGTGACCGCTATTATAATCCTTGAGCTGGATAAAAATAAAAATAATAGTAGTAGTGGTTCGTTGTTGAAGGTGTTTGCAAAATTTCTTTGTGCTGTTAATGAGTTCAAAGTCCAAGATGATAGATTTTTAAATTCTTTATGAAGTAAAATCACTTGCTCTTCACTAATTTATTGGTATTACACTGTAATGTTTACGTCGTTTTATCACTTTCACATTCAAGTTTATCACTATATACTTTGACGGTTAAACTATGCACTTTTTAAGCAGATTTTCTATTTTAAAACGGAGACGAAGAACAGTACGTGTGTACACTATGACACCGCAGAGGGGAGGGATGTCTACATTACAAGGCTAAAGTGACTACCTGCCGGTTATACTGTTTTCCTCATCATTGTATACACTCAACTTCTTATACTTCACACTTTTCAATCCTTCACTATGGACAAGACTGTGGCGGATATGAAAGTTGACTTCCACAAGAGAATGGCGGCGTTTGAGGAGGCATTGCAGAGGACAGCCAGCACAAGTACACCTGACGCCGAGGCGGGAGCTTGTGGCGGCCCTGGGAGTGAGAGTTCTCACGCTCTCCACCTTGCTCGCGGCGATGGTCCGCTGCGCGGATGCGTGGGCGGCCAGCGCCTCCTTCTGCGAGCAAGTAATGCTCGTGAAGGAGGAGGCGGGGCGGGAGCGGCAGCGGGAGCGACGAAGGATCGCAAGCCAAGCTGCCCGCGTACGAAGGCAACTCGGGCGTCGGAGGTCGATGAACGACCTCCGCCCCCCATGAGCGCCGGCCTGGGGGTGACAGGTGGAGCCGCCTGTCACCCTGGCAGAAGCAGGCAGCGGCGGTGGCGCGCGTAGTGCGCCTCCCCGTTTCCGGGGACGAGTTGGGGACTCTGTAGTCCCCACACCCGAGAAGAGGGCCAGATCGTGAGAGATGGCCCTGGGTCGGCCGGGGTGCGAGGGATATGCCTGTCAACCTCACCTTCGGCAACCAAAGCGACCCACAGGCGGCGTGCGTTTTAGTCGGTTCGAGTCCGACATAACCTCCTCCACCGGCTCCGGTGGGGAGGTATCCGTGGGGATTTTGCGCACGTAAAAAAAAAAAAAAGCACAAGTACACCAGCGACGGTCACAACACTGGCTGCTGAGTTTGCGACTTATCGAGCCGACATCACTAAAACTCTAAGTTTGCTGCAGCAACAAATTGAGGCCCTAACCCAGACTGTGGATAACATGGAGACACAAAGGCGACGCAAGATACTGCTGTTCCATGGTATCAATGAGCAGGCTGAAGAAGACACCGCTAATGTTGTTGTTAGCACTGTCAAGCAGCAGTTGGGCATCTCGGATTTCAGCACGGAGGCTATACGTCGGTGCCACAGAATGGGTCGTCTGTCTCCTAACAAAAAGCCAAGACCCATCATTGTTAAGCTGCAGTGTGTGGATGTCCGTGACAAGTTATGGTTCAGTAAGGCAAAGTTAAGGGGTTCTGGCGTTACAATGTCTGAATTCCTTACGAAGACACGGCATGACCTCTTCATGACAGCGCGCGATAAACTAGGCGTCACCAAATGTTGGACCAGGGAAGGCAATATTTATGTGCTGCTTGCGAATGGGCCATAACGAGTGACTTCACTGAGCCACCTTGAGCGGATTTGTGTGGAGCCTGGGAGGCCTGCTGTTGTGGCTAAGGCCGCGAGCATAGCGACAGGGCCTACAGTGCCAAAATCTCGACGAGTTGCGGTTTCGAGGAAGTAATTCGTCGGTACCTACTCATAATACGCTGGGTCCAGGTAGATGTTGAATGTATTTGTTTTGTTTTTAAGTTATTACCCACAATGTTATATTATGTTCATTTATTATTTTTTCTCTCTTTCTTGTTTACTTCACTACCTACCGAATTTTACTTTTGTTTTACACCTTATTTTATATGTAAACACAAATTAAAAAATAACAGCACCGTCAAGATTCAACATCGGTGTCTGTCACATTTGTCAATGACAGGTGTGACGGATGTCATTGTCATCGGTGTTGAGTGTTGACGATTGTCTTTGGCTGCGTTCCATTTCTCCTTTACTTATATTATTTTAACTTCCAAATCGTGCTTTCCTTTTACCTATTGCTATTAAAATCTACCTCCAAAGACAGTTCTAATGCCTGGACCCATAGATTTTTAATTTTTTTATTTCTCTTTATTCTGGTTCTTTGTTTTTGTTTTACTTTTGCATTGTTTTGTTTTCTTTTTTTTATCTATGTTTTCGCTTTATCAACAAACCGGCAGAAGGAACTTAAACGTTTAGTTTTTGCACTAACCATATTCAGCTACTGTTCCTTTTATATAATTGCCTTTTTTTTTCCCAAATTTATTATAATATTATTAAAAAGTTTCATTTAATCTAAATTAGAAAACTAGATTTAGGTTTTTTTAAATGTATATTTGTACCATTAAATTTCGTACCATTAGGATTTAAAGATGATGTCTTTTAAATGGTGACCTCCAGAGTGATACACATTTGAGCCCTATTTATGACATTTTGCATAACTTGCCGTGACACTTCCTGCGATATGTTCGTTATTTCTTGACGAATGTTTTCTTTTAGAGCTGCAAGAGTCTGTGGCTTGTTCACATACACCCGAGATTTCAAAAAACCCCAAAGAAAGAAGTCTGGACTGGTCAGATCGGGTGATCTTGCAGGCCAAGGCAAATCGCCAAAACGAGAGATAACTCGGCCTGGAAAAGCGTCCACTAAGAACATTGACACAATCATTCCACGTTCTTGGGGAGTAAAACGGTCCATGTTTATTTTCAGTGTATTTTACATTTGTTCACTACACAATTTTCAACAACAGAAGTACAGAAAATGTCATATAAAAAAAATAAAGGTATTTTCTTTAGTGCCAGTACTTTTGCGCCACCCAGTATTATACACTTTTAAATTTATATAAAAGTAATCTTTTTGGGGTCTGGGAATGCCTTTTACAGACTATAGCAGTGACTCTGTTAGTGGTAGTGCTAGCCACCAGAGGAAGCCTTCACTTGCTGAATCTCTCTCATCTCAATTCTCCGATGTTCCCAATAACTTTAACGTTGTTCATATAAATGCATAAAGCATTCCGGCTCATTTCCCTGATATGCTGGCAAGCTTTGATTGTACGCATATACATGCAATTCTTGTTTCGGAATCATGGCTAAAGCCATGTTTACCCTCTTTACAATATACCTTACCAGGATTCAACCTCATCAGAAACGATCGTGTGAAGCGGCGGGCGGGTGGTGTAGCAATCTATCTGCGCGCGCACATAGCTTACACTATTCTGAGCATGTCGCCACAGCCACCGCACGCTGGTGAGCATATCTTTCTGGAGGTTGAACTTCTGCACTCTAAACTTCTACTTGGTCTTGACGCAGAACGTCACTTTCGCAAAATGTCATCGTGAAAATTTTGGTCACTTTAGCACAATGTAACTTTCGCAAAATTGTCACTTTCTTAGAATGTCACTTTCGTAAAAATGTCACTTTCTTAATATGTCACTTTCTCAAAAATGACACTTTCTTAGAATGTCACTTTTACAAAAAAGATAGAAAAGAGATAAAAAAGACACCTTACAAAATCTGGTAAGTAATTATTATTATCTTGTTTCTCATTTCCTTATCCCGGGTTTATGTGAGACCCGGACTTTTGGAAGGCATGCATTATAACTTACTAAATACGTATAAGTTCATAAATGTTTATAAGGTTCGTAATAAATTAGACGCCTTGTGTAATTTTCTACGAATATAAAACAAAAAGAGTATCCAGTAAATTTTATGTAATAAGTACACACTCGAAACTGACAATTCCTGGGGCTACAATCAATACTAATAATTAATGACAATTATTTACTAATATGTTACAGTAAAACGTTTAATTATGAAAAATAAGTGGTGGAAATCATTATTACAAAGATGCGGGTAGTTCTGAATTAAGCTTGTTTTGATCTTGTTTCCTAAATGTTTATAACATTTTACGAACTTATACGTATTTAGTAAGTTATAATGCATGCCTTCCAAAAGTCCGGGTCTCACATAAACCCGGGATAAGGAAATGAGAAACAAGATAATAATAATTACTTACCAGTTTTTGTAAGGTGTATCTTTTTTGCAAAAGTGACATTCTAAGAAAGTGTCATTTTTGAGAAAGTGACATATTAAGAAAGTGACATTTTTACGAAAGTGACATTCTAAGAAAGTGACAATTTTGCGAAAGTGACATTGTGCTAAAGTGACCAAAATTTTCACGATGACATTTTGCGAAAGTGACGTTCTGCGTCAAGACCTTTGTAAGGTGTATCTTTTTTGCAAAAGTGACATTCTAAGAAAGTGTCATTTTTGAGAAAGTGACATATTAAGAAAGTGACATTTTTACGAAAGTGACATTCTAAGAAAGTGACAATTTTGCGAAAGTGACATTGTGCTAAAGTGACCAAAATTTTCACGATGACATTTTGCGAAAGTGACGTTCTGCGTCAAGACCGCAAAAACTGCCTTAATTTGGTAATAAAATCCCGTTTGTATAATAACAATTTTAAGTCATCGGGAAGCTTATTAAAGATTTTTACTGACATGTGTCTAGTGCCATGTCTGACAATGTCAAGGTGTGGAATACAATTAGTTTGAAAGTCTTTCCTTCTAGTACTTTCCCTAAATTTTCTTTCCTCTTCTGTTTCGAACTCATGTACATATTTAACAAAGTATTTCATTAGCACAAGCACATACAAAGATGGCACAGTGAGGATATTTAGATCTCTGAAATATTCCCTACATGATTCTTGCTGGCGAATACAGACTATGGTGCGGATTGCCCTTTTTTGCAATACAAAAGCCTTATTTAAGTTATATTCATAACTGCCCCCCCAACACAGGATACTGTATCTTAACCTGGACTCTATTAGTGCGAAATACACCCTCCTGAGTTGTGGTATGTCAATTACATTTCTTAGGCTTCTTAAAACATAGCATGCAGAGCTAATGGCAAGTTCGGTTTAAGGGCCGAAGTGGGTGACACGAATAAAATTATCATTAATTTTGCATTTTGCATTGTAATCAAATAAATAAACACTTCTAAATCAACCAAAATAGTATACAATCAGTATTATCAATCAAACAACATTGTAATAAAAGTATGTCACAATCGGAAATATTTCCTACCTCTTCCCTTACAAACTACTTATATGGGACAAACTGCGAATGGGACCAACTGCGAATGGGACCAACTGCGAATGGGACCAACTGCGAATGGGACCAACCGCGAATGGGACAAATTGCGAACGGAGGACGAAGCGCGAATGGGACGTAGTGCGCATAACCTGTACAAATACCAAATAATATACCAAAATTAAATCAAAATAAAATAAAACAAAATGTCAAATATAATAAAATTGACAAAAAAATAAAAAATTACCTACAATTCCTCGATTGAATAGTAGCACCCTTTCAATAGGAACACTTTTAACTCCCTTTAGATTTTTTTTCATATAGAAGACCTTTCAACTCTAATGGTAGCTTATTAAACAACCTGGTGATAGGAGGAGAACCATTCGAGTGCAATGCCACGGACACCGATTCCATCCAGTTTATCCAATAGAATGTTGTACTGAACCCGATCGTACGCCTTGCTCGTATCCAAGAGTATGCCGATGGCATATTTTTTATTATTTATAATATCTAGTGTCTGTTGGACATATTTATATACCGCGTCTGATGTTGATCTATTCCTCCTGAATCCATTCTGGCTCTCGTGGAATATTTTGAATCTCTCACAGTAGGAGTACAAACGAGTGGTCATGGCGGTTTCCAATATTTTTGAGAAGGTTGGTAAAATTGAAATAGAACGATAGTTAGTACAATCGGTTATGGGTCCCTTTTTGTAGTCTGGTTTGACTACAGATATCTTTAGTAGATCGGGAACTCTTCCCTCCGCGAAAGACTGGTTAATTATGAAAGTAAGCGGCATGACTAGTTCATTCACACATTTTTTAATTAACATTGGTGGGAGCTCGTCAAAGCCGAAGCTGTGCTTATTTTTAAGTTGTTTATTATTCTAAAGATTCCGTAAGGGTCTACGGGTTCTATGAATATTGAGTTGTCGGCCCGCGTTATAGCCGGTTTACCGGTTTTTTTACCTGGCTCGCCGCCGACCCATACAAAGTATTCATTGAACGTATTTGCCACAACTAAAGGATTTTCTATTTTATTGTTTTTTACTACTAGCGTTATATTTTTTTTGGATTTTTGTGTTATTTTATTTGTTCGTTCCTTTATTATTTGCCACATATATGTCGTTAAGCATCATATCCAGAGGTGTGTGACATGCGTCAGACAGAGAGCTGAAATTAAAAATCAGTTTATGGGATCTTTGCCCGCCGTAAGATGCACACCCGCAAGACCGTTTCTGCACAGTGGTGTCGATTACGCTGGTCCTGTAAATATCAGAACAACCAAGGGACGCGGACATCATGCTTACAAGGGATATATCTGTCTCTTCGTGTGTATGTGTACTCACGCCATTCACCTAGAAGTGGTCAGTAACATGAGCTCGCAAGCATTCCTGGCCGCCTTTCGACGATTCGTATCTCGGCGGGGTCACTGTGACCAATTGTGGAGTGACAATGGGACTACGTTTGTAGGAGTATCAAAGGAGTTGCAACAACTGACCTACTTTCAGTCCACTATAGGTGAACAATTGGAAGCCCACGGTACAGAGTGGCACTTTATTCCCCCACATGGACCTAATTTTGGTGGTCTATGGGAAGCGGGTGTAAAATCCACCAAATTTCACCTCAAACGTGTTGTTGGTGAATCAACGTTGACTTATGAGGAACTAAGTACTTTTTTAAACCAAGTCGAAGCATGTTTGAATTTGCGACCAATAAGTATATTGAATAGTACAGAGCCTGGCGAACCAACACCGTTAACTCCGGGACACTTTTTAATTGGAGAACCAATCGTAAGTGTACCTGATTACACGTACGAAGGGTCTAACGTGAACTGTTTAACTCGGTGGCAATTCATTCAACGAATGCTTCAGTCATTTTGGAAACGATGGTCTACCGAATACTTATCAAACCTAATGAATCGGTATAAGTGGTCTAATCGAGTTCCCGAACCTAAAGTTGGAGACATTGTCCTCATAAAGGAAGACGACTTGCCGCCAAGTCGTTGGTTATTAGGTCGAGTAGAGTTAAAACATCCCGGTAAGGATGACATCACCCGTGTGGTCACAATTCGTACCAAAACATCACTGTTGAAAAGGCCCACGTCCAAGCTCTGTATTTTGCCAGTTGCTGATTAATTAATTTATAATTCTTACAAATTTGTTAAATTGCCTATTTAAAATCAAATTATATACTTGTTAGTTCATATTTTATACATTTACACTGTTAAGTTTGATAAATCATGTCTGGTATTTATGTTTTAAGAGTTTGTTATTGATTTGTCACACAGTTACGTGCTCTTAATAATTGTAACATTATCTTTACTGTATATGCAGTGGTATATGAAATTTGATTTGTATTCTGTTGTAATCTAGTTTTATGAAGGACATTTCTGCACTAAATGTCCTTGGTGGGCGGTATGTTCAGTACTATTTAGATTAAGTTTCACTCAACGCTTGATAGATGGCTCATGGTATTTAATGATCAACGACAATGTATTATCGAACAATGTTATTACACTAATTCAGGTGAAGTTTGTGGTTTTATTGCACCCGACCTTCATCACAAACGGACAAGTAGTGTTGTTCCATCGCAAATATCGGCATAAGGCTGATAATTATACACAGGTGTTTGCTGATAATATCAGTCAAAAGGACTACTGCCTGTTCAGAAGATTTCCCCTGTCGCGAACCGAATTGGTGTTTGGAAAGCAACCCATGTGACACTAGAAATTCTTTAAACTGCCTGTTAACTATTTTCTCCAGAATTTTTGAAAATGTACAGAGGAGAGAAATTGGCATATAATTGTTTGGACTATCTGTTCTCCGCCTTTATGAATTGGGACCACAGTTGCCAGTTTCCATACATCTGGAAATATTTCAGAAGACATAGATAGGCTAAATAAGTAAAGGTTAAATAAGTAGGATTTAATATGTAAGAATGTCTATTTGGCGTCGCAACGCCTATGTAAGAGTTTCTATTTGGCGTCGCGACGCCAGTGTAAGTGTCTATTTGGTGCCGCGATGCCTATCTAAGAATGTTTATTTGGCGTCGCGACGCCCCTGTAATAGTTACTATTTGGCGTCGCGGTGCATTGTAACATTATCTTTACTGTATATGCAGTGATATATAAAATTTGATTTGTATTCTGTTGTAATCTAGTTTTATGAAGGACATTTCTGCACTAAATGTCCTTGGTGGGCGGTATGTTCAGTACTATTTAGATTAAGTTTCACTCAACGCTTGATAGATGGCGTTGACATCTAATTAGATCACGCTATGGTTTCGTTCACACTCATGGTATTTAATGATCAACGACAATGTATTATCGAACAATGTTATTACACTATATCAGGTGAAGTTTGTGGTTTTATTGCACCCGACCTTCATCACAAACGGACAAGTAGTGTTGTTCCATCGCAAATATCGGCATAAGGCTGATAATTATACACAGGTGTTTGCTGATAATATCTGTCAAAAGGACTACTGCCTGTTCAGAAGATTTCCCCTGTCGCAAACCGAATTGGTGTTTGGAAAGCAACCCATGTGACACTAGAAATTCTTTAAACTGCCTGTTAACTATTTTCTCCAGAATTTTTGAAAATGTGCAGAGGAGAGAAATTGGCATGTAATTGTTTGGACTATCTGTTCTCCGCCTTTATGAATTGGGACCACAGTTGCCAGTTTCCATACATCTGGAAATATTCTAGAAGACATAGATAGGCTAAATAAGTAAAGGTTAAATAAGTAGGATTTAATATGTAAGAATGTCTATTTGGCGTCGCAACGCCTATGTAAGAGTTTCTATTTGGCGTCGCGACGCCAGTGTAAGTGTCTATTTGGTGCCGCGATGCCCATCTAAGAATGTTTATTTGGCGTCGCGACGCCCCTGTAATAGTGACTATTTGGCGTCGCAGTGCCTATCTCAGAATGTTTATTTGGTGTCGCGGTGCCAATGTAAGAATGTCTATTTGGCGTCACGGTGCCTATCTAAGAGTGTCTATTTGGCGCCGCAACGCCTATGTTAGAATGTCTATTTGACGTCGCGGTGCCTATCTAAGAATGTCTATTCGGCGTTGCGATGCTTATCTAAGAATGTCTATTTGGCGTCGCACCGCCAATGTTGTAATGTCTATTTGGCGTCACGATGCCTATTTGAGAATGTGTATTTGGCGTCGCGACGCCAGTGTAAGAATCTCTATTTGGCATCGCAACAATAATGTAAAGGTGTCCATTTGGCATCGCGGTGCCTATCTAAGAATGTCTACTTGGCGTCGCAGTGCCTATCTAAGAATGTCTGTTTGGCGTTAGCGTCAATGTAAGAGAGTCTATTTGGCGTCGCGATACCTATGTAAGAGTGTCTATTTAGGGTCGCGATGCCTTATGCTTATGCAATTGCGATTGCTTATGCTTATGCAAATAGACACTCTTACATAGGCGTCGCGACGCCAAATAGACATTCTTACACTGACGTCGCGAAGCTAAATAGACATTCTTAGATAGACATCGCGACACCCAATAGAAACTCTTACATTTACATTTGCGTCGCGACGCCAAATAGACATTCTTACATAGGCGTCACGATGCCATATAGACATTTTTACATCGGCGTCGCTACGCAAATTTGATATTCTTAGATAGGCACCGTGACGCCAAATAGACACTCTGAAATAGGCAACACGATGCAAAATAGACACTCTTATATTAGCGTTGCGACGCCAAATAGACATTCTTAGATAGGCACCAAGACGTCAAGTAGACATTCTTAGATAGTGTGATAGTACACTAGTTATTCAACTATAAGAAATTAATAAGTCCCTCTAGGTACATCTGGAATACATTTGTAATTTGATATTTATTATGAGTCGTTCACTTATAGTCATCTGGCTTACATCGTTGTTATTTCGACCCTCCATAAATCAGATAAAGCAGACCTTTTGTTTAAAACCTTAAAGTGAGGGTCATCGTTTTTGCAACGCTTAAAGAAACTATTAAGACGCTAGATTTATTACGAGTGTTCCATAGAAATTGGTAAAACACGTGCAGGCTTATAAAAACAAGGGATGAGGACATCTCGGGAAGGGTTTTTACGAGACGGGACTGACCGGAGGATCGGGGCATTCGACTTGGGTCTGGAGAGGAGGTCGGTCGTTGAGAGCGAGCTCGTCAACTGGTGAAGGATCAAGGCCATAGGCGTTACTCGAGTAGTCTCTACACACATTCTTAGATAGGCACCGCGACGCCAAATAGACATTCTTACATTGGCGTCGCGACGCCAAATATACATTCTTAGATAGGCATCGCGACGCTAAATAGACACTCTTACATAGGCATCGCGACGCCAAATAGACACTCTTACATAGGCACCGCGATGCCAAATAGACAGGCGTCACGACGCCTGTGTAAGAATGTCTATTTGGCGTCGCGACGCCAGTGTAAGAGTGTCTATTTGGAGTCGCGACGCCAGTGTAAGAGTGTCTATTTGGAGTCGCGGCGCCTATATAAGAATGTATATTTAGAGTCGCGACGCCTATGTAAGAATGTCTATTTGACGTCGCGGTGCCTATCTAAGAATGTCTATTCGGCGTTGCGATGCTTATATATATATGACTTGATTAATATGCCAATAAATAAATTTAAAATAGAAGTGAAAAAAACTTTAATGAGTAAAGGTTACTATAAAGTGGATGAGTACCTTAATGATGTTAATGCGTGGTCAACATATGTCTCTTGCTTGCTCGCACAAAATAAATTGTAAACAAAACAAATTTATAAAAGAAAAATAAACTAGTTCTAATGTAGTTCGCTGAGTTTCTTGCTGGTATCTTCTCAGTAGAACTAATCTACCGAACCAGCGAAAGAATCATTTTCCAATGGTTTATTTTTAATTATTTAATATTTTTATATTATTTCTTGACATACATATTTGTAAAATTTTGACGTTCATATGTGCTCTTTATGTGCCTAAACTGAATAAATGAAATTGATTCTTTGATTCTTTGATTCTTTGTCACTCCTTTGATGTAGGGTAAAAAGGCTGGCTATCTTTCCACCTTATAGTTCCGGGGTTTATTTGTGGTGAGTCTGGGTAGTCTTATCCGTCCATTGTATCCATTCTTTTGTAGAACGCCGCTTATGTGCTTCAATTCTTCCTGTAAATGTTCCTCGTCACATAAACTATATGTGCGGTCAGTAAGTGACGTCACTACCGAATTCAGATGGCACGAATAATAATGAAACATGGTAAATATCCCTTTTATTCTGATACTATTCTATTTGGCGTCACGATGCCTATTTGAGAATGTGTATTTGGCGTCGCGACGCTAGTGTAAGAATCTCTATTTGGCATCGCAACAATAATGTAAGGGTGTCCATTTGGCATCGCGGTGCCTATCTAAGAATGTCTACTTGGCATCGCGGTGCCTATCTAAGAATGTCTACTTGGCATCGCGGTGCCTATCTAAGAATGTCTACTTGGCGTTAGCGTCAATGTAAGAGTGTCTATTTGGCGTCGCGATGCCTATGTAAGAGTGTCTATTTAGCGTCGCGGTGCCTATCTAAGAATGTCTATTCGGCGTTGCGAGGCCTACGTAAGAGTGTTTATTTGGCGTTGCAGTGCATATTTAAGAATGTCTTATTGGCGTCGCGGTGCCTATCTAAGAATGTCTACTTGGCATCGCGGTGCCTATCTAAGAATGTCTATTTGGCGTTAGCGTCAATGTAAGAGTGTTTATTTGGCGTCGCGGTGTATAATTAAGAATGTCTTATTGGCGTCGCGGTGCCTATCCAAGAATGTCTATTTGGCGTCGCGGTGCCTATCTAAGAATCTCTATTTGGGGTCACGACGCCAATGTAAGAATATCTATTTGGCGTCGCGACGCCAGTGTACGAATGTCTATTTGGCGTCGCGGTGCTTATATTAAAATGTCTATTTGGCGTCGCGACGCCCATGTAAGAATGTCCATATGGCGTCACGACACCTGTGTAAGAATGTCTATTTGGCGTCGCGACGCCAGTGTAATAGAGTCTATTTGGTGTCGCGGCGCCTATGTAAGAGTTTCTATTTGGTGCCGCGATGCCTATCCAAGAATTGTTATTTGGCGTCGCGACGCCTATGTAAGAGTGACTATTTGGCGTCGCGGTGCCTATCTCAGAATGTCTATTTGGCGTCGCGATGCCTATCTAAGAATGTCTATTTGGCATCAGCGTCAACGTAAGAGTGTCTATTTGGCGTCGCGACGCCTATGTAAGAGTGTCTATTTGGCGTCGCGATGACTATCCAAGAATGTCTATTTGGCGTCAGCGTCAACGTAAGAGTGTATATTTGGCGTCGCGACGCCTATGTAAGAGTGTCTATTTGGCGTCGCGATGCCTATCTTATGTAGTGTGAGCGTCATCGGGAATTATAATATGAATGAAAACACGAGCTTACAGTACGATGTGTATTTAATAACTAATTCTCTGACAAACTCAGTACATGTTAACAGAAGTGCCTAAGTAAATATTGTTACACACTACATCACCCTTCATAAGGAAAAATAAAAAATATACACTCGAGAGCAATGAATCCGGGTCACTTAAAGAATGTTAAAAATCTCGGAAACTAAAAATGATAGGTTAATGCAATAAATTGTATTTAATAGACAATGTAATACTCCTTAAATGAAAGTAAAAAAAATATGAGTCACCATACATTTTATTAACACAAAATTACATAAAGAAAAAAACTGCTGATCTCTCCTTAAAACAAAAATAGGAAACATGAAATTTTTGAACTTTATTACGATTTTCTTGAATTTTAATACTTCGTATTGCCTCCTCGTGCTTCCATTACTGCGTTTACGCGGTTTGGCATGCTGTACACCAAGTTCCTTATACGATTTTGGGGAATATTCTCCCATTCCTCTGTGAGAGCAATTTTGAGCTCACGAAGCGTGATTGGGGGAGGGTTTCGTTGTTTTACGCATCTGCCTAGCTCGTCCCAAGCATGCTCGATCGGGTTGATATCCGGGCTGCGCGCTGGCCACTCCATACGAGTAATGTTCATCTCTTGAAGGTAGTCATTCACAATCCTACCTGTATGAGGTCTGGCATTGTCATGCATAAATATAGCATCCTCACCTAAATTGACCATAAATGGACCAACGTGATCATTGAGGATTTCTTCCACATATCTTACGCTAGTTAAAGAGCCGTTTTCTATGATCACCAGCTCTGTGCGACTTTCAGAAGAAATTCCGGCCCACACAAGTACAGACCCACCACCGTAGGCTACTTTTTCTTCGATGCATGCTTGCTTGAATCTTTCCCCTGGTCTTCGATACACTCTGTGTCTTCCATCGTGCTTGTAGAGCATAAATTTTGATTCGTCGGAGAACATAACTTTTGACCAATCTTCAATACTCCAATTTACGTGGCTCTGGGCATAACTTAGTCTCGAAATACGATGCCCACGCTCCAGTTTAGGGCCGTTTGCAGGTCTAAGGGGTTTTAAGTTAGATTCAGCAAGCCGACGTCTTACTGTCCATGCACTTGGGTTACTACCTCCGAGGCGTCGAAACTGATTGGTGAGTTCAGTTCCTGTGAGAAAGCGATTTCGAAGCATGGTGTTCACCAAGTATCGGTCTTCTCGTGCTGTGGTACACCTGGTTCTGCCCGTTCCTGGTCTGCGTAGGTTAGAACCAGTTTCTTCGTAACGTCGGAGAACTCTTTGTACTGTTGACAGCGACACACCGACAGTCCTGGCTGTATCGCGCTGACTCCGGCCGGTTTGCATTGTAAGTATTCTGGTGCATTCTTCAGGCGTAAGCGACATAATTTCAGCTTGATTAATGAATATAGAGCACTATCAACATGGTTTATGTACCCACATAAATGACAGATTACAAACAAAAGCAACACCAAATGCTGTAATTTCGTAGTTCCATCTTCGAAAGTGGCCCTTTTTCAAATTTGATTTTTTTATGATATAACTTTACAATAACTAAGAAGTTTTAATACCTTCATTTAAGGAGTATTACATTGTCTATTAAATACAATTTATTGCATTAACCTAGCATTTTTAGTTTCCGAGATTTTTAGGATTCTTTAAGTGACCCGGATTCATTGCTCTCGAGTGTATATATATTCTAATACATAATTTTTTTTTTAGTAGCTAAATTTTTTTTTTTTATAGGTACAATTTTTTTTTTTTACATAGGTTATTATAAGGTTTTGTACGGTCTTATGCACCGTCTCTACATTACTATTTCTTAAAATTTTAACATTAGGTCCAACTTCTTCAATTACAACAAACGGTCCATTATACAATCGGTCTATTTTTTTAGTACTTTCATTCCTTGTTAAAATTAAATCATCTTTCTTATAACTAATAGGTTTTTTATTTTTATCATAGATATCCTTTCTTTCTATCTTACTATCTATTAATCTTTTTCTTGCATCACTATGTGCTAACTGAAGTCTGTATTTTAATTCTAAAGCATAGTTATCCGCATTAAACGAAAATCATCTTTCAATCTACTTGGAATATTACACGGTTTACCAAACACAAGTTCGTAGGGCGTATAGCTAGTTGACGTGTGTACAGTGGTGTTAAACGAAAAACACCAAAAAGGAAGCCAATGACTCCAAGTGTAAGAATTTTCCTCACACTGTATACGCAAGAAGTTACGTAAGTTCTTATGTGTATTTTCTACTGCTCCTATGCTTTGATGGTGGTAAGCAGTTGAGTAATTTTTTTCTATTTCTAATAACTTACATATTTCTGCCATCGTTGAAGACATAAACTCAGTACCACGGTCTGTTGCGATTACTTTCGGTACACCATACCTTAGAATAAAATTACACACTAAGGACTTTGCTACGACAGCTGTTTCCTTTGTTGAAATTGGGTAAGCTTCCACATATTTTGTAAATTCGCACTGGGTCAATATATATTGGTTACCTTCATCATCCTTGTCTAGGGGTCTAACAAGATCTAGGAAGATCTTTTCAAACGCTGAACTCGCTGTGGTTGTTATTACCATAGGCTCCTTGTAGCTAGGTGAGTGCTTCATCACCTGACATTTAGTACACTTACTTACATAATTTCTGACGTCACTCTCGAGTTTTGGCCAGTAGTACTTACTTTTAATGTTGTTCACCATTCGTCGGACGCCGGCATGTCCGCTCGAAGGTAATAAATGATAATCATTTAATATGACAGTCATTTCGTCTTTATCCGAGATTCTCCTTACATTTCTTAAAATATGAATACGAGGTGGTGGTGGCCCGGACTACTCTTTTCTACTATCTATTTCTTCGCATAATTCTTTTATAAATTTCTCGTTTTTCTTTTCTTTAATAATACAAACTTCTTTCACATTTATTTTCTTACAAAAGTCACTTAATATATTCACAAATACGACTCGCGTGAATTGCGACATATAATTAAGGTTAATGTAAATAATTGATTGATTTTCTGTGTAAGCTAAACACTTTTCCGCTTTACTTATTAATTTTCTTTCTCTAAGTTTATCTAATTCTTTATATTCTATTCACTTCAATTCTACTGAGCCAATTGGTTTCCTTAATATCTCCACGATTTTTGGTTGATCAGGCCTCAAATCAGTGGGTTTACTAGAAAAATCCAATGAACTCCTTTCCTCTTTTAATTTCCTTATTTTTTCTTGCTCTTTTATTTCCTTACTCTGAGCTCTGGTTGTTACAAATATACTTTCATTAATATTTTTCAAATTGTCCGAATTTAATGTTATTCTACTTAGCGCGTCTGCTATTACGTTATCTTTTCCTTTTATATAAACAATTTTATAGTCATGTTCTTCTAATTGTAATCTGAATTTCAATAGTCTGCTTGATGGGTCTTTAATACTAAATAAATATATTAATGGCTTGTGATCTGTCATGATTATGAATTTCCTTCCAAATAAATATGGTCTAAAGTACTTTACGCTCCATACTACCGACAATAGCTCTTTTTGGATCGTTGGGTAGTTCAATTCTGCCTTACTCAATGGTCTACTCGCATACGCGATTGGTTTTAAATCTTTATTACATAAAACTGAACCTACTGATATGCCCAATGCATCTGTCTGAAGTATGAACTCATTTTCTGTTGAAAAATCTGGGTACTGTAAGATAGGAGGAGTTGTAAGTGCTTGTTTTAAAATTTCAAAGGAAATTCTACAATCTTCTGTCCAGTCAAATTTAATGTTTTTTCTACAAAGTTTGTTCAATGGAATTGTAATATCTGCAAATTTTGGAATGAACTTACGGTAATAATTACACATAGCAACAAGTCGTCGTATATCGTCTGAATTCTGTGGTGTTGTATAATTTTGAATGGCCTTAACCTTTTCAGGATCCGGCAGAACACACCTTTTGCTGTTACAATATGACCTAAATATAATAATTGTTTCTTACAAAAATTACATTTCTTTGGATTTATTTTTAAATTGACTTGTCTTAATCTAGGTATTTAAACTATCATGGTCACTGACATCAGTATCAGAATAAACGGGATATTTACCATGTTTCATTATTATGAGTGATGAAAATAATTAAACATGGTAAATATCCCGTTTATTCTGATACTGTTGTCTTAATCTTTCGAGTACTGTCATTAAATTTTGAATATGTATTTCTAAATTTCTTCCTATTATAATTAAATCATCCATATACGTAATGCATTTCTCAAAATTTAGTCCTGACATTGCAATTGACATAATACGAGAGAACGCACCTGGGCTAATTTCTAATCCCATCGATAAACGTCACATCTGATACTGACCAGTGCTAGTAGTGAAGGCTGTTACGTTTCGGCTATGTGATTCAAGGTCTACTTGATAATAACTTTGAGATAAATCTAAATGAATGAAATAAATGCAACCAGAAAGGGAATCTAATATCTCTGTAATGTTTGGCAGTGGGAATTTATCATCTTGTATCGTCTCATTTATTTTTCGGTAATCAACAACTAACCTCCACTTTTTATTATCGTTTTCAGATTTCTTTGGGACTAGTAGAATGGGACTATTCCACTCACTATTAGTCGGTTCTATTATTTCATCATTTAACATCTGTCTTATTTGTTTATCAATTTCTGACTTTGTAGACTGTGGTAGTCTGTATGATTTTGTGTAAATGGGTGTACTACTACCTGGCTTTAAATTAATAGATTGTTGCAAAATATTAGTTGTACTCAGCTTATCACCCTCTAAATGAAAAACGTCTGCATATTTTGCACAAAGAACAATGGCAAAAAATTGTCTGGTAATTTAAAAACGTCCATAAATATTAGTTACGCCAAAGTATTTTTTTTTTTTTTTGCGATTTTACTAGTATCTAAATGTTCCAATAAAAGCCGGCGTTACATTTGTATTTTAAAAGAATTTCAACGATTATTTACAACCGTAAGGCGCATGAGCCAGCCAATCACAGGCAGTGAAATCGTGCGTTCACTTCAGTATAATTGTTCTGTGGTTCACTTCACTCGCTTGTCACTTTGACAGATCAAGATCACAGAATACTCTGCGCTTTTATTGACACTTGTACTTTCACACGTTATTTCGATCAGTAATCAGTACCTACATAAAACTGAGTTGTTGGCGGAATCGTTGGGATCGCCATAGAAGAAAAAAAAAAAAAAAAAAACTCTGCGCTTTTTGACGAAACTGTTGTTTTGTGTGCTTCCCGATTTTCTTTAATAATTTTGACCCTAGACTGTTTTATTGACTCCGATTATTTCCTCGTGTGACTATTGCGTGCCCAAAGGACTCTTGATATTGCTTTTGCGTGACCTTGTGCTATTCCCTACTGGACTGTTTATTAGTGAATTGGATTTGTTGCTTTTCGATGATGGGAGATCGTGCGAGACAATCAACGCGCATTTTGTGTGTCAATTGCAATATATGCGTGAACACATTGCGCCGATATCAAGTGTTAACACTGAATCCGAGAGCTGCTGGCGTATTGTGCAGCTGGGTGTATCTGCAAGTTGTAAGTACTTCATTTTATTGGAAATTGAGAACTTACGCAGTATTTATATTTATGTACTACATATACTAAGATTGTTCAAATGAAATATTTCAGGTTTCAGAGGAAGACTATGCCTGTGAAGCCTGCAGAGATCTTGCAATGGCTGCAGTCAATGACAATCTTCAGCAACTGTCTGAGAATGCTCAAGCTGGATCTAGTCAGCAAGGTCATACAAGTGTGTGCCTAATCTGTGGATGCTCTACCTTAAGGAGAAGGAGTGATAAAATATTAAGAGATGACCCCTCTGTACTGCTTCAATCAATGATTGCTGTTATAGAAAGCAAAACACCACGCCAGGTACGATTTATTTGAAACAAATTATTGGTACTTAGATAATTAGAGATAGATAGATAAATAACTTTATATTGTACATAAAAAGAAAGTATAAAGTTGGACTAGCACAAACATTTGTATGTAATTGGGTGGCCTTTTCTGGAAGCAATTTCTTCCAGGTAACCTTGGGATGGACAGTAATGTGATAGAACAATAAATATGTTGTATTTATCATACAAACAAAGCATAATACATGATATATATAACCGCGATAGCCAAGTGGTTTGGGTAATGGACTGCTGAGACGAGGTCTCGGGTTCGATCCCAGGTTTCACCATGGCACACACCAATGACTTTTCGATGCTTTTCTAAGTTATGTGTGTATTTATCGCAGGTTTATAAGTGCCCGGTTAATGGCAATAGGCTCGCCACCTATTACATTGGGAAATAAACATAAACTGGCGAAATGTGGGTGCTAGCACCTCTGCCTACCCCTTCGGGGATATAGGCGTGAGTTTATGTTTATGTATGTTTATATTATATTAGAAATAAGGAGAAAAGAAAAAAAGGCAAGGAACAAAGTAATACTTATGACTTTTCGTGATATCTAATATAGTTAATTATGTCTTTATAGGTAACTGACAACGATCGGCTATGCCATGCCTGTTGGATCCGGGTGCGAAGAGAAGCTTGTCGCAGGAGAACAGCAGGTGATGCCAGGCCCCAGCCGAATATACAACCGCAGGAGTCACAAGCATCTCAATCACCACCCCATGAGGAGCCTCAAGTATCTCCGCAAGTATCACAACAGGAGCCTCTAGCACCGCATGAGGAGCCTCAAGTATCTCCACTTGTATCACAAGAGGAGCCAATAGCTTCAAATGATATAATTACATTACCTGATTACAGAAGATCAGCAAATACAAACCATCACTGTGTCTTTCCTAATTGTGGAAGCACATCTTTGCACAGTATAAGCGATAGACTGAGAGCTATAGTATTAAGCAATCATAAATATTATATTGCAAAAGAAGCTCGTATTTGCCGACATCATTTAATGGACAATATGTGGGAAACATTATTTAACTCCCAAAATAGCTACTCCTCATTTACAGCTCAACAAGTACAACATATTTTTTCTTTTGTTAATGTTAACCAAACATTAGATTTTGAAAATATTGAAGATATGGATGAAAGAGTGTTTCAATATTGGATAGGTCGTACAAAAGAAAATATTAATATGTTGTTGGAGGAAGTACCTCGAATAAGGGAAATTCGGAGAGGCCCATTGGAACTTCTGGTGCTTTTATTGAAACTAAGGACAGGTGATTCTGATGAAAGAATATCCACATTAGTTAATGTGCCCAGGCGGACTTTAGAAGTCCTCATGGATAAAGTAAGAGAAGTTCTCATACAGGATTTTGTTCCAGCACACCTTGGGATTAGCCATATTTCCAGGGAACAATTAATCACTCATACTTTATTATTACCTAATGGTCTGTATGGTAACGGGCATAATACTATAGTTATCTGTGATGGCACATACATTTATATTAATAAAAGTGCAAACTATATGTTTCAAAAACAAACGTACTCTCTGCATAAGTACCGAAACCTATTAAAACCATTCATGTTTGTAGCGACTGATGGATATATTGTTGATTGTTTTGGCCCATATATAGCAACAACCTCAGATGCTGTTATTATGAATCAATTGTTCCGTGATGGGTCTGCTTTAAGAGCATATTTTCAAGATGGTGATGTTTTCATACTCGATAGAGGCTTCAGGGACAGCATAAGTTTTTTAGAAGGATGTGGATATCGTGCATGCATGCCAGAATCATTATTAGAAGGCGAATACCAACTAACAACAGCTCAAGCCAATCGAAGTCGCTGTGTTACCATATGCAGATGGGTGGTAGAGGCCGTCAATGGACAATTTAAAAGAGATTTTAAGCTTTTGCGTCAAGAATACTTCCATCGGTCTCTACCACACATGATGCAAAACTTTAGAATAGCAGCAGCATTATTAAATAGGTTTGGTGTTAGCTTTGAAAATAATATTTACGCAACCCAGATTCTAGAGACAATAAGAGAACGGATGATATTCCATAATAATCTGGCAGACATGACACGTACTCTGAACATGAACAGACGCTCCTCTAATTTCATCAACTTATGTGCTGATCAAAATAATCTCACTTGTTTTCCTACCTTGGAATACAGAGATTTAGTTTTATTCGCGTTGGGTACATACCAAATTAGGCAAGCTCGGTCCTACTATGGGGAGCATGTACGTCTCCATGGTGGATACATTATAGAGGTAAACAGAGGTGAACCCATCAATGAAAATATGTTTAGCCTCAGAGTAGGCAGTGGACCAAAAACATTAATCCGGGGAAAAATAAAATCCCGTCACGTAACACGGAGACAATATTATATATACATTTGAATTAAAGATGATATACCCGGCCGATCTGGTATACTTGAATACTGTTGTAATTGCCTAGTCGGTCGGCGTACTGTAGGTTGTTGCGCTCACGTCATGACCCTTGTTTGGTATCTAGGATGGGCCAGACATCAAGACTATATCACAGCACCAGCAGAATATCTCGATGAAATTGTAGTTAGAGATGATGAAGAATAAAAGAAATGAAAAAATATGTAGTGGTTTTATTTTTCTTTCCTGACATGACTCATGATCATATTGATAACAAATCTATCCTCCACTCCCTATGTACCTACGTTGTACTAAAAAAGTTGCTAATAAAAATAGATCTGTAGCAACTTACTTACTACGAGTACTAGGTACTCATTTTTTATTAGACTATAAAATTATAAAATAATAGTTCTGACAATATGATCAATGATCACTGAGAAACACTAGTAGGTTAATTAATGCCATAGCTGCCTAATTTTGAACATATAGATATAGACTATTTACAACAACATAACCTCAAACAATCAAAACACAATATCTTTATTTTCCGGCTTTCTCGATGGAAAATGAATTCACTTATGGAATCCACTAGTGAAACTGAAACGTTCGACATATTTTTCATATATGTACCCTCATTTTTTGTGTCAGACAATTGTTAGTAAGGGAATCTGCCATTGTTCTTTGTTCAATCGTTTTTTGTTCGTCTGGTTGTTGCTGTGTAGATAAAAGTCTTTTTACTCGGTTTGCATTAGTTTATGTACTGCTATATTGACAAATAATATAATCCGATAAATTTTCTAACTCGGGTCTAAAATATGGTAAGCTCATATCTTGATCACACGTATTTAAAATTTTAATAGGTATTATTCCGTTTTTTTTCTTCCTGCTAAAAATAAGTTTTCTGATAACTGTGCTGGTATTACAGTAGAACCTCGTTAAGTCGAACCTCGATAAGTCAAAAACCTCCAAATCTCGAAAAAATGTTTTGTTCCCTTCCCTTCAAACACCAAAACCTCCATTACTTGAAATCTGGACCCTCTGTTAGTCGAAATAATCACCGAGTCCCTCCAAGCCATTTTGGTACATATTTTCACTCTATAACTTGAAAAATTAAATTTGACCTCTGTATCTCGAACATAGCAACGTTTTATTTTACAACCTTTACAACTTGATCATTTGGAATTTATTACCTCTATTGTTCGAACAAAAATAAGTTACCGACTTTAAGAACTTGCTGACAATGTGGGTACACTATTGTTTCTTAGAAAACATTTTAGGATAAAAATTTATGACTCACGTAAACACGTGTTTGCTTGCTTGGTGTCGTGTGTTCAATTTTGATTTCCTTTGAAATTTAGCTAAGCAAGTCATTTGTTTTCGACTTACATACTGTCAGATGTAGTTTGGTTCTACTGCAATACACATCAATTAGTACAACAGTTAACATGAGTGCTGTGAAACGTAAACTAAAAACTTTGAGTCTTGCTGAAAAATTAGAAGTGCTCGAAGCTGTGAAGAGGTATCAAAAAAAGAAAGATGTTGCTGAACAATTTGGCCTGCCAATGAGTACTCTTTCAACAATAATAAAAAATGAATCAGACATCATGAGAAAAATACAAAACGGTCAAAGTTTGTCCTGCAAAAGACGACGAATTGCAGAATATCCGGGCTTGGAGGAGTGCTTACTTAAATGGTTTGAGCAGTGTCGCAGCCAAAATATTAGTGTTAGTGGACCACTGTTACAAGAAAAAGCCCAAATATTCTCTAAATCATTGGGACTCGTTAATTTCAGAGCCAGTAATGGATGGTTAGAAAAATTCAAAAGAAGACAGGATCTTGTTTTTAAAAAAGTTTGTGGGGAAAGTGCAAGTGTCAACATTGAAACCTGTAACAAATGGAAAAGTGAATTGCAAGATTTGTTACATGGTTACGAACCTGACAATATCTTCAATGCTGACGAAACAGGCCTGTTTTTTAAATGTCTTCCTGATAAGACTCTAACTTTTAAAAATGATAAATGCCACGGTGGGAAGCATAGCAAGGAACGTTTGACTATCCTGCTAGGAGCAAACATGTCGGGCACAGAAAAACTCTCACCATTAGTCATCGGCAAATCTAAAAAACCTCGTTGTTTTTCAAAATGTAAATCACTACCACTGCAATATGAAGCGAATACAAAAGCATGGATGACTTCTGCAATTTTCAAAAACTGGCTCATAAGCATTGATAAGAAAATGGCCAAAGAAAAAAGAAAAATCTTGTTGTTCCTTGATAATTGTACAGCTCATAATGATATTCCACAAATGAAAGCTGTTAAAATACATTACCTGCCTGCCAATACCACATCAAAATTACAGCCTATGGACCAAGGTATCATTAAAAACTTCAAGTCATTGTATCGAAAAGAAGTTGTCAGGAACATGTTGGATAATATGGAAGAAAGAAAGAATTCTACTATAGATGTATTGCAAGCCATGAGAATGGCTGATAAAGCTTGGCGAAATGTTACTGCGACTACAATAAAAAACTGTTATGTACACTGTGGTTTTTCATCGTCGTCAACAGTAGTAGCTGAAACCGAAGATATTTCTATTTCACCTCCTGCAGAATGGAACGCAGTGGTATCTGAATCAGGAATATCCTTTGAGGACTTTGTTTCGTGCGATGATGGAGTTATGACTGCTGGGACATTATCTGATGACGAAATTATCGATTCAGTAGCTCAGAAAACCGATACTAATGATTTAGATGACATAGAAGACGTGAATAGTACATGCGCTCCATGGGTTTCCATCAAAGAGGCGCGAACCGCATTGAATACCTTACGTAATTTTATAGAGCAGACCAGTAACTCTGAAGAAGAAGAATTTTCTGCTCTTTATAGATTAGACAATGCTATAGATAGAGAACAACCAAATTATCTAAAGCAAAAAAAAATTACTGACTTTTTTTAATGCCATATTTTTTATTTTAAAATGATTTGAAATAATGTTGATTTATAATAAATAAAAATATGTTTGTCACCTCTGCAAGTTGAATTTTTATTAATTTTACCTCTCTAACTCAAAATTTATAAGAATAAACCTCAAACTCTTTATGTCGAATCAAAATCCGCCTAAGTCGAAATCCTCCATAAGTTGAAAACTCTATAACTCGAAATTTTTGGCGTCTCCCTTGATGTTCGACTTATAGAGGTTCGACTGTACTACGAAATTATTTTGTGAATCTGATTGAATTGATACAAAATGAATTGATTCACTTCTACGTGGCAAATAAAGGTTTTTATTGTGGATACTATTCCGGTACATTTCTATTAAAACCTCTTTGTTATTACTTTGCAACGCTAAAACGTTATTTGATAAGTCTATATTTGCATTATACGTTCTAAGAAAATCTAAGCCAAGAATTCCGTCGGCTTGACATGGCATGTTGTTTAAAACATGAAACTCAAATGTAAACATTGCTGCTTGATACGGCTCTGTGTGTGAGCTAAGTTGTAATTGCAATTCAGCTAATTCACTGGAATAAATGTTACCACCTATGCCTTTGGTTGTTGTATCGTTACATTTTAACGTTATATAATGTGGTATTTTATTTTTAGCTATGACTGATATTGTTGCCCCTATACATATATATGAATGAATGTGTATAATTGACAAAATATTTTGATTTTGATTTTGACATTGTTTCTTGTCATTAAATAATAAGGATGATTTTTTAAAAATAATATGATAATTTAATATGCATGTAACTGATAGGTAATATATACTTTAATTTACACTTGATATACCATTAAATTTGTACGGCACAAATGGCAGAATATGCTGTGCCTGCACATGAGTACCATGTAATTTTTAAGAATTTATTATTATTGCAATATTTATTTATTAAAATTTTTAATTTCTCATAAACAATTATTTACATAATATACACGGAAATTATAGGAATAAAAATATATATATAAAAAAGAATATATATCTAAATAATCCTGCAGGTTCAGGCGTCAAAGAATTCCTCGCCATCGATGTCAACCGGGAAGGTGGCCAGAAGGCTAGCGGCATTGCCACGTTGAATGGCAATACCAATTCTTTGCGCAAAGAATAAACCAGCCCTCTGATCACGGGTAGCGTCAATTAAGCGTTTCGAAATGTCTCTAAACAAAAGACGGGCACTTGGGCCCCATGATCCCAGCGTCTCGACCCCGAACGGCTCAAATATGTAATTACCACTTATATTACTATACTTGCGCCGTTTGAGGGTCTCTGCCGACGCAGCAGCAGCGCAGGCGCAGTTTGCAGTCCCTGGAAGGTGTGAAGGCGCAAGGGTGTCAGCACATGTTGCATCCCACACCAAATGCCTTCCCATCTTCCAAGGCACCAAAGACATTCCATCTGGCCTCTTGCCATCGTCGCGCGCCAAGCCAGTGGGTTCTAATATGGCTGGAACGCCAGCGGTGACAAGAGCCCGACGGATTATGTCATTGATATACCCGTGCCGCGATAGCCGTCCTGCGCTCCTGCTGCAAGAGAGACCATGATGTCCAAGGCTACCAACTTCTTCCCCACAGCGACATCGATGCGGAGAAACGCAAGGAGCACCTAAACGAAGGCAAGCAGCGATACGGAAGGTGTTATCGTCCAACATGGTACCAATGTTAGGCGACGGTAGGGCCTGAAGCCAAACACCGGATTCCCAATCCCCCACAGCCAAAAGGCGAGCACGTTCCGCAACATTGGTAGAACTAGAAATTAGATGTTTTCTTACCATGTTGCAGAGCGGCACGTCCCATTGTCTCTGGGAAGCTGGGTTGGCTGGCAAATCAGCGTTTGGGCAAAACATTTTCCAAGCATTAAAAGCTTCGGCCATGCCTGGCACTTCTGAATTAGTTAGGCTAGGGGTTAAGATTTTTTTAACTAATTCATCCGTGTCATGCACCGAAGATAAAAATGCTGGCAGACTTACGTCAGTAATTTTGCGAACGCCGAGCCCGCCTAGACGCACAGGCATGGATGCCTGAAGCCAGACTCGGTCGTTCATATCCACATTTAGAATTTTGCATAGTGTGTTTCGAATCACACTATCCATTTTACCTAAAAGAGTCGAATATTTGAACAGTTGAGTTGAGCGGAGAACATGTGTAAATTTAGGAACAAAAAGACAATACCGAATTATAGTGAAAGCAGAATGGATGTTAATTTGTTGTAATCGGTCCGAAACTTCACAGAAATTTCGAATCTTTTCTTCTACGAAGGAGTCATATGCTTCCTCTAGGATTGGGGACCCAAGGAGGCGGAGAGAATCTTTTTGAACAATTTTTAAATCTGGAGCCAAATCGTTGAATTTTGATAATGTTGAAAGGATGTCTATGTTATCATCAAGAAAAATTTCACATTTAGTTGCATTTAAATGTAAACCAATGGATCTAAATTCATCTTTTAAAAAAGCCAAATCTTCTAAAACTGTTTTAACGTCTCCTCCTAGGGTCCCGTCGTCTAGATACCACACGTTAAATTTAGAATTTAGCTGCCGGATCACGGGATGTATAGCAAGGCTAAAAATGAGTGGCCCAAGAGGGTCACCTTGTTGACACCCAACTGTTGATTCTAAAACGTTGTCCTTGTATAGTAATTTTGAGGGGTACCTATAACATTGCCAAAGAAATTTATAAATTTTAGGGGTTTCCAATTTCACTTGCGTCAACAATGTGTCCCTATTCACTGAGTTGAAGGCATTCTTCAAGTCAACTTTAAGAATGACTTCTCCTCTATTGCAGCCAAGGTACGTTGACAGGACATGTACAGCAGCCTCGCAGCCCCCTTTAGAGCCAAAGCCAAGTTGCAGGGGCTGGAACTGGTTGGTTAATGTGTTATTATATGCTTTACAGCATAATTTGGCCGCCATACGCCTGTACGTGCACCCTACGGCAATGGGATGAATACCACCGTCTTTCTTACGTAAGGCGCATAGATTTGCGCCGTAAAGCAAATCAACGATGGCATCGCACACATTGCCGGAGAGCATTAGGTTGATTAAGGCCGTTAGCTCCTTCAAAAGTGCATCGCCGGCTTCCCCAGGGCTCAGCAAGTCTTTGAGGTGTTGCGGGGTTAAACCATCTAGGCCGCCAGCAGATCCGCTCTTGAAGGAACCAACGGCAGCTAGAACGTCCTTAGCTGAAACAGTGATAAAATCATCGTCTTTATTTGGAGGATCAGGGAAGGAAAGGTCAGCGGCTGGTGCTGGATGCTTGCTCTTCAGTTCTGCAAGAGTATCTGGCGAGCAAGCAGCCACCACATCCCTGCTAAACAAAAGTCTCGATGCACCCCTTATGTCACCTTCCCTTAATTTGGATTCTACATAGTGATAACTAGATGGCGCTGCCGTCGCGTAAATACTAATCCAGTGTCGATCGTTTTTGAATAATTCATAAAAATTGATTTAAATAGTTATTCGCGTCTAGAAGTGTCAAGAAGTGAACGGTGCCTTGCCAATTTGCACCACAAGTGTTATCACCTGATTCGAACAGTGGTTAACGGAAGTTTTAAAAGGACTAAAATCCCTGTGCAATTGACCTTGAGTGCGACTGAGTGATCAGCTGATTGTGTTTGTAAATAATAGACAGATATCAGACATAACAATTTAATTATACGCGTAAATAAATACATAAGTGTTAACAATAACTATAACAAACTAATTTAAATTAACTAAACTAAATAAATAGACTAGTACTTAAAACTACCCGTTACTAGAAACAAAACAATTAAAATTGGTGAAAAGCGTAGCTATAAACATCGAAAGCATACTATAAGCAGTGGGTGGTCAGCGGCGATTGTGATAATAAAAATAAAAACCTGTAATTTCTCTAAACCTCCTCCAAAATATATAGTCTACAAAAGTACAACTACGTGTTACAGCGCCATCTGTGCCAAAGATTGGTGAACTTGTACCAACCCTCCATTGCCACTGTGGTACGATCATTAAGCTGTATCCTAAATCTTTACTAGCGCCATCTGTCTAACTTAGTGAACAACTCATAGCTAGTATTATGGCTAAGTGCACACTATGCGGCAAATACATGAAGGGTAAAGATGGCGCATTTGGGTGCAAGTGCAATACCGTGAAAAACTCCCAAAAGAAGGACAATAGCCCACTGACGAGTCCCGGAGCTGCCCATGGTGACATAGCTGGAGGTAAGGTGACGCAGGGAGCGCATCAGAGCACAGTAACGATCGCGTCCCCAGGGCTGGATATGGCGGAGGAGATGAGACTACTTAGAGCCGAGCTACGGGATATGAAATACGAGCTGACTAGGGAAATTAGAGACCTACGACGTGAGGTTGGAGATCTCCGAAACAACATAGCGGCCTGCGAAAATCGAATGCAAAGCCTAGAGGACAGGGTCAGGGAGTTGGAAATTAATAAGTCAAGCAGTGACGACCTTGAAAAATCAGTGGCTACGCTCAAGATGGAGCTCAATGACCGAGACCAGGATCTGCTGGCATCCGACGTCGAGATCTCCAACCTGCCTGAAGATAGCGGTGAAAATGCCCTGCACCTCGTCGAATTATTGGCCAGGAAACTGGGGGTACAGCTGGAGTCAAGGGATATTGTATTCGCGGAGCGAACGGGCCCGCCGGCCGGCCGGGGCGAGCCAGCAGAGGCGGGTCGCCCGCGCCGGCTGGTGGTGCGCCTGGCGAGGCGCGCACTTAAGGAAGAGCTGTTGAGAAGTGCGCGCGTGCGGCGCGGAGCCACCAGCGAGGGCCTCGGACAGAAGGTGCCGCCACGCCGCTTCTTCATTAACGAGAGGCTAAACAAATATAACAAAATACTGTTTTACCGGACACGACAAGCGGCGAGCAGTCACGGTTGGAGATATACGTGGACCAGTCGAGGCAGGATACTTACCAGGCAGGCCGACGGGAAGCCAATCAACTGTGTGCGGAATGAAGCTGACCTGCTGCGTGTTTTTGGACCAGATGCGTCTCTCGATCCCTCGGGCTGACTGTTGTTTGCTGTGCATTGTTTATGTGTTGTGTAATCTTAATTTTGAATCTTGTTTCCGTTGCTTGTTTCCGATTTGTTGTGGAGTTGGCTGCTGTTGCGTGGTGGATGGGTGTGGTGCGGAGTGTATGTGTGTTTATGTGTGTGTGTGTGTATGTATGTATATATGTATTGTATGTATGTATATATGTATATATCTTGATCATTGTATATCTTCACATATAGGGAGACACAATATTTGTTGAGACGTGTACTGTATTGTGGAGTGTTCAGTATGGATATCAGACATGAATAAAAAGGGGGACAGACGTTTGAAAGTCGGGCTATTTAATGCGGGGTCGCTTGGGACTCACCATGATGAGTTCGTTGTGGCTATGGGTGACCTGGCAGTGGATATCATGGCTATTAACGAAACCTGGATACGGGAGGGGGAGGGGGACCGCGCACCAAAAGTGCCCAACTACAGACTGCGGCACACACCGCGCCCTTTGCATATAGCGGATAGAGGGGGAGGGGTAGGATTCTACATAAGGCAGGGGATACAAGCCCGCAGTGTACCACACCCAGCTTCTCCCAATGTTGAACAAATGTGGCTGAGACTTACCAGAAATGGGCACACAATTATTATTGGTACTGCATACAAACCACCACATCACAATGTAAACACATTCTTGGATGCACTAACCAGCTCTATCTCTTCGTTCTCTGCTGACAAAATTATACTTATGGGTGACTTCAATATAGACCAACTGGAACAGACAGATTATAAATGGAAATTATTTAACTCTTTCCTGGTTAGTACTAGCTTGGTCAGCTGTGTGACGGTACCTACTCATTTTACAGACCACAGTGCGACAGCGATCGATCTGCTTTGCACGGATGCTAGGGCGAGCAATGTTGCAGTGTCGCACATTCCTGAACTGGGCAGACACGCTATTGTCTCTGCTGAGATAGATTTCAGGATTGAGAGGCCTAAACCCCAGTGGATGATATATAGGCCCATTCAGGACATACTGCTAGATAAATTCGAGCAGGACCTGAATGCAATTGACTGGCAATCGGTCATGAGTTTGGACAACATAGATAGCATGGTTGAAACTTTTAGTCGCCTTATCATCTCATTATTTGACCTACATGCTCCGATTAAGAGAACATTTTTAAAACATAAGAGTCACCCATGGATCACCAGCACAGTGAGAGATATGATGCGGCTCAGAGACAAACAACATAAAAGAGCAAAAGTGACTGGTCAGGAGGGACATCGCAAATTGTATCAGGACCTCAGAGGCGTAGTGAGAGCTGCCATAGAGAACGAGAAGCGGGCTTACTTTGCAACACATATCAACAGTAATATAAATCACCCAAAGAAATTGTGGAGTCATCTCAAATCCAGCATCCTTACCAACAATAGAAATGAGTGGGACGTGTCGGCCCAATGTGGTAGTCCAGACAGCCTAAACCAACACTTTCTAAATATACCAGGGGAAAAGAATGTGAGTATATCAGATCTCACATTTTTTGAGTTCAGTCGCTTTGGCCATGGCAGCTTTCAGATGAGGACGGTCGATGAGGAAGATGTTTTAAAAATAATTAGAGATCTAAAATCTAATGCAATGGGTGCTGACGATATATCCTTGGATATGCTGCGGATGACTCTGCCCCAGACCATTACAGTTATAACTCACATCATCAACACGTCCATTGTCACGTCAACCTTTCCCAGCTCATGGAGGACGGCAAAGGTTAGGCCTATTCCTAAGCTGCCCAACCCCACTAGCCCGAAGGACCTCCGGCCGATCAGTCTGCTGCCATGCCTTTCTAAAGTCCTAGAAAGAGTTATCAGCAACCAACTCACGGCCTACCTGGAGAATTTCAACATACTGCCATTGATGCAGTCTGGTTTCAGAAGGGGACACAGCACCACAACAGCTCTGCTAGATGTGGTGGACAATGTACTACAGGCCCGAGACCAAGGCATGAGCACAGTGCTCACCCTGCTTGATTTCTCCCGTGCATTTGATGGTCTTAATATATCGCTACTCTTGTCAAAGCTGGCATTCTATGGGTGCAGCGCAGAGGTGGTCAAATGGTTTCATAGTTACCTCAGCAGAAGGTATCAATTTGTACAGGTGAAGGATAGTCAAACGGGGTACATGATAGACTCTCCGCACCGCCAGGTCACCCGGGGCGTTCCGCAAGGCTCTATTCTGGGGCCATTGCTCTTCATCCTGTACAGTGCTGACATCACCAGCACAATCACCAGTTGCAGATTCCACCTCTATGCTGATGATCTGCAGATGTATCTGTCTTTTCCACCATCCAGATGCCAGGAATCTGTAAATAAATTCAATAGAGACTTAAGTAACATAGCCAAGTGGTCCCAGAAAAACTGTCTGTCTCTGAACCCAGATAAATCCAAATTTATGGTACTGGGCACTGGACAGCAGGTAGAGAAGACATCTCAACAGCAACTAAATATAAATATCAATGGCAGTCTTGTTACACGCGTGAACGAAGCACGAAACCTTGGAGTGGTTTTTGATCAGCAATTGAGATTCGAAACACACATTCAGCAAGCTGTCAGAAACTGCTTCTACAGGCTAAAGGTGTTGTACAGGATTCGCCCCTACATAAGTGTGAATATTAGAAAGTTGCTGTGTGAGTCACTCATACTTTCTAAGTTAAATTATGCTGACTGCGTATATGGGAACTGTGTCCTGAGTAGAACTAAGCGACTTATCCAGCGTGTACAGAATGCCTGTGCACGATTCTGTTTCTGGATCCCTCCACGCACACATGTAACACCTTTCCTAAACATGGAAAACCTAATGAAAATGGAAGAACGCAGAGAGTTACACCTCGCCACCTTGCTGTTTGGGGTGGTACACAGACGGAGACCAAGATATTTGTACGAAAGGTTGTCATGGGCGAAAGACTACAACAGACATGGAACAAGGGCGTCGGCTTACCTTATGATTACACCGAGCCACAAGACCACTGCATACCGGGGCAGTTTTAAGTTCGCAGCAAGCCGGATTTGGAACGACCTGCCACCGCCAATACGCGCTCTGAAAACAATTCATTCATTTAAAAATAGTTATCGAGTGCACCTATTAAAAAAACAACAATTGAAAGGATAAACTTACGCTGGGAATGTGCGCTAGTAAACAGAGTGACAATTGGCGTGGGAGTAGTTCGGCTACTGTGACTGACGCTATCCCATAGATGAGGCGACGTCTCGGTCCCGGGTCATCCTCTTCTTACAGAGCATTCGCGTGTCAGACTCATACATAATTACTCCTGATATGTCCTATAACCTATCACACACACTACACATATAAATCACTCCCATATAATGGGTATTTTAACACTTATATTCGCACTGTATTTCGTACTTCACTCGACATCACCTGGGGCGGTAGCACTAACACAAGCGAACTGTGGTTAGTTTAGAAAATAAACATCATATTTTCTTTAATTATGTAACAATCATGAGATTACATCCTCTTGTCAACTCGTAATGTAATAAGATGTCTGACGCGGGCAAGGTATGTTATGCAATATGCGGGCGGTGACAGTGGCAGGGCAGTGAGCATGTTTGCGCGGGAGATATGAATAACTTTTAATACAAACTAAGTATAACCTACCACTACTACTATAGTAATTACATCCACTGAATTGTTCCTTTTAATTCCACTTTGCCCTGACGGTGCGAAATGCTGTGGGGTTTTTTTACTACATACTTTGGATGAACACATCTATGTAAATATAATGTACCTACCCACCTATGTACAAATCAACAGCGAAAGCGACTTAAAACGTGGGTAGTAAGTCCTTTACGCTCGTAACGTTCGTGGGAGTGTGGGATAATACAAGTGTGGATGTAAAATGTACTGTATATATGGTATAGTGCGTGACGTCAGCGCTGCCTAGTGGCCTCATCTGAAAACCAGCGCTGTGCATACCCAACGAAGGGTGTGCGCAGCTTTCAATGCTGAGATGGGGCCCTATTTGGGCTCGCATAGTGTTGCACCCGTAGTTTAATTTTAATGTACTGTTTTTTTGATTTTTTTAATTTTTGTTTTTTTTTGATTTGATGTACCTACCTGTTAACTTTAGTAATGCCTGTTTGTATTTGGTGGGGTGCCCGCTGTGTGGGGGCCTGAATAAAATATTTTTCTTTCTTTCTTTCTTTCTTTCTATAAACAGAATTTTTTCGAAAGCTCGTGAATTTAGGGTCAAAAATATAGGTCGAGAGGCAATTTTCTTTAATTTGCAGTGATAAAGATTTCTTAGAAGTTGAGACATGTGATATGTGTAAAATCCTGTAAGGAAAAGTGAGAAGCTGTTCCCAAGCTCTTTGAGAGTTCTCCCGGACTACTTTTGAAATGCAAGAAGCCAGATTTTGTGCCACAGATGGTCGGGCACCGCGGGGAACTCTCTTTAAAATCGGAACCGAATTTTTAAATTTGCTTAGAGTTCGTCAAAATGGAATTTCGGAGGTAGTGTGCGATTGTGATACTGGTATTGAGCTTGAAAGTACATTTGGAGATTTGTGTACTTTTCCCAAATGTATTTTCAAACCCTGCTTACCTTTAAAAAAGCGAGCTTGGGTGCAGTGGGGGCACCGAACAAGTGTGGTAGGTTGACTTGAAGTTACATCCGTATCACTACAAGTTCCACTGCAGTCTTGCATAAATATTTAAACTTACACTAAATCAATTATATATAAGACACAAAATTATATTTACAAAATATTAGAATTGAAAATGTAATAAAAATAAATATAAATGTCAAAAGCACTGCACGACACTTCGCACCATGGCAACGGCGGCGACGCACCTTTGAAACTGCGCAGAGCCCCACATGTTCACTCTCCAGCTTCAAATGTACAGAACTCTGTATATCTCCAGACGCCTCAAATTATTGTATTAATTTCGATGCAAAGTTACTATTCTATTAATATTTTCCACTAGTTTGAGTTGGGTTACCGACCACTGGATAAGACTGGACAAATAATTTCATTGACAAACGTAGCCTGGTACACATTGCACTCCTTAATGGTGCTTTATATCTGGATTATAAGCACGCTAATCCTTTTTATTTAGCGGTCTCTTGGACCATGTAATTATAACAACTGTAAAAAAACATATTCACAAATAAAGATTATTATTATTATTATTGTTTCTCGGTTCCATGATTCTCGGGACTATGGAGTCCCTGGCCTTTGGAAGGCGTGCGTCGGGCCGAAGCCAAGACTTAGAGGCCCTTTTGTGAGAATTTAATATGCTAGGAATACACGCACATGGCGGATATCATCCCCGAGCGCACAATGTGATACACCGGGAGATGGTTCCCGACAGGTGCAGAGACTATTGCTGTGCGGTGCTGTGGCCGCGATGGAAACTAAATTATGGGCTATGGGATTGAGAATTAACTGGACTGGTGAATGGGCTCGAATGGACGATAAGTCTCAAAATTGTAAAAAGGCAGGCGGTGACTTGCCAACTCATTGTATGGGCCCCATTAAAATAGCCACTTATAGTGTGACCATGGAGCAACATTCGTTGAGCGGCTAAGGTTGTCGAGAGGTGAGTCTGCGGGGCGCAAGTTCCTGGTATACCAGTCAGCGTGCCCCCGGCGTTATGACATTTCACACTTCCAACCTGGAACATAGGTTCTGCTCTTGCAACTCCACTCATAGCCGGCCAATGAAGGCAAGCACATAAGGTGAGGGGGAACAAATCCTAATCCTCGGGAGAATCGGGGTACGTGGTGTCGCCACGCACCAACAGCTCGCCACAAGCTGCCCCTGCGGGGTTATTATTATTATTATTATTATCTATCAAGAATGAACATGACTTGTTACCTATTATTAATTTAAAGCAATCTAATCCCTGGCATGTAAGTATTTTATGCTCGAAAAAACATATTTAGATTATCTGACTCACGGTTTTCTGGTGCACTCGTACTCTCTTGTTGGTTAGCAACATATGCAACTCGCTGTCTATCGTCACGACCGCGAAATTGATGAAATTGACCTCTAAATCTACGTCCTCGTCCGTTACCTGTCTGTGATTGTAATCTTTGATTATTACCTCGTCCTCGATTGTGGAAATTATTACTCCATCCTCTGAAGTTTGAAGAATTGGCACGTCCACGATATGAAGAATTATGATAATAATAATTGTTATTACCTCGACTGTGAAACTCTCGGCCGCGATTATTTTGACATCTTCCATCGCCCGTCATTCTTGATATATATTGTTTAACTGTAATTCCATGGGTCACAAGTAATTACTAAAACACATTTTTGTTATGCTTCATCACTTAAAGTTCTTAAAACTTTTATAATTCCACAGACGTGACACGGATAAATTCGTAAACATGATACCTAGTTTACATTAATGTGACGATGTCGGTTGCCAATTCAAGATTTTCGCACGGCGTTGGGCGCCAAGTTAAGAGTTTTCAGCAGCGTTGACCGCCAATCTAAAAGTGTACAACGGCTACGGTCGCCAATCCAAGAGTGCCCCGCGGCGTCGGAGTGTCTATCTTAGAGTGTTTGACGATGTTGGTTGTCAAACGAAGATTTTAGCACGGCGTTGGGCGCCAAGTTAAGAGTTTTCAACAGCGTTGAGCGCCAATCTAAAAGCGTCCAACGGTAACGGGCGCCAATCCAAGAGTGTCCAACGTCGTCGGAGTGTCTACTTTAGAGTACCTGACGACGTTGGTTGCCAAACGAAGATTTTCGCACGGCGTTGGGCGCCAAGTTAAGAGTTTTCAACGGCGTTGAGCGCCAATCTAAAAGTGTCCAACGGTGACGGTTGCCCAATCCAAGAGTGCCCCACGGCGTCGGAGTGTCTATCTTAAAGTGTTTGACGGTGTTGGTTGTCTAACGAAGATTTTAGCACGGCGTTGGGCGCCAAGTTAAGAGTTTTCAGCAGCGTTGAGCGCCAATCTAAAAGTGCCCAACGGTAACGGGCGCCAATCCAACAATATTCAACGGTGTCGGTGTGTCTACTTTAGAGTACCTGACGACGTTGGTTGCCAAACGAAGATTTTCGCACGGCGTTGGGCGCCAAGTTAAGAGTTTTCAACGGCGTTGAGCGCCAATCTAAAAGTGTCCAACGGTGACGGGCGCCAATCCAACAATATTCAACGGCGTCGGTGTGTCTACTTTAGAGTACCTGACGACGTTGGTTGCCAAACGAAGATTTTCGCACGGCGTTGAGCGCCAATCTAAAAGTGTCCTACGGTGACGGTTGCCCAATCCAAGAGTGCCCCACGGCGTCGGAGTGTCTATCTTAGAGTGTTTGACGATGTTGGTTGTCAAACGAAGATTTTAGCACGGCGTTGGGCGCCAAGTTAAGAGTTTTCAACAGCGTTGCGCCAATCTATAAGTGTACAACGGCTACGGTCGCCAATCCAACAGTGTTCAACGGCATCGGAGTGTCTACTTTAGAGTGCTTGACGATGTCGGTTGCCAATTGAAGATTTTCGCACGGCGTTGGGCGCCAAGTTAAGAGTTTTCAGCAGCGTTGACCGCCAATCTAAAAGTGTACAACGGCTACGGTCGCCAATCCAAGAGTGCCCCACGGCGTCGGAGTGTCTATCTTAGAGTGTTTGACGATGTTGGTTGTCAAACGAAGATTTTAGCACGGCGTTGGGCGCCAAGTTAAGAGTTTTCAACAGCGTTGAGCGCCAATCTAAAAGCGTCCAACGGTAACGGGCGCCAATCCAAAAGTGTCCAACGTCGTCGGAGTGTCTACTTTAGAGTACCTGACGACGTTGGTTGCCAAACGAAGATTTTCGCACGGCGTTGGGCGCCAAGTTAAGAGTTTTCAACGGCGTTGAGCGCCAATCTAAAAGTGTCCAACGGTGATGGTTGCCCAATCCAAGAGTGCCCCACGGCATCGGAGTGTCTATCTTAGAGTGTTTGACGGTGTTGGTTGTCAAACGAAGATTTTAGCACGGCGTTGGGCGCCAAGTTAAGAGTTTTCAGCAGCGTTGAGCGCCAATCTAAAAGTGTCCAACGGTAACGGGCGCCAATCCAACAATATTCAACGGCGTCGGTGTGTCTACTTTAGAGTACCTGACGACGTTGGTTGCCAAACGAAGATTTTCGCACGGCGTTGGGCGCCAAGTTAAGAGTTTTCAACGGCGTTGAGCGCCAATCTAAAAGTGTCCAACGGTGACGGTTGCCCAATCCAAGAGTGCCCCACGGCGTCGGAGTGTCTATCTTAGAGTGTTTGACGATGTGGGTTGTCAAACGAAGATTTTAGCACGGCGTTGGGCGCCAAGTTAAGAGTTTTCAACAGCGTTGCGCCAATCTATAAGTGTACAACGGCTACGGTCGCCAATCCAACAGTGTTCAACGGCATCGGAGTGTCTACTTTAGAGTGCTTGACGATGTCGGTTGCCAATTGAAGATTTTCGCACGGCGTTGGGCGCCAAGTTAAGAGTTTTCAGCAGCGTTGACCGCCAATCTAAAAGTGTACAACGGCTACGGTCACCAATCCAAGAGTGCCCCACGGCGTCGGAGTGTCTATCTTAGAGTGTTTGACGATGTTGGTTGTCAAACGAAGATTTTAGCACGGCGTTGGGCGCCAAGTTAAGAGTTTTCAACAGCGTTGAGTGCCAATCTAAAAGCGTCCAACGGTAACAGGCGCCAATCCAAGAGTGTCCAACGTCGTCGGAGTGTCTACTTTAGAGTACCTGACGACGTTGGTTGCCAAACGAAGATTTTCGCACGGCGTTGGGCGCCAAGTTAAGAGTTTTCAACGGCGTTGAGCGCCAATCTAAAAGTGTCCAACGGTGACGGTTGCCCAATCCAAGAGTGCCCCACGGCATCGGAGTGTCTATCTTAGAGTGTTTGACGGTGTTGGTTGTCAAACGAAGATTTTAGCACGGCGTTGGGCGCCAAGTTAAGAGTTTTCAGCAGCGTTGAGCGCCAATCTAAAAGTGTCCAACGGTAACGGGCGCCAATCCAACAATATTCAACGGCGTCGGTGTGTCTACTTTAGAGTACCTGACGACGTTGGTTGCCAAACGAAGATTTTCGCACGGCGTTGGGCGCCAAGTTAAGAGTTTTCAACGGCGTTGAGCGCCAATCTAAAAGTGTCCAACGGTGACGGTTGCCCAATCCAAGAGTGCCCCACGGCGTCGGAGTGTCTATCTTAGAGTGTTTGACGATGTTGGTTGTCAAACGAAGATTTTAGCACGGCGTTGGGCGCCAAGTTAAGAGTTTTCAACAGCGTTGCGCCAATCTATAAGTGTACAACGGCTACGGTCGCCAATCCAACAGTGTTCAACGGCATCGGAGTGTCTACTTTAGAGTGCTTGACGATGTCGGTTGCCAATTGAAGATTTTCGCACGGCGTTGGGCGCCAAGTTAAGAGTTTTCAGCAGCGTTGACCACCAATCTAAAAGTGTACAACGGCTACGGTCGCCAATCCAAGAGTGCCCCACGGCGTCGGAGTGTCTATCTTAGAGTGTTTGACGATGTTGGTTGTCAAACGAAGATTTTAGCACGGCGTTGGGCGCCAAGTTAAGAGTTTTCAACAGCGTTGAGCGCCAATCTAAAAGCGTCCAACGGTAACGGGCGCCAATCCAAGAGTGTCCAACGTCGTCGGAGTGTCTACTTTAGAGTACCTGACGACGTTGGTTGCCAAACGAAGATTTTCGCACGGCGTTGGGCGCCAAGTTAAGAGTGTTCAACGGCGTTGAGCGCCAATCTAAAAGTGTCCAACGGTGACGGTTGCCCAATCCAAGAGTGCCCCACGGCGTCGGAGTGTCTATCTTAGAGTGTTTGACGATGTTGGTTGTCAAACGAAGATTTTAGCACGGCGTTGGGCGCCAAGTTAAGAGATTTCAACAGCGTTGAGCGCCAATCTAAAAGTGTCCAACGGCATCGGGTACCAATCCAAGAGTGTCCCACGGCGTCGGAGTGACTATTTTAGAGTACTTGACGACGTTGGTTGCCAAACGAAGATTTTCGCACGGCGTTGGGCGCCAAGTTAAGAGTTTTCAACAGCGTTGAGCGCCAATCTAAAAGCGTCCAACGGTAACGGGCGCCAATCCAAGAGTGTCCAACGTCGTCGGAGTGTCTACTTTAGAGTACCTGACGACGTTGGTTGCCAAACGAAGATTTTCGCACGGCGTTGGGCGCCAAGTTAAGAGTTTTCAACGGCGTTGAGCGCCAATCTAAAAGTGTCCAACGGTGACGGTTGCCCAATCCAAGAGTGCCCCACGGCGTCGGAGTGTCTATCTTAAAGTGTTTGACGGTGTTGGTTGTCTAACGAAGATTTTAGCACGGCGTTGGGCGCCAAGTTAAGAGTTTTCAGCAGCGTTGAGCGCCAATCTAAAAGTGCCCAACGGTAACGGGCGCCAATCCAACAATATTCAACGGCGTCGGTGTGTCTACTTTAGAGTACCTGACGACGTTGGTTGCCAAACGAAGATTTTCGCACGGCGTTGGGCGCCAAGTTAAGAGTTTTCAACGGCGTTGAGCGCCAATCTAAAAGTGTCCAACGGTGACGGTTGCCCAATCCAAGAGTGCCCCACGGCGTCGGAGTGTCTATCTTAGAGTGTTTGACGATGTTGGTTGTCAAACGAAGATTTTAGCACGGCGTTGGGCGCCAAGTTAAGAGTTTTCAACAGCGTTGCGCCAATCTATAAGTGTACAACGGCTACGGTCGCCAATCCAACAGTGTTCAACGGCATCGGAGTGTCTACTTTAGAGTGCTTGACGATGTCGGTTGCCAATTGAAGATTTTCGCACGGCGTTTCACTAGTCACAGTCAGACGCTGATCGATGTAGTCTGTACAAATGCGAGAGTGCGTAGTACGACCGTAGATTCTGTTGGGAAGTTGAACGGACATGCATTTATAGTATGTGAGATGTTGTTCCGCAAGCCAAGAATTCCACCTAAGGTAATAAATTGTCGTCCGTTATCTGATATTGATATAGATAGGTTCAATGTGGACGTCGGCTCTTTTAAGTGGAACCATATAGTGGGCCTGGAGGATGTTGATGACATGGTGCAAGACTACACTAAACTAATAAATTATTTATTCGATTTACACGCTCCGATGAAAAGTAGAATTATAAAGGATCGACAAACACCTTGGCTCACTAGCAATGTAAGGTTTATGATCGGCTTGAGGGATGCAGCACTGAAGCGAGCTAGAACGTCTAAACTTGAGTCTCATAAAATCTATTACAAAGAGCTGAAGAAACAAGTTGCCATGGCCGTGAATAGTGAAAAGAGGTGTTACTTTAGGCTCCAAATTGATAATAATATCAAGGATCCTAAAACGTTGTGGAAAAATATAAAGACCAACTTGAATCCACACAAGCCCCTGGATCTTCCCGCGCACCTCAATGACCCAAATGCAATAAATCAGCATTTCTTAAATGTCCCTGGCGATGCAAACGTCCCACTGTCTACACTTACTTTCTACGAATACAATAGGTTCAGTGACTTTACTTTCCGGCTGTCGACTGTTGACTCATCAGCGGTACTCAAAATATTGAGGGAGCTTAAATCAAATGCAGTGGGAGTCGACGGCATATCACTGAAAATGATACTTATGCTAATCCCTGAAACTCTAAATGTACTCACTGCCATCATGAATAAATCAATCTCGACTTCTAAATTTCCTACCAGCTGGAAAAATGCTATAATTAAGCCCATTCCTAAAAATAATGAGATACTCGGTTATAAAGATTTACGTCCAATTAGTATTTTACCTTGTTTATCAAAAATTTTAGAGAAGGTGGTTGCATCACAGCTTAGGCACTACATGGAAACGCGAGTCATTTTACCAGATGTGCAGTCGGGCTTTAGGAAGAATCGTGGCACGGCTACAGCCATGTTAGACGTTACGGACAATATTCTTTCAGCTCGAGACCAGGGCAAAGCGACGGTTTTGGTCCTGTTGGACTTCTCTAGGGCTTTTGATGGGCTCCACGTTTCTCTTTTGCTTTCTAAATTGGCTTATTATGGATTTGACAGTGAAACGGTGCAGTGGTTTCATTCCTATCTGAATGGCCGGGCTCAGTATGTAGAGACACAAAACAGTGATGGATCTACACTGCATTCAACCTTGGCAACAGTGGGTAGGGGTGTGCCGCAGGGGTCGGTTTTGGGACCCCTGCTGTTCATACTCTATACTGCGGACATATGTCAAGTCATAAAGCACTGTAGGTTTCACATATACGCGGATGACGTCCAGATTTATTTCTCTTTTGCGGCTAATGAAACTCAGGAAGCCGTGGCAAAGGTAAATGAGGACTTGAGCAGTATCTGTCGATGGGCCCGTCAAAATACACTCGTGTTGAATGGGAATAAGTCCAAGTACCTAATACTTGGCTCACAAAGTCAAATTTCTCATATTAATAATCTAAATCCCGCAATACATGTCGATAACACTCTTATTGAGCGAGTATATGAGGCTAGAAACTTGGGCTTGCTGATGGATGACGCTATGAGGTTCGAACGGCATATTGCGGATTGCGTGAGGAGCTGTTTTTATAGGCTAAAGCTACTTTATAGAATACGTAGCTTCCTCAGTATTGAGCTGCGTGAGAGGCTGGTTGACACCCTGGTACTGTCCAAATTTAACTACATGGACGTGGTCTATGGCCCACGACTATTAGCAAAAACGGCCAATCTAGTTCAAAGGGTACAAAATGCATGCGCGCGCTTCTGTTATGATATACCACCAAGAAGCCACGTGACACCATATCTCAACATTAACAATAAGCTGAAAATGAAGTTTAGGAGGGAATTACATCTGGCAACACTTCTTTTTGGTATTGTTAAGACAGGAAAGCCTTTATACCTATACTTTAAACTTAAATGGCTAAATGAAAATTGTAGGTATTTGACAAGAGGATCGCGTGTAAACCTGCATGTACCAAAACACAGAACTGTGGCTTTTCAGGGCAGTTTCAGATATCGGGCTAGTAAGATATGGAATAATATTCCCCCGCCTCTTAGAAGGCTGTCGGGTGTACATGGCTTCCGAGTTGGGTACAGAAATTTCCTACTTAATGCCCAGAAATCAAGTCCGTAATATTAAACTCTTTGCTGCTCGTTTTGGATTGTGGCTATCTGAATTGTCATTATTATTATTATTATTTTAACCGTAAAATTGAGAAACCATTGCTAAATGTATACTTATTTATAAGAAAATAATGTCTAAATGAAATAATTTCACACGTATAAACATAAAATTGTAAGGTAGGTAAATCGGAGAACTACTGATAAATATTTATACACTATAAAAATATCTAAAAATTGGTTAAATGTACTGGTTACATGTGACTGATGTATGATACACCCAACATGATCTGAACTTATAGGTTTATATGTCAGCGGGTATACCTATGTACTTCTTGTGTGCATAATGTCTGCGAGAGTGATATATAATTATTAATAATTAATGCGAGAGTGATATATATAAAAATGTAGGTACAACAAGTTACCTGACTGGGCTGGGCTACGGTTGAAAATCAGCGCTGCAGATTGTACCCAATCTGAAGCATTTAGCTGAACTGTGGCCATTTAGACACACACTCCACACCGGCCGACATGTAAGTTATGTAAGTTTAGGTTGTTATATGTAAAGTTATGCATAACGTCAATTTTATTGGTTTTATTTTGTATTTTGTGTGTTTGTGTGTGTGCCTAATAAACGCATTTTCTTTCTTTCTTTCTGTCTGCTTTCAATCTAAAAGTGTACAACGGCTACGGTCGCCAATCCAAGAGTGCCCCACGGCGTCGGAGTGTCTATCTTAGAGTGTTTAACGATGTTGGTTGTCAAACGAAGATTTTAGCACGGCGTTGGGCGCCAAGTTAAGAGTTTTCAACAGCGTTCAGCGCCAATCTAAAAGCGTCCAACGGTAACGGGCGCCAATCCAAGAGTGTCCAACGTCGTCGGAGTGTCTACTTTAGAGTACCTGACGACGTTGGTTGCCAAACGAAGATTTTAGCACGGCGTTGGGCGCCAAGTTAAGAGTTTTCAACGGCGTTGAGCGCCAATCTAAAAGTGTCCAACGGTGACGGTTGCCCAATCCAAGAGTGCCCCACGGCGTCGGAGTGTCTATCTTAGAGTGCTTGACGATGTCGGTTGCCAATTGAAGATTTTCGCACGGCGTTCGGCGCCAAGTTAAGAGTTTTCAGCAGCGTTGACCGCCAATCTAAAAGTGTACAACGGCTACAGTCGCCAATCCAAGAGTGCCCCACGGCGTCGGAGTGTCTATTTTAGAGTACTTGACGACGTTGGTTGTCAAACGAAGATTTTCGCACGGCGTTGGGCGCCAAGTTAAGAGTTTTCAACGGCGTTGAGCGCCAATCTAAAAGTGTCCAACGGTGACGGTTGCCCAATCCAAGAGTGCCCCACGGCATCGGAGTGTCTATCTTAGAGTGTTTGACGGTGTTGGTTGTCAAACGAAGATTTTAGCACGGCGTTGGGCGCCAAGTTAAGAGTTTTCAGCAGCGTTGAGCGCCAATCTAAAAGTGTCCAACGGTAACGGGCGCCAATCCAACAATATTCAACGGCGTCGGTGTGTCTACTTTAGAGTACCTGACGACGTTGGTTGCAGAACGAAGATTTTAGCACGGCGTAGGGCGCCAAGTTAAGAGTTTTCAAGGGCGTTGAGCGATAATCTAAAAGTGTCCAACGGTGACGGTTGCCCAATCCAAGAGTGCCCCACAGCATCAGAGTGTCTATCTTAGAGTGTTTGACAGTGTTGGTTATCAAACGAAGATTTTAGCACGGCGTTGGGCGCCAAGTTAAGAGTTTTCAGCAGCGTTGACCGCCAATCTAATAGTGTACAACGGCTACGGTCGCCAATCCAAGAGTGCCCCACGGCGTCGGAGTGTCTATTTTAGAGTACTTGACGACGTTGGTTGTCAAACGAAGATTTTCGCACGGCGTTGGGCGCCAAGTTAAGAGTTTTCAACGGCGTTGAGCGCCAATCTAAAAGTGTCCAACGGTGACGGTTGCCCAATCCAAGAGTGCCCCACGGCATCGGAGTGTCTATCTTAGAGTGTTTGACGGTGTTGGTTGTCAAACGAAGATTTTAGCACGGCGTTGGGCGCCAAGTTAAGAGTTTTCAGCAGCGTTGAGCGCCAATCTAAAAGTGTCCAACGGTAACGGGCGCCAATCCAACAATATTCAACGGCGTCGGTGTGTCTACTTTAGAGTACCTGACGACGTTGGTTGCCAAACGAAGATTTTAGCACGGCGTAGGGCGCCAAGTTAAGAGTTTTCAACGGCGTTGAGCGCCAATCTAAAAGTGTCCAACGGTGACGGTTGCCCAATCCAAGAGTGCCCCACAGCATCAGAGTGTTTGACGGTGTTGGTTGTCAAACGAAGATTTTAGCACGGCGTTGGGCGCCAAGTTAAGAGTTTTCAGCAGCGTTGAGCGCCAATCTAAAAGTGTCCAACGGTAACGGGCGCCAATCCAACAATATTCAACGGCGTCGGTGTGTCGACTTTAGAGTACCTGACGACGTTGGTTGCCAAACGAAGATTTTCGCACGGCGTTGGGCGCCAAGTTAGGAGTTTTCAACAGCGTTGAGCGCCAATCTAAAAGTGTACAACGGCTACGGTCGCCAATCCAACAGTATTCAACGGCGTCGGTGTGTCTACTTTAGAGTACCTGACGACGTAGGTTGCCAAACGAAGATTTTCGCACGGCGTTGGGCGCCAAGTTAAGAGTTTTCAACAGCGTTGAGCGCCAATCTAAAAGTGTACAACGGCTACGGTCGCCAATCCAACAGTATTCAACGGCGTCGGTGTGTCTACTTTAGAGTACCTGACGACGTTGGTTGCCAAACGAAGATTTTAGCACGGCGTTGGGCGCCAAGTTAAGAGTTTTCAGCAGCGTTGAGCGCCAATCTAAAAGTGTCCAACGGTAACGGGCGCCAATCCAACAATATTCAACGGCGTCGGTGTTTCTACTTTAGAGTACCTGACGACGTTGGTTGCCAAACGAAGATTTTCGCACGGCGTTGGGCGCCAAGTTAAGAGTTTTCAACGGCGTTGAGCGCCAATCTAAAAGTGTCCAACGGTGACGGTTGCCCAATCCAAGAGTGCCCCACGGCATCGAAGTGTCTATCTAAGAGTGTTTGACGATGTTGGTTGTCAAACGAAGATTTTAGCACGGCGTTGGGCGCCAAGTTAAGAGTTTTCAGCAGCGTTGAGCGCCAATCTAAAAGTGTCCAACGGTAACGGGTGCCAATCCAACAATATTCAACGGCGTCGGTGTGTCTACTTTAGAGTACCTGACGACGTTGGTGGCCAAACGAAGATTTTCGCACGGCGTTGGGCGCCAAGTTAAGAGTTTTCAACGGCGTTGAGCGCCAATCTAAAAGTGTCCAACGGTGACGGTTACCCAATCCAAGAGTGCCCCACGGCATCGGAGTGTCTATCTTAGAGTGTTTGACGGTGTTGGTTGTCAAACGAAGATTTTAGCACGGCGTTGGGCGCCAAGTTAAGAGTTTTCAGCAGCGTTTAGCGCCAATCTAAAAGTGTCCAAGGGTAACGGGCGCCAATCCAACAATATTCAACGGCGTCGGTGTGTCTACTTTAGAGTACCTGACGACGTTGGTTGCCAAACGAAGATTTTAGCACGGCGTTGGGCGCCAAGTTAAGAGTTCTCAACGGCGTTGAGCGCCAATCTAAAAGTGTCCAACGGTGACGGTTGCCCAATCCAAGAGTGCCCCACAGCATCGGAGTGTCTATCTTAGAGTGTTTGACGGTGTTGGTTGTCAAACGAAGATTTTAGCACGGCGTTGGACGCCAAGTTAAGAGTTTTCAACAGCGTTGAGCGCCAATCTAAAAGTGTACAACGGCTACGGTCGCCAATCCAACAGTATTCAACGGCGTCGGTGTGTCTACTTTAGAGTACCTGACGACGTTGGTTGCCAAACGAAGATTTTCGCACGGCGTTGGGCGCCAAGTTAAGAGTTTTCAACGGCGTTGAGCGCCAATCTAAAAGTGTCCAACGGTGACGGTTGCCCAATCCAAGAGTGCCCCACGGCATCGGAGTGTCTATCTTAGAGTGTTTGACGGTGTTGGTTGTCAAACGAAGATTTTAGCACAGCGTTGGGCGCCAAGTTAAGAGTTTTCAGCAGCGTTGAGCGCCAATCTAAAAGTGTCCAACGGTAACGGGCGCCAATCCAACAATATTCAACGGCGTCGGTGTGTCTACTTTAGAGTACCTGACGACGTTGGTTGCCAAACGAAGATTTTAGCACGGCGTAGGGCGCCAAGTTAAGAGTTTTCAACGGCGTTGAGCGCCAATCTAAAAGTGTCCAACGGTGACGGTTGCCCAATCCAAGAGTGCCCCACAGCATCAGAGTGTTTGACGGTGTTGGTTGTCAAACGAAGATTTTAGCACGGCGTTGGGCGCCAAGTTAAGAGTTTTCAGCAGCGTTGAGCGCCAATCTAAAAGTGTCCAACGGTAACGGGCGCCAATCCAACAATATTCAACGGCGTCGGTGTGTCGACTTTAGAGTACCTGACGACGTTGGTTGCCAAACGAAGATTTTCGCACGGCGTTGGGCGCCAAGTTAGGAGTTTTCAACAGCGTTGAGCGCCAATCTAAAAGTGTACAACGGCTACGGTCGCCAATCCAACAGTATTCAACGGCGTCGGTGTGTCTACTTTAGAGTACCTGACGACGTAGGTTGCCAAACGAAGATTTTCGCACGGCGTTGGGCGCCAAGTTAAGAGTTTTCAACAGCGTTGAGCGCCAATCTAAAAGTGTACAACGGCTACGGTCGCCAATCCAACAGTATTCAACGGCGTCGGTGTGTCTACTTTAGAGTACCTGACGACGTTGGTTGCCAAACGAAGATTTTAGCACGGCGTTGGGCGCCAAGTTAAGAGTTTTCAGCAGCGTTGAGCGCCAATCTAAAAGTGTCCAACGGTAACGGGCGCCAATCCAACAATATTCAACGGCGTCGGTGTTTCTACTTTAGAGTACCTGACGACGTTGGTTGCCAAACGAAGATTTTCGCACGGCGTTGGGCGCCAAGTTAAGAGTTTTCAACGGCGTTGAGCGCCAATCTAAAAGTGTCCAACGGTGACGGTTGCCCAATCCAAGAGTGCCCCACGGCATCGAAGTGTCTATCTAAGAGTGTTTGACGATGTTGGTTGTCAAACGAAGATTTTAGCACGGCGTTGGGCGCCAAGTTAAGAGTTTTCAGCAGCGTTGAGCGCCAATCTAAAAGTGTCCAACGGTAACGGGTGCCAATCCAACAATATTCAACGGCGTCGGTGTGTCTACTTTAGAGTACCTGACGACGTTGGTGGCCAAACGAAGATTTTCGCACGGCGTTGGGCGCCAAGTTAAGAGTTTTCAACGGCGTTGAGCGCCAATCTAAAAGTGTCCAACGGTGACGGTTACCCAATCCAAGAGTGCCCCACGGCATCGGAGTGTCTATCTTAGAGTGTTTGACGGTGTTGGTTGTCAAACGAAGATTTTAGCACGGCGTTGGGCGCCAAGTTAAGAGTTTTCAGCAGCGTTTAGCGCCAATCTAAAAGTGTCCAAGGGTAACGGGCGCCAATCCAACAATATTCAACGGCGTCGGTGTGTCTACTTTAGAGTACCTGACGACGTTGGTTGCCAAACGAAGATTTTAGCACGGCGTTGGACGCCAAGTTAAGAGTTTTCAACAGCGTTGAGCGCCAATCTAAAAGTGTACAACGGCTACGGTCGCCAATCCAACAGTATTCAACGGCGTCGGTGTGTCTACTTTAGAGTACCTGACGACGTTGGTTGCCAAACGAAGATTTTCGCACGGCGTTGGGCGCCAAGTTAAGAGTTTTCAACGGCGTTGAGCGCCAATCTAAAAGTGTCCAACGGTGACGGTTGCCCAATCCAAGAGTGCCCCACGGCATCGGAGTGTCTATCTTAGAGTGTTTGACGGTGTTGGTTGTCAAACGAAGATTTTAGCACAGCGTTGGGCGCCAAGTTAAGAGTTTTCAGCAGCGTTGAGCGCCAATCTAAAAGTGTCCAACGGTAACGGGCGCCAATCCAACAATATTCAACGGCGTCGGTGTGTCGACTTTAGAGTACCTGACGACGTTGGTTGCCAAACGAAGATTTTCGCACGGCGTTGGGCGCCAAGTTAAGAGTTTTCAACAGCGTTGAGCGCCAATCTAAAAGTGTACAACGGCTACGGTCGCCAATCCAACAGTATTCAACGGCGTCGGTGTGTCTACTTTAGAGTACCTGACGACGTTGGTTGCCAAACGAAGATTTTCGCACGGCGTTGGGCGCCAAGTTAAGAGTTTTCAACAGCGTTGAGCGCCAATCTAAAAGTGTACAACGGCTACGGTCGCCAATCCAACAGTATTCAACGGCGTTGGTGTGTCTACTTTAGAGTACCTGACGACGTTGGTTGCCAAACGAAGATTTTAGCACGGCGTTGGGCGCCAAGTTAAGAGTTTTCAGCAGCGTTGAGCGCCAATCTAAAAGTGTGCAACGGTAACGGGCGCCAATCCAACAATATTCAACGGCGTCGGTGTGTCTACTTTAGAGTACCTGACGACGTTGGTTGCCAAACGAAGATTTTAGCACGGCGTAGGGCGCCAAGTTAAGAGTTTTCAACGGCGTTGAGCGCCAATCTAAAAGTGTCCAACGGTGACGGTTGCCCAATCCAAGAGTGCCCCACAGCATCAGAGTGTCTATCTTAGAGTGTTTGACGGTGTTGATTGTCAAACGAAGATTTTAGCACGGCGTTGGGCGCCAAGTCAAGAGTTTTCAGCAGCGTTGAGCGCCAATCTAAAAGTGTCCAACGGTAACGGGCGCCAATCCAACAATATTCAACGGCGTCGGTGTGTCGACTTTAGAGTACCTGACGACGTTGGTTGCCAAACGAAGATTTTCGCACGGCGTTGGGCGCCAAGTTAAGAGTTTTCAACAGCGTTGAGCGCCAATCTAAAAGTGTACAACGGCTACGGTCGCCAATCCAACAGTATTCAACGGCGTCGGTGTGTCTACTTTAGAGTACCTGACGACGTAGGTTGCCAAACGAAGATTTTCGCACGGCGTTGGGCGCCAAGTTAAGAGTTTTCAACAGCGTTGAGCGCCAATCTAAAAGTGTACAACGGCTACGGTCGCCAATCCAACAGTATTCAACGGCGTCGGTGTGTCTACTTTAGAGTACCTGACGACGTTGGTTGCCAAACGAAGATTTTAGCACGGCGTTGGGCGCCAAGTTAAGAGTTTTCAGCAGCGTTGAGCGCCAATCTAAAAGTGTCCAACGGTAACGGGCGCCAATCCAACAATATTCAACGGCGTCGGTGTTTCTACTTTAGAGTACCTGACGACGTTGGTTGCCAAACGAAGATTTTCGCACGGCGTTGGGCGCCAAGTTAAGAGTTTTCAACGGCGTTGAGCGCCAATCTAAAAGTGTCCAACGGTGACGGTTGCCCAATCCAAGAGTGCCCCACGGCATCGAAGTATCTATCTAAGAGTGTTTGACGATGTTAGTTGTCAAACGAAGATTTTAGCACGGCGTTGGGCGCCAAGTTAAGAGTTTTCAGCAGCGTTGAGCGCCAATCTAAAAGTGTCCAACGGTAACGGGTGCCAATCCAACAATATTCAACGGCGTCGGTGTGTCTACTTTAGAGTACCTGACGACGTTGGTGGCCAAACGAAGATTTTCGCACGGCGTTGGGCGCCAAGTTAAGAGTTTTCAACGGCGTTGAGCGCCAATCTAAAAGTGTCCAACGGTGACGGTTACCCAATCCAAGAGTGCCCCACGGCATCGGAGTGTCTATCTTAGAGTGTTTGACGGTGTTGGTTGTCAAACGAAGATTTTAGCACGGCGTTGGGCGCCAAGTTAAGAGTTTTCAGCAGCGTTTAGCGCCAATCTAAAAGTGTCCAAGGGTAACGGGCGCCAATCCAACAATATTCAACGGCGTCGGTGTGTCTACTTTAGAGTACCTAACGACGTTGGTTGCCAAACGAAGATTTCAGCACGGCGTTGGGCGCCAAGTTAAGAGTTCTCAACGGCGTTGAGCGCCAATCTAAAAGTGTCCAACGGTGACGGTTGCCCAATCCAAGAGTGCCCCACAGCATCGGAGTGTCTATCTTAGAGTGTTTGACGGTGTTGGTTGTCAAACGAAGATTTTAGCACGGCGTTGGACGCCAAGTTAAGAGTTTTCAACAGCGTTGAGCGCCAATCTAAAAGTGTACAACGGCTACGGTCGCCAATCCAACAGTATTCAACGGCGTCGGTGTGTCTACTTTAGAGTACCTGACGACGTTGGTTGCCAAACGAAGATTTTCGCACGGCGTTGGGCGCCAAGTTAAGAGTTTTCAACGGCGTTGAGCGCCAATCTAAAAGTGTCCAACGGTGACGGTTGCCCAATCCAAGAGTGCCCCACGGCATCGGAGTGTCTATCTTAGAGTGTTTGACGGTGTTGGTTGTCAAACGAAGATTTTAGCACAGCGTTGGGCGCCAAGTTAAGAGTTTTCAGCAGCGTTGAGCGCCAATCTAAAAGTGTCCAACGGTAACGGGCGCCAATCCAACAATATTCAACGGCGTCGGTGTGTCGACTTTAGAGTACCTGACGACGTTGGTTGCCAAACGAAGATTTTCGCACGGCGTTGGGCGCCAAGTTAAGAGTTTTCAACAGCGTTGAGCGCCAATCTAAAAGTGTACAACGGCTACGGTCGCCAATCCAACAGTATTCAACGGCGTCGGTGTGTCTACTTTAGAGTACCTGACGACGTTGGTTGCCAAACGAAGATTTTCGCACGGCGTTGGGCGCCAAGTTAAGAGTTTTCAACAGCGTTGAGCGCCAATCTAAAAGTGTACAACGGCTACGGTCGCCAATCCAACAGTATTCAACGGCGTTGGTGTGTCTACTTTAGAGTACCTGACGACGTTGGTTGCCAAACGAAGATTTTAGCACGGCGTTGGGCGCCAAGTTAAGAGTTTTCAGCAGCGTTGAGCGCCAATCTAAAAGTGTGCAACGGTAACGGGCGCCAATCCAACAATATTCAACGGCGTCGGTGTGTCTACTTTAGAGTACCTGACGACGTTGGTTGCCAAACGAAGATTTTCGCACGGCGTTGGGCGCCAAGTTAAGAGTTTTCAACGGCGTTGAGCGCCAATCTAAAAGTGTCCAACGGTGACGGTTGCGCAATCCAAGAGTGCCCCACGGCATCGAAGTGTCTATCTAAGAGTGTTTGACGGTGTTGGTTGTCAAACGAAGATTTTAGCACGGCGTTGGGCGCCAAGTTAAGAGTTTTCAACGGCGTTGAGCGCCAATCTAAAAGTGTCCAACGGTGACGGTTGCCCAATCCAAGAGTGCCACACGGCATCGGAGTGTCTATCTTAGAGTGTTTGACGGTGTTGGTTGTCAAACGAAGATTTTAGCATGGCGTTGGGCGCCAAGTTAAGAGTTTTCAGCAGCGTTTAGCGCCAATCTAAAAGTGTCCAAGGGTAACGGGCGCCAATCCAACAATATTAAACGGCGTCGGTGTGTCTACTTTAGAGTACCTGACGACGTTGGTTGCCAAACGAAGATTTTAGCACGGCGTTGGGCGCCAAGTTAAGAGTTTTCAACGGCGTTGAGCGCCAATCTAAAAGTGTCCAACGGTGACGGTTGCCCAATCCAAGAGTGCCCCACAGCATCGGAGTGTCTATCTTAGAGTGTTTGACGGTGTTGGTTGTCAAACGAAGATTTTAGCACGGCGTTGGACGCCAAGTTAAGAGTTTTCAACAGCGTTGAGCGCCAATCTAAAAGTGTACAACGGCTACGGTCGCCAATCCAACAGTATTCAACGGCGTCGGTGTGTCTACTTTAGAGTACCTGACGACGTTGGTTGCCAAACGAAGATTTTCGCACGGCGTTGGGCGCCAAGTTAAGAGTTTTCAACGGCGTTGAGCGCCAATTTAAAAGTGTCCAACGGTGACGGTTGCCCAATCCAAGAGTGCCCCACGGCATCGGAGTGTCTATCTTAGAGTGTTTGATGGTGTTGGTTGTCAAACGAAGATTTTAGCACGGCGTTGGGCGCCAAGTTAAGAGTTTTCAGCAGCGTTGAGCGCCAATCTAAAAGTGTCCAATGGTAACGGGCGCCAATCCAACAGTATACAACGGCGTCGGTGTGTCTACTTTAGAGTACCTGACGACGTTGGTTGCCAAACGAAGATTTTCGCACCGCGTTGGGCGCCAAGTTAAGAGTTTTCAACAGCGTTGAGTGCCAATCTAAAAGTGTACAACGGCTACGGTCGCCAATCCAACAGTATTCAACGGCGTCGGTGTGTCTACTTTAGAGTACCTGACGACGTTGGTTGCCAAACTAAGATTTTAGCACGGCGTTGGGCGCCAAGTTGAGAGTTTTCAGCAGCGTTGAGCGCCAATCTAAAAGTGTCCAACGGTGACGGTTGCCCAATCCAAGAGTGCCCCACGGCGTCGGAGTGTCTATCTTAGAGTGTTTGACGATGTTGATTGTCAAACGAAGATTTTAGCACGGCGTTGGGCGCCAAGTTAAGAGTTTTCAACAGCGTTGAGCGCCAATCTAAAAGCGTCCAACGGTAACGGGCGCCAATCCAAGAGTGTCCAACGTCGTCGGAGTGTTTACTTTAGAGTACCTGACGACGTTGGTTGCCAAACGAAGATTTTCGCACGGCGTTGGGCGCCAAGTTAAGAGTTTTCAACGGCGTTGAGCGCCAATCTAAAAGTGTCCAACGGTGACGGTTGCCCAATCCAAGAGTGCCCCACGGCATCGGAGTGTCTATCTAAGAGTGTTTGACGGTGTTGGTTGTCAAACGAAGATTTTAGCACGGCGTTGGGCGCCAAGTTAAGAGTTTTCAGCAGCGTTCAGCGCCAATCTAGAAGTGTCCAACGGTAACGGGCGCCAATCCAACAATATTCAACGGCGTCGGTGTGTCTACTTTAGAGTAACTGACGACGTTGGTTGCCAAACGAAGATTTTAGCACGGCGTTGGGCGCCAAGTTAAGAGTTTTCAACAGCGTTGAGCGCCAATCTAAAAGCGTCCAACGGTAACGGGCGCCAATCCAACAATATTCAACGGCGTCGGTGTGTCGACTTTAGAGTACCTGACGACGTTGGTTGCCAAACGAAGATTTTCGCACGGCGTTGGGCGCCAAGTTAAGAGTTTTCAACAGCGTTGAGCGCCAATCTAAAAGTGTACAACGGCTACGGTCGCCAATCCAACAGTATTCAACGGCGTCGGTGTGTCTACTTTAGAGTACCTGACGACGTTGGTTGCCAAACGAAGATTTTCGCACGGCGTTGGGCGCCAAGTTAAGAGTTTTCAACAGCGTTGAGCGCCAATCTAAAAGTGTACAACGGCTACGGTCGCCAATCCAACAGTATTCAACGGCGTTGGTGTGTCTACTTTAGAGTACCTGACGACGTTGGTTGCCAAACGAAGATTTTAGCACGGCGTTGGGCGCCAAGTTAAGAGTTTTCAGCAGCGTTGAGCGCCAATCTAAAAGTGTGCAACGGTAACGGGCGCCAATCCAACAATATTCAACGGCGTCGGTGTGTCTACTTTAGAGTACCTGACGACGTTGGTTGCCAAACGAAGATTTTCGCACGGCGTTGGGCGCCAAGTTAAGAGTTTTCAACGGCGTTGAACGCCAATCTAAAAGTGTCCAACGGTGACGGTTGCGCAATCCAAGAGTGCCCCACGGCATCGAAGTGTCTATCTAAGAGTGTTTGACGGTGTTGGTTGTCAAACGAAGATTTTAGCACGGCGTTGGGCGCCAAGTTAAGAGTTTTCAGCAGCGTTGAGCGCCAATCTAAAAGTGTCCAACGGTAACGGGCGCCAATCCAACAATATTCAACGGCGTCGGTGTGTCTACTTTAGAGTACCTGACGACGTTGGTGGCCAAACGAAGATTTTCGCACGGCGTTGGGCGCCAAGTTAAGAGTTTTCAACGGCGTTGAGCGCCAATCTAAAAGTGTCCAACGGTGACGGTTGCCCAATCCAAGAGTGCCACACGGCATCGGAGTGTCTATCTTAGAGTGTTTGACGGTGTTGGTTGTCAAACGAAGATTTTAGCACGGCGTTGGGCGCCAAGTTAAGAGTTTTCAGCAGCGTTTAGCGCCAATCTAAAAGTGTCCAAGGGTAACGGGCGCCAATCCAACAATATTAAACGGCGTCGGTGTGTCTACTTTAGAGTACCTGACGACGTTGGTTGCCAAACGAAGATTTTAGCACGGCGTTGGGCGCCAAGTTAAGAGTTTTCAACGGCGTTGAGCGCCAATCTAAAAGTGTCCAACGGTGACGGTTGCCCAATCCAAGAGTGCCCCACAGCATCGGAGTGTCTATCTTAGAGTGTTTGACGGTGTTGGTTGTCAAACGAAGATTTTAGCACGGCGTTGGGCGCCAAGTTAAGAGTTTTCAGCAACGTTGAGCGCCAATCTAGAAGTGTCCAACGGTAACGGGCGCCAATCCAACAATATTCAACGGCGTCGGTGTGTCTACTTTAGAGTAACTGACGACGTTGGTTGCCAAACGAAGATTTTAGCACGGCGTTGGGCGCCAAGTTAAGAGTTTTCAACAGCGTTGAGCGCCAATCTAAAAGCGTCCAACGGTAACGGGCGCCAATCCAACAATATTCAACGGCGTCGGTGTGTCGACTTTAGAGTACCTGACGACGTTGGTTGCCAAACGAAGATTTTCGCACGGCGTTGGGCGCCAAGTTAAGAGTTTTCAACAGCGTTGAGCGCCAATCTAAAAGTGTACAACGGCTACGGTCGCCAATCCAACAGTATTCAACGGCGTCGGTGTGTCTACTTTAGAGTACCTGACGACGTTGGTTGCCAAACGAAGATTTTCGCACGGCGTTGGGCGCCAAGTTAAGAGTTTTCAACAGCGTTGAGCGCCAATTTAAAAGTGTACAACGGCTACGGTCGCCAATCCAACAGTATTCAACGGCGTTGGTGTGTCTACTTTAGAGTACCTGACGACGTTGGTTGCCAAACGAAGATTTTAGCACGGCGTTGGGCGCCAAGTTAAGAGTTTTCAACGGCGTTGAGCGCCAATCTAAAAGTGTCCAACGGTGACGGTTGCGCAATCCAAGAGTGCCCCACGGCATCGAAGTGTCTATCTAAGAGTGTTTGACGGTGTTGGTTGTCAAACGAAGATTTTAGCACGGCGTTGGGCGCCAAGTTAAGAGTTTTCAGCAGCGTTGAGCGCCAATCTAAAAGTGTCCAACGGTAACGGGCGCCAATCCAACAATATTCAACGGCGTCGGTGTGTCTACTTTAGAGTACCTGACGACGTTGGTGGCCAAACGAAGATTTTCGCACGGCGTTGGGCGCCAAGTTAAGAGTTTTCAACGGCGTTGAACGCCAATCTAAAAGTGTCCAACGGTGACGGTTGCCCAATCCAAGAGTGCCACACGGCATCGGAGTGTCTATCTTAGAGTGTTTGACGGTGTTGGTTGTCAAACGAAGATTTTAGCACGGCGTTGGGCGCCAAGTTAAGAGTTTTCAGCAGCGTTTAGCGCCAATCTAAAAGTGTCCAAGGGTAACGGGCGCCAATCCAACAATATTAAACGGCGTCGGTGTGTCTACTTTAGAGTACCTGACGACGTTGGTTGCCAAACGAAGATTTTAGCACGGCGTTGGGCGCCAAGTTAAGAGTTTTCAACGGCGTTGAGCGCCAATCTAAAAGTGTCCAACGGTGACGGTTGCCCAATCCAAGAGTGCCCCACAGCATCGGAGTGTCTATCTTAGAGTGTTTGACGGTGTTGGTTGTCAAACGAAGATTTTAGCACGGCGTTGGACGCCAAGTTAAGAGTTTTCAACAGCGTTGAGCGCCAATCTAAAAGTGTACAACGGCTACGGTCGCCAATCCAACAGTATTCAACGGCGTCGGTGTGTCTACTTTAGAGTACCTGACGACGTTGGTTGCCAAACGAAGATTTTCGCACGGCGTTGGGCGCCAAGTTAAGAGTTTTCAACGGCGTTGAGCGCCAATTTAAAAGTGTCCAACGGTGACGGTTGCCCAATCCAAGAGTGCCCCACGGCATCGGAGTGTCTATCTTAGAGTGTTTGATGGTGTTGGTTGTCAAACGAAGATTTTAGCACGGCGTTGGGCGCCAAGTTAAGAGTTTTCAGCAGCGTTGAGCGCCAATCTAAAAGTGTCCAATGGTAACGGGCGCCAATCCAACAGTATACAACGGCGTCGGTGTGTCTACTTTAGAGTACCTGACGACGTTGGTTGCCAAACGAAGATTTTCGCACGGCGTTGGGCGCCAAGTTAAGAGTTTTCAACAGCGTTGAGTGCCAATCTAAAAGTGTACAACGGCTACGGTCGCCAATCCAACAGTATTCAACGGCGTCGGTGTGTCTACTTTAGAGTACCTGACGACGTTGGTTGCCAAACTAAGATTTTAGCACGGCGTTGGGCGCCAAGTTAAGAGTTTTCAGCAGCGTTGAGCGCCAATCTAAAAGTGTCCAACGGTGACGGTTGCCCAATCCAAGAGTGCCCCACGGCGTCGGAGTGTCTATCTTAGAGTGTTTGACGATGTTGATTGTCAAACGAAGATTTTAGCACGGCGTTGGGCGCCAAGTTAAGAGTTTTCAACAGCGTTGAGCGCCAATCTAAAAGCGTCCAACGGTAACGGGCGCCAATCCAAGAGTGTCCAACGTCGTCGGAGTGTTTACTTTAGAGTACCTGACGACGTTGGTTGCCAAACGAAGATTTTCGCACGGCGTTGGGCGCCAAGTTAAGAGTTTTCAACGGCGTTGAGCGCCAATCTAAAAGTGTCCAACGGTGACGGTTGCCCAATCCAAGAGTGCCCCACGGCATCGGAGTGTCTATCTAAGAGTGTTTGACGGTGTTGGTTGTCAAACGAAGATTTTAGCACGGCGTTGGGCGCCAAGTTAAGAGTTTTCAGCAGCGTTGAGCGCCAATCTAGAAGTGTCCAACGGTAACGGGCGCCAATCCAACAATATTCAACGGCGTCGGTGTGTCTACTTTAGAGTAACTGACGACGTTGGTTGCCAAACGAAGATTTTAGCACGGCGTTGGGCGCCAAGTTAAGAGTTTTCAACAGCGTTGAGCGCCAATCTAAAAGCGTCCAACGGTAACGGGCGCCAATCCAAGAGTGTCCAACGTCGTCGGAGTGTTTACTTTAGAGTACCTGACGACGTTGGTTGCCAAACGAAGATTTTCGCACGGCGTTGGGCGCCAAGTTAAGAGTTTTCAACGGCGTTGAGCGCCAATCTAAAAGTGTCCAACGGTGACGGTTGCCCAATCCAAGAGTGCCCCACGGCATCGGAGTGTCTATCTAAGAGTGTTTGACGGTGTTGGTTGTCAAACGAAGATTTTAGCACGGCGTTGGGCGCCAAGTTAAGAGTTTTCAGCAGCGTTGAGCGCCAATCTAGAAGTGTCCAACGGTAACGGGCGCCAATAAAACAATATTCAACGGCGTCGGTGTGTCTACTTTAGAGTAACTGACGACGTTGGTTGCCAAACGAAGATTTTCGCACGGCGTTGGGCGCCAAGTTAAGAGTTTTCAACGGCGTTGAGCGCCAATCTAAAAGTGTCCAACGGTGACGGTTGCCCAATCCAAGAGTGCCCCACGGCGTCGGAGTGTCTATCTTAGAGTGTTTGACGGTGTTGGTTGTCAAACGAAGATTTTAGCACGGCGTTGGGCGCCAAGTTAAGAGTTTTCAACAGCGTTGCGCCAATCTATAAGTGTACAACGGCTACGGTCGCCAATCCAACAGTGTTCAACGGCATCGGAGTATCTACTTTAGAGTGCTTGACGATGTCGGTTGCCAATTGAAGATTTTCGCACGGCGTTGGGCGCCAAGTTAAGAGTTTTCAGCAGCGTTGACCGCCAATCTAAAAGTGTACAACGGCTGCGGTCACCAATCCAAGAGTGCCCCACAGCGTCGGAGTGTCTATCTTAGAGTGTTTGACGATGTTGATTGTCAAACGAAGATTTTAGCACGGCGTTGGGCGCCAAGTTAAGAGTTTTCAACAGCGTTGAGCGCCAATCTAAAAGCGTCCAACGGAAACGGGCGCCAATCCAAGAGTGTCCAACGTCGTCGGAGTGTCTACTTTAGAGTACCTGACGACGTTGGTTGCCAAACGAAGATTTTCGCACGGCGTTGGGCGCCAAGTTAAGAGTTTTCAACGGCGTTGAGCGCCAATCTAAAAGTGTCCAACGGTGACGGTTGCCCAATCCAAGAATGCCCCACGGCGTCGGAGTGTCTACCTTAGAGTGTTTGACGATGTTGGTTGTCAAACGAAGATTTTAGCACGGCGTTGGGTGCCAAGTTAAGAGTTTTCAACAGCGTTGAGCGCCAATCTAAAAGTGTCCAACGGCATCGGGTACCAATCCAAGAGTGTCCCACGACGTCGGAGTGACTATTTTAGAGTACTTGACGACGTTGGTTGCCAAACAAAGATTTTCGCACGGCGTTGGGCGCCAAGTTAAGAGTTTTCAACAGCGTTGATTGCCAATCTAAAAGTGTACAACGGCTACGGTCGCCAATCCAATAGTGTTCAACGGCATCGGAGTGTCTACTTTAGAGTGCTTGACGATGTCGGTTGCCAAACGAAGATTTTCGCACGGCGTTGGGCGCCAAGTTAAGAGTTTTCAACAGCGTTGAGCGACAATCTAAAAGTGTACAACGGCTACGGTCGCCAATCCAACAGTATTCAACGGCGTTGGTGTGTCTACTTTAGAGTACCTGACGACGTTGGTTGCCAAACGAAGATTTTAGCACGGCGTTGGGCGCCAAGTTAAGAGTTTTCAGCAGCGTTGAGCGCCAATCTAAAAGTGTGCAACGGTAACGGGCGCCAATCCAACAATATTCAACGGCGTCGGTGTGTCTACTTTAGAGTACCTGACGACGTTGGTTGCCAAACGAAGATTTTCGCACGGCGTTGGGCGCCAAGTTAAGAGTTTTCAACGGCGTTGAGCGCCAATCTAAAAGTGTCCAACGGTGACGGTTGCCCAATCCAAGAGTGCCCCACGGCATCGAAGTGTCTATCTAAGAGTGTTTGACGGTGTTGGTTGTCAAACGAAGATTTTAGCACGGCGTTGGGCGCCAAGTTAAGAGTTTTCAGCAGCGTTGAGCGCCAATCTAAAAGTGTCCAACGGTAACGGGCGCCAATCCAACAATATTCAACGGCGTCGGTGTGTCTACTTTAGAGTACCTGACGACGTTGGTGGCCAAACGAAGATTTTCGCACGGCGTTGGGCGCCAAGTTAAGAGTTTTCAACGGCGTTGAGCGCCAATCTAAAAGTGTCCAACGGTGACGGTTGCCCAATCCAAGAGTGCCACACGGCATCGGAGTGTCTATCTTAGAGTGTTTGACGGTGTTGGTTGTCAAACGAAGATTTTAGCACGGCGTTGGGCGCCAAGTTAAGAGTTTTCAGCAGCGTTTAGCGCCAATCTAGAAGTGTCCAAGGGTAACGGGCGCCAATCCAACAATATTAAACGGCGTCGGTGTGTCTACTTTAGAGTACCTGACGACGTTGGTTGCCAAACGAAGATTTTAGCACGGCGTTGGGCGCCAAGTTAAGAGTTTTCAACTGCGTTGAGCGCCAATCTAAAAGTGTCCAACGGTGACGGTTGCCCAATCCAAGAGTGCCCCACAGCATCGGAGTGTCTATCTTAGAGTGTTTGACGGTGTTGGTTGTCAAACGAAGATTTTAGCACGGCGTTGGACGCCAAGTTAAGAGTTTTCAACAGCGTTGAGCGCCAATCTAAAAGTGTACAACGGCTACGGTCGCCAATCCAACAGTATTCAACGGCGTCGGTGTGTCTACTTTAGAGTACCTGACGACGTTGGTTGCCAAACGAAGATTTTCGCACGGCGTTGGGCGCCAAGTTAAGAGTTTTCAACGGCGTTGAGCGCCAATTTAAAAGTGTCCAACGGTGACGGTTGCCCAATCCAAGAGTGCCCCACGGCATCGTAGTGTCTATCTTAGAGTGTTTGATGGTGTTGGTTGTCAAACGAAGATTTTAGCACGGCGTTGGGCGCCAAGTTAAGAGTTTTCAGCAGCGTTGAGCGCCAATCTAGAAGTGTCCAACGGTAACGGGCGCCAATCCAACAATATTCAACGGCGTCGGTGTGTCTACTTTAGAGTAACTGACGACGTTGGTTGCCAAACGAAGATTTTAGCACGGCGTTGGGCGCCAAGTTAAGAGTTTTCAACAGCGTTGAGCGCCAATCTAAAAGCGTACAACGGTAACGGGCGCCAATCCAAGAGTGTCCAACGTCGTCGGAGTGTTTACTTTAGAGTACCTGACGACGTTGGTTGCCAAACGAAGATTTTCGCACGGCGTTGGGCGCCAAGTTAAGAGTTTTCAACGGCGTTGAGCGCCAATCTAAAAGTGTCCAACGGTGACGGTTGCCCAATCCAAGAGTGCCCCACGGCATCGGAGTGTCTATCTAAGAGTGTTTGACGGTGTTGGTTGTCAAACGAAGATTTTAGCACGGCGTTGGGCGCCAAGTTAAGAGTTTTCAGCAGCGTTGAGCGCCAATCTAGAAGTGTCCAACGGTAACGGGCGCCAATAAAACAATATTCAACGGCGTCGGTGTGTCTACTTTAGAGTAACTGACGACGTTGGTTGCCAAACGAAGATTTTCGCACGGCGTTGGGCGCCAAGTTAAGAGTTTTCAACGGCGTTGAGCGCCAATCTAAAAGTGTCCAACGGTGACGGTTGCCCAATCCAAGAGTGCCCCACGGCGTCGGAGTGTCTATCTTAGAGTGTTTGACGGTGTTGGTTGTCAAACGAAGATTTTAGCACGGCGTTGGGCGCCAAGTTTAGAGTTTTCAACAGCGTTGCGCCAATCTATAAGTGTACAACGGCTACGGTCGCCAATCCAACAGTGTTCAACGGCATCGGAGTATCTACTTTAGAGTGCTTGACGATGTCGGTTGCCAATTGAAGATTTTCGCACGGCGTTGGGCGCCAAGTTAAGAGTTTTCAGCAGCGTTGACCGCCAATCTAAAAGTGTACAACGGCTGCGGTCACCAATCCAAGAGTGCCCCACAGCGTCGGAGTGTCTATCTTAGAGTGTTTGACGATGTTGATTGTCAAACGAAGATTTTAGCACGGCGTTGGGCGCCAAGTTAAGAGTTTTCAACAGCGTTGAGCGCCAATCTAAAAGCGTCCAACGGTAACGGGCGCCAATCCAAGAGTGTCCAACGTCGTCGGAGTGTCTACTTTAGAGTACCTGACGACGTTGGTTGCCAAACGAAGATTTTCGCACGGCGTTGGGCGCCAAGTTAAGAGTTTTCAAAGGCGTTGAGCGCCAATCTAAAAGTGTCCAACGGTGACGGTTGCCCAATCCAAGAATGCCCCACGGCGTCGGAGTGTCTACCTTAGAGTGTTTGACGATGTTGGTTGTCAAACGAAGATTTTAGCACGGCGTTGGGTGCCAAGTTAAGAGTTTTCAACAGCGTTGAGCGCCAATCTAAAAGTGTCCAACGGCATCAGGTACCAATCCAAGAGTGTCCCACGACGTCGGAGTGACTATTTTAGAGTACTTGACGACGTTGGTTGCCAAACAAAGATTTTCGCACGGCGTTGGGCGCCAAGTTAAGAGTTTTCAACAGCGTTGATTGCCAATCTAAAAGTGTACAACGGCTACGGTCGCCAATCCAATAGTGTTCAACGGCATCGGAGTGTCTACTTTAGAGTGCTTGACGATGTCGGTTGCCAAACGAAGATTTTCGCACGGCGTTGGGCGCCAAGTTAAGAGTTTTCAACAGCGTTGAGCGCCAATCTAAAAGTGTACAACGGCTATGGTCGCCAATCCAACAGTATTCAACGGCGTTGGTGTGTCTACTTTAGAGTACCTGACGACGTTGGTTGCCAAACGAAGATTTTAGCACGGCGTTGGGCGCCAAGTTAAGAGTTTTCAGCAGCGTTGAGCGCCAATCTAAAAGTGTGCAACGGTAACGGGCGCCAATCCAACAATATTCAACGGCGTCGGTGTGTCTACCTTAGAGTACCTGACGAAGTTGGTTGCCAAACGAAGATTTTCGCACGGCGTTGGGCGCCAAGTTAAGAGTTTTCAGCAGCGTTGAGCGCCAATCTAAAAGTGTGCAACGGTAACGGGCGCCAATCCAACAATATTCAACGGCGTCGGTGTGTCTACTTTAGAGTACCTGACGACGTTGGTTGCCAAACGAAGATTTTCGCACGGCGTTGGGCGCCAAGTTAAGAGTTTTCAACGGCGTTGAGCGCCAATCTAAAAGTGTCCAACGGTGACGGTTGCGCAATCCAAGAGTGCCCCACGGCATCGAAGTGTCTATCTAAGAGTGTTTGACGGTGTTGGTTGTCAAACGAAGATTTTAGCACGGCGTTGGGCGCCAAGTTAAGAGTTTTCAACGGCGTTGAGCGCCAATCTAAAAGTGTCCAACGGTGACGGTTGCCCAATCCAAGAGTGCCACACGGCATCGGAGTGTCTATCTTAGAGTGTTTGACGGTGTTGGTTGTCAAACGAAGATTTTAGCATGGCGTTGGGCGCCAAGTTAAGAGTTTTCAGCAGCGTTTAGCGCCAATCTAAAAGTGTCCAAGGGTAACGGGCGCCAATCCAACAATATTAAACGGCGTCGGTGTGTCTACTTTAGAGTACCTGACGACGTTGGTTGCCAAACGAAGATTTTAGCACGGCGTTGGGCGCCAAGTTAAGAGTTTTCAACGGCGTTGAGCGCCAATCTAAAAGTGTCCAACGGTGACGGTTGCCCAATCCAAGAGTGCCCCACAGCATCGGAGTGTCTATCTTAGAGTGTTTGACGGTGTTGGTTGTCAAACGAAGATTTTAGCACGGCGTTGGACGCCAAGTTAAGAGTTTTCAACAGCGTTGAGCGCCAATCTAAAAGTGTACAACGGCTACGGTCGCCAATCCAACAGTATTCAACGGCGTCGGTGTGTCTACTTTAGAGTACCTGACGACGTTGGTTGCCAAACGAAGATTTTCGCACGGCGTTGGGCGCCAAGTTAAGAGTTTTCAACGGCGTTGAGCGCCAATTTAAAAGTGTCCAACGGTGACGGTTGCCCAATCCAAGAGTGCCCCACGGCATCGGAGTGTCTATCTTAGAGTGTTTGATGGTGTTGGTTGTCAAACGAAGATTTTAGCACGGCGTTGGGCGCCAAGTTAAGAGTTTTCAGCAGCGTTGAGCGCCAATCTAAAAGTGTCCAATGGTAACGGGCGCCAATCCAACAGTATACAACGGCGTCGGTGTGTCTACTTTAGAGTACCTGACGACGTTGGTTGCCAAACGAAGATTTTCGCACCGCGTTGGGCGCCAAGTTAAGAGTTTTCAACAGCGTTGAGTGCCAATCTAAAAGTGTACAACGGCTACGGTCGCCAATCCAACAGTATTCAACGGCGTCGGTGTGTCTACTTTAGAGTACCTGACGACGTTGGTTGCCAAACTAAGATTTTAGCACGGCGTTGGGCGCCAAGTTAAGAGTTTTCAGCAGCGTTGAGCGCCAATCTAAAAGTGTCCAACGGTGACGGTTGCCCAATCCAAGAGTGCCCCACGGCGTCGGAGTGTCTATCTTAGAGTGTTTGACGATGTTGATTGTCAAACGAAGATTTTAGCACGGCGTTGGGCGCCAAGTTAAGAGTTTTCAACAGCGTTGAGCGCCAATCTAAAAGCGTCCAACGGTAACGGGCGCCAATCCAAGAGTGTCCAACGTCGTCGGAGTGTTTACTTTAGAGTACCTGACGACGTTGGTTGCCAAACGAAGATTTTCGCACGGCGTTGGGCGCCAAGTTAAGAGTTTTCAACGGCGTTGAGCGCCAATCTAAAAGTGTCCAACGGTGACGGTTGCCCAATCCAAGAGTGCCCCACGGCATCGGAGTGTCTATCTAAGAGTGTTTGACGGTGTTGGTTGTCAAACGAAGATTTTAGCACGGCGTTGGGCGCCAAGTTAAGAGTTTTCAGCAGCGTTCAGCGCCAATCTAGAAGTGTCCAACGGTAACGGGCGCCAATCCAACAATATTCAACGGCGTCGGTGTGTCTACTTTAGAGTAACTGACGACGTTGGTTGCCAAACGAAGATTTTAGCACGGCGTTGGGCGCCAAGTTAAGAGTTTTCAACAGCGTTGAGCGCCAATCTAAAAGCGTCCAACGGTAACGGGCGCCAATCCAACAATATTCAACGGCGTCGGTGTGTCGACTTTAGAGTACCTGACGACGTTGGTTGCCAAACGAAGATTTTCGCACGGCGTTGGGCGCCAAGTTAAGAGTTTTCAACAGCGTTGAGCGCCAATCTAAAAGTGTACAACGGCTACGGTCGCCAATCCAACAGTATTCAACGGCGTCGGTGTGTCTACTTTAGAGTACCTGACGACGTTGGTTGCCAAACGAAGATTTTCGCACGGCGTTGGGCGCCAAGTTAAGAGTTTTCAACAGCGTTGAGCGCCAATCTAAAAGTGTACAACGGCTACGGTCGCCAATCCAACAGTATTCAACGGCGTTGGTGTGTCTACTTTAGAGTACCTGACGACGTTGGTTGCCAAACGAAGATTTTAGCACGGCGTTGGGCGCCAAGTTAAGAGTTTTCAGCAGCGTTGAGCGCCAATCTAAAAGTGTGCAACGGTAACGGGCGCCAATCCAACAATATTCAACGGCGTCGGTGTGTCTACTTTAGAGTACCTGACGACGTTGGTTGCCAAACGAAGATTTTCGCACGGCGTTGGGCGCCAAGTTAAGAGTTTTCAACGGCGTTGAGCGCCAATCTAAAAGTGTCCAACGGTGACGGTTGCGCAATCCAAGAGTGCCCCACGGCATCGAAGTGTCTATCTAAGAGTGTTTGACGGTGTTGGTTGTCAAACGAAGATTTTAGCACGGCGTTGGGCGCCAAGTTAAGAGTTTTCAGCAGCGTTGAGCGCCAATCTAAAAGTGTCCAACGGTAACGGGCGCCAATCCAACAATATTCAACGGCGTCGGTGTGTCTACTTTAGAGTACCTGACGACGTTGGTGGCCAAACGAAGATTTTCGCACGGCGTTGGGCGCCAAGTTAAGAGTTTTCAACGGCGTTGAGCGCCAATCTAAAAGTGTCCAACGGTGACGGTTGCCCAATCCAAGAGTGCCACACGGCATCGGAGTGTCTATCTTAGAGTGTTTGACGGTGTTGGTTGTCAAACGAAGATTTTAGCACGGCGTTGGGCGCCAAGTTAAGAGTTTTCAGCAGCGTTTAGCGCCAATCTAAAAGTGTCCAAGGGTAACGGGCGCCAATCCAACAATATTAAACGGCGTCGGTGTGTCTACTTTAGAGTACCTGACGACGTTGGTTGCCAAACGAAGATTTTAGCACGGCGTTGGGCGCCAAGTTAAGAGTTTTCAACGGCGTTGAGCGCCAATCTAAAAGTGTCCAACGGTGACGGTTGCCCAATCCAAGAGTGCCCCACAGCATCGGAGTGTCTATCTTAGAGTGTTTGACGGTGTTGGTTGTCAAACGAAGATTTTAGCACGGCGTTGGGCGCCAAGTTAAGAGTTTTCAGCAGCGTTGAGCGCCAATCTAGAAGTGTCCAACGGTAACGGGCGCCAATCCAACAATATTCAACGGCGTCGGTGTGTCTACTTTAGAGTAACTGCCGACGTTGGTTGCCAAACGAAGATTTTAGCACGGCGTTGGGCGCCAAGTTAAGAGTTTTCAACAGCGTTGAGCGCCAATCTAAAAGCGTCCAACGGTAACGGGCGCCAATCCAACAATATTCAACGGCGTCGGTGTGTCGACTTTAGAGTACCTGACGACGTTGGTTGCCAAACGAAGATTTTCGCACGGCTTTGGGCGCCAAGTTAAGAGTTTTCAACAGCGTTGAGCGCCAATCTAAAAGTGTACAACGGCTACGGTCGCCAATCCAACAGTATTCAACGGCGTCGGTGTGTCTACTTTAGAGTACCTGACGACGTTGGTTGCCAAACGAAGATTTTCGCACGGCGTTGGGCGCCAAGTTAAGAGTTTTCAACAGCGTTGAGCGCCAATCTAAAAGTGTACAACGGCTACGGTCGCCAATCCAACAGTATTCAACGGCGTTGGTGTGTCTACTTTAGAGTACCTGACGACGTTGGTTGCCAAACGAAGATTTTAGCACGGCGTTGGGCGCCAAGTTAAGAGTTTTCAGCAGCGTTGAGCGCCAATCTAAAAGTGTGCAACGGTAACGGGCGCCAATCCAACAATATTCAACGGCGTCGGTGTGTCTACTTTAGAGTACCTGACGACGTTGGTTGCCAAACGAAGATTTTCGCACGGCGTTGGGCGCCAAGTTAAGAGTTTTCAACGGCGTTGAGCGCCAATCTAAAAGTGTCCAACGGTGACGGTTGCGCAATCCAAGAGTGCCCCACGGCATCGAAGTGTCTATCTAAGAGTGTTTGACGGTGTTGGTTGTCAAACGAAGATTTTAGCACGGCGTTGGGCGCCAAGTTAAGAGTTTTCAGCAGCGTTGAGCGCCAATCTAAAAGTGTCCAACGGTAACGGGCGCCAATCCAACAATATTCAACGGCGTCGGTGTGTCTACTTTAGAGTACCTGACGACGTTGGTGGCCAAACGAAGATTTTCGCACGGCGTTGGGCGCCAAGTTAAGAGTTTTCAACGGCGTTGAGCGCCAATCTAAAAGTGTCCAACGGTGACGGTTGCCCAATCCAAGAGTGCCACACGGCATCGGAGTGTCTATCTTAGAGTGTTTGACGGTGTTGGTTGTCAAACGAAGATTTTAGCACGGCGTTGGGCGCCAAGTTAAGAGTTTTCAGCAGCGTTTAGCGCCAATCTAAAAGTGTCCAAGGGTAACGGGCGCCAATCCAACAATATTAAACGGCGTCGGTGTGTCTACTTTAGAGTACCTGACGACGTTGGTTGCCAAACGAAGATTTTAGCACGGCGTTGGGCGCCAAGTTAAGAGTTTTCAACGGCGTTGAGCGCCAATCTAAAAGTGTCCAACGGTGACGGTTGCCCAATCCAAGAGTGCCCCACAGCATCGGAGTGTCTATCTTAGAGTGTTTGACGGTGTTGGTTGTCAAACGAAGATTTTAGCACGGCGTTGGACGCCAAGTTAAGAGTTTTCAACAGCGTTGAGCGCCAATCTAAAAGTGTACAACGGCTACGGTCGCCAATCCAACAGTATTCAACGGCGTCGGTGTGTCTACTTTAGAGTACCTGACGACGTTGGTTGCCAAACGAAGATTTTCGCACGGCGTTGGGCGCCAAGTTAAGAGTTTTCAACGGCGTTGAGCGCCAATTTAAAAGTGTCCAACGGTGACGGTTGCCCAATCCAAGAGTGCCCCACGGCATCGGAGTGTCTATCTTAGAGTGTTTGATGGTGTTGGTTGTCAAACGAAGATTTTAGCACGGCGTTGGGCGCCAAGTTAAGAGTTTTCAGCAGCGTTGAGCGCCAATCTAAAAGTGTCCAATGGTAACGGGCGCCAATCCAACAGTATACAACGGCGTCGGTGTGTCTACTTTAGAGTACCTGACGACGTTGGTTGCCAAACGAAGATTTTCGCACGGCGTTGGGCGCCAAGTTAAGAGTTTTCAACAGCGTTGAGTGCCAATCTAAAAGTGTACAACGGCTACGGTCGCCAATCCAACAGTATTCAACGGCGTCGGTGTGTCTACTTTAGAGTACCTGACGACGTTGGTTGCCAAACTAAGATTTTAGCACGGCGTTGGGCGCCAAGTTAAGAGTTTTCAGCAGCGTTGAGCGCCAATCTAAAAGTGTCCAACGGTGACGGTTGCCCAATCCAAGAGTGCCCCACGGCGTCGGAGTGTCTATCTTAGAGTGTTTGACGATGTTGATTGTCAAACGAAGATTTTAGCACGGCGTTGGGCGCCAAGTTAAGAGTTTTCAACAGCGTTGAGCGCCAATCTAAAAGCGTCCAACGGTAACGGGCGCCAATCCAAGAGTGTCCAACGTCGTCGGAGTGTTTACTTTAGAGTACCTGACGACGTTGGTTGCCAAACGAAGATTTTCGCACGGCGTTGGGCGCCAAGTTAAGAGTTTTCAACGGCGTTGAGCGCCAATCTAAAAGTGTCCAACGGTGACGGTTGCCCAATCCAAGAGTGCCCCACGGCATCGGAGTGTCTATCTAAGAGTGTTTGACGGTGTTGGTTGTCAAACGAAGATTTTAGCACGGCGTTGGGCGCCAAGTTAAGAGTTTTCAGCAGCGTTGAGCGCCAATCTAGAAGTGTCCAACGGTAACGGGCGCCAATCCAACAATATTCAACGGCGTCGGTGTGTCTACTTTAGAGTAACTGACGACGTTGGTTGCCAAACGAAGATTTTAGCACGGCGTTGGGCGCCAAGTTAAGAGTTTTCAACAGCGTTGAGCGCCAATCTAAAAGCGTCCAACGGTAACGGGCGCCAATCCAAGAGTGTCCAACGTCGTCGGAGTGTTTACTTTAGAGTACCTGACGACGTTGGTTGCCAAACGAAGATTTTCGCACGGCGTTGGGCGCCAAGTTAAGAGTTTTCAACGGCGTTGAGCGCCAATCTAAAAGTGTCCAACGGTGACGGTTGCCCAATCCAAGAGTGCCCCACGGCATCGGAGTGTCTATCTAAGAGTGTTTGACGGTGTTGGTTGTCAAACGAAGATTTTAGCACGGCGTTGGGCGCCAAGTTAAGAGTTTTCAGCAGCGTTGAGCGCCAATCTAGAAGTGTCCAACGGTAACGGGCGCCAATAAAACAATATTCAACGGCGTCGGTGTGTCTACTTTAGAGTAACTGACGACGTTGGTTGCCAAACGAAGATTTTCGCACGGCGTTGGGCGCCAAGTTAAGAGTTTTCAACGGCGTTGAGCGCCAATCTAAAAGTGTCCAACGGTGACGGTTGCCCAATCCAAGAGTGCCCCACGGCGTCGGAGTGTCTATCTTAGAGTGTTTGACGGTGTTGGTTGTCAAACGAAGATTTTAGCACGGCGTTGGGCGCCAAGTTAAGAGTTTTCAACAGCGTTGCGCCAATCTATAAGTGTACAACGGCTACGGTCGCCAATCCAACAGTGTTCAACGGCATCGGAGTATCTACTTTAGAGTGCTTGACGATGTCGGTTGCCAATTGAAGATTTTCGCACGGCGTTGGGCGCCAAGTTAAGAGTTTTCAGCAGCGTTGACCGCCAATCTAAAAGTGTACAACGGCTGCGGTCACCAATCCAAGAGTGCCCCACAGCGTCGGAGTGTCTATCTTAGAGTGTTTGACGATGTTGATTGTCAAACGAAGATTTTAGCACGGCGTTGGGCGCCAAGTTAAGAGTTTTCAACAGCGTTGAGCGCCAATCTAAAAGCGTCCAACGGAAACGGGCGCCAATCCAAGAGTGTCCAACGTCGTCGGAGTGTCTACTTTAGAGTACCTGACGACGTTGGTTGCCAAACGAAGATTTTCGCACGGCGTTGGGCGCCAAGTTAAGAGTTTTCAACGGCGTTGAGCGCCAATCTAAAAGTGTCCAACGGTGACGGTTGCCCAATCCAAGAATGCCCCACGGCGTCGGAGTGTCTACCTTAGAGTGTTTGACGATGTTGGTTGTCAAACGAAGATTTTAGCACGGCGTTGGGTGCCAAGTTAAGAGTTTTCAACAGCGTTGAGCGCCAATCTAAAAGTGTCCAACGGCATCGGGTACCAATCCAAGAGTGTCCCACGACGTCGGAGTGACTATTTTAGAGTACTTGACGACGTTGGTTGCCAAACAAAGATTTTCGCACGGCGTTGGGCGCCAAGTTAAGAGTTTTCAACAGCGTTGATTGCCAATCTAAAAGTGTACAACGGCTACGGTCGCCAATCCAATAGTGTTCAACGGCATCGGAGTGTCTACTTTAGAGTGCTTGACGATGTCGGTTGCCAAACGAAGATTTTCGCACGGCGTTGGGCGCCAAGTTAAGAGTTTTCAACAGCGTTGAGCGCCAATCTAAAAGTGTACAACGGCTACGGTCGCCAATCCAACAGTATTCAACGGCGTTGGTGTGTCTACTTTAGAGTACCTGACGACGTTGGTTGCCAAACGAAGATTTTAGCACGGCGTTGGGCGCCAAGTTAAGAGTTTTCAGCAGCGTTGAGCGCCAATCTAAAAGTGTGCAACGGTAACGGGCGCCAATCCAACAATATTCAACGGCGTCGGTGTGTCTACTTTAGAGTACCTGACGACGTTGGTTGCCAAACGAAGATTTTCGCACGGCGTTGGGCGCCAAGTTAAGAGTTTTCAACGGCGTTGAGCGCCAATCTAAAAGTGTCCAACGGTGACGGTTGCCCAATCCAAGAGTGCCCCACGGCATCGAAGTGTCTATCTAAGAGTGTTTGACGGTGTTGGTTGTCAAACGAAGATTTTAGCACGGCGTTGGGCGCCAAGTTAAGAGTTTTCAGCAGCGTTGAGCGCCAATCTAAAAGTGTCCAACGGTAACGGGCGCCAATCCAACAATATTCAACGGCGTCGGTGTGTCTACTTTAGAGTACCTGACGACGTTGGTGGCCAAACGAAGATTTTCGCACGGCGTTGGGCGCCAAGTTAAGAGTTTTCAACGGCGTTGAGCGCCAATCTAAAAGTGTCCAACGGTGACGGTTGCCCAATCCAAGAGTGCCACACGGCATCGGAGTGTCTATCTTAGAGTGTTTGACGGTGTTGGTTGTCAAACGAAGATTTTAGCACGGCGTTGGGCGCCAAGTTAAGAGTTTTCAGCAGCGTTTAGCGCCAATCTAAAAGTGTCCAAGGGTAACGGGCGCCAATCCAACAATATTAAACGGCGTCGGTGTGTCTACTTTAGAGTACCTGACGACGTTGGTTGCCAAACGAAGATTTTAGCACGGCGTTGGGCGCCAAGTTAAGAGTTTTCAACTGCGTTGAGCGCCAATCTAAAAGTGTCCAACGGTGACGGTTGCCCAATCCAAGAGTGCCCCACAGCATCGGAGTGTCTATCTTAGAGTGTTTGACGGTGTTGGTTGTCAAACGAAGATTTTAGCACGGCGTTGGACGCCAAGTTAAGAGTTTTCAACAGCGTTGAGCGCCAATCTAAAAGTGTACAACGGCTACGGTCGCCAATCCAACAGTATTCAACGGCGTCGGTGTGTCTACTTTAGAGTACCTGACGACGTTGGTTGCCAAACGAAGATTTTCGCACGGCGTTGGGCGCCAAGTTAAGAGTTTTCAACGGCGTTGAGCGCCAATTTAAAAGTGTCCAACGGTGACGGTTGCCCAATCCAAGAGTGCCCCACGGCATCGTAGTGTCTATCTTAGAGTGTTTGATGGTGTTGGTTGTCAAACGAAGATTTTAGCACGGCGTTGGGCGCCAAGTTAAGAGTTTTCAGCAGCGTTGAGCGCCAATCTAGAAGTGTCCAACGGTAACGGGCGCCAATCCAACAATATTCAACGGCGTCGGTGTGTCTACTTTAGAGTAACTGACGACGTTGGTTGCCAAACGAAGATTTTAGCACGGCGTTGGGCGCCAAGTTAAGAGTTTTCAACAGCGTTGAGCGCCAATCTAAAAGCGTAAAACGGTAACGGGCGCCAATCCAAGAGTGTCCAACGTCGTCGGAGTGTTTACTTTAGAGTACCTGACGACGTTGGTTGCCAAACGAAGATTTTCGCACGGCGTTGGGCGCCAAGTTAAGAGTTTTCAACGGCGTTGAGCGCCAATCTAAAAGTGTCCAACGGTGACGGTTGCCCAATCCAAGAGTGCCCCACGGCATCGGAGTGTCTATCTAAGAGTGTTTGACGGTGTTGGTTGTCAAACGAAGATTTTAGCACGGCGTTGGGCGCCAAGTTAAGAGTTTTCAGCAGCGTTGAGCGCCAATCTAGAAGTGTCCAACGGTAACGGGCGCCAATAAAACAATATTCAACGGCGTCGGTGTGTCTACTTTAGAGTAACTGACGACGTTGGTTGCCAAACGAAGATTTTCGCACGGCGTTGGGCGCCAAGTTAAGAGTTTTCAACGGCGTTGAGCGCCAATCTAAAAGTGTCCAACGGTGACGGTTGCCCAATCCAAGAGTGCCCCACGGCGTCGGAGTGTCTATCTTAGAGTGTTTGACGGTGTTGGTTGTCAAACGAAGATTTTAGCACGGCGTTGGGCGCCAAGTTTAGAGTTTTCAACAGCGTTGCGCCAATCTATAAGTGTACAACGGCTACGGTCGCCAATCCAACAGTGTTCAACGGCATCGGAGTATCTACTTTAGAGTGCTTGACGATGTCGGTTGCCAATTGAAGATTTTCGCACGGCGTTGGGCGCCAAGTTAAGAGTTTTCAGCAGCGTTGACCGCCAATCTAAAAGTGTACAACGGCTGCGGTCACCAATCCAAGAGTGCCCCACAGCGTCGGAGTGTCTATCTTAGAGTGTTTGACGATGTTGATTGTCAAACGAAGATTTTAGCATGGCGTTGGGCGCCAAGTTAAGAGTTTTCAACAGCGTTGAGCGCCAATCTAAAAGCGTCCAACGGTAACGGGCGCCAATCCAAGAGTGTCCAACGTCGTCGGAGTGTCTACTTTAGAGTACCTGACGACGTTGGTTGCCAAACGAAGATTTTCGCACGGCGTTGGGCGCCAAGTTAAGAGTTTTCAAAGGCGTTGAGCGCCAATCTAAAAGTGTCCAACGGTGACGGTTGCCCAATCCAAGAATGCCCCACGGCGTCGGAGTGTCTACCTTAGAGTGTTTGACGATGTTGGTTGTCAAACGAAGATTTTAGCACGGCGTTGGGTGCCAAGTTAAGAGTTTTCAACAGCGTTGAGCGCCAATCTAAAAGTGTCCAACGGCATCAGGTACCAATCCAAGAGTGTCCCACGACGTCGGAGTGACTATTTTAGAGTACTTGACGACGTTGGTTGCCAAACAAAGATTTTCGCACGGCGTTGGGCGCCAAGTTAAGAGTTTTCAACAGCGTTGATTGCCAATCTAAAAGTGTACAACGGCTACGGTCGCCAATCCAATAGTGTTCAACGGCATCGGAGTGTCTACTTTAGAGTGCTTGACGATGTCGGTTGCCAAACGAAGATTTTCGCACGGCGTTGGGCGCCAAGTTAAGAGTTTTCAACAGCGTTGAGCGCCAATCTAAAAGTGTACAACGGCTATGGTCGCCAATCCAACAGTATTCAACGGCGTTGGTGTGTCTACTTTAGAGTACCTGACGACGTTGGTTGCCAAACGAAGATTTTAGCACGGCGTTGGGCGCCAAGTTAAGAGTTTTCAGCAGCGTTGAGCGCCAATCTAAAAGTGTGCAACGGTAACGGGCGCCAATCCAACAATATTAAACGGCGTCGGTGTGTCTACTTTAGAGTACCTGACGACGTTGGTTGCCAAACGAAGATTTTAGCACGGCGTTGGGCGCCAAGTTAAGAGTTTTCAACGGCGTTGAGCGCCAATCTAAAAGTGTCCAACGGTGACGGTTGCCCAATCCAAGAGTGCCCCACAGCATCGGAGTGTCTATCTTAGAGTGTTTGACGGTGTTGGTTGTCAAACGAAGATTTTAGCACGGCGTTGGACGCCAAGTTAAGAGTTTTAAACAGCGTTGAGCGCCAATCTAAAAGTGTACAACGGCTACGGTCGCCAATCCAACAGTATTCAACGGCGTCGGTGTGTCTACTTTAGAGTACCTGACGACGTTGGTTGCCAAACGAAGATTTTCGCACGGCGTTGGGCGCCAAGTTAAGAGTTTTCAACGGCGTTGAGCGCCAATTTAAAAGTGTCCAACGGTGACGGTTGCCCAATCCAAGAGTGCCCCACGGCATCGGAGTGTCTATCTTAGAGTGTTTGATGGTGTTGGTTGTCAAACGAAGATTTTAGCACGGCGTTGGGCGCCAAGTTAAGAGTTTTCAGCAGCGTTGAGCGCCAATCTAGAAGTGTCCAACGGTAACGGGCGCCAATCCAACAATATTCAACGGCGTCGGTGTGTCTACTTTAGAGTAACTGACGACGTTGGTTGCCAAACGAAGATTTTAGCACGGCGTTGGGCGCCAAGTTAAGAGTTTTCAACAGCGTTGAGCGCCAATCTAAAAGCGTCCAACGGTAACGGGCGCCAATCCAAGAGTGTCCAACGTCGTCGGAGTGTTTACTTTAGAGTACCTGACGACGTTGGTTGCCAAACGAAGATTTTCGCACGGCGTTGGGCGCCAAGTTAAGAGTTTTCAACGGCGTTGAGCGCCAATCTAAAAGTGTCCAACGGTGACGGTTGCCCAATCCAAGAGTGCCCCACGGCATCGGAGTGTCTATCTAAGAGTGTTTGACGGTGTTGGTTGTCAAACGAAGATTTTAGCACGGCGTTGGGCGCCAAGTTAAGAGTTTTCAGCAGCGTTGAGCGCCAATCTAGAAGTGTCCAACGGTAACGGGCGCAAATAAAACAATATTCAACGGCGTCGGTGTGTCTACTTTAGAGTAACTGACGACGTTGGTTGCCAAACGAAGATTTTCGCACGGCGTTGGGCGCCAAGTTAAGAGTTTTCAACGGCGTTGAGCGCCAATCTAAAAGTGTCCAACGGTGACGGTTGCCCAATCCAAGAGTGCCCCACGGCGTCGGAGTGTCTATCTTAGAGTGTTTGACGGTGTTGGTTGTCAAACGAAGATTTTAGCACGGCGTTGGGCGCCAAGTTAAGAGTTTTCAACAGCGTTGCGCCAATCTATAAGTGTACAACGGCTACGGTCGCCAATCCAACAGTGTTCAACGGCATCGGAGTATCTACTTTAGAGTGCTTGACGATGTCGGTTGCCAATTGAAGATTTTCGCACGGCGTTGGGCGCCAAGTTAAGAGTTTTCAGCAGCGTTGACCGCCAATCTAAAAGTGTACAACGGCTGCGGTCACCAATCCAAGAGTGCCCCACGGCGTCGGAGTGTCTATCTTAGAGTGTTTGACGATGTTGATTGTCAAACGAAGATTTTAGCACGGCGTTCGGCGCCAAGTTAAGAGTTTTCAACAGCGTTGAGCGCCAATCTAAAAGCGTCCAACGGTAACGGGCGCCAATCCAAGAGTGTCCAACGTCGTCGGAGTGTCTACTTTAGAGTACCTGACGACGTTGGTTGCCAAACGAAGATTTTCGCACGGCGTTGGGCGCCAAGTTAAGAGTTTTCAACGGCGTTGAGCGCCAATCTAAAAGTGTCCAACGGTGACGGTTGCCCAATCCAAGAATGCCCCACGGCGTCGGAGTGTCTACCTTAGAGTGTTTGACGATGTTGGTTGTCAAAGGAAGATTTTAGCACGGCGTTGGGTGCCAAGTTAAGAGTTTTCAACAGCGTTGAGCGCCAATCTAAAAGTGTCCAACGGCATCGGGTACCAATCCAAGAGTGTCCCACGACGTCGGAGTGACTATTTTAGAGTACTTGACGACGTTGGTTGCCAAACAAAGATTTTCGCACGGCGTTGGGCGCCAAGTTAAGAGTTTTCAACAGCGTTGATTGCCAATCTAAAAGTGTACAACGGCTACGGTCGCCAATCCAATAGTGTTCAACGGCATCGGAGTGTCTACTTTAGAGTGCTTGACGATGTCGGTTGCCAAACGAAGATTTTCGCACGGCGTTGGGCGCCAAGTTAAGAGTTTTCAACAGCGTTGAGCGCCAATCTAAAAGTGTACAACGGCTACGGTCGCCAATCCAACAGTATTCAACGGCGTTGGTGTGTCTACTTTAGAGTACCTGACGACGTTGGTTGCCAAACGAAGATTTTAGCACGGCGTTGGGCGCCAACTTAAGAGTTTTCAGCAGCGTTGAGCGCCAATCTAAAAGTGTGCAACGGTAACGGGCGCCAATCCAACAATATTCAACGGCGTCGGTGTGTCTACTTTAGAGTACCTGACGACGTTGGTTGCCAAACGAAGATTTTCGCACGGCGTTGGGCGCCAAGTTAAGAGTTTTCAGCAGCGTTGAGCGCCAATCTAAAAGTGTGCAACGGTAACGGGCGCCAATCCAACAATATTCAACGGCGTCGGTGTGTCTACTTTAGAGTACCTGACGACGTTGGTTGCCAAACGAAGATTTTCGCACGGCGTTGGGCGCCAAGTTAAGAGTTTTCAACGTCGTTGAGCGCCAATCTAAAAGTGTCCAACGGTGACGGTTGCCCAATCCAAGAGTGCCCCACGGCGTCGGAGTGTCTATCTTAGAGTGTTTGACGATGTTGATTGTCAAACGAAGATTTTAGCACGGCGTTGGGCGCCAAGTTAAGAGTTTTCAACAGCGTTGAGCGCCAATCTAAAAGCGTCCAACGGTAACGGGCGCCAATCCAAGAGTGTCCAACGTCGTCGGAGTGTCTACTTTAGAGTACCTGACGACGTTGGTTGCCAAACGAAGATTTTCGCACGGCGTTGGGCGCCAAGTTAAGAGTTTTCAACGGCGTTGAGCGCCAATCTAAAAGTGTCCAACGGTGACGGTTGCCCAATCCAAGAATGCCCCACGGCGTCGGAGTGTCTACCTTAGAGTGTTTGACGATGTTGGTTGTCAAAGGAAGATTTTAGCACGGCGTTGGGTGCCAAGTTAAGAGTTTTCAACAGCGTTGAGCGCCAATCTAAAAGTGTCCAACGGCATCGGGTACCAATCCAAGAGTGTCCCACGACGTCGGAGTGACTATTTTAGAGTACTTGACGACGTTGGTTGCCAAACAAAGATTTTCGCACGGCGTTGGGCGCCAAGTTAAGAGCTTTCAACAGCGTTGATTGCCAATCTAAAAGTGTACAACGGCTACGGTCGCCAATCCAATAGTGTTCAACGGCATCGGAGTGTCTACTTTAGAGTGCTTGACGATGTCGGTTGCCAAACGAAGATTTTCGCACGGCGTTGGGCGCCAAGTTAAGAGTTTTCAACAGCGTTGAGCGCCAATCTAAAAGTGTACAACGGCTACGGTCGCCAATCCAACAGTATTCAACGGCGTTGGTGTGTCTACTTTAGAGTACCTGACGACGTTGGTTGCCAAACGAAGATTTTAGCACGGCGTTGGGCGCCAAGTTAAGAGTTTTCAGCAGCGTTGAGCGCCAATCTAAAAGTGTGCAACGGTAACGGGCGCCAATCCAACAATATTCAACGGCGTCGGTGTGTCTACTTTAGAGTACCTGACGACGTTGGTTGCCAAACGAAGATTTTCGCACGGCGTTGGGCGCCAAGTTAAGAGTTTTCAGCAGCGTTGAGCGCCAATCTAAAAGTGTGCAACGGTAACGGGCGCCAATCCAACAATATTCAACGGCGTCGGTGTGTCTACTTTAGAGTACCTGACGACGTTGGTTGCCAAACGAAGATTTTCGCACGGCGTTGGGCGCCAAGTTAAAAGTGTCCAACGGTGACGGTTGCCCAATCCAAGAGTGCCCCACGGCATCGGAGTGTCTACCTTAGAGTGTTTGACGGTGTTGGTTGTCAAACGAAGATTTTAGCACGGCGTTGGGCGCCAAGTTAAGAGTTTTCAGCAGCGTTGAGCGCCAATCTAAAAGAGTCCAACGGCTACGGTCGCCAATCCAACAGTGTTCAACGGCATCGGAGTGTCTACTTTAGAGTGCTTGACGATGTTGGTTGCCAAACGAAGATTTTCGCACGGCGTTGGGCGCCAAGTTAAGAGTTTTCAACAGCGTTGCGCCAATCTATAAGTGTACAACGGCTACGGTCGCCAATCCAACAGTGTTCAACGGCATCGGAGTATCTACTTTAGAGTGTTTGACGATGTTGATTGTCAAACGAAGATTTTAGCACGGCGTTGGGCGCCAAGTTAAGAGTTTTCAACAGCTTTGAGCGCCAATCTAAAAGCGTCCAACGGTAACGGGCGCCAATCCAAGAGTGTCCAACGTCGTCGGAGTGTCTACTTTAGAGTACCTGACGACGTTGGTTGTGAAACGAAGATTTTCGCACGGCGTTGGGCGCCAAGTTAAGAGTTTTCAACGGTGTTGAGCGCCAATCTAAAAGTGTCCAACGGTGACGGTTGCCAATCCAATAGTGTTCAACGGCATCGGAGTGTCTACTTTAGAGTACTTGACGATGTTTGTTGCCAAACGAAGATTTTCGCACGGCGTTGGGCGCCAAGTTAAGAGTTTTCAACAGTGTTGAGCGCCAATCTAAAAGTGTACAACGGCTACGGTCGCCAATCCAATAGTGTTCAACGGCATCGGAGTGTCTACTTTAGAGTACTTGACGATGTTTGTTGCCAAACGAAGATTTTAGCACGGCGTTGGGTGCCAAGTTAAGAGTTTTCAACAGCGTTGAGCGCCAATCTAAAAGTGTCCAACGGCATCGGGTACCAATCCAAGAGTGTCCCACGACGTCGGAGTGACTATTTTAGAGTACTTGACGACGTTGGTTGCCAAACAAAGATTTTCGCACGGCGTTGGGCGCCAAGTTAAGAGTTTTCAACAGCGTTGATTGCCAATCTAAAAGTGTACAACGGCTACGGTCGCCAATCCAATAGTGTTCAACGGCATCGGAGTGTCTACTTTAGAGTGCTTGACGATGTCGGTTGCCAAACGAAGATTTTCGCACGGCGTTGGGCGCCAAGTTAAGAGTTTTCAACAGCGTTGAGCGCCAATCTAAAAGTGTACAACGGCTACGGTCGCCAATCCAACAGTATTCAACGGCGTTGGTGTGTCTACTTTAGAGTACCTGACGACGTTGGTTGCCAAACGAAGATTTTAGCACGGCGTTGGGCGCCAAGTTAAGAGTTTTCAGCAGCGTTGAGCGCCAATCTAAAAGTGTGCAACGGTAACGGGCGCCAATCCAACAATATTCAACGGCGTCGGTGTGTCTACTTTAGAGTACCTGACGACGTTGGTTGCCAAACGAAGATTTTCGCACGGCGTTGGGCGCCAAGTTAAGAGTTTTCAACGGCGTTGAGCGCCAATCTAAAAGTGTCCAACGGTGACGGTTGCCCAATCCAAGAGTGCCCCACGGCATCGAAGTGTCTATCTAAGAGTGTTTGACGGTGTTGGTTGTCAAACGAAGATTTTAGCACGGCGTTGGGCGCCAAGTTAAGAGTTTTCAGCAGCGTTGAGCGCCAATCTAAAAGTGTCCAACGGTAACGGGCGCCAATCCAACAATATTCAACGGCGTCGGTGTGTCTACTTTAGAGTACCTGACGACGTTGGTGGCCAAACGAAGATTTTCGCACGGCGTTGGGCGCCAAGTTAAGAGTTTTCAACGGCGTTGAGCGCCAATCTAAAAGTGTCCAACGGTGACGGTTGCCCAATCCAAGAGTGCCACACGGCATCGGAGTGTCTATCTTAGAGTGTTTGACGGTGTTGGTTGTCAAACGAAGATTTTAGCACGGCGTTGGGCGCCAAGTTAAGAGTTTTCAGCAGCGTTTAGCGCCAATCTAAAAGTGTCCAAGGGTAACGGGCGCCAATCCAACAATATTAAACGGCGTCGGTGTGTCTACTTTAGAGTACCTGACGACGTTGGTTGCCAAACGAAGATTTTAGCACGGCGTTGGGCGCCAAGTTAAGAGTTTTCAACAGCGTTGAGCGCCAATCTAAAAGCGTACAACGGTAACGGGCGCCAATCCAAGAGTGTCCAACGTCGTCGGAGTGTTTACTTTAGAGTACCTGACGACGTTGGTTGCCAAACGAAGATTTTCGCACGGCGTTGGGCGCCAAGTTAAGAGTTTTCAACGGCGTTGAGCGCCAATCTAAAAGTGTCCAACGGTGACGGTTGCCCAATCCAAGAGTGCCCCACGGCATCGGAGTGTCTATCTAAGAGTGTTTGACGGTGTTGGTTGTCAAACGAAGATTTTAGCACGGCGTTGGGCGCCAAGTTAAGAGTTTTCAGCAGCGTTGAGCGCCAATCTAGAAGTGTCCAACGGTAACGGGCGCCAATAAAACAATATTCAACGGCGTCGGTGTGTCTACTTTAGAGTAACTGACGACGTTGGTTGCCAAACGAAGATTTTCGCACGGCGTTGGGCGCCAAGTTAAGAGTTTTCAACGGCGTTGAGCGCCAATCTAAAAGTGTCCAACGGTGACGGTTGCCCAATCCAAGAGTGCCCCACGGCGTCGGAGTGTCTATCTTAGAGTGTTTGACGGTGTTGGTTGTCAAACGAAGATTTTAGCACGGCGTTGGGCGCCAAGTTTAGAGTTTTCAACAGCGTTGCGCCAATCTATAAGTGTACAACGGCTACGGTCGCCAATCCAACAGTGTTCAACGGCATCGGAGTATCTACTTTAGAGTGCTTGACGATGTCGGTTGCCAATTGAAGATTTTCGCACGGCGTTGGGCGCCAAGTTAAGAGTTTTCAGCAGCGTTGACCGCCAATCTAAAAGTGTACAACGGCTGCGGTCACCAATCCAAGAGTGCCCCACAGCGTCGGAGTGTCTATCTTAGAGTGTTTGACGATGTTGATTGTCAAACGAAGATTTTAGCATGGCGTTGGGCGCCAAGTTAAGAGTTTTCAACAGCGTTGAGCGCCAATCTAAAAGCGTCCAACGGTAACGGGCGCCAATCCAAGAGTGTCCAACGTCGTCGGAGTGTCTACTTTAGAGTACCTGACGACGTTGGTTGCCAAACGAAGATTTTCGCACGGCGTTGGGCGCCAAGTTAAGAGTTTTCAAAGGCGTTGAGCGCCAATCTAAAAGTGTCCAACGGTGACGGTTGCCCAATCCAAGAATGCCCCACGGCGTCGGAGTGTCTACCTTAGAGTGTTTGACGATGTTGGTTGTCAAACGAAGATTTTAGCACGGCGTTGGGTGCCAAGTTAAGAGTTTTCAACAGCGTTGAGCGCCAATCTAAAAGTGTCCAACGGCATCAGGTACCAATCCAAGAGTGTCCCACGACGTCGGAGTGACTATTTTAGAGTACTTGACGACGTTGGTTGCCAAACAAAGATTTTCGCACAGCGTTGGGCGCCAAGTTAAGAGTTTTCAACAGCGTTGATTGCCAATCTAAAAGTGTACAACGGCTACGGTCGCCAATCCAATAGTGTTCAACGGCATCGGAGTGTCTACTTTAGAGTGCTTGACGATGTCGGTTGCCAAACGAAGATTTTCGCACGGCGTTGGGCGCCAAGTTAAGAGTTTTCAACAGCGTTGAGCGCCAATCTAAAAGTGTACAACGGCTATGGTCGCCAATCCAACAGTATTCAACGGCGTTGGTGTGTCTACTTTAGAGTACCTGACGACGTTGGTTGCCAAACGAAGATTTTAGCACGGCGTTGGGCGCCAAGTTAAGAGTTTTCAGCAGCGTTGAGCGCCAATCTAAAAGTGTGCAACGGTAACGGGCGCCAATCCAACAATATTAAACGGCGTCGGTGTGTCTACTTTAGAGTACCTGACGACGTTGGTTGCCAAACGAAGATTTTAGCACGGCGTTGGGCGCCAAGTTAAGAGTTTTCAACGGCGTTGAGCGCCAATCTAAAAGTGTCCAACGGTGACGGTTGCCCAATCCAAGAGTGCCCCACAGCATCGGAGTGTCTATCTTAGAGTGTTTGACGGTGTTGGTTGTCAAACGAAGATTTTAGCACGGCGTTGGACGCCAAGTTAAGAGTTTTAAACAGCGTTGAGCGCCAATCTAAAAGTGTACAACGGCTACGGTCGCCAATCCAACAGTATTCAACGGCGTCGGTGTGTCTACTTTAGAGTACCTGACGACGTTGGTTGCCAAACGAAGATTTTCGCACGGCGTTGGGCGCCAAGTTAAGAGTTTTCAACGGCGTTGAGCGCCAATTTAAAAGTGTCCAACGGTGACGGTTGCCCAATCCAAGAGTGCCCCACGGCATCGGAGTGTCTATCTTAAAGTGTTTGATGGTGTTGGTTGTCAAACGAAGATTTTAGCACGGCGTTGGGCGCCAAGTTAAGAGTTTTCAGCAGCGTTGAGCGCCAATCTAGAAGTGTCCAACGGTAACGGGCGCCAATCCAACAATATTCAACGGCGTCGGTGTGTCTACTTTAGAGTAACTGACGACGTTGGTTGCCAAACGAAGATTTTAGCACGGCGTTGGGCGCCAAGTTAAGAGTTTTCAACAGCGTTGAGCGCCAATCTAAAAGCGTCCAACGGTAACGGGCGCCAATCCAAGAGTGTCCAACGTCGTCGGAGTGTTTACTTTAGAGTACCTGACGACGTTGGTTGCCAAACGAAGATTTTCGCACGGCGTTGGGCGCCAAGTTAAGAGTTTTCAACGGCGTTGAGCGCCAATCTAAAAGTGTCCAACGGTGACGGTTGCCCAATCCAAGAGTGCCCCACGGCATCGGAGTGTCTATCTAAGAGTGTTTGACGGTGTTGGTTGTCAAACGAAGATTTTAGCACGGCGTTGGGCGCCAAGTTAAGAGTTTTCAGCAGCGTTGAGCGCCAATCTAGAAGTGTCCAACGGTAACGGGCGCAAATAAAACAATATTCAACGGCGTCGGTGTGTCTACTTTAGAGTAACTGACGACGTTGGTTGCCAAACGAAGATTTTCGCACGGCGTTGGGCGCCAAGTTAAGAGTTTTCAACGGCGTTGAGCGCCAATCTAAAAGTGTCCAACGGTGACGGTTGCCCAATCCAAGAGTGCCCCACGGCGTCGGAGTGTCTATCTTAGAGTGTTTGACGGTGTTGGTTGTCAAACGAAGATTTTAGCACGGCGTTGGGCGCCAAGTTAAGAGTTTTCAGCAGCGTTGAGCGCCAATCTAGAAGTGTCCAACGGTAACGGGCGCAAATAAAACAATATTCAACGGCGTCGGTGTGTCTACTTTAGAGTAACTGACGACGTTGGTTGCCAAACGAAGATTTTCGCACGGCGTTGGGCGCCAAGTTAAGAGTTTTCAACGGCGTTGAGCGCCAATCTAAAAGTGTCCAACGGTGACGGTTGCCCAATCCAAGAGTGCCCCACGGCGTCGGAGTGTCTATCTTAGAGTGTTTGACGGTGTTGGTTGTCAAACGAAGATTTTAGCACGGCGTTGGGCGCCAAGTTAAGAGTTTTCAACAGCGTTGCGCCAATCTATAAGTGTACAACGGCTACGGTCGCCAATCCAACAGTGTTCAACGGCATCGGAGTATCTACTTTAGAGTGCTTGACGATGTCGGTTGCCAATTGAAGATTTTCGCACGGCGTTGGGCGCCAAGTTAAGAGTTTTCAGCAGCGTTGACCGCCAATCTAAAAGTGTACAACGGCTGCGGTCACCAATCCAAGAGTGCCCCACGGCGTCGGAGTGTCTATCTTAGAGTGTTTGACGATGTTGATTGTCAAACGAAGATTTTAGCACGGCGTTCGGCGCCAAGTTAAGAGTTTTCAACAGCGTTGAGCGCCAATCTAAAAGCGTCCAACGGTAACGGGCGCCAATCCAAGAGTGTCCAACGTCGTCGGAGTGTCTACTTTAGAGTACCTGACGACGTTGGTTGCCAAACGAAGATTTTCGCACGGCGTTGGGCGCCAAGTTAAGAGTTTTCAACGGCGTTGAGCGCCAATCTAAAAGTGTCCAACGGTGACGGTTGCCCAATCCAAGAATGCCCCACGGCGTCGGAGTGTCTACCTTAGAGTGTTTGACGATGTTGGTTGTCAAAGGAAGATTTTAGCACGGCGTTGGGTGCCAAGTTAAGAGTTTTCAACAGCGTTGAGCGCCAATCTAAAAGTGTCCAACGGCATCGGGTACCAATCCAAGAGTGTCCCACGACGTCGGAGTGACTATTTTAGAGTACTTGACGACGTTGGTTGCCAAACAAAGATTTTCGCACGGCATTGGGCGCCAAGTTAAGAGTTTTCAACAGCGTTGATTGCCAATCTAAAAGTGTACAACGGCTACGGTCGCCAATCCAATAGTGTTCAACGGCATCGGAGTGTCTACTTTAGAGTGCTTGACGATGTCGGTTGCCAAACGAAGATTTTCGCACGGCGTTGGGCGCCAAGTTAAGAGTTTTCAACAGCGTTGAGCGCCAATCTAAAAGTGTACAACGGCTACGGTCGCCAATCCAACAGTATTCAACGGCGTTGGTGTGTCTACTTTAGAGTACCTGACGACGTTGGTTGCCAAACGAAGATTTTAGCACGGCGTTGGGCGCCAACTTAAGAGTTTTCAGCAGCGTTGAGCGCCAATCTAAAAGTGTGCAACGGTAACGGGCGCCAATCCAACAATATTCAACGGCGTCGGTGTGTCTACTTTAGAGTACCTGACGACGTTGGTTGCCAAACGAAGATTTTCGCACGGCGTTGGGCGCCAAGTTAAGAGTTTTCAGCAGCGTTGAGCGCCAATCTAAAAGTGTGCAACGGTAACGGGCGCCAATCCAACAATATTCAACGGCGTCGGTGTGTCTACTTTAGAGTACCTGACGACGTTGGTTGCCAAACGAAGATTTTCGCACGGCGTTGGGCGCCAAGTTAAGAGTTTTCAACGTCGTTGAGCGCCAATCTAAAAGTGTCCAACGGTGACGGTTGCCCAATCCAAGAGTGCCCCACGGCGTCGGAGTGTCTATCTTAGAGTGTTTGACGATGTTGATTGTCAAACGAAGATTTTAGCACGGCGTTGGGCGCCAAGTTAAGAGTTTTCAACAGCGTTGAGCGCCAATCTAAAAGCGTCCAACGGTAACGGGCGCCAATCCAAGAGTGTCCAACGTCGTCGGAGTGTCTACTTTAGAGTACCTGACGACGTTGGTTGCCAAACGAAGATTTTCGCACGGCGTTGGGCGCCAAGTTAAGAGTTTTCAACGGCGTTGAGCGCCAATCTAAAAGTGTCCAACGGTGACGGTTGCCCAATCCAAGAATGCCCCACGGCGTCGGAGTGTCTACCTTAGAGTGTTTGACGATGTTGGTTGTCAAAGGAAGATTTTAGCACGGCGTTGGGTGCCAAGTTAAGAGTTTTCAACAGCGTTGAGCGCCAATCTAAAAGTGTCCAACGGCATCGGGTACCAATCCAAGAGTGTCCCACGACGTCGGAGTGACTATTTTAGAGTACTTGACGACGTTGGTTGCCAAACAAAGATTTTCGCACGGCGTTGGGCGCCAAGTTAAGAGTTTTCAACAGCGTTGATTGCCAATCTAAAAGTGTACAACGGCTACGGTCGCCAATCCAATAGTGTTCAACGGCATCGGAGTGTCTACTTTAGAGTGCTTGACGATGTCGGTTGCCAAACGAAGATTTTCGCACGGCGTTGGGCGCCAAGTTAAGAGTTTTCAACAGCGTTGAGCGCCAATCTAAAAGTGTACAACGGCTACGGTCGCCAATCCAACAGTATTCAACGGCGTTGGTGTGTCTACTTTAGAGTACCTGACGACGTTGGTTGCCAAACGAAGATTTTAGCACGGCGTTGGGCGCCAAGTTAAGAGTTTTCAGCAGCGTTGAGCGCCAATCTAAAAGTGTGCAACGGTAACGGGCGCCAATCCAACAATATTCAACGGCGTCGGTGTGTCTACTTTAGAGTACCTGACGACGTTGGTTGCCAAACGAAGATTTTCGCACGGCGTTGGGCGCCAAGTTAAGAGTTTTCAGCAGCGTTGAGCGCCAATCTAAAAGTGTGCAACGGTAACGGGCGCCAATCCAACAATATTCAACGGCGTCGGTGTGTCTACTTTAGAGTACCTGACGACGTTGGTTGCCAAACGAAGATTTTCGCACGGCGTTGGGCGCCAAGTTAAAAGTGTCCAACGGTGACGGTTGCCCAATCCAAGAGTGCCCCACGGCATCGGAGTGTCTACCTTAGAGTGTTTGACGGTGTTGGTTGTCAAACGAAGATTTTAGCACGGCGTTGGGCGCCAAGTTAAGAGTTTTCAGCAGCGTTGAGCGCCAATCTAAAAGAGTCCAACGGCTACGGTCGCCAATCCAACAGTGTTCAACGGCATCGGAGTGTCTACTTTAGAGTGCTTGACGATGTTGGTTGCCAAACGAAGATTTTCGCACGGCGTTGGGCGCCAAGTTAAGAGTTTTCAACAGCGTTGCGCCAATCTATAAGTGTACAACGGCTACGGTCGCCAATCCAACAGTGTTCAACGGCATCGGAGTATCTACTTTAGAGTGTTTGACGATGTTGATTGTCAAACGAAGATTTTAGCACGGCGTTGGGCGCCAAGTTAAGAGTTTTCAACAGCTTTGAGCGCCAATCTAAAAGCGTCCAACGGTAACGGGCGCCAATCCAAGAGTGTCCAACGTCGTCGGAGTGTCTACTTTAGAGTACCTGACGACGTTGGTTGTGAAACGAAGATTTTCGCACGGCGTTGGGCGCCAAGTTAAGAGTTTTCAACGGTGTTGAGCGCCAATCTAAAAGTGTCCAACGGTGACGGTTGCCAATCCAATAGTGTTCAACGGCATCGGAGTGTCTACTTTAGAGTACTTGACGATGTTTGTTGCCAAACGAAGATTTTCGCACGGCGTTGGGCGCCAAGTTAAGAGTTTTCAACAGTGTTGAGCGCCAATCTAAAAGTGTACAACGGCTACGGTCGCCAATCCAATAGTGTTCAACGGCATCGGAGTGTCTACTTTAGAGTACTTGACGATGTTTGTTGCCAAACGAAGATTTTCGCACGGCGTTGGGCGCCAAGTTAAGAGTTTTCAACAGCGTTGAGCGCCAATCTAAAAGTGTACAACGGCTACGGTCGCCAATCCAACAGTGTTCAACGGCATCGGAGTGTCTACTTTAGAGTGCTTGACGATGTCGGTTGCCAAACGAAGATTTTCGCACGGCGTTGGGCGCCAAGTTAAGAGTTTTCAGCAGCGTGGACCGCTAATCTAAAAGAGTCCAACGGCTACAGTCGCCAATCCAACAGTGTTCAACGGCATCGGAGTGTCTACTTTAGAGTGCTTGACGATGTTGGTTGCCAAACGAAGATTTTCGCACGGCGTTGGGCGCCAAGTTAAGAGTTTTCAGCAGCGTTAACCGCCAATCTAAAAGAGTCCAATGGCAACGGGCGCCAATCCAAGAGTGACCAACGGCTTCGGAGTGTCAATCTTAGAGCATATTTGACGATGTTGGTATCCTAACGAAGATTTTTGCACGGGGTTGGGCGCCAAGTTAAGAGTTTTCAACGGCGTTGAGCGTCAAACTACAAGTGTCCAAAGGTGGCGGTTGCCCAATCCAAGAGTGCCCCACGGCGTCGGAGTGTCTATCTTAGAGTGTTTGACGATGTTGGTTGTCAAACGAAGATTTTAGCACGGCGTTGGGCGCCAAGTTAAGAGTTTTCAACAGCGTTGCGCCAATCTATAAGTGTACAACGGCTACGGTCGCCAATCCAACAGTGTTCAACGGCATCGGAGTGTCTACTTTAGAGTGCTTGACGATGTCGGTTGCCAAACGAAGATTTTAGCACGGCGTTGGGCGCCAAGTTAAAAGTTTTCAGCAGCGTTGACCGCCAATCTAAAAGAGTCCAACGGCTACAGTCACCAATTCAACAGTGTTCAACGGCATCGGAGTGTCTACGTTAGAGTGTTTGACGATGTTGGTTGTCAAACGAAGATTTTAGCACGGCGTTGGGTGCCAAGTTAAGAGTTTTCAACAGCGTTGAGCGCCAATCTAAAAGTGTCCAACGGCATCGGGTACCAATCCAAGAGTGTCCCACGGCGTCGGAGTGACTATTTTAGAGTACTTGACGACGTTGGTTGCCAAACAAAGATTTTCGCACGGCGTTGGGCGCCAAGTTAAGAGTTTTCAACAGCGTTGATTGCCAATCTAAAAGTGTACAACGGCTACGGTCGCCAATCCAATAGTGTTCAACGGCATCGGAGTGTCTACTTTAGAGTGCTTGACGATGTCGGTTGCCAAACGAAGATTTTAGCACGGCGTTGGGCGCCAAGTTAAAAGTTTTCAGCAGCGTTGACCGCCAATCTAAAAGAGTCCAACGGCTACAGTCACCAATTCAACAGTGTTCAACGGCATCGGAGTGTCTACTTTAGAGTGCTTGACGATGTTGGTTGCCAAACGAAGATTTTCGCACGGCGTTGGGCGCCAAGTTAAGAGTTTTCAACAGCGTTGCGCCAATCTATAAGTGTACAACGGCTACGGTCGCCAATCCAACAGTGTTCAACGGCATCGGAGGGTCTACTTTAGAGTGCTTGACGATGTCGGTTGCCAATTGAAGATTTTCGCACGGCGTTTGGCGCCAAGTTAAGAGTTTTCAGCAGCGTTGAGCGCCAATCTAAAAGTGTCCAACGGTAACGGGCGCCAATCCAACAATATTCAACGGCGTCGGTGTGTCTACTTTAGAGTACCTGACGACGTTGGTTGCCAAACGAAGATTTTAGCACGGCGTTGGGCGCCAAGTTAAGAGTTTTCAACGGCGTTGAGCGCCAATCTAAAAGTGTCCAACGGTGACAGTTGCCCAATCCAAGAGTGCCCCACGGCATCGGAGTGTCTATCTAAGAGTGTTTGACGGTGTTGGTTGTCAAACGAAGATTTTAGCACGGCGTTGGGCGCCAAGTTAAGAGTTTTCAGCAGCGTTGAGCGCCAATCTAGAAGTGTCCAACGGTAACGGGCGCCAATCCAACAATATTCAACGGCGTCGGTGTGTCTACTTTAGAGTAACTGACGACGTTGGTTGCCAAACGAAGATTTTCGCACGGCGTTGGGCGCCAAGTTAAGAGTTTTCAACGGCGTTAAACGCCAATCTAAAAGTGTCCAACGGTGACGGTTGCCCAATCCAAGAGTGCCCCACGGCGTCGGAGTGTCTATCTTAGAGTGTTTGACGGTGTTGGTTGTCAAACGAAGATTTTAGCACGGCGTTGGGCGCCAAGTTAAGAGTTTTCAACAGCGTTGTGCCAATCTATAAGTGTACAACGGCTACGGTCGCCAATCCAACAGTGTTCAACGGCATCGGAGTATCTACTTTAGAGTGCTTGACGATGTCGGTTGCCAATTGAAGATTTTCGCACGGCGTTGGGCGCCAAGTTAAGAGTTTTCAGCAGCGTTGACCGCCAATCTAAAAGTGTACAACGGCTGCGGTCGCCAATCCAAGAGTGCCCCACGGCGTCGGAGTGTCTATCTTAGAGTGTTTGACGATGTTGATTGTCAAACGAAGATTTTAGCACGGCGTTGGGCGCCAAGTTAAGAGTTTTCAACAGCGTTGAGCGCCAATCTAAAAGCGTCCAACGGTAACGGGCGCCAATCCAAGAGTGTCCAACGTCGTCGGAGTGTCTACTTTAGAGTACCTGACGACGTTGGTTGCCAAACGAAGATTTTCGCACAGCGTTGGGCGCCAAGTTAAGAGTTTTCAACGGCGTTGAGCGCCAATCTAAAAGTGTCCAACGGTGACGGTTGCCCAATCCAAGAATGCCCCACGGCGTCGGAGTGTCTACCTTAGAGTGTTTGACGATGTTGGTTGTCAAACGAAGATTTTAGCACGGCGTTGGGCGCCAAGTTAAGAGTTTTCAACAGCGTTGAGCGCCAATCTAAAAGTGTCCAACGGCATCGGGTACCAATCCAAGAGTGTCCCACGGCGTCGGAGTGACTATTTTAGAGTACTTGACGACGTTGGTTGCCAAACGAAGATTTTCGCAGGGCGTTGGGCGCCAAGTTAAGAGTTTTCAACAGCGTTGAGCGCCAATCTAAAAGTGTACAACGGCTAAGGTCGCCAATCCAACAGTGTTCAATGGCATCGGAGTGTCTACTTTAGAGTGCTTGACGATGTCGGTTGCCAAACGAAGATTTTAGCACGGCGTTGGGCGCCAAGTTAAAAGTTTTCAGCAGCGTTGACCGCCAATCTAAAAGAGTCCAACGGCTACAGTCACCAATCCAACAGTGTTCAACGGCATCGGGGTGTCTACTTTAGAGTGCTTGACGATGTTGGTTGCCAAACGAAGATTTTCGCACGGCGTTGGGCGCCAAGTTAAGAGTTTTCAACAGCGTTGCGCCAATCTATAAGTGTACAACGGCTACGGTCGCCAATCCAACAGTGTTCAACGGCATCGGAGTGTCTACTTTAGAGTGCTTGACGATGTCGGTTGCCAATTGAAGATTTTCGCACGGCGTTTGGCGCCAAGTTAAGAGTTTTCAGCAACGTTGAGCGCCAATCTAAAAGTGTCCAACGGTAACGGGCGCCAATCCAACAATATTCAACGGCGTCGGTGTGTCTACTTTAGAGTACCTGACGACGTTGGTTGCCAAACGAAGATTTTCGCACGGCGTTGGGCGCCAAGTTAAGAGTTTTCAACGTCGTTGAGCGCCAATCTAAAAGTGTCCAACGGTGACGGTTGCCCAATCCAAGAGTGCCCCACGGCATCGGAGTGTCTATCTTAGAGTGTTTGACGGTGTTGGTTGTCAAACGAAGATTTTAGCACGGCGTTGGGCGCCAAGTTAAGAGTTTTCAGCAGCGATGAGCGCCAATCTAAAAGAGTCCAACGGCTACGGTCGCCAATCCAACAGTGTTCAACGGCATCGGAGTGTCTACTTTAGAGTGCTTGACGATGTTGGTTGCCAAACGAAGATTTTCGCACGGCGTTGGGCGCCAAGTTAAGAGTTTTCAGCAGCGTTAACCGCCAATCTAAAAGAGTCCAATGGCAACGGGCGCCAATCCAAGAGTGACCAACGGCTTCGGAGTGTCAATCTTAGAGCATATTTGACGATGTTGGTATCCTAACGAAGATTTTTGCACGGGGTTGGGCGCCAAGTTAAGAGTTTTCAACGGTGTTGAGCGTCAAACTACAAGTGTCCAAAGGTGGCGGTTGCCCAATCCAAGAGTGCCCCACGGCGTCGGAGTGTCTATCTTACAGTGTTTGACGATGTTGGTTGTCAAACGAAGATTTTAGCACGGCGTTGGGCGCCAAGTTAAGAATTTTCAACGGCGTTGAGCTCAAATCTAAAAGTGTCCAACGGTGACGGTTGCCCAATCCAAGAGTGCCCCACGGCGTCGGAGTGTCTATCTTAGAGTGCTTGACGATGTCGGTTGCCAAACGAAGATTTTCGCACGGCGTTGGGCGCCAAGTTAAGAGTTTTCAGCAGCGTTGACCGCCAATCTTAAAGAGTCCAACGGCTACAGTCGCCAATCCAACAGTGTTCAACGGCATCGGAGTGTCTACTTTAGAGTGCTTGACGATGTTGGTTGCCAAACGAAGATTTTCGCACGGCGTTGGGCGCCAAGTTTAGAGTTTTCAACAGCGTTGCGCCAATCTATAAGTGTACAACGGCTACGGTCGCCAATCCAACAGTGTTCAACGGCATCGGAGTGTCTACTTTAGAGTGCTTGACGATGTCGGTTGCCAATTGAAGATTTTCGCACGGCGTTGGGCGCCAAGTTAAGAGTTTTCAGCAGCGTTGACCGCCAATCTAAAAGTGTACAACGGCTACGGTCGCCAATCCAACAGTGTTCAACGGCATCGGAGTGTCTACTTTAGAGTGCTTGACGATGTCGGTTGCCAAACGAAGATTTTCGCACGGCGTTGGGCGCCAAGTTAAGAGTTTTCAACAGCGTTGAGCGCCAATCTAAAAGTGTACAACGGCTACGGTCGCCAATCCAACAGTATTCAACGGCGTTGGTGTGTCTACTTTAGAGTACCTGACGACGTTGGTTGCCAAACGAAGATTTTAGCACGGCGTTGGGCGCCAAGTTAAGAGTTTTCAGCAGCGTTGAGCGCCAATCTAAAAGTGTGCAACGGTAACGGGCGCCAATCCAACAATATTCAACGGCGTCGGTGTGTCTACTTTAGAGTACCTGACGACGTTGGTTGCCAAACGAAGATTTTCGCACGGCGTTGGGCGCCAAGTTAAGAGTTTTCAGCAGCGTTGAGCGCCAATCTAAAAGTGTGCAACGGTAACGGGCGCCAATCCAACAATATTCAACGGCGTCGGTGTGTCTACTTTAGAGTACCTGACGACGTTGGTTGCCAAACGAAGATTTTCGCACGGCGTTGGGCGCCAAGTTAAGAGTTTTCAACGTCGTTGAGCGCCAATCTAAAAGTGTCCAACGGTGACGGTTGCCCAATCCAAGAGTGCCCCACGGCATCGGAGTGTCTACCTTAGAGTGTTTGACGGTGTTGGTTGTCAAACGAAGATTTTAGCACGGCGTTGGGCGCCAAGTTAAGAGTTTTCAGCAGCGTTGAGCGCCAATCTAAAAGAGTCCAACGGCTACGGTCGCCAATCCAACAGTGTTCAACGGCATCGGAGTGTCTACTTTAGAGTGCTTGACGATGTTGGTTGCCAAACGAAGATTTTCGCACGGCGTTGGGCGCCAAGTTAAGAGTTTTCAACAGCGTTGCGCCAATCTATAAGTGTACAACGGCTACGGTCGCCAATCCAACAGTGTTCAACGGCATCGGAGTATCTACTTTAGAGTGTTTGACGATGTTGATTGTCAAACGAAGATTTTAGCACGGCGTTGGGCGCCAAGTTAAGAGTTTTCAACAGCTTTGAGCGCCAATCTAAAAGCGTCCAACGGTAACGGGCGCCAATCCAAGAGTGTCCAACGTCGTCGGAGTGTCTACTTTAGAGTACCTGACGACGTTGGTTGTGAAACGAAGATTTTCGCACGGCGTTGGGCGCCAAGTTAAGAGTTTTCAACGGTGTTGAGCGCCAATCTAAAAGTGTCCAACGGTGACGGTTGCCAATCCAATAGTGTTCAACGGCATCGGAGTGTCTACTTTAGAGTACTTGACGATGTTTGTTGCCAAACGAAGATTTTCGCACGGCGTTGGGCGCCAAGTTAAGAATTTTCAACAGTGTTGAGCGCCAATCTAAAAGTGTACAACGGCTACGGTCGCCAATCCAATAGTGTTCAACGGCATCGGAGTGTCTACTTTAGAGTACTTGACGATGTTTGTTGCCAAACGAAGATTTTCGCACGGCGTTGGGCGCCAAGTTAAGAGTTTTCAACAGCGTTGAGCGCCAATCTAAAAGTGTACAACGGCTACGGTCGCCAATCCAACAGTGTTCAACGGCATCGGAGTGTCTACTTTAGAGTGCTTGACGATGTCGGTTGCCAAACGAAGATTTTCGCACGGCGTTGGGCGCCAAGTTAAGAGTTTTCAGCAGCGTGGACCGCCAATCTAAAAGAGTCCAACGGCTACAGTCGCCAATCCAACAGTGTTCAACGGCATCGGAGTGTCTACTTTAGAGTGCTTGACGATATTGGTTGCCAAACGAAGATTTTCGCACGGCGTTGGGCGCCAAGTTAAGAGTTTTCAGCAGCGTTAACCGCCAATCTAAAAGAGTCCAATGGCAACGGGCGCCAATCCAAGAGTGACCAACGGCTTCGGAGTGTCAATCTTAGAGCATATTTGACGATGTTGGTATCCTAACGAAGATTTTTGCACGGGGTTGGGCGCCAAGTTAAGAGTTTTCAACGGCGTTGAGCGTCAAACTACAAGTGTCCAAAGGTGGCGGTTGCCCAATCCAAGAGTGCCCCACGGCGTCGGAGTGTCTATCTTAGAGTGTTTGACGATGTTGGTTGTCAAACGAAGATTTTAGCACGGCGTTGGGCGCCAAGTTAAGAGTTTTCAACAGCGTTGCGCCAATCTATAAGTGTACAACGGCTACGGTCGCCAATCCAACAGTGTTCAACGGCATCGGAGTGTCTACTTTAGAGTGCTTGACGATGTCGGTTGCCAAACGAAGATTTTAGCACGGCGTTGGGCGCCAAGTTAAAAGTTTTCAGCAGCGTTGACCGCCAATCTAAAAGAGTCCAACGGCTACAGTCACCAATTCAACAGTGTTCAACGGCATCGGAGTGTCTACGTTAGAGTGTTTGACGATGTTGGTTGTCAAACGAAGATTTTAGCACGGCGTTGGGTGCCAAGTTAAGAGTTTTCAACAGCGTTGAGCGCCAATCTAAAAGTGTCCAACGGCATCGGGTACCAATCCAAGAGTGTCCCACGGCGTCGGAGTGACTATTTTAGAGTACTTGACGACGTTGGTTGCCAAACAAAGATTTTCGCACGGCGTTGGGCGCCAAGTTAAGAGTTTTCAACAGCGTTGATTGCCAATCTAAAAGTGTACAACGGCTACGGTCGCCAATCCAATAGTGTTCAACGGCATCGGAGTGTCTACTTTAGAGTGCTTGACGATGTCGGTTGCCAAACGAAGATTTTAGCACGGCGTTGGGCGCCAAGTTAAAAGTTTTCAGCAGCGTTGACCGCCAATCTAAAAGAGTCCAACGGCTACAGTCACCAATTCAACAGTGTTCAACGGCATCGGAGTGTCTACTTTAGAGTGCTTGACGATGTTGGTTGCCAAACGAAGATTTTCGCACGGCGTTGGGCGCCAAGTTAAGAGTTTTCAACAGCGTTGCGCCAATCTATAAGTGTACAACGGCTACGGTCGCCAATCCAACAGTGTTCAACGGCATCGGAGGGTCTACTTTAGAGTGCTTGACGATGTCGGTTGCCAATTGAAGATTTTCGCACGGCGTTTGGCGCCAAGTTAAGAGTTTTCAGCAGCGTTGAGCGCCAATCTAAAAGTGTCCAACGGTAACGGGCGCCAATCCAACAATATTCAACGGCGTCGGTGTGTCTACTTTAGAGTACCTGACGACGTTGGTTGCCAAACGAAGATTTTAGCACGGCGTTGGGCGCCAAGTTAAGAGTTTTCAACGGCGTTGAGCGCCAATCTAAAAGTGTCCAACGGTGACAGTTGCCCAATCCAAGAGTGCCCCACGGCATCGGAGTGTCTATCTAAGAGTGTTTGACGGTGTTGGTTGTCAAACGAAGATTTTAGCACGGCGTTGGGCGCCAAGTTAAGAGTTTTCAGCAGCGTTGAGCGCCAATCTAGAAGTGTCCAACGGTAACGGGCGCCAATCCAACAATATTCAACGGCGTCGGTGTGTCTACTTTAGAGTAACTGACGACGTTGGTTGCCAAACGAAGATTTTCGCACGGCGTTGGGCGCCAAGTTAAGAGTTTTCAACGGCGTTAAACGCCAATCTAAAAGTGTCCAACGGTGACGGTTGCCCAATCCAAGAGTGCCCCACGGCGTCGGAGTGTCTATCTTAGAGTGTTTGACGGTGTTGGTTGTCAAACGAAGATTTTAGCACGGCGTTGGGCGCCAAGTTAAGAGTTTTCAACAGCGTTGTGCCAATCTATAAGTGTACAACGGCTACGGTCGCCAATCCAACAGTGTTCAACGGCATCGGAGTATCTACTTTAGAGTGCTTGACGATGTCGGTTGCCAATTGAAGATTTTCGCACGGCGTTGGGCGCCAAGTTAAGAGTTTTCAGCAGCGTTGACCGCCAATCTAAAAGTGTACAACGGCTGCGGTCGCCAATCCAAGAGTGCCCCACGGCGTCGGAGTGTCTATCTTAGAGTGTTTGACGATGTTGATTGTCAAACGAAGATTTTAGCACGGCGTTGGGCGCCAAGTTAAGAGTTTTCAACAGCGTTGAGCGCCAATCTAAAAGCGTCCAACGGTAACGGGCGCCAATCCAAGAGTGTCCAACGTCGTCGGAGTGTCTACTTTAGAGTACCTGACGACGTTGGTTGCCAAACGAAGATTTTCGCACAGCGTTGGGCGCCAAGTTAAGAGTTTTCAACGGCGTTGAGCGCCAATCTAAAAGTGTCCAACGGTGACGGTTGCCCAATCCAAGAATGCCCCACGGCGTCGGAGTGTCTACCTTAGAGTGTTTGACGATGTTGGTTGTCAAACGAAGATTTTAGCACGGCGTTGGGCGCCAAGTTAAGAGTTTTCAACAGCGTTGAGCGCCAATCTAAAAGTGTCCAACGGCATCGGGTACCAATCCAAGAGTGTCCCACGGCGTCGGAGTGACTATTTTAGAGTACTTGACGACGTTGGTTGCCAAACGAAGATTTTCGCAGGGCGTTGGGCGCCAAGTTAAGAGTTTTCAACAGCGTTGAGCGCCAATCTAAAAGTGTACAACGGCTAAGGTCGCCAATCCAACAGTGTTCAATGGCATCGGAGTGTCTACTTTAGAGTGCTTGACGATGTCGGTTGCCAAACGAAGATTTTAGCACGGCGTTGGGCGCCAAGTTAAAAGTTTTCAGCAGCGTTGACCGCCAATCTAAAAGAGTCCAACGGCTACAGTCACCAATCCAACAGTGTTCAACGGCATCGGGGTGTCTACTTTAGAGTGCTTGACGATGTTGGTTGCCAAACGAAGATTTTCGCACAGCGTTGGGCGCCAAGTTAAGAGTTTTCAACGGCGTTGAGCGCCAATCTAAAAGTGTCCAACGGTGACGGTTGCCCAATCCAAGAATGCCCCACGGCGTCGGAGTGTCTACCTTAGAGTGTTTGACGATGTTGGTTGTCAAACGAAGATTTTAGCACGGCGTTGGGCGCCAAGTTAAGAGTTTTCAACAGCGTTGAGCGCCAATCTAAAAGTGTCCAACGGCATCGGGTACCAATCCAAGAGTGTCCCACGGCGTCGGAGTGACTATTTTAGAGTACTTGACGACGTTGGTTGCCAAACGAAGATTTTCGCAGGGCGTTGGGCGCCAAGTTAAGAGTTTTCAACGTCGTTGAGCGCCAATCTAAAAGTGTCCAACGGTGACGGTTGCCCAATCCAAGAGTGTTCAATGGCATCGGAGTGTCTATCTTAGAGTGTTTGACGGTGTTGGTTGTCAAACGAAGATTTTAGCACGGCGTTGGGCGCCAAGTTAAGAGTTTTCAGCAGCGTTGAGCGCCAATCTAAAAGAGTCCAACGGCTACGGTCGCCAATCCAACAGTGTTCAACGGCATCGGAGTGTCTACTTTAGAGTGCTTGACGATGTTGGTTGCCAAACGAAGATTTTCGCACGGCGTTGGGCGCCAAGTTAAGAGTTTTCAGCAGCGTTAACCGCCAATCTAAAAGAGTCCAATGGCAACGGGCGCCAATCCAAGAGTGACCAACGGCTTCGGAGTGTCAATCTTAGAGCATATTTGACGATGTTGGTATCCTAACGAAGATTTTTGCACGGGGTTGGGCGCCAAGTTAAGAGTTTTCAACGGTGTTGAGCGTCAAACTACAAGTGTCCAAAGGTGGCGGTTGCCCAATCCAAGAGTGCCCCACGGCGTCGGAGTGTCTATCTTACAGTGTTTGACGATGTTGGTTGTCAAACGAAGATTTTAGCACGGCGTTGGGCGCCAAGTTAAGAATTTTCAACGGCGTTGAGCTCAAATCTAAAAGTGTCCAACGGTGACGGTTGCCCAATCCAAGAGTGCCCCACGGCGTCGGAGTGTCTATCTTAGAGTGCTTGACGATGTCGGTTGCCAAACGAAGATTTTCGCACGGCGTTGGGCGCCAAGTTAAGAGTTTTCAGCAGCGTTGACCGCCAATCTTAAAGAGTCCAACGGCTACAGTCGCCAATCCAACAGTGTTCAACGGCATCGGAGTGTCTACTTTAGAGTGCTTGACGATGTTGGTTGCCAAACGAAGATTTTCGCACGGCGTTGGGCGCCAAGTTTAGAGTTTTCAACAGCGTTGCGCCAATCTATAAGTGTACAACGGCTACGGTCGCCAATCCAACAGTGTTCAACGGCATCGGAGTGTCTACTTTAGAGTGCTTGACGATGTCGGTTGCCAATTGAAGATTTTCGCACGGCGTTGGGCGCCAAGTTAAGAGTTTTCAGCAGCGTTGACCGCCAATCTAAAAGTGTCCAACGGTAACGGGCGCCAATCCAACAATATTCAACGGCGTCGGTGTGCCTACTTTAGAGTACCTGACGACGTTGGTTGCCAAACGAAGATTTTCGAACGGCGTTGGGCGCCAAGTTAAGAGTTTTCAACGGCGTTGAGCGCCAATCTAAAAGTGTCCAACGGTGACGGTTGCCCAATCCAAGAGTGCCCCACGGCGTCGGAGTGTCTATCTTAGAGTGTTTGACGGTGTTGGTTGTCAAACGAAGATTTTAGCACGGCGTTGGGCGCCAAGTTAAGAGTTTTCAACAGCGTTGTGCCAATCTATAAGTGTACAACGGCTACGGTCGCCAATCCAACAGTGTTCAACGGCATCGGAGTATCTACTTTAGAGTGCTTGACGATGTCGGTTGCCAATTGAAGATTTTCGCACGGCGTTGGGCGCCAAGTTAAGAGTTTTCAGCAGCGTTGACCGCCAATCTAAAAGTGTACAACGGCTGCGGTCGCCAATCCAAGAGTGCCCCACGGCGTCGGAGTGTCTATCTTAGAGTGTTTGACGATGTTGATTGTCAAACGAAGATTTTAGCACGGCGTTGGGCGCCAAGTTAAGAGTTTTCAACAGCGTTGAGCGCCAATCTAAAAGCGTCCAACGGTAACGGGCGCCAATCCAAGAGTGTCCAACGTCGTCGGAGTGTCTACTTTAGAGTACCTGACGACGTTGGTTGCCAAACGAAGATTTTCGCACAGCGTTGGGCGCCAAGTTAAGAGTTTTCAACGGCGTTGAGCGCCAATCTAAAAGTGTCCAACGGTGACGGTTGCCCAATCCAAGAATGCCCCACGGCGTCGGAGTGTCTACCTTAGAGTGTTTGACGATGTTGGTTGTCAAACGAAGATTTTAGCACGGCGTTGGGCGCCAAGTTAAGAGTTTTCAACAGCGTTGAGCGCCAATCTAAAAGTGTCCAACGGCATCGGGTACCAATCCAAGAGTGTCCCACGGCGTCGGAGTGACTATTTTAGAGTACTTGACGACGTTGGTTGCCAAACGAAGATTTTCGCAGGGCGTTGGGCGCCAAGTTAAGAGTTTTCAACAGCGTTGAGCGCCAATCTAAAAGTGTACAACGGCTAAGGTCGCCAATCCAACAGTGTTCAATGGCATCGGAGTGTCTACTTTAGAGTGCTTGACGATGTCGGTTGCCAAACGAAGATTTTAGCACGGCGTTGGGCGCCAAGTTAAAAGTTTTCAGCAGCGTTGACCGCCAATCTAAAAGAGTCCAACGGCTACAGTCACCAATCCAACAGTGTTCAACGGCATCGGGGTGTCTACTTTAGAGTGCTTGACGATGTTGGTTGCCAAACGAAGATTTTCGCACGGCGTTGGGCGCCAAGTTAAGAGTTTTCAACAGCGTTGCGCCAATCTATAAGTGTACAACGGCTACGGTCGCCAATCCAACAGTGTTCAACGGCATCGGAGTGTCTACTTTAGAGTGCTTGACGATGTCGGTTGCCAATTGAAGATTTTCGCACGGCGTTTGGCGCCAAGTTAAGAGTTTTCAGCAACGTTGAGCGCCAATCTAAAAGTGTCCAACGGTAACGGGCGCCAATCCAACAATATTCAACGGCGTCGGTGTGTCTACTTTAGAGTACCTGACGACGTTGGTTGCCAAACGAAGATTTTCGCACGGCGTTGGGCGCCAAGTTAAGAGTTTTCAACGTCGTTGAGCGCCAATCTAAAAGTGTCCAACGGTGACGGTTACCCAATCCAAGAGTGCCCCACGGCATCGGAGTGTCTATCTTAGAGTGTTTGACGGTGTTGGTTGTCAAACGAAGATTTTAGCACGGCGTTGGGCGCCAAGTTAAGAGTTTTCAGCAGCGTTGAGCGCCAATCTAAAAGAGTCCAACGGCTACGGTCGCCAATCCAACAGTGTTCAACGGCATCGGAGTGTCTACTTTAGAGTGCTTGACGATGTTGGTTGCCAAACGAAGATTTTCGCACGGCGTTGGGCGCCAAGTTAAGAGTTTTCAGCAGCGTTAACCGCCAATCTAAAAGAGTCCAATGGCAACGGGCGCCAATCCAAGAGTGACCAACGGCTTCGGAGTGTCAATCTTAGAGCATATTTGACGATGTTGGTATCCTAACGAAGATTTTTGCACGGGGTTGGGCGCCAAGTTAAGAGTTTTCAACGGTGTTGAGCGTCAAACTACAAGTGTCCAAAGGTGGCGGTTGCCCAATCCAAGAGTGCCCCACGGCGTCGGAGTGTCTATCTTACAGTGTTTGACGATGTTGGTTGTCAAACGAAGATTTTAGCACGGCGTTGGGCGCCAAGTTAAGAATTTTCAACGGCGTTGAGCTCAAATCTAAAAGTGTCCAACGGTGACGGTTGCCCAATCCAAGAGTGCCCCACGGCGTCGGAGTGTCTATCTTAGAGTGCTTGACGATGTCGGTTGCCAAACGAAGATTTTCGCACGGCGTTGGGCGCCAAGTTAAGAGTTTTCAGCAGCGTTGACCGCCAATCTTAAAGAGTCCAACGGCTACAGTCGCCAATCCAACAGTGTTCAACGGCATCGGAGTGTCTACTTTAGAGTGCTTGACGATGTTGGTTGCCAAACGAAGATTTTCGCACGGCGTTGGGCGCCAAGTTTAGAGTTTTCAACAGCGTTGCGCCAATCTATAAGTGTACAACGGCTACGGTCGCCAATCCAACAGTGTTCAACGGCATCGGAGTGTCTACTTTAGAGTGCTTGACGATGTCGGTTGCCAATTGAAGATTTTCGCACGGCGTTGGGCGCCAAGTTAAGAGTTTTCAGCAGCGTTGACCGCCAATCTAAAAGTGTACAACGGCTACGGTCGCCAATCCAACAGTGTTCAACGGCATCGGAGTGTCTACTTTAGAGTGTTTGACAATGTCGGTTGCCAAACGAAGATTTTCGCACGGCGTTGGGCGCCAAGTTAAGAGTTTTCAGCAGCGTTAACCGCCAATCTAAAAGAGTCCAATGGCAACGGGCGCCAATCCAAGAGTGACTAACGGCTTCGGAGTGTCAATCTTAGAGCATATTTGACGATGTTGGTATCCTAACGAAGATTTTTGCACGGGGTTGGGCGCCAAGTTACGAGTTTTCAGCAGCGTTGACCGCCAATCTAAAAGTGTACAACGGCTACGGTCGCCAATCCAACAGTGTTCAACGGCATCGGAGTGTCTACTTTAGAGTGTTTGACAATGTCGGTTGCCAAACGAAGATTTTCGCACGGCGTTGGGCGCCAAGTTAAGAGTTTTCAGCAGCGTTAACCGCCAATCTAAAAGAGTCCAATGGCAACGGGCGCCAATCCAAGAGTGACTAACGGCTTCGGAGTGTCAATCTTAGAGCATATTTGACGATGTTGGTATCCTAACGAAGATTTTTGCACGGGGTTGGGCGCCAAGTTAAGAGTTTTCAACGGCGTTGAGCGTCAAACTACAAGTGTCCAAAGGTGGCGGTTGCCCAATCCAAGAGTGCCCCACGGCGTCGGAGTGTCTATCTTACAGTGTTTGACGATGTTGGTTGTCAAACGAAGATTTTAGCACGGCGTTGGGCGCCAAGTTAAGAGTTTTCAACGGCGTTGAGCTCAAATCTAAAAGTGTCCAACGGTGACGGTTGCCCAATCCAAGAGTGCCCCACGGCGTCGGAGTGTCTATCTTAGAGTGCTTGACGATGTCGGTTGCCAAACGAAGATTTTCGCACGGCGTTGGGCGCCAAGTTAAGAGTTTTCAGCAGCGTTGACCGCCAATCTAAAAGTGTACAACGGCTACGGTCGCCAATCCAACAGTGTTCAACGACATCGGAGTGTCTACTTTAGAGTGCTTGACAATGTCGGTTGCCAAACGAAGATTTTCGCACGGCGTTGGGCGCCAAGTTAAGAGTTTTCAGCAGCGTTGACCGCCAATCTAAAAGAGTCCAATGGCAACGGGCGCCAATCCAAGAGTGAACAACGGCTTCGGAGTGTCAATCTTAGAGCATATTTGACGATGTTGGTATCCAAACGAAGATTTTTGCACGTTGTTGGGCGCCAAGTTAAGAGTTTTCAACGGCGTTGAGCGTCAAACTACAAGTGTCCAAAGGTGGCGGTTGCCCAATCCAAGAGTGCCCCACGGCGTCGGAGTGTCTATCTTAGAGTGTTTGACGATGTTGGTTGTCAAACGAAGATTTTAGCACGGCGTTGGGCGCCAAGTTAAGAGTTTTCAACAGCGTTGCGCCAATCTATAAGTGTACAACGGCTACGGTCGCCAATCCAACAGTGTTCAACGGCATCGGAGTGTCTACTTTAGAGTGCTTGACGATGTCGGTTGCCAAACGAAGATTTTCGCACGGCGTTAGGCGCCAAGTTAAGAGTTTTCAACGGCGTTGAGCGCCAATCTAAAAGTGTCCAACGGTGACGGTTGCCCAATCCAAGAGTGCCCCACGGCATCGGAGTGTCTATCTTAGAGTGTTTGACGGTGTTGGTTGTCAAACGAAGATTTTAGCACGGCGTTGGGCGCCAAGTTAAGAGTTTTCAGCAGCGTTGAGCGCCAATCTAAAAGTGTCCAACGGTAACGGGCGCCAATCCAACAATATTCAACGGCGTCGGTGTGCCTACTTTAGAGTACCTGACGACGTTGGTTGCCAAACGAAGATTTTCGAACGGCGTTGGGCGCCAAGTTAAGAGTTTTCAACGGCGTTGAGCGCCAATCTAAAAGTGTCCAACGGTGACGGTTGCCCAATCCAAGAGTGCCCCACGGCGTCGGAGTGTCTATCTTAGAGTGTTTGACGATGTTGGTTGTCAAACGAAGATTTTAGCACGGCGTTGGGTGCCAAGTTAAGAGTTTTCAACAGCGTTGCGCCAATCTATAAGTGTACAACGGCTACGGTCGCCAATCCAACAGTGTTCAACGGCATCGGAGTGTCTACTTTAGAGTGCTTGACGATGTCGGTTGCCAATTGAAGATTTTCGCACGGCGTTGGGCGCCAAGCTAAGAGTTTTCAGCAGCGTTGACCGCCAATCTTAAAGAGTCCAACGGCTACAGTCGCCAATCCAACAGTGTTCAACGGCATCGGAGTGTCTACTTTAGAGTGCTTGACGATGTTGGTTGCCAAACGAAGATTTTCGCACGGCGTTGGGCGCCAAGTTTAGAGTTTTCAACAGCGTTGCGCCAATCTATAAGTGTACAACGGCTACGGTCGCCAATCCAACAGTGTTCAACGGCATCGGAGTGTCTACTTTAGAGTGCTTGACGATGTCGGTTGCCAATTGAAGATTTTCGCACGGCGTTGGGCGCCAAGTTACGAGTTTTCAGCAGCGTTGACCGCCAATCTAAAAGTGTACAACGGCTACGGTCGCCAATCCAACAGTGTTCAACGGCATCGGAGTGTCTACTTTAGAGTGTTTGACAATGTCGGTTGCCAAACGAAGATTTTCGCACGGCGTTGGGCGCCAAGTTAAGAGTTTTCAGCAGCGTTAACCGCCAATCTAAAAGAGTCCAATGGCAACGGGCGCCAATCCAAGAGTGACTAACGGCTTCGGAGTGTCAATCTTAGAGCATATTTGACGATGTTGGTATCCTAACGAAGATTTTTGCACGGGGTTGGGCGCCAAGTTAAGAGTTTTCAACGGCGTTGAGCGTCAAACTACAAGTGTCCAAAGGTGGCGGTTGCCCAATCCAAGAGTGCCCCACGGCGTCGGAGTGTCTATCTTACAGTGTTTGACGATGTTGGTTGTCAAACGAAGATTTTAGCACGGCGTTGGGCGCCAAGTTAAGAGTTTTCAACGGCGTTGAGCTCAAATCTAAAAGTGTCCAACGGTGACGGTTGCCCAATCCAAGAGTGCCCCACGGCGTCGGAGTGTCTATCTTAGAGTGCTTGACGATGTCGGTTGCCAAACGAAGATTTTCGCACGGCGTTGGGCGCCAAGTTAAGAGTTTTCAGCAGCGTTGACCGCCAATCTAAAAGTGTACAACGGCTACGGTCGCCAATCCAACAGTGTTCAACGACATCGGAGTGTCTACTTTAGAGTGCTTGACAATGTCGGTTGCCAAACGAAGATTTTCGCACGGCGTTGGGCGCCAAGTTAAGAGTTTTCAGCAGCGTTGACCGCCAATCTAAAAGAGTCCAATGGCAACGGGCGCCAATCCAAGAGTGACCAACGGCTTCGGAGTGTCAATCTTAGAGCATATTTGACGATGTTGGTATCCAAACGAAGATTTTTGCACGTTGTTGGGCGCCAAGTTAAGAGTTTTCATCGGCGTTGAGCGTCAAACTACAAGTGTCCAAAGGTGGCGGTTGCCCAATCCAAGAGTGCCCCACGGCGTCGGAGTGTCTATCTTAGAGTGTTTGACGATGTTGGTTGTCAAACGAAGATTTTAGCACGGCGTTGGGCGCCAAGTTAAGAGTTTTCAACAGCGTTGCGCCAATCTATAAGTGTACAACGGCTACGGTCGCCAATCCAACAGTGTTCAACGGCATCGGAGTGTCTACTTTAGAGTGCTTGACGATGTCGGTTGCCAAACGAAGATTTTCGCACGGCGTTAGGCGCCAAGTTAAGAGTTTTCAACGGCGTTGAGCGCCAATCTAAAAGTGTCCAACGGTGACGGTTGCCCAATCCAAGAGTGCCCCACGGCATCGGAGTGTCTATCTTAGAGTGTTTGACGGTGTTGGTTGTCAAACGAAGATTTTAGCACGGCGTTGGGCGCCAAGTTAAGAGTTTTCAGCAGCGTTGAGCGCCAATCTAAAAGTGTCCAACGGTAACGGGCGCCAATCCAACAATATTCAACGGCGTCGGTGTGTCTACTTTAGAGTACCTGACGACGTTGGTTGCCAAACGAAGATTTTCGAACGGCGTTGGGCGCCAAGTTAAGAGTTTTCAACGGCGTTGAGCGCCAATCTAAAAGTGTCCAACGGTGACGGTTGCCCAATCCAAGAGTGCCCCACGGCGTCGGAGTGTCTATCTTAGAGTGTTTGACGATGTTGGTTGTCAAACGAAGATTTTAGCACGGCGTTGGGCGCCAAGTTAAGAGTTTTCAACAGCGTTGCGCCAATCTATAAGTGTACAACGGCTACGGTCGCCAATCCAACAGTGTTCAACGGCATCGGAGTGTCTACTTTAGAGTGCTTGACGATGTCGGTTGCCAATTGAAGATTTTCGCACGGCGTTAGGCGCCAAGTTAAGAGTTTTCAGCAGCGTTGACCGCCAATCTAAAAGTGTCCAACGGTGACGGTTGCCCAATCCAAGAGTGCCCCACGGCGTCGGAGTGTCTATCTTAGAGTGTTTGACGGTGTTGGTTGTCAAACGAAGATTTTAGCACGGCGTTGGGCGCCAAGTTAAGAGTTTTCAGCAGCGTTGAGCGCCAATCTAAAAGTGCCCAACGGTAACGGGCGCCAATCCAACAATATTCAACGGCGTCGGTGTGTCTACTTTAGAGTACCTGACGACGTTGGTTGCCAAACGAAGATTTTCGCACGGCGTTGGGCGCCAAGTTGGGCTGGTCCACTAGATGGCGCTGTCTAGTCAGTACGTTTAAAAAAGTGCTCCACAATCTTTATTAGTTTTAACGAAATAAAAACAACAATAAATAAAGGAATTAACTTTAATCAGTCCGTAATAACACCATACAACGGCAAAAGTGTTATCTCAACATATACTACAGTGATATTGAAGTTTAATGTGAATTAAATAAATCTATTCAAAAGTGTTCAAACTCTGTGTAAATATTAAAATAACGAAATATTCTTATGAAACGTAATCATATTTAAATAAACGAACTCAAATGAAATACAAATAGGAATGTAAAAAGTGCAATAACAAGATAAGTAAGTGTAATAAGTGTTTCGAGGTTCTTCAACAAAAGGAATGTGAGAAAAAAATTCCTCTAGCATGAGTCACTAAGCCACCCATACACTTATTCAGTACAAATACACTCCGTAATTTCAAGATCAACACTAAGTACTACCGTGGCGTGGAGGTTAAGAGTGCCGGACTGGAACACTTCGTACAAGGTGACGCTGGTTCAAAACCTACATTACATGAAGTCTTTTTGTGATTTCTTGATTTCTCCAACTGAGATTTAAAACATCAATACGAGTAACCCCGGTCACTATAACATACTACAGTTGGAGCGAGCGACATACAATACTGACACCGAATATCAAATAAAATAATTTAATATGTCTCTTGAAAATAATGACAATATAACAATAAGGAAACGTCACATTATCAATGACTTGAATATATCTGACGACTCCTTTACGTCAACTATGTCAGATCTTCGTATGTCAAGTCTGTCGGATATGTCAACCGTTAACAATGAAGATGAATTAAAAAATACGATTGAACATTTACAAAATCAACTCAGGAGCGCTGATAATGAAATCGAGAGGTTATTGCAAGAGAACCTTTCCCTATCAGTAACAGTACAAAATCAATCAAAAATAATAACACAGCTGAAATCAATCTGTACCGAATCTCCGAATATCACTAGTACCGGTCGTAAAAATAAATCGGCAAAAGAATATGCTAGAATAAGAGAACGTACACTTGACAAATCCATATTAAATTTAAGTGCAATCAACTTAGGATTGTCAGAAGAACCTATCAGTCCTAATATAGTAGCTCACAAAAATGACAAACATACTAATATAACATTAACACAAGACACAAATACTTGTGAGATGAGGAAAGTAGCAAAGACAGCCGAAAAAAGAGAAGCTAAAGTGGCTGAACGAAAATTATGTATAATAAGCAATGATAATCATAATAACGTATTAAGTGCGATAGAAGACACAACACTAAAAAATAGCTTTAGATATTGTCATAATATCAAACCTGGTGGCGGAATAAGACAAATCTTACAGGACTTAAAACAAAAATTAGATGGTTATACAAAACAGGACATGTGTGTGATTTTATTAGGCGAGCCCGACTTCAAATATTCACAACAATATGTGCAGTTAGTTTGTGAAATACAAAAATCACTACTAGAACTGCAACACACAAATATAATTATTGCCCTACCGACATACATATCGATACCACCAACGCATAAAGTCGGAACACATTTTTTTATCAAAATGACCTTTTATGCCATTAGGACAGTATTATATAATATTAAATAAAATATTAACTCAGAATATAAAAATATTCAATAATTAACGAGTTTTTGAATCGTCAATAGTCTTAACATTTGAACGCTCCCGCGCAAACCGTCGGACGGTGAGTTGCGACGATGTGCAACGATCGCCGGGCGGCGCACGGGCCAATCACAGCACAGTTCCGACGTCGTATGACATGCGGCAGCCACAAACGAAAATATTTATAATAATTAAGTTTCCTGAAGTGTTCCTTTACAAATTAGACTTAGATTTATTAGAATAATTGTCAAGAAGTGAGAATGAGTAACACACGTTCCAAAAATATTTTGAATATTGTTTTAAATGATACTGTACCTAACACCGAAGTAATAACGGCCGATCAACAAGATAGAAATGGTAAGTTTTATTGAATTGTCGTATATTTTATGTGATTAAAGTGTTTATTTATGTTATGCTATCATAATGTCAAAGTCGTATTGTTAGTATTCATGATATTATGGGTAAAATACAAAATTAAACGATTCCAACGCATAACGTCGAAACATCTATGTTACAACTTTATGCGCCGTTTCTTTAGCGGTTGCAATGGGTAGTTACGACTTTTTACTACTCAAAAAATATACTATAGAGGTCGTAACTTATACATACGACTTTATGCGATGTTGTAATTTAAAAATAAATAAACGTATAAGAACATATCATAAACTTAAGACTTTATGCTTAGTTACAAAACAATGATACTACTATTTCTTCTTTAAAAACTGTTGTAAATATGTATAAAATTATTTATTTTCGTGTTTCTTGTATACACACCTATTTATATACTATACACCTATATTTTATATACTGATACACCTATTTTATCATCTATAAACGAGTTACTTTTTTTCAGAATCGCCAGTACCGGGTGAGGCTGTGGCCCAATGGGATTTATATAAGACAATGTTCGGACAATCTTTTATGCATAGCAGCACAAATATCGAATGTAGTCATATTATAGAAAGCGCTAATGATGAAATACCTAATAGTTTAGACAGTGACTATTCAGCTGCTATTCTACCAATACCCTCCTTTACGACAAAAGCTTCTGTTGAAACTACAGACAAGGAACAGAGTCCTGAAGTTTTAATTACACAAAGACCAGTAAGCCCATATTCCTTGGATATAACACCATTGCCCTCTCCAAATACTGATTTTATAGCACATGACGTTGCCGCTTCGACCCCTCAAATCCGAAATGTATTAGTTTGCGATTCCGATTGTTCCTCTAGTAGTGATAGTAGAGTCAGTACACCAGAATATAGTACCATTTCGAGTCAGGATTCTTCGTGTTCATCTAATAACAATACTCCATCAGGAAGAATTGGTCGAAAACGTCAGCGTCACCGTGATGAATGGAAGGATATAAAAAGAAAATGCTTAAAAAATTTAGGGAAAGTTTATATGAGTAGAAATGGAATACGTAGAGATGCAAAAAATTTAAAAGAGCCATGTCCACGTACTTGCCGACTTAAATGCTTCCAAAAATTTAATACACAAGAACGTGAACGCATTTTTGCTTCTTTTTGGCAACTTGGAGATCACTCTAGACAGTGGGATTACATTGTTAATCATACCGAAGTAACTGACACCAGGTATCCGTCTACTTCAAATGCTATGTCTAGACGTAAACGTTCCGTTAAATATTTTTTACCTATTGTCGAACCGAACTCTGATGTACCCAATAAAATATTTGTTTGTAAAACCATGTTCCTAAACACGATTTCTGTAGGGGAGAGAACAGTTCATACAGCATTGAAAAAATGGCGCTTAGGTGGTGGGTCAGTCTCTCCTGATCGGCGTGGTGGAACCAGAGTTATTGTCATAGATGATGAAATAAAAGAGGGAGTTATAAGACATGTTAATACGTTCCAGCCCGTCGAATCTCATTATGTGCGCAAAAAATCTACTAAGCTATACTTGGATAGTGATCTTACATTCACAAAAATGTTTTGTTTGTACAATGAGTGGTGTGTTACTGAAAATATATTAAACAAAGCAAAGACAGCAAGACAGTATCGTGATATTGTAAATCAAAACTTCAATATTTCATTTCATAAACCGAAAAAAGATATTTGTAACGAATGCCATATATATAACATAAACAAAAATACATTAACTGAAGAAGAAAAGCAAAAGCAAGAACAGCACATGAAAAACAAAACTATAGCGCGAGAAATTAAGGCTAAAGATAAAAAAGAAGCTATAGAAAATAAAGGAAAAATAATAACAGCTTGTTTCGATTTCCAAAAAATTTTGAATTGTCCGCATGGTAATGTAGGTTTATTTTATTACAAAAGAAAATTGTCTATTTACAATTTCACAGTGTTTGATCTTGCCAGTCAAGAAGGTTATTGTTATATGTGGCCTGAGATTAATGGCAAACATGGAGCCTGTGAAGTGGCAAGTTGCTTGTCCAAATTTATTGAGTCTAAAGTAAAAGATGGTGCCAAAGAATTTAGGTTTTGGTCCGATAATTGTGCGGGCCAAAATCGAAACCGAATTGTCTTTGCTTTTTATATTTATGCCGCTAAAAAGTATGGAGTAACAATAATTCATAGGTTTTTAGAACGCGGCCATACACAAAATGAGGCCGACTCTGTTCATGCCTTAATAGAGAGAAACGCAAAAGATAAACTTATATACACACCAGCGCAATGGTATGCTTTAGTTAGATGGTCCAAAGCGAACCCTCCGAATTATAATGTAATTGAAATGAGTCTGTCAGATTTTTACAATTACAAAACGTTACTAGAAGGTAGAAATTGGGTTAAAAATAGTAGGAATCAAAAAATATTATGGACCAAAATACGAGAAGTTCAAGTAGTATCAAATGAATCCCACATTTTGAACTATCGATATCAGTTGGAGGAAGACAATTATATGAGCTTAATAACTAAAAAGGGGTATGAATCGAGAAGAAGGAACAATATTTCATTAGAAGTAGAAACTTTGAACCAATGTTATGCCCATCATTTATGTGTAACATCAGCAAAGTTGAAGGATTTATTAAGTCTTTGTGAAGGACGTATAATACCTCCAGAATATCATAATTTTTATCAACAACTATCGCATAATGACACAGTCGCAGGACCTGTAGGAGAGAGTAGTTTTGATTCATCCGATTAGTGCTAATAAACAGTAATATGACTTTAATTATATGACTGTATATTGATTTTTATATATTTTTAAAATGTTGATACTTAATTAATAAGTAGATAAACCAAAAATAATTTCTTAGGAGTAAAGTTATAATTTTTTGTTTCCAAGAATTAGATTTTTATGTTTTAAATATTTGTTACAAGACGTACCTAGAGTTTATTTATATTTTTTGATACATTTATTCATCATTTTTATTAATAAGATAAAGCTATAATAATGACAAATTCAACAGAAAAGGGCTGTTATATTTTTTTATTAGTACCTATAATCGTAAAAGATTTTAGAAGTGAAGTTATGTTTTGTTTAAGTTTCCTATTATTATAATGTAAGAAGATTGCAATAGTGTAAAATTTGGTGTAATAAAGCTGATCTCAATAGGTTTTACTGTGGTTCTCGTTTATTATACCCTAGATACGACCATAATTTTTTTGACATTTGACTGTTTGCACTTCGCATAAGGTCGTATTTTAAACATACGACTTTATTCGCGTTGTCTAAGTAGGTTTTAATAGCAGCATATGGACGTAAAAACAAGATACGACCTTTGTGCAACACGTTTAAGGTCGTAAGTTTCTAAATTGGCGTTTATTGTCTTAAATATAATTATTTATTACGCCAAAAGACTGTTATTACAATATTAGGTCAATTATTACTCATATAGAATGAAGAATGTAGTTATAAACTTTGTACAGAGTCAGCAAAACAATAATGTTCTTAAAAACGGCTCTCCTGTAAAATTTGACTTTTAGAGTTACGACTAAATGCGTGGGAGGTATCGATATGTGGAGCTAGCATATACAATTGCCGAGTAGAAATCTTTAACGGGCTACTCACTATGGATGCTTGGTCCAACAACTATGCTTATATACTCGACTCTAACAAGCGGTTATCCTATGACATGTTTTCGATTAAAACAGGCAGAATAAAACAAACTGGAATAAAAAATATTGTACAGAATCTTCAGACAGTCATAAACGGAATTAGCCAGGAAAACATGGAAAAACCGAAAACAACTACACAAGAAGTCCTCAATACCAATAGTCCAGACAATACACCTCCTCCGTGCTGCTCACAGGAAATTGAAGAAGCAAACCAGAAGCTTTTTCGTCTATAAGTATCTTCATATTCTACACCAAAACATCGACAGTCTCATCAATAAATCTGATAGTATCATTGAAAGATTGGACAGTTTATCAAATGTAGGGTCGGTAGACTAAACCACATATGTCAAAAAGTCATACTTTTCAGGAATAACAAATAACTAAAAAAAAAATTATGAGGGGTATTTAATTTCATATTATTTTATTTTTTTAAGTTTACAATACAATACTAACATGCAACGTAAACTTCTGTAAATATAAAATTAAAAGAGTCGTTTTTTGGTGACTTATGTAATTAAGAACAGCTATCTTGTGCCTAAAATTGTGACTTAAGGGGAATAAGAACAGTGCAGATGTATAAAAAAAAACAAATGAAAACTTATTTTCTTTTGAATAAAGTAGTTAGGTAAGTAGGGTACGTGTAAAGACTTTGTAAAAAATAAATTATTCATCATCTTCACTGTCTACAATATCGGGGTCAGTATTCCTCAAATCATTTGCAGTAGGCAAATCTCTATAAAAGCTGTGGAAAATATCAGGTATTAATGTGAATAAAGATATTAAATCGTCTTTTTTCTCCTTGGATATCGGTAAAGGCTGTAACGATATTATGGGAATGCTATCTGGTACAACAGAACCTCTTCTTTTCAAGTTGAGTTTAAAAAAATCTGTTTCTTCTTCCAAGTCATTTTTGTAAGAAATAACTCCGTATTCGTTGTCATACCGCAGCCATCTTTTATCGAGCCACTTAAGTTGTCGCCCATCTATATCTTTGTGTCGTAATACTAACGGACCCTTTAGCAATGAAGAGAAGTCAAAAAAATCTGTATTTTACATTTCGACCACCTCAAATTTTTTGCTGCTTGATCTTATCAATTGCATCCAATCGTGCGGATGATAGATTTGCAGTTCGGTTTTTTCTTTCTTTTTACAATAATCCCGTGGTCGGTATCTACTCCTAAATGGCTGTGACCAGGAATCATAAATTTGTGATCAATAATATCAATGTTCAATTTTTGCGGAGCCCAGGTAAACATTGCACTTACATGAGAGTTTCGGTTCTGGCCCCCACAAGTATCAAAATAGAATATAACATGCTTTTTATTTTCTGGAAGATACGCTTGCATGTGCTTAAAAAGACAAGAGGCTATTTGATTAGCTCCTCTTGCAGCAACAGTTTCGTACCATATGTAGCAAACAGCTTTACCAGTTTTGTTGTCGTGTACAGTTAAATTGAAGGTTCACAACTGACGTTTGTAGAAAGCTACAGACGAAGATAGCGCTGGAGTAGGTAAACACTGCTGCAAATCAAAATAGTACACTTGAACAGAACTATCATTTTTGCACATCAGCTGTGTTTCAATTTTCTTCCTGTCGTAAGCTTGATCAGCAGCAGCAGGCTTGTGTTCATTATGTTGAGCAAGTAACTCAGCTTTGGTCTGGCTATCTTGACACAACTGAATTTGCATTTTATATCTATCACACGTATAACACGTATCGGCACGAGGTTTTTTGAATGATAACCCTAATTTATGGAACTCTTGGCTGTGGTCATTCTGATCACCTAGAAAATAACATACTTAGTATTTTGAACGATATCGACATACGAACATAAGAATTGCATTTTTTTTCCAAAGAAATAAAAAAAAACATATTTCTTCTATACATCTTTCTTCAATACATATTTTAATTCGAAAAGTTCTCAGACTTACCTTGAGTAGATGAAGGTTTTAACACTATCTCGACTAATTTCTTTCCTCGGCGATTATCCATATTCAATATGAAAATATGGTATTTTATTTATAACGTCTACACTAAACCAAAGTTTTCAATGATCGTATCACTACTGAGTGAATTAGCGTTATACGTCTCGAGCAACACATGCACTTCAATATTTTTAGTCAATAAATTATATTCCTAATGAACTACCGTCAAGCTAGCAAAATGATAACGTCACCCACTTAACGTCCCTAATCACATAAGTCATTAGACATCGTCTTACCAAATACAAAAATGTTCGTGAACCTTTTGACATATGTTGACTTGTGTTATTTATAACATCGTAAGATTTGAAGAGAGCTATAAGGTTGAAAAAGTACACATTAGAGTTCATATTGCTATGACCGACTATGACTTACGTGTTTTAGTCGGTCGGTGTATTAATTTTATTGAAAGTGGTTGGAATTGTAATAAGAAAACGCATTTTTTTGACTTATGTGGTTTAGTCTACCGACCCTACAAATAATGGTCAACAAATTAATGTTATGTGCTTCACGGAGCACAATATGACGACGAGCGATGTCGACTTTCTGAACATTCCAAACTATAGGTTAGTCTCAGTTTTTGCCAGAAACGATCGTAATGGTGGAGCTTGCATACTAGTTCATAATGCAATAAACTACTCAATAATAGAATCCGTGAATAAATACAACGTCACAAATAGTTTTGAATGTTGCGCTGTTGAGTTATTAGATCACAGTATCATAGTACTCTGTATATACAGAACTCCATATCAAAGTAACATAAATATTTTTTTTAATAATCTAAATGACATTCTGCAAAGTATCTGCTACAGAAATAACCAAAAACTGGTAATATGTGGCGATTTTAACATTGACTTACTAAGGAAAAATAAAAATTCGACTATGTTTGAACAAATGGCAACAGAATTTAACCTCAGATTTCAAATTAGAGACATAACCCGGCCTAGTAGTGGAACATGTATAGACAATATTATAACCAATATTAGAAGGTGCAGAAGTAGCGTATTAGAGCTTGGTGTTTCGGATCACAGAGCACAGCTTATGAAGTGCCCTGTAAAACCGACATGTATATTAAAATGTTGGTACATAAACAGACGTGAAATAAATAAAAATAATATTAATCTATTCAGGCAGACTATTCAAAACCTTACTTTTTCCGAGGTGTATGCAGCCAACAATGTTGATGAAAGTTATGATACTTTTTTAGGTTTATTCAAATGTTTTTATGACCTGTGGCTTTCCAACGTTTAAACATAAAATAAACTCATTTACTAGACCCAAGTGGATTTCACGTGGCATAAAACGATGTAGCAGGACGAGACGCGACCTACTCTGGAGGTATAGGCTAACGAAGGATAAAGACGCGAAGATTGCCTTCAAAAATTATACACAAAGGTACAAGAAAATTACCAAACTCACCCAAAAAGCACAAAACAGTTACTATATTGAAACAAGCCAATACAAATCAAAAGCCATTTGGAAAGTTATAAATTCAATAAAACCCAACATACCTAAAGAAAGCATTACAGAGATCAATGTAGAGGGCAAACATATAACTGACCCCAGACTTATAGCGCAAAATTTTAATGACCACTATGTTGATCAGATAGTACCAACTAAAAAGACGCAAGACTCTGATAATATTAATAAAACCTGTACCTATAACTCGTCCAAATCTATCTTTATACAACCCTGTATTCCGGAAGATATTATCACAGTTATAAAAAATCTAAAAAACACAAACAGTACAGGAAATGACGAGATTCACACCAGCGTCATTAAAGCAGTGGCACACTTAATTGCTCCTATCTTATGCAATATTTTCAATAAATGCATACTTAATTGTGTTTTTTCAGAACAGTTAAAGATTTCAGTTGTTAAACCCTTGTATAAAAAAGGCGATAAGAAAGACATGAATAATTATAGACCTATAGCTTTATTATCCATATTCGCAAAAATTTTTGAAAAACTTATCTATATTAGTCTAAACAACTATTTAGAAAAGAACAATATCATATGTCAGGAACAAATGGGTTTCAGAAAAAATAAAACCATAAACATGGCTATATTTAATGCTCTCCAACCGATATACACTAACATAGATAACCGCAAACCGGTTGTATCGCTATACATGGATATGACTAAAGCCTTTGATTATGTAGATCACAAAACATTGCTGAATAAACTGTCAATATATGGTATCAGGGGTAACATTCATGCTTTATTAAAATCATATTTACAAAATAGACGTCAAATTACACAAATTGAAAGAATAAACACTGTTACTAAAACTAAGGTCAAATACTCCTCTGAAGCTAGAATTATAACGTATGGGGTGCCACAGGGAAGCGTTTTGGGTCCCTTGCTTTTTTATGCTACATCAATGATCTTCCCAAAGCTACTGATCATCAGATGTCTCTATTTGCCGACGACAGCACTATAATTTTTGACTCAGGAGATTTAATTGACATCGAAAATAATATAAATAATAGCCTTGTTGACATTGCCGAATGGTTGAATTTTAATAATCTAGAAATTAACGTAACAAAAACCACATATATAAATTTTCAAATCAGAGAGAAATGGAAACATAACTTAATAATTCAATATAATGGACAAGAAATCGATGAGACGAAAACGATAAAATTTGTAGGCTTGCATATAGACAGTAATATGTCCTGGAAAACACACATTGAACACGTGTGCACCAAAACCCACCAATTCTCCTACGCACTATACATGCTGCGTAAAGTTGCAAATGAAAAAGCACTCCTTGCAGCATATCATGGTTACGTAACATCCACACTGAGATTTGGTCTAATATTCTGGGGCAATGGTACAGATAACAATGATGTTTTTATAGCACAAAAGAAATGTCTCAGAGCAATCTGTGGATTAAAACAAACAGATAGTTGTGTGCCATATTTCAAAAGGCTAAGACTTCTACCTTTGCCGTCTCTGTATATATATGAAGTTAATATGTTCGTAAAAACTAATATGCACTTGTTTAAAACTGTAGAGAGTCAACGTCGCTCCGATAAACTTCACTTACTGAGTAGTAGAACCACATTTCTCCACAAGAGTATTTATGCAATGGCGCCAAAATTACATAATAAACTACCTAAACAAATTCGGACATGCTCAGAGATCTGTGAATTCAAGTACAGCCTTTTTAACTTTCTTGCCGATAAAGCGTATTACTCAGTAAATGAATTCCTAAATGACAACCTGTAACTATGACATAACAATATCAATTAATTATATTTTTATATTTGACATTTAAATAAGTATTTATTGTTCACTGACATGTATAATTTTGTTTTATTAGTTATAATAATAATGTAATACGTAAGATTGACCATTTAGGTATGTAATAACCAATTTCGTATGCCCTGGAGGCGGAACATGGAAGAGCATATTATTTAATGTTACACCTTTGTACCACCTGTGTTAAACGAAATAAAATTATGATGATGATAATATAAAAAAAAAAAGTTAAGAGTTTTCAACGGCGTTGAGCGCCAATCTAAAAGTGTCCAACGGTGACGGTTGCCCAATCCAAGAGTGCCCCACGGCATCGGAGTGTCTATCTTAGAGTGTTTGACGGTGTTGGTTGTCAAACGAAGATTTTAGCACGGCGTTGGGCGCCAAGTTAAGAGTTTTCAGAAGCGTTGAGTGCCAATCTAAAAGTGTCCAACGGTAACGGGCGCCAATCCAACAATATTCAACGGCGTCGGTGTGTCTACTTTAGAGTACCTGACGACGTTGGTTGCCAAACGAAGATTTTCGCACGGCGTTGAGCGCCAATCTAAAAGTGTCCAACGGTGACGGTTGCCCAATCCAAGAGTGCCCCACGGCGTCGGAGTGTCTATCTTAGAGTATTTGACGATGTTGGTTGTCAAACGAAGATTTTAGCACGGCGTTGGGCGCCAAGTTAAGAGTTTTCAACGGCGTTGAGCTCAAACCTTAAAGTGTCCAACGGTGACGGTTGCCCAATCCAAGAGTGCCCCACGGCGTCGGAGTGTCTATCTTAGAGTGTTTGACGATGTTGGTTGTCAAACGAAGATTTTAGCACGGCGTTGGGTGCCAAGTTAAGAGTTTTCAACAGCGTTGAGCGCCAATCTAAAAGCGTCCATCGGTTACGAGCGCCAATCCAAGAGTGTCCAACGGCGTCGGAGTGTCTACTTTAGAGTACCTGACGACGTTGGTTGCCAAACGAAGATTTTCGCACGACGTTGGGCGCCAAGTTAAGAGTTTTCAACGGCGTTGAGCGCCAATCTAAAAGTGTCCAACGATGACGGTTGCCCAATCCAAGAGTGCCCCAAGGCATCGGAGTGTCTACTTTAGAGTGCTTGACGATGTTGGTTGCCAAACGAAGATTTTCACTTGGCGTTGGGCACCAAGTTAAGAGTTTTCAACAGCGTTGAGCGCCAATCTAAAAGTGTACAACGGTAACGGGAGCCAATCCAAGAGTGTCCAACGGCGTCGGAGTGTCTACTTTGGAGTACCTGACGACGTTAGTTGCCAAACGAAGATTTTCGCACGTCGTTGGGCGCCAAGTTAAGAGTTTTCAACAGCGTTGAGCGCCAATCTAAAAGTGTACAACGGCTACGGTCGCCAATCCAACAGTATTCAACGGCGTCGGTGTGTCTACTTTAGAGTACCTGACGACGTGTTGCCAAACGAAAATTTTCGCACGGCGTTGGGCGCCAAGTTAAGAGTTTTCAACGGCGTTGAGCGCCAATCTAAAAGTGTCCAACGGCTACGGTCGCCAATCCAACAGTTTTCAACGGCGTCGGTGTGTCTACTTTAGAGTACCTGACAACGTTGGTTGCCAAACGAAGATTTTCGCACGGCGTTGGGCGTCAAGTTAAGAGTGTTCAACAGAGTTGAGCACCAATCTAAAAGTGTACAACGGTAACGAGCGCCAATCCAAGAGTGTCCCACGGCGTCGGAGTGTCAATCTTAGAGCATATTTGACGATGTTGGTACCCAAACGAAGATTTTTGCCCGGCGTTGGGCGCCAAGTTAAGAAATTTCAACAGCGTTGAGCGCCAATCTAAAAGTGTCCAACGGTGACGGTTGCCCAATCCAAGAGTGCCCCACGGCGTCGGAGTGTCTATCTTAGAGTGTTTGACGATGTTGGTTGTCAAACGAAGATTTTAGCACGGCGTTGGGCGCCAAGTTAAGAGTTTTCAGCAGCGTTGAGCGCCAATCTAAAAGTGTCCCGTTGGACACTTTTAGATTAACGGGCGCCAATCCAACAATATTCAACGGCGTCAGTGTGTCTACTTTAGAGTACCTGACGACGTTGGTTGCCAAACGAAGATTTTCGCACGGCGTTGGGCGCCAAGTTAAGAGTTTTCAACGGCGTTGAGCGCCAATCTAAAAGTGTCCAACGGTGACGGTTGCCCAATCCAAGAGTGCCCCACAGCGTCGGAGTGTCTATCTTAGAGTGTTTGACGATGTTGGTTGTCAAACGAAGATTTTAGCACGGCGTTGGGCGCCAAGTTAAGAGTTTTCAGCAGCGTTGAGCGCCAATCTAAAAGTGTCCAGCGGTAACGGGCGCCAATCCAACAATATTCTACGGCGTCGGTGTGTCTACTTTAGAGTACCTGACGACGTTGGTTGCCAAACGAAGATTTTCGCACGGCGTTGGGCGCCAAGTTAAGAGTTTTGATCGGCGTTGAGCGCCAATTTAAAAGTGTCCAACGGTGACGGTTGCCCAATCCAAGAGTGCCCCACGGCATAGGAGTGTCTACTTTAGAGTGCTTGACGATGTTGGTTGCCAAACGAAGATTTTCACTCGGCGTTGGGCGCCAAGTTAAGAGTTTTCAACAGCGTTGAGCGCCAATCTAAAAGTGTACAACGGTAACGGGCGCCAATCTAAGTGTCCAACGGCGTCGGAGTGTCTACTTTGGAGTACCTGACGACGTTGGTTGCCAAACGAAGATTTTCACACGGCGTTGGGCGCCAAGTTAGGATTTTTCAACGGCGTTGAGTGCCAATCTAAAAGTGTCCAATGGCAACGGGTACCAATATAAGAGTGTCCCACGGCGTCGGAGTGTCTATTTTAGAGTACTTGACGACGTTGGTTGCCAAACGAAGATTTTCGCACGGCGTTGGGCGCCAGGATAAGAGTTTTCAACAGCGTTGAGCGTTAATCTAAAAGTGTACAACGGCTACGGTCGCCAATCCAACAGTATTCATAGGCGTCGGTGTGTCTACTTTAGAGTACCTGACGACGTTGGTTGCCAAACGAAGATTTTCGCACGGCGTTGGGCGCCTAGTTAAGAGTTTTCAACGGCGTTGAGCGCCAATCTAAAAGTGTCCAACGGTGACGGTTGCCCAATCCAAGAGTGCCCCACGGCATCGGAGTGTCTATCTTAGAGTGTTTGACGGTGTTGGTTGTCAAACGAAGATTTTAGCACGGCGTTGGGCGCCAAGTTAAGAGTTTTCAGCAGCGTTTAGCGCCAATCTAAAAGTGTCCAACGGTAACGGGCGCCAATCCAACAATATTCAACGGCGTCGGTGTGTCAACTTTAGAGTACCTGACGACGTTGGTTGCCAAACGAAGATTTTCGCACGACGTTGGGCGCCAAGTTAAGAGTTTTCAACGGCGTTGAGCGCCAATCTAAAAGTGTCCAACGGTGACGGTTGCCCAATCCAAGAGTGCCCCACGGCGTCGGAGTGTCTATCTTAGAGTGTTTGACGATGTTGGTTGTCAAACGAAGATTTTAGCACGGCGTTGGGCGCCAAGTTAAGAGTTTTCAGCAGCGTTGAGCGCCAATCTAAAAGTGTCCCGTTGGACACTTTTAGATTAACGGGCGCCAATTCAACAATATTCAACGGCGTCAGTGTATCTACTTTAGTGTACCTGACGACCTTGGTTGCCAAACGAAGATTTTCGCACGGCGTTGGGCGCCAAGTTAAGAGTTTTGATCGGCGTTGAGCGCCAATTTAAAAGTGTCCAACGGTGACGGTTGCCCAATCCAAGAGTGCCCCACGGCATAGGAGTGTCTACTTTAGAGTGCTTGACGATGTAGGTTGCCAAACGAAGATTTTCACTCGGCGTTGGGCGCCAAGTTAAGAGTTTTCAACAGCGTTGAGCGCCAATCTAAAAGTGTACAACGGTAACGGGCGCCAATCTAAGAGTGTCCAACGGCGTCGGAGTGTCTACTTTGGAGTACCTGACGACGTTGGTTGCCAAACGAAGATTTTCGCACGGCGTTGGGCGCCAAGTTAGGATTTTTCAACGGCGTTGAGTGCCAATCTAAAAGTGTCCAATGGCAACGGGTACCAATATAAGAGTGTCCCACGGCGTCGGAGTGTCTATTTTAGAGTACTTGACGACGTTGGTTGCCAAACGAAGATTTTCGCACGGCGTTGGGCGCCAGGATAAGAGTTTTCAACAGCGTTGAGCGTTAATCTAAAAGTGTACAACGGCTACGGTCGCCAATCCAACAGTATTCATAGGCGTCGGTGTGTCTACTTTAGAGTACCTGACGACGTTGGTTGCCAAACGAAGATTTTCGCACGGCGTTGGGCGCCTAGTTAAGAGTTTTCAACGGCGTTGAGCGCCAATCTAAAAGTGTCCAACGGTGACGGTTGCCCAATCCAAGAGTGCCCCACGGCATCGGAGTGTCTATCTTAGAGTGTTTGACGGTGTTGGTTGTCAAACGAAGATTTTAGCACGGCGTTGGGCGCCAAGTTAAGAGTTTTCAGCAGCGTTGAGTGCCAATCTAAAAGTGTCCAACGGTAACGGGCGCCAATCCAACAATATTCAACGGCGTCGGTGTGTCTACTTTAGAGTACCTGACGACGTTGGTTGCCAAACGAAGATTTTCGCACGGCGTTGAGCGCCAATCTAAAAGTGTCCAACGGTGACGGTTGCCCAATCCAAGAGTGCCCCACGGCATCGGAGTGTCTATCTTAGAGTGTTTGACGGTGTTGGTTGTCAAACGAAGATTTTAGCACGGCGTTGGGCGCCAAGTTAAGAGTTTTCAGCAGCGTTTAGCGCCAATCTAAAAGTGTCCAACGGTAACGGGCGCCAATCCAACAATATTCAACGGCGTCGGTGTGTCTACTTTAGAGTACCTGACGACGTTGGTTGCCAAACGAAGATTTTCGCACGACGTTGGGCGCCAAGTTAAGAGTTTTCAACGGCGTTGAGCGCCAATCTAAAAGTGTCCAACGGTGACGGTTGCCCAATCCAAGAGTGCCCCACGGCATCGGAGTGTCTATCTTAGAATGTTTGACGGTGTTGGTTGTCAAACGAAGATTTTAGCACGGCGTTGGGCGCCAAGTTAAGAGTTTTAAGCAGCGTTTAGCGCCAATCTAAAAGTGTCCAACGGTAACGGGCGCCAATCCAACAATATTCAACGGCGTCGGTGTGTCTACTTTAGAGTACCTGACGACGTAGGTTGACAAACGAAGATTTTCGCACGGCGTTGGGCGCCAAGTTAAGAGTTTTCAACGTCGTTGAGCGCCAATCTAAAAGTGTCCAACGGTGACGGTTGCCCAATCCAAGAGTGCCCCACGGCATCGGAGTGTCTATCTTAGAGTGTTTGACGGTGTTGGTTGTCAAACGAAGATTTTAGCACGGCGTTGGGCGCCAAGTTAAGAGTTTTCAGCAGCGTTGAGCGCCAATCTAAAAGAGTCCAACGGCTACAGTCGCCAATCCAACAGTGTTCAACGGCATCGGAGTGTCTACTTTAGAGTGCTTGACGATGTTGGTTGCCAAACGAAGATTTTCGCACAGCGTTGGGCGCCAAGTTAAGAGTTTTCTACGGCGTTGCGCCAATCTATAAGTGTACAACGGCTACGGTCGCCAATCCAACAGTGTTCAACGGCATCAGAGTGTCTACTTTAGAGTGCTTGACGATGTTGGTTGCCAAACGAAGATTTTCACTCGGCGTTGGGCGCCAAGTTGAGAGTTTTCAACAGCGTTGAGCGCCAATCTATAAGTGTACAACGGCTACGGTCGCCAATCCAACAGTGTTCAACGGCATCGGAGTGTCTACTTTAGAGAGCTTGACGATGTCGGTTGCCAATTGAAAATTTTCGCACGGCGTTGGGCGCCAAGTTAAGAGTTTTCAGCAGCGTTTAGCGCCAATCTAAAAGTGTCCAACGGTAACGGGCGCCAATCCAACAATATTCAACGGCGTCGGTGTGTCTACTTTAGAGTACCTGACGACGTAGGTTGACAAACGAAGATTTTCGCACGGCGTTGGGCGCCAAGTTAAGAGTTTTCAACGGCGTTGAGCGCCAATCTAAAAGTGTCCAAAGGTGACGGTTGCCCAATCCAAGAGTGCCCCACGGCGTCGGAGTGTCTATCTTAGAGTGTTTGACGATGTTGGTTGTCAAACGAAGATTTTAGCACGGCGTTGGGCGCCAAGTTAAGAGATTTCAACAGCGTTGCGCCAATCTATAAGTGTACAACGGCTACGGTCGCCAATCCAACAGTGTTCAACGGCATCGGAGTGTCTACTTTAGAGTACCTGACAACGTTGGTTGCCAAACGAAGATTTTCGCACGGCGTTGGGCGTCAAGTTAAGAATGTTCAACAGAGTTGAGCACCAATCTAAAAGTGTACAACGGTAACGAGCGCCAATCCAAGAGTGTCCCACGGCGTCGGAGTGTCAATCTTAGAGCATATTTGACGATGTTGGTACCCAAACGAAGATTTTTGCCCGGCGTTGGGCGCCAAGTTAAGAAATTTCAACAGCGTTGAGCGCCAATCTAAAAGTGTCCAACGGTGACGGTTGCCCAATCCAAGAGTGCCCCACGGCGTCGGAGTGTCTATCTTAGAGTGTTTGACGATGTTGGTTGTCAAACGAAGATTTTAGCACGGCGTTGGGCGCCAAGTTAAGAGTTTTCAGCAGCGTTGAGCGCCAATCTAAAAGTGTCCCGTTGGACACTTTTAGATTAACGGGCGCCAATTCAACAATATTCAACGGCGTCAGTGTGTCTACTTTAGTGTACCTGACGACGTTGGTTGCCAAACGAAGATTTTCGCACGGCGTTGGGCGCCAAGTTAAGAGTTTTGATCGGCGTTGAGCGCCAATTTAAAAGTGTCCAACGGTGACGGTTGCCCAATCCAAGAGTGCCCCACGGCATAGGAGTGTCTACTTTAGAGTGCTTGACGATGTTGGTTGCCAAACGAAGATTTTCACTCGGCGTTGGGCGCCAAGTTAAGAGTTTTCAACAGCGTTGAGCGCCAATCTAAAAGTGTACAACGGTAACGGGCGCCAATCTAAGAGTGTCCAACGGCGTCGGAGAGTCTACTTTGGAGTACCTGACGACGTTGGTTGCCAAACGAAGATTTTCGCACGGCGTTGGGCGCCAAGTTAGGATTTTTCAACGGCGTTGAGTGCCAATCTAAAATTGTCCAATGGCAACGGGTACCAATATAAGAGTGTCCCACGGCGTCCGAGTGTCTATTTTAGAGTACTTGACGACGTTGGTTGCCAAACGAAGATTTTCGCACGGCGTTGGGCGCCAGGATAAGAGTTTTCAACAGCGTTGAGCGTTAATCTAAAAGTGTACAACGGCTACGGTCGCCAATCCAACAGTATTCATAGGCGTCGGTGTGTCTACTTTAGAGTACCTGACGACGTTGGTTGCCAAACGAAGATTTTCGCACGGCGTTGGGCGCCTAGTTAAGAGTTTTCAACGGCGTTGAGCGCCAATCTAAAAGTGTCCAACGGTGACGGTTGCCCAATCCAAGAGTGCCCCACGGCATCGGAGTGTCTATCTTAGAGTGTTTGACGGTGTTGGTTGTCAAACGAAGATTTTAGCACGGCGTTGGGCGCCAAGTTAAGAGTTTTCAGCAGCGTTGAGTGCCAATCTAAAAGTGTCCAACGGTGACGGTTGCCCAATCCAAGAGTGCCCCACGGCGTCGGAGTGTCTATCTTAGAGTATTTGACGATGTTGGTTGTCAAACGAAGATTTTAGCACGGCGTTGGGCGCCAAGTTAAGAGTTTTCAACGGCGTTGAGCTCAAATCTTAAAGTGTCCAACGGTGACGGTTGCCCAATCCAAGAGTGCCCCACGGCGTCGGAGTGTCTATCTTAGAGTGTTTGACGATGTTGGTTGTCAAACGAAGATTTTAGCACGGCGTTGGGTGCCAAGTTAAGAGTTTTCAACAGCGTTGAGCGCCAATCTAAAAGCGTCCATCGGTTACGAGCGCCAATCCAAGAGTGTCCAACGGCGTCGGAGTGTCTACTTTAGAGTACCTGACGACGTTGGTTGCCAAACGAAGATTTTCGCACGACGTTGGGCGCCAAGTTAAGAGTTTTCAACGGCGTTGAGCGCCAATCTAAAAGTGTCCAACGGTGACGGTTGCCCAATCCAAGAGTGCCCCAAGGCATCGGAGTGTCTACTTTAGAGTGCTTGACGATGTTGGTTGCCAAACGAAGATTTTCACTTGGCGTTGGGCACCAAGTTAAGAGTTTTCAACAGCGTTGAGCGCCAATCTAAAAGTGTACAACGGTAACGGGAGCCAATCCAAGAGTGTCCAACGGCGTCGGAGTGTCTACTTTGGAGTACCTGACGACGTTAGTTGCCAAACGAAGATTTTCGCACGTCGTTGGGCGCCAAGTTAAGAGTTTTCAACAGCGTTGAGCGCCAATTTAAAAGTGTACAACGGCTACGGTCGCCAATCCAACAGTATTCAACGGCGTCGGTGTGTCTACTTTAGAGTGCCTGACGACGTGTCGCCAAACGAAAATTTTCGCACGGCGTTGGGCGCCAAGTTAAGAGTTTTCAACGGCGTTGAGCGCCAATCTAAAAGTGTCCAACGGCTACGGTCGCCAATCCAACAGTTTTCAACGGCGTCGGTGTGTCTACTTTAGAGTACCTGACAACGTTGGTTGCCAAACGAAGATTTTCGCACGGCGTTGGGCGTCAAATTAAGAGTGTTCAACAGAGTTGAGCACCAATCTAAAAGTGTACAACGGTAACGAGCGCCAATCCAAGAGTGTCCCACGGCGTCGGAGTGTCAATCTTAGAGCATATTTGACGATGTTGGTACCCAAACGAAGATTTTTGCCCGGCGTTGGGCGCCAAGTTAAGAAATTTCAACAGCGTTGAGCGCCAATCTAAAAGTGTCCAACGGGCACTCTTGGATTGGGCAACCCAATCCAAGAGTGCCCCACGGCGTCGGAGTGTCTATCTTAGAGTGTTTGACGATGTTGGTTGTCAAACGAAGATTTTAGCACGGCGTTGGGCGCCAAGTTAAGAGTTTTCAGCAGCGTTGAGCGCCAATCTAAAAGTGTCCCGTTGGACACTTTTAGATTAACGGGCGCCAATCCAACAATATTCAACGGCGTCAGTGTGTCTACTTTAGAGTACCTGACGACGTTGGTTGCCAAACGAAGATTTTCGCACGGCGTTGGGCGCCAATCTAAAAGTGTCCAATGGCAACGGGTACCAATATAAGAGTGTCCCACGGCGTCGGAGTGTCTATTTTAGAGTACTTGACGACGTTGGTTGCCAAACGAAGATTTTCGCATGGCGTTGGGCGCCAGGATAAGAGTTTTCAACAGCGTTGAGCGTTAATCTAAAAGTGTACAACGGCTACGGTCGCCAATCCAACAGTATTCATAGGCGTCGGTGTGTCTACTTTAGAGTACCTGACGACGTTGGTTGTCAAACGAAGATTTTAGCACGGCGTTGGGCGCCAAGTTAAGAGTTTTCAGCAGCGTTTAGCGCCAATCTAAAAGTGTCCAACGGTACCGGGCGCCAATCCAACAATATTCAACGGCGTCGGTGTGTCTACTTTAGAGTACCTGACGACGTTGGTTGCCAAACGAAGATTTTCGCACGACGTTGGGCGCCAAGTTAAGAGTTTTCAACGGCGTTGAGCGCTAATCTAAAAGTGTCCAACGGTGACGGTTGCCCAATCCAAGAGTGTCCCACGGCATCGGAGTGTCTATCTTAGAGTGTTTGACGGTGTTGGTTGTCAAACGAAGATTTTAGCACGGCGTTGGGCGCCAAGTTAAGAGTTTTCAGCAGCGTTTAGCGCCAATCTAAAAGTGTCCAACGGTAACGGGCGCCAATCCAACAATATTCAACGGCGTCGGTGTGTCTACTTTAGAGTACCTGACGACGTAGGTTGACAAACGAAGATTTTCGCACGGCGTTGGGCGCCAAGTTAAGAGTTTTCAACGTCGTTGAGCGCCAATCTAAAAGTGTCCAACGGTGACGGTTGCCCAATCCAAGAGTGCCCCACGGCATCGGAGTGTCTATCTTAGTGTGTTTGACGGTGTTGGTTGTCAAACGAAGATTTTAGCACGGCGTTGGGCGCCAAGTTAAGAGTTTTCAGCAGCGTTGAGCGCCAATCTAAAAGAGTCCAACGGCTACAGTCGCCAATCCAACAGTGTTCAACGGCATCGGAGTGTCTACTTTAGAGTGCTTGACGATGTTGGTTGCCAAACGAAGATTTTCGCACAGCGTTGGGCGCCAAGTTAAGAGTTTTCTACGGCGTTGCGCCAATCTATAAGTGTACAACGGCTACGGTCGCCAATCCAACAGTGTTCAACGGCATCGGAGTGTCTACTTTAGAGTGCTTGACGATGTTGGTTGCCAAACGAAGATTTTCACTCGGCGTTGGGCGTCAAGTTGAGAGTTTTCAACAGCGTTGAGCGCCAATCTAAAAGTGTACAACGGTAACGGGCGCCAATCCAAGAGTGTCCAACGGCGTCGGAGTGTCTACTTTGGAGTACCTGACGACGTTGGTTGAAAAACGAAGATTTTCGCACGGCATTGGGCGCCGAGTTAAGAGTTTTCAACGGCGTTGAGCGCCAATCTAAAAGTGTCCAAAGGTGACGGTTGCCCAATCCAAGAGTGCCCCACGGCGTCGGAGTGTCTATCTTAGAGTGTTTGACGATGTTGGTTGTCAAACGAAGATTTTAGCACGGCGTTGGGCGCCAAGTTAAGAGATTTCAACAGCGTTGCGCCAATCTATAAGTGTACAACGGCTACGGTCGCCAATCCAACAGTGTTCAACGCCATCGGAGTGTCTACTTTAGAGTACCTGACAACGTTGGTTGCCAAAGGAAGATTTTCGCACGGCGTTGGGCGTCAAGTTAAGAATGTTCAACAGAGTTGAGCACCAATCTAAAAGTGTACAACGGTAACGAGCGCCAATCCAAGAGTGTCCCACGGCGTCAGAGTGTCAATCTTAGAGCATATTTGACGATGTTGGTACCCAAACGAAGATTTTTGCCCGGCGTTGGGCGCCAAGTTAAGAAATTTCAACAGCGTTGAGCGCCAATCTAAAAGTGTCCAACGGTGACGGTTGCCCAATCCAAGAGTGCCCCACGGCGTCGGAGTGTCTATCTTAGAGTGTTTGACGATGTTGGTTGTCAAACGAAGATTTTAGCACGGCGTTGGGCGCCAAGTTAAGAGTTTTCAGCAGCGTTGAGCGCCAATCTAAAAGTGTACAACGGCTACGGTCGCCAATCCAACAGTATTCAACGGCGTCGGTGTGTCTACTTTAGAGTACCTGACGACGTTGGTTGCCAAACGAAGATTTTCGCACGGCGTTGGGCGCCAAGTTAAGAGTTTTGATCGGCGTTGAGCGCCAATTTAAAAGTGTCCAACGGTGACGGTTGCCCAATCCAAGAGTGCCCCACGGCATAGGAGTGTCTACTTTAGAGTGCTTGACGATGTTGGTTGCCAAACGAAGATTTTCACTCGGCGTTGGGCGCCAAGTTAAGAGTTTTCAACAGCGTTGAGCGCCAATCTAAAAGTGTACAACGGTAACGGGCGCCAATCTAAGAGTGTCCAACGGCGTCGGAGTGTCTACTTTGGAGTACCTGACGACGTTGGTTGCCAAACGAAGATTTTCGCACGGCGTTGGGCGCCAAGTTAGGATTTTTCAACGGCGTTGAGTGCCAATCTAAAAGTGTCCAATGGCAACAGGTACCAATATAAGAGTGTCCCACGGCGTCGGAGTGTCTATTTTAGAGTACTTGACGACGTTGGTTGCCAAACGAAGATTTTCGCACGGCGTTGGGCGCCAGGATAAGAGTTTTCAACAGCGTTGAGCGTTAATCTAAAAGTGTACAACGGCTACGGTCGCCAATCCAACAGTATTCATAGGCGTCGGTGTGTCTACTTTAGAGTACCTGACGACGTTGGTTGCCAAACGAAGATTTTCGCACGACGTTGGGCGCCAAGTTAAGAGTTTTCAACGGCGTTGAGCGCCAATCTAAAAGTGTCCAACGGTGACGGTTGCCCAATCCAAGAGTGCCCCACGGCATCGGAGTGTCTATCTTAGAGTGTTTGACGGTGTTGGTTGTCAAACGAAGATTTTAGCACGGCGTTGGGCGCCAAGTTAAGAGTTTTCAGCAGCGTTTAGCGCCAATCTAAAAGTGTCCAACGGTAACGGGCGCCAATCCAACAATATTCAACGGCGTCGGTGTGTCTACTTTAGAGTACCTGACGACGTTGGTTGCCAAACGAAGATTTTCGAACAGCGTTGGGCGCCAAGTTAAGAGTTTTCAACGTCGTTGAGCGCCAATCTAAAAGTGTCCAACGGTGACGGTTGCCCAACCCAAGAGTGCCCTACGGCATCGGAGTGTCTATCTTAGAGTGTTTGACGGTGTTGGTTGTCAAACGAAGATTTTAGCACGGCGTTGGGCGCCAAGTTAAGAGTTTTCAGCAGCGTTGAGCGCCAATCTAAAAGTGTCCAACGGTAACGGGCGCCAATCCAACAATATTCAACGGCGTCGGTGTGTCTACTTTAGAGTACCTGACGACGTTGGTTGCCAAACGAAGATTTTCGCACGGCGTTGGGCGCCAAGTTAAGAGTTTTCAACGGCGTTGAGCGCCAATCTAAAAGTGTACAACGGCTACGGTCGCCAATCCAACAGTATTCAACGGCGTCGGTGTGTCTACTTTAGAGTACCTGACGACGTTGGTTGCCAAACGAAGATTTTCGCACGGCGTTGGGCGCCAAGTTAAGAGTTTTCAACGTCGTTGAGCGCGAATCTAAAAGTGTCCAGCGGTGACGGTTGCCCAATCCAAGAGTGCCCCACGGCATCGGAGTGTCTATCTTAGAGTGTTTGACGGTGTTGGTTGTCAAACGAAGATTTTAGCACGGCGTTGGGCGCCAAGTTAAGAGTTTTCAGCAGCGTTGAGCGCTAATCTAAAAGAGTCCAACGGCTACAGTCGCCAATCCAACAGTGTTCAACGGCATCGGAGTGTCTACTTTAGAGTGCTTGACGATGTTGGTTGCCAAACGAAGATTTTCGCACAGCGTTGGGCGCCAAGTTAAGAGTTTTCAACGGCGTTGCGCCAATCTATAAGTATACAACGGCTACGGTCGCCAATCCAACAGTGTTCAACGGCATCGGAGTGTCTACTTTAGAGTGCTTGACGATGTTGGTTGCCAAACGAAGATTTTCGCACGGCGTTGGGCGCCAAGTTAAGAGTTTTCAACGGCGTTGAGCGACAATCTAAAAGTGTCCAACGGTGACGGTTGCCCAACCCAAGAGTGCCCCACGGCATCGGAGTGTCTATCTTAGAGTGTTTGACGGTGTTGGTTGTCAAACGAAGATTTTAGCACGGCGTTGGGCGCCAAGTTAAGAGTTTTCAGCAGCGTTGAGCGCCAATCTAAAAGTGTCCAACGGTAACGGGCGCCAATCCAACAATATTCAACGGCGTCGGTGTATCTACTTTAGAGTACCTGACGACGTTGGTTGCCAAACGAAGATTTTCGCACGGCATTGGGCGCCGAGTTAAGAGTTTTCAACGGCGTTGAGCTCAAATCTAAAAGTGTCCAACGGTGACGGTTGCCCAATCCAAGAGTGCCCCACGGCGTCGGAGTGTCTATCTTAGAGTGTTTGACGATGTTGGTTGTCAAACGAAGATTTTAGCACGGCGTTGGGCGCCAAGTTAAGAGTTTTCAACGGCGTTGAGCTCAAATCTAAAAGTGTCCAACGGTGACGGTTGCCCAATCCAAGAGTGCCCCACGGCGTCAGAGTGTCTATCTTAGAGTGTTTGACGATGTTGGTTGTCAAACGAAGATTTTAGCACGGCGTTGGATGCCAAGTTAAGAGTTTTCAACAGCGTTGAGCGCCAATCTAAAAAAGTCCATCGGTTACGAGCGCCAATCCAAGAGTGTCCAACGGCGTCGGAGTGTCTACTTTAGAGTACCTGACGACGTTGGTTGCCAAACGAAGATTTTCGCACGACGTTGGGCGCCAAGTTAAGAGTTTTCAACGGCGTTGAGCGCCAATCTAAAAGTGTCCAACAGTGACGGTTGCCCAATCCAAGAGTGCCCCACGGCATCGGAGTGTCTACTTTAGAGTGCTTGACGATGTTGGTTGCCAAACGAAGATTTTCACTCGACGTTGGGTGCCAAGTTGAGAGTTTTCAACAGCGTTGAGCGCCAATCTAAAAGTGTACAACGGTAACGGGCGCCAATCCAAGAGTGTCCAACGGCGTCGGAGTGTCTACTTTGGAGTACCTGACGACGTTGGTTGCCAAACGAAGATTTTCGCACGGCGTTGGGCGCCAAGTTAGGATTTTTCAACGGCGTTGATTGCCAATCTAAAAGTGTCTAATGGCAACGGGTACCAATACAAGAGTGTCCCACGGCGTCGGAGTGTCTATTTTAGAGTACTTGACGACGTTGGTTGCCAAACGAAGATTTTCGCACGGCGTTGGGCGCCAAGTTAAGAGTTTTCAACAGCGTTGAGTGCCAATCTAAAAGTGTACAACGGCTACGGTCGCCAATCCAACAGTATTCAACGGCGTCGGTGTGTCTACTTTAGAGTACCTGACGACGTGTTGCCAAACGAAGATTTTCGCACGGCGTTGGGCGCCAAGTTAAGAGTTTTCAACGGCGTTGAGCGCCAATCTAAAAGTGTCCAACGGCTACGGTCGCCAATCCAACAGTTTTCAACGGCGTCGGTGTGTCTACTTTAGAGTACCTGACAACGTTGGTTGCCAAACGAAGATTTTCGCACGGCGTTGGGCGTCAAGTTAAGAGTGTTCAACAGAGTTGAGCACCAATCTAAAAGTGTACAACGGTAACGAGCGCCAATCCAAGAGTGTCCCACGGCGTCGGAGTGTCAATCTTAGAGCATATTTGACGATGTTGGTACCCAAACGAAGATTTTTGCCCGGCGTTGGGCGCCAAGTTAAGAAATTTCAAAAGCGTTGTGCGCCAATCTAAAAGTGTCCAACGGTGACGGTTGCCCAATCCAAGAGTGCCCCACGGCGTCGGAGTGTCTATCTTAGAGTGTTTGACGATGTTGGTTGTCAAACGAAGATTTTAGCACGGCGTTGGGCGCCAAGTTAAGAGTTTTCAGCAGCGTTGAGCGCCAATCTAAAAGTGTCCCGTTGGACACTTTTAGATTAACGGGCGCCAATCCAACAATATTCAACGGCGTCAGTGTGTCTACTTTAGAGTACCTGACGACGTTGGTTGCCAAACGAAGATTTTCGCACGGCGTTGGGCGCCAAGTTAAGAGTTTTCAACGGCGTTGAGCGCCAATCTAAAAGTGTCCAACGGTGACGGTTGCCCAATCCAAGAGTGCCCCACGGATAGGAGTGTCTACTTTAGAGTGCTTGACGATGTTGGTTGCCAAACGAAGATTTTCACTCGGCGTTGGGCGCCAAGTTAAGAGTTTTCAACAGCGTTGAGCGCCAATCTAAAAGTGTACAACGGTAACGGGCGCCAATCTAAGAGTGTCCAACGGCGTCGGAGTGTCTACTTTGGAGTACCTGACGACGTTGGTTGCCAAACGAAGATTTTCGCACGGCGTTGGGCGCCAAGTTAGGATTTTTCAACGGCGTTGAGTGCCAATCTAAAAGTGTCCAATGGCAACGGGTACCAATATAAGAGTGTCCCACGGCGTCGGAGTGTCTATTTTAGAGTACTTGACGACGTTGGTTGCCAAACGAAGATTTTCGCACGGCGTTGGGCGCCAGGTTAAGAGTTTTCAACAGCGTTGAGCGTTAATCTAAAAGTGTACAACGGCTACGGTCGCCAATCCAACAGTATTCATAGGCGTCGGTGTGTCTACTTTAGAGTACCTGACGACGTTGGTTGCCAAACGAAGATTTTCGCACGGCGTTGGGCGCCTTGTTAAGAGTTTTCAACGGCGTTGAGCGCCAATCTAAAAGTGTCCAACGGTGACGGTTGCCCAATCCAAGAGTGCCCCACGGCATCGGAGTGTCTATCTTAGAGTGTTTGACGGTGTTGGTTGTCAAACGAAGATTTTAGCACGGCGTTGGGCGCCAAGTTAAGAGTTTTCAGCAGCGTTTAGCGCCAATCTAAAAGTGTCCAACGGTAACGGGCGCCAATCCAACAATATTCAACGGCGTCGGTGTGTCTACTTTAGAGTACCTGACGACGTTGGTTGCCAAACGAAGATTTTCGCACGACGTTGGGCTCCAAGTTAAGAGTTTTCAACGGCGTTGAGCGCCAATCTAAAAGTGTCCAACGGTGACGGTTGCCCAATCCAAGAGTGCCCCATGGCATCGGAGTGTCTATCTTAGAGTGTTTGACGGTGTTGGTTGTCAAACGAAGATTTTAGCACGGCGTTGGGCGCCAAGTTAAGAGTTTTCAGCAGCGTTTAGCGCCAATCTAAAAGTGTCCAACGGTAACGGGCGCCAATCCAACAATATTCAACGGCGTCGGTGTGTCTACTTTAGAGTACCTGACGACGTAGGTTGACAAACGAAGATTTTCGCACGGCGTTGGGCGCCAAGTTAAGAGTTTTCAACGTCGTTGATTGCCAATCTAAAAGTGTCCAACGGTGACGGTTGCCCAATCCAAGAGTGCCCCACGGCATCGGAGTGTCTATCTTAGAGTGTTTGACGGTGTTGGTTGTCAAACGAAGATTTTAGCACGGCGTTGGGCGCCAAGTTAAGAGTTTTCAGCAGCGTTGAGCGCCAATCTAAAAAAGTCCAACGGCTACAGTCGCCAATCCAACAGTGTTCAACGGCATCGGAGTGTCTACTTTAGAGTGCTTGACGATGTTGGTTGCCAAACGAAGATTTTCGCACAGCGTTGGGCGCCAAGTTAAGAGTTTTCAACGGCGTTGCGCCAATCTATAAGTGTACAACGGCTACGGTCGCCAATCCAACAGTGTTCAACGGCATCGGAGTGTCTACTTTAGAGTGCTTGACGATGTTGGTTGCCAAACGAAGATTTTCACTCGGCGTTGGGCGTCAAGTTGAGAGTTTTCAACAGCGTTGAGCGCCAATCTAAAAGTGTACAACGGTAACGGGCGCCAATCCAAGAGTGTCCAACGGCGTCGGAGTGTCTACTTTGGAGTACCTGACGACGTTGGTTGAAAAACGAAGATTTTCGCACGGCATTGGGCGCCGAGTTAAGAGTTTTCAACGGCGTTGAGCGCCAATCTAAAAGTGTCCAAAGGTGACGGTTGCCCAATCCAAGAGTGCCCCACGGCGTCGGAGTGTCTATCTTAGAGTGTTTGACGATGTTGGTTGTCAAACGAAGATTTTAGCACGGCGTTGGGCGCCAAGTTAAGAGATTTCAACAGCGTTGCGCCAATCTATAAGTGTACAACGGCTACGGTCGCCAATCCAACAGTGTTCAACGCCATCGGAGTGTCTACTTTAGAGTACCTGACAACGTTGGTTGCCAAACGAAGATTTTCGCACGGCGTTGGGCGTCAAGTTAAGAATGTTCAACAGAGTTGAGCACCAATCTAAAAGTGTACAACGGTAACGAGCGCCAATCCAAGAGTGTCCCACGGCGTCAGAGTGTCAATCTTAGAGCATATTTGACGATGTTGGTACCCAAACGAAGATTTTTGCCCGGCGTTGGGCGCCAAGTTAAGAAATTTCAACAGCGTTGAGCGCCAATCTAAAAGTGTCCAACGGTGACGGTTGCCCAATCCAAGAGTGCCCCACGGCGTCGGAGTGTCTATCTTAGAGTGTTTGACGATGTTGGTTGTCAAACGAAGATTTTAGCACGGCGTTGGGCGCCAAGTTAAGAGTTTTCAGCAGCGTTGAGCGCCAATCTAAAAGTGTACAACGGCTACGGTCGCCAATCCAACAGTATTCAACGGCGTCGGTGTGTCTACTTTAGAGTACCTGACGACGTTGGTTGCCAAACGAAGATTTTCGCACGGCGTTGGGCGCCAAGTTAAGAGTTTTGATCGGCGTTGAGCGCCAATTTAAAAGTGTCCAACGGTGACGGTTGCCCAATCCAAGAGTGCCCCACGGCATAGGAGTGTCTACTTTAGAGTGCTTGACGATGTTGGTTGCCAAACGAAGATTTTCACTCGGCGTTGGGCGCCAAGTTAAGAGTTTTCAACAGCGTTGAGCGCCAATCTAAAAGTGTACAACGGTAACGGGCGCCAATCTAAGAGTGTCCAACGGCGTCGGAGTGTCTACTTTGGAGTACCTGACGACGTTGGTTGCCAAACGAAGATTTTCGCACGGCGTTGGGCGCCAAGTTAGGATTTTTCAACGGCGTTGAGTGCCAATCTAAAAGTGTCCAATGGCAACAGGTACCAATATAAGAGTGTCCCACGGCGTCGGAGTGTCTATTTTAGAGTACTTGACGACGTTGGTTGCCAAACGAAGATTTTCGCACGGCGTTGGGCGCCAGGATAAGAGTTTTCAACAGCGTTGAGCGTTAATCTAAAAGTGTACAACGGCTACGGTCGCCAATCCAACAGTATTCATAGGCGTCGGTGTGTCTACTTTAGAGTACCTGACGACGTTGGTTGCCAAACGAAGATTTTCGCACGACGTTGGGCGCCAAGTTAAGAGTTTTCAACGGCGTTGAGCGCCAATCTAAAAGTGTCCAACGGTGACGGTTGCCCAATCCAAGAGTGCCCCACGGCATCGGAGTGTCTATCTTAGAGTGTTTGACGGTGTTGGTTGTCAAACGAAGATTTTAGCACGGCGTTGGGCGCCAAGTTAAGAGTTTTCAGCAGCGTTTAGCGCCAATCTAAAAGTGTCCAACGGTAACGGGCGCCAATCCAACAATATTCAACGGCGTCGGTGTGTCTACTTTAGAGTACCTGACGACGTTGGTTGCCAAACGAAGATTTTCGAACAGCGTTGGGCGCCAAGTTAAGAGTTTTCAACGTCGTTGAGCGCCAATCTAAAAGTGTCCAACGGTGACGGTTGCCCAACCCAAGAGTGCCCCACGGCATCGGAGTGTCTATCTTAGAGTGTTTGACGGTGTTGGTTGTCAAACGAAGATTTTAGCACGGCGTTGGGCGCCAAGTTAAGAGTTTTCAGCAGCGTTGAGCGCCAATCTAAAAGTGTCCAACGGTAACGGGCGCCAATCCAACAATATTCAACGGCGTCGGTGTGTCTACTTTAGAGTACCTGACGACGTTGGTTGCCAAACGAAGATTTTCGCACGGCGTTGGGCGCCAAGTTAAGAGTTTTCAACGGCGTTGAGCGCCAATCTAAAAGTGTACAACGGCTACGGTCGCCAATCCAACAGTATTCAACGGCGTCGGTGTGTCTACTTTAGAGTACCTGACGACGTTGGTTGCCAAACGAAGATTTTCGCACGGCGTTGGGCGCCAAGTTAAGAGTTTTCAACGTCGTTGAGCGCGAATCTAAAAGTGTCCAGCGGTGACGGTTGCCCAATCCAAGAGTGCCCCACGGCATCGGAGTGTCTATCTTAGAGTGTTTGACGGTGTTGGTTGTCAAACGAAGATTTTAGCACGGCGTTGGGCGCCAAGTTAAGAGTTTTCAGCAGCGTTGAGCGCTAATCTAAAAGAGTCCAACGGCTACAGTCGCCAATCCAACAGTGTTCAACGGCATCGGAGTGTCTACTTTAGAGTGCTTGACGATGTTGGTTGCCAAACGAAGATTTTCGCACAGCGTTGGGCGCCAAGTTAAGAGTTTTCAACGGCGTTGCGCCAATCTATAAGTATACAACGGCTACGGTCGCCAATCCAACAGTGTTCAACGGCATCGGAGTGTCTACTTTAGAGTGCTTGACGATGTTGGTTGCCAAACGAAGATTTTCGCACGGCGTTGGGCGCCAAGTTAAGAGTTTTCAACGGCGTTGAGCGACAATCTAAAAGTGTCCAACGGTGACGGTTGCCCAACCCAAGAGTGCCCCACGGCATCGGAGTGTCTATCTTAGAGTGTTTGACGGTGTTGGTTGTCAAACGAAGATTTTAGCACGGCGTTGGGCGCCAAGTTAAGAGTTTTCAGCAGCGTTGAGCGCCAATCTAAAAGTGTCCAACGGTAACGGGCGCCAATCCAACAATATTCAACGGCGTCGGTGTATCTACTTTAGAGTACCTGACGACGTTGGTTGCCAAACGAAGATTTTCGCACGGCATTGGGCGCCGAGTTAAGAGTTTTCAACGGCGTTGAGCTCAAATCTAAAAGTGTCCAACGGTGACGGTTGCCCAATCCAAGAGTGCCCCACGGCGTCGGAGTGTCTATCTTAGAGTGTTTGACGATGTTGGTTGTCAAACGAAGATTTTAGCACGGCGTTGGGCGCCAAGTTAAGAGTTTTCAACGGCGTTGAGCTCAAATCTAAAAGTGTCCAACGGTGACGGTTGCCCAATCCAAGAGTGCCCCACGGCGTCAGAGTGTCTATCTTAGAGTGTTTGACGATGTTGGTTGTCAAACGAAGATTTTAGCACGGCGTTGGATGCCAAGTTAAGAGTTTTCAACAGCGTTGAGCGCCAATCTAAAAAAGTCCATCGGTTACGAGCGCCAATCCAAGAGTGTCCAACGGCGTCGGAGTGTCTACTTTAGAGTACCTGACGACGTTGGTTGCCAAACGAAGATTTTCGCACGACGTTGGGCGCCAAGTTAAGAGTTTTCAACGGCGTTGAGCGCCAATCTAAAAGTGTCCAACAGTGACGGTTGCCCAATCCAAGAGTGCCCCACGGCATCGGAGTGTCTACTTTAGAGTGCTTGACGATGTTGGTTGCCAAACGAAGATTTTCACTCGACGTTGGGTGCCAAGTTGAGAGTTTTCAACAGCGTTGAGCGCCAATCTAAAAGTGTACAACGGTAACGGGCGCCAATCCAAGAGTGTCCAACGGCGTCGGAGTGTCTACTTTGGAGTACCTGACGACGTTGGTTGCCAAACGAAGATTTTCGCACGGCGTTGGGCGCCAAGTTAGGATTTTTCAACGGCGTTGATTGCCAATCTAAAAGTGTCTAATGGCAACGGGTACCAATACAAGAGTGTCCCACGGCGTCGGAGTGTCTATTTTAGAGTACTTGACGACGTTGGTTGCCAAACGAAGATTTTCGCACGGCGTTGGGCGCCAAGTTAAGAGTTTTCAACAGCGTTGAGTGCCAATCTAAAAGTGTACAACGGCTACGGTCGCCAATCCAACAGTATTCAACGGCGTCGGTGTGTCTACTTTAGAGTACCTGACGACGTGTTGCCAAACGAAGATTTTCGCACGGCGTTGGGCGCCAAGTTAAGAGTTTTCAAAGGCGTTGAGCGCCAATCTAAAAGTGTCCAACGGCTACGGTCGCCAATCCAACAGTTTTCAACGGCGTCGGTGTGTCTACTTTAGAGTACCTGACAACGTTGGTTGCCAAACGAAGATTTTCGCACGGCGTTGGGCGTCAAGTTAAGAGTGTTCAACAGAGTTGAGCACCAATCTAAAATTGTACAACGGTAACGAGCGCCAATCCAAGAGTGTCCCACGGCGTCGGAGTGTCAATCTTAGAGCATATTTGACGATGTTGGTACCCAAACGAAGATTTTTGCCCGGCGTTGGGCGCCAAGTTAAGAAATTTCAAAAGCGTTGAGCGCCAATCTAAAAGTGTCCAACGGTGACGGTTGCCCAATCCAAGAGTGCCCCACGGCGTCGGAGTGTCTATCTTAGAGTGTTTGACGATGTTGGTTGTCAAACGAAGATTTTAGCACGGCGTTGGGCGCCAAGTTAAGAGTTTTCAGCAGCGTTGAGCGCCAATCTAAAAGTGTCCCGTTGGACACTTTTAGATTAACGGGCGCCAATCCAACAATATTCAACGGCGTCAGTGTGTCTACTTTAGAGTACCTGACGACGTTGGTTGCCAAACGAAGATTTTCGCACGGCGTTGGGCGCCAAGTTAAGAGTTTTCAACGGCGTTGAGCGCCAATCTAAAAGTGTCCAACGGTGACGGTTGCCCAATCCAAGAGTGCCCCACGGATAGGAGTGTCTACTTTAGAGTGCTTGACGATGTTGGTTGCCAAACGAAGATTTTCACTCGGCGTTGGGCGCCAAGTTAAGAGTTTTCAACAGCGTTGAGCGCCAATCTAAAAGTGTACAACGGTAACGGGCGCCAATCTAAGAGTGTCCAACGGCGTCGGAGTGTCTACTTTGGAGTACCTGACGACGTTGGTTGCCAAACGAAGATTTTCGCACGGCGTTGGGCGCCAAGTTAGGATTTTTCAACGGCGTTGAGTGCCAATCTAAAAGTGTCCAATGGCAACGGGTACCAATATAAGAGTGTCCCACGGCGTCGGAGTGTCTATTTTAGAGTACTTGACGACGTTGGTTGCCAAACGAAGATTTTCGCACGGCGTTGGGCGCCAGGTTAAGAGTTTTCAACAGCGTTGAGCGTTAATCTAAAAGTGTACAACGGCTACGGTCGCCAATCCAACAGTATTCATAGGCGTCGGTGTGTCTACTTTAGAGTACCTGACGACGTTGGTTGCCAAACGAAGATTTTCGCACTGCGTTGGGCGCCTTGTTAAGAGTTTTCAACGGCGTTGAGCGCCAATCTAAAAGTGTCCAACGGTGACGGTTGCCCAATCCAAGAGTGCCCCACGGCATCGGAGTGTCTATCTTAGAGTGTTTGACGGTGTTGGTTGTCAAACGAAGATTTTAGCACGGCGTTGGGCGCCAAGTTAAGAGTTTTCAGCAGCGTTTAGCGCCAATCTAAAAGTGTCCAACGGTAACGGGCGCCAATCCAACAATATTCAACGGCGTCGGTGTGTCTACTTTAGAGTACCTGACGACGTTGGGTGCCAAACGAAGATTTTCGCACGACGTTGGGCTCCAAGTTAAGAGTTTTCAACGGCGTTGAGCGCCAATCTAAAAGTGTCCAACGGTGACGGTTGCCCAATCCAAGAGTGCCCCATGGCATCGGAGTGTCTATCTTAGAGTGTTTGACGGTGTTGGTTGTCAAACGAAGATTTTAGCACGGCGTTGGGCGCCAAGTTAAGAGTTTTCAGCAGCGTTTAGCGCCAATCTAAAAGTGTCCAACGGTAACGGGCGCCAATCCAACAATATTCAACGGCGTCGGTGTGTCTACTTTAGAGTACCTGACGACGTAGGTTGACAAACGAAGATTTTCGCACGGCGTTGGGCGCCAAGTTAAGAGTTTTCAACGTCGTTGATTGCCAATCTAAAAGTGTCCAACGGTGACGGTTGCCCAATCCAAGAGTGCCCCACGGCATCGGAGTGTCTATCTTAGAGTGTTTGACGGTGTTGGTTGTCAAACGAAGATTTTAGCACGGCGTTGGGCGCCAAGTTAAGAGTTTTCAGCAGCGTTGAGCGCCAATCTAAAAAAGTCCAACGGCTACAGTCGCCAATCCAACAGTGTTCAACGGCATCGGAGTGTCTACTTTAGAGTGCTTGACGATGTTGGTTGCCAAACGAAGATTTTCGCACAGCGTTGGGCGCCAAGTTAAGAGTTTTCAACGGCGTTGCGCCAATCTATAAGTGTACAACGGCTACGGTCGCCAATCCAACAGTGTTCAACGGCATCGGAGTGTCTACTTTAGAGTGCTTGACGATGTTGGTTGCCAAACGAAGATTTTCACTCGGCGTTGGGCGCCAAGTTAAGAGTTTTCAACGGCGTTGAGCTCAAATCTAAAAGTGTCCAACGGTGACGGTTGCCCAACCCAAGAGTGCCCCACGGCATCGGAGTGTCTATCTTAGAGTGTTTGACGGTGTTGGTTGTCAAACGAAGATTTTAGCACGGCGTTGGGCACCAAGTTAAGAGTTTTCAGCAGCGTTGAGCGCCAATCTAAAAGTGTCCAACGGTAACGGGCGCCAATCCAACAATATTCAACGGCGTCGGTGTATCTACTTTAGAGTACCTGACGACGTTGGTTGCCAAACGAAGATTTTCGCACGGCATTGGGCGCCGAGTTAAGAGTTTTCAACGGCGTTGAGCTCAAATCTAAAAGTGTCCAACGGTGACGGTTGCCCAATCCAAGAGTGCCCCACGGCGTCGGAGTGTCTATCTTAGAGTGTTTGACGATGTTGGTTGTCAAACGAAGATTTTAGCACGGCGTTGGGCGCCAAGTTAAGAGTTTTCAACGGCGTTGAGCTCAAATCTAAAAGTGTCCAACGGTGACGGTTGCCCAATCCAAGAGTGCCCCACGGCGTCAGAGTGTCTATCTTAGAGTGTTTGACGATGTTGGTTGTCAAACGAAGATTTTAGCACGGCGTTGGATGCCAAGTTAAGAGTTTTCAACAGCGTTGAGCGCCAATCTAAAAAAGTCCATCGGTTACGAGCGCCAATCCAAGAGTGTCCAACGGCGTCGGAGTGTCTACTTTAGAGTACCTGACGACGTTGGTTGCCAAACGAAGATTTTCGCACGACGTTGGGCGCCAAGTTAAGAGTTTTCAACGGCGTTGAGCGCCAATCTAAAAGTGTCCAACAGTGACGGTTGCCCAATCCAAGAGTGCCCCACGGCATCGGAGTGTCTACTTTAGAGTGCTTGACGATGTTGGTTGCCAAACGAAGATTTTCCCTCGACGTTGGGTGCCAAGTTGAGAGTTTTCAACAGCGTTGAGCGCCAATCTAAAAGTGTACAACGGTAACGGGCGCCAATCCAAGAGTGTCCAACGGCGTCGGAGTGTCTACTTTGGAGTACCTGACGACGTTGGTTGCCAAACGAAGATTTTCGCACGGCGTTGGGCGCCAAGTTAGGATTTTTCAACGGCGTTGATTGCCAATCTAAAAGTGTCTAATGGCAACGGGTACCAATACAAGAGTGTCCCACGGCGTCGGAGTGTCTATTTTAGAGTACTTGACGACGTTGGTTGCCAAACGAAGATTTTCGCACGGCGTTGGGCGCCAAGTTAAGAGTTTTCAACAGCGTTGAGTGCCAATCTAAAAGTGTACAACGGCTACGGTCGCCAATCCAACAGTATTCAACGGCGTCGGTGTGTCTACTTTAGAGTACCTGACGACGTGTTGCCAAACGAAGATTTTCGCACGGCGTTGGGCGCCAAGTTAAGAGTTTTCAACGGCGTTGAGCGCCAATCTAAAAGTGTCCAACGGTAACGGGCGCCAATCCAACAATATTCAACGGCGTCGGTGTATCTACTTTAGAGTACCTGACGACGTTGGTTGCCAAACGAAGATTTTCGCACGGCATTGGGCGCCGAGTTAAGAGTTTTCAACGGCGTTGAGCTCAAATCTAAAAGTGTCCAACGGTGACGGTTGCCCAATCCAAGAGTGCCCCACGGCGTCGGAGTGTCTATCTTAGAGTGTTTGACGATGTTGGTTGTCAAACGAAGATTTTAGCACGGCGTTGGGCGCCAAGTTAAGAGTTTTCAACGGCGTTGAGCTCAAATCTAAAAGTGTCCAACGGTGACGGTTGCCCAATCCAAGAGTGCCCCACGGCGTCAGAGTGTCTATCTTAGAGTGTTTGACGATGTTGGTTGTCAAACGAAGATTTTAGCACGGCGTTGGATGCCAAGTTAAGAGTTTTCAACAGCGTTGAGCGCCAATCTAAAAAAGTCCATCGGTTACGAGCGCCAATCCAAGAGTGTCCAACGGCGTCGGAGTGTCTACTTTAGAGTACCTGACGACGTTGGTTGCCAAACGAAGATTTTCGCACGACGTTGGGCGCCAAGTTAAGAGTTTTCAACGGCGTTGAGCGCCAATCTAAAAGTGTCCAACAGTGACGGTTGCCCAATCCAAGAGTGCCCCACGGCATCGGAGTGTCTACTTTAGAGTGCTTGACGATGTTGGTTGCCAAACGAAGATTTTCACTCGACGTTGGGTGCCAAGTTGAGAGTTTTCAACAGCGTTGAGCGCCAATCTAAAAGTGTACAACGGTAACGGGCGCCAATCCAAGAGTGTCCAACGGCGTCGGAGTGTCTACTTTGGAGTACCTGACGACGTTGGTTGCCAAACGAAGATTTTCGCACGGCGTTGGGCGCCAAGTTAGGATTTTTCAACGGCGTTGATTGCCAATCTAAAAGTGTCTAATGGCAACGGGTACCAATACAAGAGTGTCCCACGGCGTCGGAGTGTCTATTTTAGAGTACTTGACGACGTTGGTTGCCAAACGAAGATTTTCGCACGGCGTTGGGCGCCAAGTTAAGAGTTTTCAACAGCGTTGAGTGCCAATCTAAAAGTGTCCAACGGCTACGGTCGCCAATCCAACAGTTTTCAACGGCGTCGGTGTGTCTACTTTAGAGTACCTGACAACGTTGGTTGCCAAACGAAGATTTTCGCACGGCGTTGGGCGTCAAGTTAAGAGTGTTCAACAGAGTTGAGCACCAATCTAAAAGTGTACAACGGTAACGAGCGCCAATCCAAGAGTGTCCCACGGCGTCGGAGTGTCAATCTTAGAGCATATTTGACGATGTTGGTACCCAAACGAAGATTTTTGCCCGGCGTTGGGCGCCAAGTTAAGAAATTTCAACAGCGTTGAGCGCCAATCTAAAAGTGTCCAACGGTGACGGTTGCCCAATCCAAGAGTGCCCCACGGCGTCGGAGTGTCTATCTTAGAGTGTTTGACGATGTTGGTTGTCAAACGAAGATTTTAGCACGGCGTTGGGCGCCAAGTTAAGAGTTTTCAGCAGCGTTGAGCGCCAATCTAAAAGTGTCCCGTTGGACACTTTTAGATTAACGGGCGCCAATCCAACAATATTCAACGGCGTCAGTGTGTCTACTTTAGAGTACCTGACGACGTTGGTTGCCAAACGAAGATTTTCGCACGGCGTTGGGCGCCAAGTTAAGAGTTTTCAACGGCGTTGAGCGCCAATCTAAAAAAGTCCATCGGTTACGAGCGCCAATCCAAGAGTGTCCAACGGCGTCGGAGTGTCTACTTTAGAGTACCTGACGACGTTGGTTGCCAAACGAAGATTTTCGCACGACATTGGGCGCCAAGTTAAGAGTTTTCAACGGCGTTGAGCGCCAATCTAAAAGTGTCCAACAGTGACGGTTGCCCAATCCAAGAGTGCCCCACGGCATCGGAGTGTCTACTTTAGAGTGCTTGACGATGTTGGTTGCCAAACGAAGATTTTCCCTCGACGTTGGGTGCCAAGTTGAGAGTTTTCAACAGCGTTGAGCGCCAATCTAAAAGTGTACAACGGTAACGGGCGCCAATCCAAGAGTGTCCAACGGCGTCGGAGTGTCTACTTTGGAGTACCTGACGACGTTGGTTGCCAAACGAAGATTTTCGCACGGCGTTGGGCGCCAAGTTAGGATTTTTCAACGGCGTTGATTGCCAATCTAAAAGTGTCTAATGGCAACGGGTACCAATACAAGAGTGTCCCACGGCGTCGGAGTGTCTATTTTAGAGTACTTGACGACGTTGGTTGCCAAACGAAGATTTTCGCACGGCGTTGGGCGCCAAGTTAAGAGTTTTCAACAGCGTTGAGTGCCAATTTAAAAGTGTACAACGGCTACGGTCGCCAATTCAACAGTATTCAACGGCGTCGGTGTGTCTACTTTAGAGTACCTGACGACGAGTTGCCAAACGAAGATTTTCGCACGGCGTTGGGCGCCAAGTTAAGAGTTTTCAACGGCGTTGAGCGCCAATCTAAAAGTGTCCAACGGCTACGGTCGCCAATCCAACAGTTTTCAACGGCGTCGGTGTGTCTACTTTAGAGTACCTGACAACGTTGGTTGCCAAACGAAGATTTTCGCACGGCGTTGGGCGTCAAGTTAAGAGTGTTCAACAGAGTTGAGCACCAATCTAAAAGTGTACAACGGTAACGAGCGCCAATCCAAGAGTGTCCCACGGCGTCGGAGTGTCAATCTTAGAGCATATTTGACGATGTTGGTACCCAAACGAAGATTTTTGCCCGGCGTTGGGCGCCAAGTTAAGAAATTTCAACAGCGTTGAGCGCCAATCTAAAAGTGTCCAACGGTGACGGTTGCCCAATCCAAGAGTGCCCCACGGCGTCGGAGTGTCTATCTTAGAGTGTTTGACGATGTTGGTTGTCAAACGAAGATTTTAGCACGGCGTTGGGCGCCAAGTTAAGAGTTTTCAGCAGCGTTGAGCGCCAATCTAAAAGTGTCCCGTTGGCCACTTTTAGATTAACGGGCGCCAATCCAACAATATTCAACGGCGTCAGTGTGTCTACTTTAGAGTACCTGACGACGTTGGTTGCCAAACGAAGATTTTCGCACGGCGTTGGGCGCCAAGTTAAGAGTTTTCAACGGCGTTGAGCGCCAATCTAAAAGTGTCCAACGGTGACGGTTGTCCAATCCAAGAGTGCCCCACGGCATAGGAGTGTCTACTTTAGAGTGCTTGACGATGTTGGTTGCCAAACGAAGATTTTCACTCGGCGTTGGGCGCCAAGTTAAGAGTTTTCAACAGCGTTGAGCGCCAATCTAAAAGTGTACAACGGTAACGGGCGCCAATCTAAGAGTGTCCAATGGCGTCGGAGTGTCTATCTTAGAGTGTTTGACGGTGTTGATTGTCAAACGAAGATTTTAGCACGGCGTTGGGCGCCAAGTTAAGAGTTTTCAGCAGCGTTTAGCGCCAATCTAAAAGTGTCCAACGGTAACGGGCGCCAATCCAACAATATTCAACGGCGTCGGTGTGTCTACTTTGGAGTACCTGACGACGTTGGTTGCCAAACGAAGATTTTCGCACGGCGTTGGGCGCCAAGTTAGGATTTTTCAACGGCGTTGAGTGCCAATCTAAAAGTGTCCAATGGCAACGGGTACCAATATAAGAGTGTCCCACGGCGTCGGAGTGTCTATTTTAGAGTACTTGACGACGTTGGTTGCCAAACGAAGATTTTCGCACGGCGTTGGGCGCCAGGTTAAGAGTTTTCAACAGCGTTGAGCGTTAATCTAAAAGTGTACAATGGCTACGGTCGCCAATCCAACAGTATTCATAGGCGTCGGTGTGTCTACTTTAGAGTACCTGACGACGTTGGTTGCCAAACGAAGATTTTCGCACGGCGTTGGGCGCCTAGTTAAGAGTTTTCAACGGCGTTGAGCGCCAATCTAAAAGTGTCCAACGGTGACGGTTGCCCAATCCAAGAGTGCCCCACGGCATCGGAGTGTCTATCTTAGAGTGTTTGACGGTGTTGGTTGTCAAACGAAGATTTTAGCACGGCGTTGGGCGCCAAGTTAAGAGTTTTCAGCAGCGTTTAGCGCCAATCTAAAAGTGTCCAACGGTAACGGGCGCCAATCCAACAATATTCAACGGCGTCGGTGTGTCTACTTTAGAGTACCTGACGACGTTGGTTGCCAAACGAAGATTTTCGCACGACGTTGGGCGCCAAGTTAAGAGTTTTCAACGGCGTTGAGCGCCAATCTAAAAGTGTCCAACGGTGACGGTTGCCCAATCCAAGAGTGCCCCATGGCATCGGAGTGTCTATCTTAGAGTGTTTGACGGTGTTGGTTGTCAAACGAAGATTTTAGCACGGCGTTGGGCGCCAAGTTAAGAGTTTTCAGCAGCGTTTAGCGCCAATCTAAAGATGTCCAACGGTAACGGGCGCCAATCCAACAATATTCAACGGCGTCGGTGTGTCTACTTTAGAGAACCTGACGACGTAGGTTGACAAACGAAGATTTTCGCACGGCGTTGGGCGCCAAGTTAAGAGTTTTCAACGTCGTTGATTGCCAATCTAAAAGTGTCCAACGGTGACGGTTGCCCAATCCAAGAGTGCCCCACGGCATCGGAGTGTCTATCTTAGAGTGTTTGACGGTGTTGGTTGTCAAACGAAGATTTTAGCACGGCGTTGGGCGCCAAGTTAAGAGTTTTCAGCAGCGTTGAGCGCCAATCTAAAAAAGTCCAACGGCTACAGTCGCCAATCCAACAGTGTTCAACGGCATCGGAGTGTCTACTTTAGAGTGCTTGACGATGTTGGTTGCCAAACGAAGATTTTCGCACAGCGTTGGGCGCCAAGTTAAGAGTTTTCAACGGCGTTGCGCCAATCTATAAGTGTACAACGGCTACGGTCGCCAATCCAACAGTGTTCAACGGCATCGGAGTGTCTACTTTAGAGTGCTTGACGATGTTGGTTGCCAAACGAAGATTTTCACTCGGCGTTGGGCGCCAAGTTGAGAGTTTTCAACAGCGTTGAGCGCCAATCTAAAAGTGTACAACGGTAACGGGCGCCAATCCAAGAGTGTCCAACGGCGTCGGAGTGTCTACTTTGGAGTACCTGACGACGTTGGTTGCCAAACGAAGAGTTTCGCACGGCGTTGGGCGCCAAGTTAAGAGTTTTCAACAGCGTTGAGCGCCAATCTAAAAGTGTCCAACGGTAACGGGCGCCAATCCAAGAGTGTCCAACGGCGTCGGAGTGTCTACTTTGGAGTACCTGACGACGTTGGTTGCCAAACGAAGATTTTCGCACGGCATTGGGCGCCGAGTTAAGAGTTTTCAGCAGCGTTGAGCGCCAATCTAAAAGTGTCCAGCGTTGACGGTTGCCCAATCCAAGAGTGCCCCACGGCATCGGAGTGTCTATCTTAGAGTGTTTGACGGTGTTGGTTGTCAAACGAAGATTTTAGCACGGCGTTGGGCGCCAAGTTAAGAGTTTTCAGCAGCGTTGAGCGCCAATCTAAAAGAGTCCAACGGCTACAGTCGCCAATCCAACAGTGTTCAACGGCATCGGAGTGTCTACTTTAGAGTGCTTGACGATGTTGGTTGTCAAACGAAGATTTTCGCACAGCGTTGGGCGCCAAGTTAAGAGTTTTCAACGGCGTTGCGCCAATCTATAAGTGTACAACGGTAACGGGCGCCAATCCAAGAGTGTCCAACGGCGTCGGAGTGTCTACTTTGGAGTACCTGACGACGTTGGTTGCCAAACGAAGATTTTCGCACGGCATTGGGCGCCGAGTTAAGAGTTTTCAGCAGCGTTGACCGCCAATCTAAAAGTGTACAACGGCTACGGTCGCCAATCCAAGAGTGCCCCACGGCGTCGGAGTGTCTATCTTAGAGTGTTTGACGATGTTGGTTGTCAAACGAAGATTTTAGCACGGCGTTGGGCGCCAAGTTAAGAGTTTTCAGCAGCGTTGAGCGCCAATCTAAAAGAGTCCAACGGCTACAGTCGCCAATCCAACAGTGTTCAATGGCATCGGAGTGTCTACTTTAGAGTGCTTGACGATGTTGGTTGTCAAACGAAGATTTTCGCACAGCGTTGGGCGCCAAGTTAAGAGTTTTCAACGGCGTTGCGCCAATCTATAAGTGTACAACGGTAACGGGCGCCAATCCAAGAGTGTCCAACGGCGTCGGAGTGTCTACTTTGGAGTACCTGACGACGTTGGTTGCCAAACGAAGATTTTCGCACGGCATTGGGCGCCGAGTTAAGAGTTTTCAGCAGCGTTGACCGCCAATCTAAAAGTGTACAACGGCTACGGTCGCCAATCCAAGAGTGCCCCACGGCGTCGGAGTGTCTATCTTAGAGTGTTTGACGATGTTGGTTGCCAAACGAAGATTTTCGCACAGCGTTGGGCGCCAAGTTAAGAGTTTTCAACGGCGTTGCGCCAATCTATAAGTGTACAACGGCTACGGTCGCCAATCCAACAGTGTTCAACGGCATCGGAATATCTACTTTAGAGTGCTTGACGATGTTGGTTGCCAAACGAAGATTTTCGCACGGCGTTGGGCGCCAAGTTAAGAGTTTTCAACGGCGTTGAGCGACAATCTAAAAGTGTCCAACGGTGACGGTTGCCCAACCCAAGAGTGCCCCACGGCATCGGAGTGTCTATCTTAGAGTGTTTGACGGTGTTGGTTGTCAAACGAAGATTTTAGCACGGCGTTGGGCGCCAAGTTAAGAGTTTTCAGCAGCGTTGAGCGCCAATCTAAAAGTGTCCAACGGTAACGGGCGCCAATCCAACAATATTCAACGGCGTCGGTGTATCTACTTTAGAGTACCTGACGACGTTGGTTGCCAAACGAAGATTTTCGCACGGCATTGGGCGCCGAGTTAAGAGTTTTCAACGGCGTTGAGCTCAAATCTAAAAGTGTCCAACGGTGACGGTTGCCCAATCCAAGAGTGCCCCACGGCGTCGGAGTGTCTATCTTAGAGTGTTTGACGATGTTGGTTGTCAAACGAAGATTTTAGCACGGCGTTGGGCGCCAAGTTAAGAGTTTTCAACGGCGTTGAGCTCAAATCTAAAAGTGTCCAACGGTGACGGTTGCCCAATCCAAGAGTGCCCCACGGCGTCAGAGTGTCTATCTTAGAGTGTTTGACGATGTTGGTTGTCAAACGAAGATTTTAGCACGGCGTTGGATGCCAAGTTAAGAGTTTTCAACAGCGTTGAGCGCTAAATCTAAAAAAGTCCATCGGTTACGAGCGCCAATCCAAGAGTGTCCAACGGCGTCGGAGTGTCTACTTTAGAGTACCTGACGACGTTGGTTGCCAAACGAAGATTTTCGCACGACGTTGGGCGCCAAGTTAAGAGTTTTCAACGGCGTTGAGCGCCAATCTAAAAGTGTCCAACAGTGACGGTTGCCCAATCCAAGAGTGCCCCACGGCATCGGAGTGTCTACTTTAGAGTGCTTGACGATGTTGGTTGCCAAACGAAGATTTTCACTCGACGTTGGGTGCCAAGTTGAGAGTTTTCAACAGCGTTGAGCGCCAATCTAAAAGTGTACAACGGTAACGGGCGCCAATCCAAGAGTGTCCAACGGCGTCGGAGTGTCTACTTTGGAGTACCTGACGACGTTGGTTGCCAAACGAAGATTTTCGCACGGCGTTGGGCGCCAAGTTAGGATTTTTCAACGGCGTTGATTGCCAATCTAAAAGTGTCTAATGGCAACGGGTACCAATACAAGAGTGTCCCACGGCGTCGGAGTGTCTATTTTAGAGTACTTGACGACGTTGGTTGCCAAACGAAGATTTTCGCACGGCGTTGGGCGCCAAGTTAAGAGTTTTCAACAGCGTTGAGTGCCAATCTAAAAGTGTACAACGGCTACGGTCGCCAATCCAATAGTATTCAACGGCGTCGGTGTGTCTACTTTAGAGTACCTGACGACGTGTTGCCAAACGAAGATTTTCGCACGGCGTTGGGCGCCAAGTTAAGAGTTTTCAACGGCGTTGAGCGCCAATCTAAAAGTGTCCAACGGCTACGGTCGCCAATCCAACAGTTTTCAACGGCGTCGGTGTGTCTACTTTAGAGTACCTGACAACGTTGGTTGCCAAACGAAGATTTTCGCACGGCGTTGGGCGTCAAGTTAAGAGTGTTCAACAGAGTTGAGCACCAATCTAAAAGTGTACAACGGTAACGAGCGCCAATCCAAGAGTGTCCCACGGCGTCGGAGTGTCAATCTTAGAGCATATTTGACGATGTTGGTACCCAAACGAAGATTTTTGCCCGGCGTTGGGCGCCAAGTTAAGAGTTTTCAACAGCGTTGAGCGCCAATCTAAAAGTGTCCAGCGTTGACGGTTGCCCAATCCAAGAGTGCCCCACGGCATCGGAGTGTCTATCTTAGAGTGTTTGACGGTGTTGGTTGTCAAACGAAGATTTTAGCACGGCGTTGGGCGCCAAGTTAAGAGTTTTCAGCAGCGTTGAGCGCCAATCTAAAAGAGTCCAACGGCTACAGTCGCCAATCCAACAGTGTTCAACGGCATCGGAGTGTCTACTTTAGAGTGCTTGACGATGTTGGTTGTCAAACGAAGATTTTCGCACAGCGTTGGGCGCCAAGTTAAGAGTTTTCAACGGCGTTGCGCCAATCTATAAGTGTACAACGGTAACGGGCGCCAATCCAAGAGTGTCCAACGGCGTCGGAGTGTCTACTTTGGAGTACCTGACGACGTTGGTTGCCAAACGAAGATTTTCGCACGGCATTGGGCGCCGAGTTAAGAGTTTTCAGCAGCGTTGACCGCCAATCTAAAAGTGTACAACGGCTACGGTCGCCAATCCAAGAGTGCCCCACGGCGTCGGAGTGTCTATCTTAGAGTGTTTGACGATGTTGGTTGTCAAACGAAGATTTTAGCACGGCGTTGGGCGCCAAGTTAAGAGTTTTCAGCAGCGTTGAGCGCCAATCTAAAAGAGTCCAACGGCTACAGTCGCCAATCCAACAGTGTTCAATGGCATCGGAGTGTCTACTTTAGAGTGCTTGACGATGTTGGTTGTCAAACAAAGATTTTCGCACAGCGTTGGGCGCCAAGTTAAGAGTTTTCAACGGCGTTGCGCCAATCTATAAGTGTACAACGGTAACGGGCGCCAATCCAAGAGTGTCCAACGGCGTCGGAGTGTCTACTTTGGAGTACCTGACGACGTTGGTTGCCAAACGAAGATTTTCGCACGGCATTGGGCGCCGAGTTAAGAGTTTTCAGCAGCGTTGACCGCCAATCTAAAAGTGTACAACGGCTACGGTCGCCAATCCAAGAGTGCCCCACGGCGTCGGAGTGTCTATCTTAGAGTGTTTGACGATGTTGGTTGCCAAACGAAGATTTTCGCACAGCGTTGGGCGCCAAGTTAAGAGTTTTCAACGGCGTTGCGCCAATCTATAAGTGTACAACGGCTACGGTCGCCAATCCAACAGTGTTCAACGGCATCGGAGTATCTACTTTAGAGTGCTTGACGATGTTGGTTGCCAAACGAAGATTTTCGCACGGCGTTGGGCGCCAAGTTAAGAGTTTTCAACGGCGTTGAGCGACAATCTAAAAGTGTCCAACGGTGACGGTTGCCCAACCCAAGAGTGCCCCACGGCATCGGAGTGTCTATCTTAGAGTGTTTGACGGTGTTGGTTGTCAAACGAAGATTTTAGCACGGCGTTGGGCGCCAAGTTAAGAGTTTTCAGCAGCGTTGAGCGCCAATCTAAAAGTGTCCAACGGTAACGGGCGCCAATCCAACAATATTCAACGGCGTCGGTGTATCTACTTTAGAGTACCTGACGACGTTGGTTGCCAAACGAAGATTTTCGCACGGCATTGGGCGCCGAGTTAAGAGTTTTCAACGGCGTTGAGCTCAAATCTAAAAGTGTCCAACGGTGACGGTTGCCCAATCCAAGAGTGCCCCACGGCGTCGGAGTGTCTATCTTAGAGTGTTTGACGATGTTGGTTGTCAAACGAAGATTTTAGCACGGCGTTGGGCGCCAAGTTAAGAGTTTTCAACGGCGTTGAGCTCAAATCTAAAAGTGTCCAACGGTGACGGTTGCCCAATCCAAGAGTGCCCCACGGCGTCAGAGTGTCTATCTTAGAGTGTTTGACGATGTTGGTTGTCAAACGAAGATTTTAGCACGGCGTTGGATGCCAAGTTAAGAGTTTTCAACAGCGTTGAGCGCCAATCTAAAAAAGTCCATCGGTTACGAGCGCCAATCCAAGAGTGTCCAACGGCGTCGGAGTGTCTACTTTAGAGTACCTGACGACGTTGGTTGCCAAACGAAGATTTTCGCACGACGTTGGGCGCCAAGTTAAGAGTTTTCAACGGCGTTGAGCGCCAATCTAAAAGTGTCCAACAGTGACGGTTGCCCAATCCAAGAGTGCCCCACGGCATCGGAGTGTCTACTTTAGAGTGCTTGACGATGTTGGTTGCCAAACGAAGATTTTCACTCGACGTTGGGTGCCAAGTTGAGAGTTTTCAACAGCGTTGAGCGCCAATCTAAAAGTGTACAACGGTAACGGGCGCCAATCCAAGAGTGTCCAACGGCGTCGGAGTGTCTACTTTGGAGTACCTGACGACGTTGGTTGCCAAACGAAGATTTTCGCACGGCGTTGGGCGCCAAGTTAGGATTTTTCAACGGCGTTGATTGCCAATCTAAAAGTGTCTAATGGCAACGGGTACCAATACAAGAGTGTCCCACGGCGTCGGAGTGTCTATTTTAGAGTACTTGACGACGTTGGTTGCCAAACGAAGATTTTCGCACGGCGTTGGGCGCCAAGTTAAGAGTTTTCAACAGCGTTGAGTGCCAATCTAAAAGTGTACAACGGCTACGGTCGCCAATCCAACAGTATTCAACGGCGTCGGTGTGTCTACTTTAGAGTACCTGACGACGTGTTGCCAAACGAAGATTTTCGCACGGCGTTGGGCGCCAAGTTAAGAGTTTTCAACGGCGTTGAGCGCCAATCTAAAAGTGTCCAACGGCTACGGTCGCCAATACAACAGTTTTCAACGGCGTCGGTGTGTCTACTTTAGAGTACCTGACAACGTTGGTTGCCAAACGAAGATTTTCGCACGGCGTTGGGCGTCAAGTTAAGAGTGTTCAACAGAGTTGAGCACCAATCTAAAAGTGTACAACGGTAACGAGCGCCAATCCAAGAGTGTCCCACGGCGTCGGAGTGTCAATCTTAGAGCATATTTGACGATGTTGGTACCCAAACGAAGATTTTTGCCCGGCGTTGGGCGCCAAGTTAAGAGTTTTCAACGGCGTTGAGCTCAAATCTAAAAGTGTCCAACGGTGACGGTTGCCCAATCCAAGAGTGCCCCACGGCGTCAGAGTGTCTATCTTAGAGTGTTTGACGATGTTGGTTGTCAAACGAAGATTTTAGCACGGCGTTGGATGCCAAGTTAAGAGTTTTCAACAGCGTTGAGCGCCAATCTAAAAAAGTCCATCGGTTACGAGCGCCAATCCAAGAGTGTCCAACGGCGTCGGAGTGTCTACTTTAGAGTACCTGACGACGTTGGTTGCCAAACGAAGATTTTCGCACGACGTTGGGCGCCAAGTTAAGAGTTTTCAACGGCGTTGAGCGCCAATCTAAAAGTGTCCAACAGTGACGGTTGCCCAATCCAAGAGTGCCCCACGGCATCGGAGTGTCTACTTTAGAGTGCTTGACGATGTTGGTTGCCAAACGAAGATTTTCCCTCGACGTTGGGTGCCAAGTTGAGAGTTTTCAACAGCGTTGAGCGCCAATCTAAAAGTGTACAACGGTAACGGGCGCCAATCCAAGAGTGTCCAACGGCGTCGGAGTGTCTACTTTGGAGTACCTGACGACGTTGGTTGCCAAACGAAGATTTTCGCACGGCGTTGGGCGCCAAGTTAGGATTTTTCAACGGCGTTGATTGCCAATCTAAAAGTGTCTAATGGCAACGGGTACCAATACAAGAGTGTCCCACGGCGTCGGAGTGTCTATTTTAGAGTACTTGACGACGTTGGTTGCCAAACGAAGATTTTCGCACGGCGTTGGGCGCCAAGTTAAGAGTTTTCAACAGCGTTGAGTGCCAATCTAAAAGTGTACAACGGCTACGGTCGCCAATCCAACAGTATTCAACGGCGTCGGTGTGTCTACTTTAGAGTACCTGACGACGTGTTGCCAAACGAAGATTTTCGCACGGCGTTGGGCGCCAAGTTAAGAGTTTTCAACGGCGTTGAGCGCCAATCTAAAAGTGTCCAACGGTAACGGGCGCCAATCCAACAATATTCAACGGCGTCGGTGTATCTACTTTAGAGTACCTGACGACGTTGGTTGCCAAACGAAGATTTTCGCACGGCATTGGGCGCCGAGTTAAGAGTTTTCAACGGCGTTGAGCTCAAATCTAAAAGTGTCCAACGGTGACGGTTGCCCAATCCAAGAGTGCCCCACGGCGTCGGAGTGTCTATCTTAGAGTGTTTGACGATGTTGGTTGTCAAACGAAGATTTTAGCACGGCGTTGGGCGCCAAGTTAAGAGTTTTCAACGGCGTTGAGCTCAAATCTAAAAGTGTCCAACGGTGACGGTTGCCCAATCCAAGAGTGCCCCACGGCGTCAGAGTGTCTATCTTAGAGTGTTTGACGATGTTGGTTGTCAAACGAAGATTTTAGCACGGCGTTGGATGCCAAGTTAAGAGTTTTCAACAGCGTTGAGCGCCAATCTAAAAAAGTCCATCGGTTACGAGCGCCAATCCAAGAGTGTCCAACGGCGTCGGAGTGTCTACTTTAGAGTACCTGACGACGTTGGTTGCCAAACGAAGATTTTCGCACGACGTTGGGCGCCAAGTTAAGAGTTTTCAACGGCGTTGAGCGCCAATCTAAAAGTGTCCAACAGTGACGGTTGCCCAATCCAAGAGTGCCCCACGGCATCGGAGTGTCTACTTTAGAGTGCTTGACGATGTTGGTTGCCAAACGAAGATTTTCACTCGACGTTGGGTGCCAAGTTGAGAGTTTTCAACAGCGTTGAGCGCCAATCTAAAAGTGTACAACGGTAACGGGCGCCAATCCAAGAGTGTCCAACGGCGTCGGAGTGTCTACTTTGGAGTACCTGACGACGTTGGTTGCCAAACGAAGATTTTCGCACGGCGTTGGGCGCCAAGTTAGGATTTTTCAACGGCGTTGATTGCCAATCTAAAAGTGTCTAATGGCAACGGGTACCAATACAAGAGTGTCCCACGGCGTCGGAGTGTCTATTTTAGAGTACTTGACGAAGTTGGTTGCCAAACGAAGATTTTCGCACGGCGTTGGGCGCCAAGTTAAGAGTTTTCAACAGCGTTGAGTGCCAATCTAAAAGTGTCCAACGGCTACGGTCGCCAATCCAACAGTTTTCAACGGCGTCGGTGTGTCTACTTTAGAGTACCTGACAACGTTGGTTGCCAAACGAAGATTTTCGCACGGCGTTGGGCGTCAAGTTAAGAGTGTTCAACAGAGTTGAGCACCAATCTAAAAGTGTACAACGGTAACGAGCGCCAATCCAAGAGTGTCCCACGGCGTCGGAGTGTCAATCTTAGAGCATATTTGACGATGTTGGTACCCAAACGAAGATTTTTGCCCGGCGTTGGGCGCCAAGTTAAGAAATTTCAACAGCGTTGAGCGCCAATCTAAAAGTGTCCAACGGTGACGGTTGCCCAATCCAAGAGTGCCCCACGGCGTCGGAGTGTCTATCTTAGAGTGTTTGACGATGTTGGTTGTCAAACGAAGATTTTAGCACGGCGTTGGGCGCCAAGTTAAGAGTTTTCAGCAGCGTTGAGCGCCAATCTAAACGTGTCCCGTTGGACACTTTTAGATTAACGGGCGCCAATCCAACAATATTCAACGGCGTCAGTGTGTCTACTTTAGAGTACCTGACGACGTTGGTTGCCAAACGAAGATTTTCGCACGGCGTTGGGCGCCAAGTTAAGAGTTTTCAACGGCGTTGAGCGCCAATCTAAAAAAGTCCATCGGTTACGAGCGCCAATCCAAGAGTGTCCAACGGCGTCGGAGTGTCTACTTTAGAGTACCTGACGACGTTGGTTGCCAAACGAAGATTTTCGCACGACATTGGGCGCCAAGTTAAGAGTTTTCAACGGCGTTGAGCGCCAATCTAAAAGTGTCCAACAGTGACGGTTGCCCAATCCAAGAGTGCCCCACGGCATCGGAGTGTCTACTTTAGAGTGCTTGACGATGTTGGTTGCCAAACGAAGATTTTCCCTCGACGTTGGGTGCCAAGTTGAGAGTTTTCAACAGCGTTGAGCGCCAATCTAAAAGTGTACAACGGTAACGGGCGCCAATCCAAGAGTGTCCAACGGCGTCGGAGTGTCTACTTTGGAGTACCTGACGACGTTGGTTGCCAAACGAAGATTTTCGCACGGCGTTGGGCGCCAAGTTAGGATTTTTCAACGGCGTTGATTGCCAATCTAAAAGTGTCTAATGGCAACGGGTACCAATACAAGAGTGTCCCACGGCGTCGGAGTGTCTATTTTAGAGTACTTGACGACGTTGGTTGCCAAACGAAGATTTTCGCACGGCGTTGGGCGCCAAGTTAAGAGTTTTCAACAGCGTTGAGTGCCAATTTAAAAGTGTACAACGGCTACGGTCGCCAATTCAACAGTATTCAACGGCGTCGGTGTGTCTACTTTAGAGTACCTGACGACGAGTTGCCAAACGAAGATTTTCGCACGGCGTTGGGCGCCAAGTTAAGAGTTTTCAACGGCGTTGAGCGCCAATCTAAAAGTGTCCAACGGCTACGGTCGCCAATCCAACAGTTTTCAACGGCGTCGGTGTGTCTACTTTAGAGTACCTGACAACGTTGGTTGCCAAACGAAGATTTTCGCACGGCGTTGGGCGTCAAGTTAAGAGTGTTCAACAGAGTTGAGCACCAATCTAAAAGTGTACAACGGTAACGAGCGCCAATCCAAGAGTGTCCCACGGCGTCGGAGTGTCAATCTTAGAGCATATTTGACGATGTTGGTACCCAAACGAAGATTTTTGCCCGGCGTTGGGCGCCAAGTTAAGAAATTTCAACAGCGTTGAGCGCCAATCTAAAAGTGTCCAACGGTGACGGTTGCCCAATCCAAGAGTGCCCCACGGCGTCGGAGTGTCTATCTTAGAGTGTTTGACGATGTTGGTTGTCAAACGAAGATTTTAGCACGGCGTTGGGCGCCAAGTTAAGAGTTTTCAGCAGCGTTGAGCGCCAATCTAAAAGTGTCCCGTTGGCCACTTTTAGATTAACGGGCGCCAATCCAACAATATTCAACGGCGTCAGTGTGTCTACTTTAGAGTACCTGACGACGTTGGTTGCCAAACGAAGATTTTCGCACGGCGTTGGGCGCCAAGTTAAGAGTTTTCAACGGCGTTGAGCGCCAATCTAAAAGTGTCCAACGGTGACGGTTGTCCAATCCAAGAGTGCCCCACGGCATAGGAGTGTCTACTTTAGAGTGCTTGACGATGTTGGTTGCCAAACGAAGATTTTCACTCGGCGTTGGGCGCCAAGTTAAGAGTTTTCAACAGCGTTGAGCGCCAATCTAAAAGTGTACAACGGTAACGGGCGCCAATCTAAGAGTGTCCAATGGCGTCGGAGTGTCTATCTTAGAGTGTTTGACGGTGTTGATTGTCAAACGAAGATTTTAGCACGGCGTTGGGCGCCAAGTTAAGAGTTTTCAGCAGCGTTTAGCGCCAATCTAAAAGTGTCCAACGGTAACGGGCGCCAATCCAACAATATTCAACGGCGTCGGTGTGTCTACTTTGGAGTACCTGACGACGTTGGTTGCCAAACGAAGATTTTCGCACGGCGTTGGGCGCCAAGTTAGGATTTTTCAACGGCGTTGAGTGCCAATCTAAAAGTGTCCAATGGCAACGGGTACCAATACAAGAGTGTCCCACGGCGTCGGAGTGTCTATTTTAGAGTACTTGACGACGTTGGTTGCCAAACGAAGATTTTCGCACGGCGTTGGGCGCCAAGTTAAGAGTTTTCAACAGCGTTGAGTGCCAATCTAAAAGTGTACAACGGCTACGGTCGCCAATCCAACAGTATTCAACGGCGTCGGTGTGTCTACTTTAGAGTACCTGACGACGTGTTGCCAAACGAAGATTTTCGCACGGCGTTGGGCGCCAAGTTAAGAGTTTTCAACGGCGTTGAGCGCCAATCTAAAAGTGTCCAACGGTAACGGGCGCCAATCCAACAATATTCAACGGCGTCGGTGTATCTACTTTAGAGTACCTGACGACGTTGGTTGCCAAACGAAGATTTTCGCACGGCATTGGGCGCCGAGTTAAGAGTTTTCAACGGCGTTGAGCTCAAATCTAAAAGTGTCCAACGGTGACGGTTGCCCAATCCAAGAGTGCCCCACGGCGTCGGAGTGTCTATCTTAGAGTGTTTGACGATGTTGGTTGTCAAACGAAGATTTTAGCACGGCGTTGGGCGCCAAGTTAAGAGTTTTCAACGGCGTTGAGCTCAAATCTAAAAGTGTCCAACGGTGACGGTTGCCCAATCCAAGAGTGCCCCACGGCGTCAGAGTGTCTATCTTAGAGTGTTTGACGATGTTGGTTGTCAAACGAAGATTTTAGCACGGCGTTGGATGCCAAGTTAAGAGTTTTCAACAGCGTTGAGCGCCAATCTAAAAAAGTCCATCGGTTACGAGCGCCAATCCAAGAGTGTCCAACGGCGTCGGAGTGTCTACTTTAGAGTACCTGACGACGTTGGTTGCCAAACGAAGATTTTCGCACGACGTTGGGCGCCAAGTTAAGAGTTTTCAACGGCGTTGAGCGCCAATCTAAAAGTGTCCAACAGTGACGGTTGCCCAATCCAAGAGTGCCCCACGGCATCGGAGTGTCTACTTTAGAGTGCTTGACGATGTTGGTTGCCAAACGAAGATTTTCACTCGACGTTGGGTGCCAAGTTGAGAGTTTTCAACAGCGTTGAGCGCCAATCTAAAAGTGTACAACGGTAACGGGCGCCAATCCAAGAGTGTCCAACGGCGTCGGAGTGTCTACTTTGGAGTACCTGACGACGTTGGTTGCCAAACGAAGATTTTCGCACGGCGTTGGGCGCCAAGTTAGGATTTTTCAACGGCGTTGATTGCCAATCTAAAAGTGTCTAATGGCAACGGGTACCAATACAAGAGTGTCCCACGGCGTCGGAGTGTCTATTTTAGAGTACTTGACGACGTTGGTTGCCAAACGAAGATTTTCGCACGGCGTTGGGCGCCAAGTTAAGAGTTTTCAACAGCGTTGAGTGCCAATCTAAAAGTGTACAACGGCTACGGTCGCCAATCCAACAGTATTCAACGGCGTCGGTGTGTCTACTTTAGAGTACCTGACGACGTGTTGCCAAACGAAGATTTTCGCACGGCGTTGGGCGCCAAGTTAAGAGTTTTCAACGGCGTTGAGCGCCAATCTAAAAGTGTCCAACGGCTACGGTCGCCAATACAACAGTTTTCAACGGCGTCGGTGTGTCTACTTTAGAGTACCTGACAACGTTGGTTGCCAAACGAAGATTTTCGCACGGCGTTGGGCGTCAAGTTAAGAGTGTTCAACAGAGTTGAGCACCAATCTAAAAGTGTACAACGGTAACGAGCGCCAATCCAAGAGTGTCCCACGGCGTCGGAGTGTCAATCTTAGAGCATATTTGACGATGTTGGTACCCAAACGAAGATTTTTGCCCGGCGTTGGGCGCCAAGTTAAGAGTTTTCAACGGCGTTGAGCTCAAATCTAAAAGTGTCCAACGGTGACGGTTGCCCAATCCAAGAGTGCCCCACGGCGTCAGAGTGTCTATCTTAGAGTGTTTGACGATGTTGGTTGTCAAACGAAGATTTTAGCACGGCGTTGGATGCCAAGTTAAGAGTTTTCAACAGCGTTGAGCGCCAATCTAAAAAAGTCCATCGGTTACGAGCGCCAATCCAAGAGTGTCCAACGGCGTCGGAGTGTCTACTTTAGAGTACCTGACGACGTTGGTTGCCAAACGAAGATTTTCGCACGACGTTGGGCGCCAAGTTAAGAGTTTTCAACGGCGTTGAGCGCCAATCTAAAAGTGTCCAACAGTGACGGTTGCCCAATCCAAGAGTGCCCCACGGCATCGGAGTGTCTACTTTAGAGTGCTTGACGATGTTGGTTGCCAAACGAAGATTTTCCCTCGACGTTGGGTGCCAAGTTGAGAGTTTTCAACAGCGTTGAGCGCCAATCTAAAAGTGTACAACGGTAACGGGCGCCAATCCAAGAGTGTCCAACGGCGTCGGAGTGTCTACTTTGGAGTACCTGACGACGTTGGTTGCCAAACGAAGATTTTCGCACGGCGTTGGGCGCCAAGTTAGGATTTTTCAACGGCGTTGATTGCCAATCTAAAAGTGTCTAATGGCAACGGGTACCAATACAAGAGTGTCCCACGGCGTCGGAGTGTCTATTTTAGAGTACTTGACGACGTTGGTTGCCAAACGAAGATTTTCGCACGGCGTTGGGCGCCAAGTTAAGAGTTTTCAACAGCGTTGAGTGCCAATCTAAAAGTGTACAACGGCTACGGTCGCCAATCCAACAGTATTCAACGGCGTCGGTGTGTCTACTTTAGAGTACCTGACGACGTGTTGCCAAACGAAGATTTTCGCACGGCGTTGGGCGCCAAGTTAAGAGTTTTCAACGGCGTTGAGCGCCAATCTAAAAGTGTCCAACGGTAACGGGCGCCAATCCAACAATATTCAACGGCGTCGGTGTATCTACTTTAGAGTACCTGACGACGTTGGTTGCCAAACGAAGATTTTCGCACGGCATTGGGCGCCGAGTTAAGAGTTTTCAACGGCGTTGAGCTCAAATCTAAAAGTGTCCAACGGTGACGGTTGCCCAATCCAAGAGTGCCCCACGGCGTCGGAGTGTCTATCTTAGAGTGTTTGACGATGTTGGTTGTCAAACGAAGATTTTAGCACGGCGTTGGGCGCCAAGTTAAGAGTTTTCAACGGCGTTGAGCTCAAATCTAAAAGTGTCCAACGGTGACGGTTGCCCAATCCAAGAGTGCCCCACGGCGTCAGAGTGTCTATCTTAGAGTGTTTGACGATGTTGGTTGTCAAACGAAGATTTTAGCACGGCGTTGGATGCCAAGTTAAGAGTTTTCAACAGCGTTGAGCGCCAATCTAAAAAAGTCCATCGGTTACGAGCGCCAATCCAAGAGTGTCCAACGGCGTCGGAGTGTCTACTTTAGAGTACCTGACGACGTTGGTTGCCAAACGAAGATTTTCGCACGACGTTGGGCGCCAAGTTAAGAGTTTTCAACGGCGTTGAGCGCCAATCTAAAAGTGTCCAACAGTGACGGTTGCCCAATCCAAGAGTGCCCCACGGCATCGGAGTGTCTACTTTAGAGTGCTTGACGATGTTGGTTGCCAAACGAAGATTTTCACTCGACGTTGGGTGCCAAGTTGAGAGTTTTCAACAGCGTTGAGCGCCAATCTAAAAGTGTACAACGGTAACGGGCGCCAATCCAAGAGTGTCCAACGGCGTCGGAGTGTCTACTTTGGAGTACCTGACGACGTTGGTTGCCAAACGAAGATTTTCGCACGGCGTTGGGCGCCAAGTTAGGATTTTTCAACGGCGTTGATTGCCAATCTAAAAGTGTCTAATGGCAACGGGTACCAATACAAGAGTGTCCCACGGCGTCGGAGTGTCTATTTTAGAGTACTTGACGAAGTTGGTTGCCAAACGAAGATTTTCGCACGGCGTTGGGCGCCAAGTTAAGAGTTTTCAACAGCGTTGAGTGCCAATCTAAAAGTGTCCAACGGCTACGGTCGCCAATCCAACAGTTTTCAACGGCGTCGGTGTGTCTACTTTAGAGTACCTGACAACGTTGGTTGCCAAACGAAGATTTTCGCACGGCGTTGGGCGTCAAGTTAAGAGTGTTCAACAGAGTTGAGCACCAATCTAAAAGTGTACAACGGTAACGAGCGCCAATCCAAGAGTGTCCCACGGCGTCGGAGTGTCAATCTTAGAGCATATTTGACGATGTTGGTACCCAAACGAAGATTTTTGCCCGGCGTTGGGCGCCAAGTTAAGAAATTTCAACAGCGTTGAGCGCCAATCTAAAAGTGTCCAACGGTGACGGTTGCCCAATCCAAGAGTGCCCCACGGCGTCGGAGTGTCTATCTTAGAGTGTTTGACGATGTTGGTTGTCAAACGAAGATTTTAGCACGGCGTTGGGCGCCAAGTTAAGAGTTTTCAGCAGCGTTGAGCGCCAATCTAAACGTGTCCCGTTGGACACTTTTAGATTAACGGGCGCCAATCCAACAATATTCAACGGCGTCAGTGTGTCTACTTTAGAGTACCTGACGACGTTGGTTGCCAAACGAAGATTTTCGCACGGCGTTGGGCGCCAAGTTAAGAGTTTTCAACGGCGTTGAGCGCCAATCTAAAAAAGTCCATCGGTTACGAGCGCCAATCCAAGAGTGTCCAACGGCGTCGGAGTGTCTACTTTAGAGTACCTGACGACGTTGGTTGCCAAACGAAGATTTTCGCACGACATTGGGCGCCAAGTTAAGAGTTTTCAACGGCGTTGAGCGCCAATCTAAAAGTGTCCAACAGTGACGGTTGCCCAATCCAAGAGTGCCCCACGGCATCGGAGTGTCTACTTTAGAGTGCTTGACGATGTTGGTTGCCAAACGAAGATTTTCCCTCGACGTTGGGTGCCAAGTTGAGAGTTTTCAACAGCGTTGAGCGCCAATCTAAAAGTGTACAACGGTAACGGGCGCCAATCCAAGAGTGTCCAACGGCGTCGGAGTGTCTACTTTGGAGTACCTGACGACGTTGGTTGCCAAACGAAGATTTTCGCACGGCGTTGGGCGCCAAGTTAGGATTTTTCAACGGCGTTGATTGCCAATCTAAAAGTGTCTAATGGCAACGGGTACCAATACAAGAGTGTCCCACGGCGTCGGAGTGTCTATTTTAGAGTACTTGACGACGTTGGTTGCCAAACGAAGATTTTCGCACGGCGTTGGGCGCCAAGTTAAGAGTTTTCAACAGCGTTGAGTGCCAATTTAAAAGTGTACAACGGCTACGGTCGCCAATTCAACAGTATTCAACGGCGTCGGTGTGTCTACTTTAGAGTACCTGACGACGAGTTGCCAAACGAAGATTTTCGCACGGCGTTGGGCGCCAAGTTAAGAGTTTTCAACGGCGTTGAGCGCCAATCTAAAAGTGTCCAACGGCTACGGTCGCCAATCCAACAGTTTTCAACGGCGTCGGTGTGTCTACTTTAGAGTACCTGACAACGTTGGTTGCCAAACGAAGATTTTCGCACGGCGTTGGGCGTCAAGTTAAGAGTGTTCAACAGAGTTGAGCACCAATCTAAAAGTGTACAACGGTAACGAGCGCCAATCCAAGAGTGTCCCACGGCGTCGGAGTGTCAATCTTAGAGCATATTTGACGATGTTGGTACCCAAACGAAGATTTTTGCCCGGCGTTGGGCGCCAAGTTAAGAAATTTCAACAGCGTTGAGCGCCAATCTAAAAGTGTCCAACGGTGACGGTTGCCCAATCCAAGAGTGCCCCACGGCGTCGGAGTGTCTATCTTAGAGTGTTTGACGATGTTGGTTGTCAAACGAAGATTTTAGCACGGCGTTGGGCGCCAAGTTAAGAGTTTTCAGCAGCGTTGAGCGCCAATCTAAAAGTGTCCCGTTGGCCACTTTTAGATTAACGGGCGCCAATCCAACAATATTCAACGGCGTCAGTGTGTCTACTTTAGAGTACCTGACGACGTTGGTTGCCAAACGAAGATTTTCGCACGGCGTTGGGCGCCAAGTTAAGAGTTTTCAACGGCGTTGAGCGCCAATCTAAAAGTGTCCAACGGTGACGGTTGTCCAATCCAAGAGTGCCCCACGGCATAGGAGTGTCTACTTTAGAGTGCTTGACGATGTTGGTTGCCAAACGAAGATTTTCACTCGGCGTTGGGCGCCAAGTTAAGAGTTTTCAACAGCGTTGAGCGCCAATCTAAAAGTGTACAACGGTAACGGGCGCCAATCTAAGAGTGTCCAATGGCGTCGGAGTGTCTATCTTAGAGTGTTTGACGGTGTTGATTGTCAAACGAAGATTTTAGCACGGCGTTGGGCGCCAAGTTAAGAGTTTTCAGCAGCGTTTAGCGCCAATCTAAAAGTGTCCAACGGTAACGGGCGCCAATCCAACAATATTCAACGGCGTCGGTGTGTCTACTTTGGAGTACCTGACGACGTTGGTTGCCAAACGAAGATTTTCGCACGGCGTTGGGCGCCAAGTTAGGATTTTTCAACGGCGTTGAGTGCCAATCTAAAAGTGTCCAATGGCAACGGGTACCAATATAAGAGTGTCCCACGGCGTCGGAGTGTCTATTTTAGAGTACTTGACGACGTTGGTTGCCAAACGAAGATTTTCGCACGGCGTTGGGCGCCAGGTTAAGAGTTTTCAACAGCGTTGAGCGTTAATCTAAAAGTGTACAATGGCTACGGTCGCCAATCCAACAGTATTCATAGGCGTCGGTGTGTCTACTTTAGAGTACCTGACGACGTTGGTTGCCAAACGAAGATTTTCGCACGGCGTTGGGCGCCTAGTTAAGAGTTTTCAACGGCGTTGAGCGCCAATCTAAAAGTGTCCAACGGTGACGGTTGCCCAATCCAAGAGTGCCCCACGGCATCGGAGTGTCTATCTTAGAGTGTTTGACGGTGTTGGTTGTCAAACGAAGATTTTAGCACGGCGTTGGGCGCCAAGTTAAGAGTTTTCAGCAGCGTTTAGCGCCAATCTAAAAGTGTCCAACGGTAACGGGCGCCAATCCAACAATATTCAACGGCGTCGGTGTGTCTACTTTAGAGTACCTGACGACGTTGGTTGCCAAACGAAGATTTTCGCACGACGTTGGGCGCCAAGTTAAGAGTTTTCAACGGCGTTGAGCGCCAATCTAAAAGTGTCCAACGGTGACGGTTGCCCAATCCAAGAGTGCCCCATGGCATCGGAGTGTCTATCTTAGAGTGTTTGACGGTGTTGGTTGTCAAACGAAGATTTTAGCACGGCGTTGGGCGCCAAGTTAAGAGTTTTCAGCAGCGTTTAGCGCCAATCTAAAGATGTCCAACGGTAACGGGCGCCAATCCAACAATATTCAACGGCGTCGGTGTGTCTACTTTAGAGAACCTGACGACGTAGGTTGACAAACGAAGATTTTCGCACGGCGTTGGGCGCCAAGTTAAGAGTTTTCAACGTCGTTGATTGCCAATCTAAAAGTGTCCAACGGTGACGGTTGCCCAATCCAAGAGTGCCCCACGGCATCGGAGTGTCTATCTTAGAGTGTTTGACGGTGTTGGTTGTCAAACGAAGATTTTAGCACGGCGTTGGGCGCCAAGTTAAGAGTTTTCAGCAGCGTTGAGCGCCAATCTAAAAAAGTCCAACGGCTACAGTCGCCAATCCAACAGTGTTCAACGGCATCGGAGTGTCTACTTTAGAGTGCTTGACGATGTTGGTTGCCAAACGAAGATTTTCGCACAGCGTTGGGCGCCAAGTTAAGAGTTTTCAACGGCGTTGCGCCAATCTATAAGTGTACAACGGCTACGGTCGCCAATCCAACAGTGTTCAACGGCATCGGAGTGTCTACTTTAGAGTGCTTGACGATGTTGGTTGCCAAACGAAGATTTTCACTCGGCGTTGGGCGCCAAGTTGAGAGTTTTCAACAGCGTTGAGCGCCAATCTAAAAGTGTACAACGGTAACGGGCGCCAATCCAAGAGTGTCCAACGGCGTCGGAGTGTCTACTTTGGAGTACCTGACGACGTTGGTTGCCAAACGAAGAGTTTCGCACGGCGTTGGGCGCCAAGTTAAGAGTTTTCAACAGCGTTGAGCGCCAATCTAAAAGTGTCCAACGGTAACGGGCGCCAATCCAAGAGTGTCCAACGGCGTCGGAGTGTCTACTTTGGAGTACCTGACGACGTTGGTTGCCAAACGAAGATTTTCGCACGGCATTGGGCGCCGAGTTAAGAGTTTTCAGCAGCGTTGAGCGCCAATCTAAAAGTGTCCAGCGTTGACGGTTGCCCAATCCAAGAGTGCCCCACGGCATCGGAGTGTCTATCTTAGAGTGTTTGACGGTGTTGGTTGTCAAACGAAGATTTTAGCACGGCGTTGGGCGCCAAGTTAAGAGTTTTCAGCAGCGTTGAGCGCCAATCTAAAAGAGTCCAACGGCTACAGTCGCCAATCCAACAGTGTTCAACGGCATCGGAGTGTCTACTTTAGAGTGCTTGACGATGTTGGTTGTCAAACGAAGATTTTCGCACAGCGTTGGGCGCCAAGTTAAGAGTTTTCAACGGCGTTGCGCCAATCTATAAGTGTACAACGGTAACGGGCGCCAATCCAAGAGTGTCCAACGGCGTCGGAGTGTCTACTTTGGAGTACCTGACGACGTTGGTTGCCAAACGAAGATTTTCGCACGGCATTGGGCGCCGAGTTAAGAGTTTTCAGCAGCGTTGACCGCCAATCTAAAAGTGTACAACGGCTACGGTCGCCAATCCAAGAGTGCCCCACGGCGTCGGAGTGTCTATCTTAGAGTGTTTGACGATGTTGGTTGTCAAACGAAGATTTTAGCACGGCGTTGGGCGCCAAGTTAAGAGTTTTCAGCAGCGTTGAGCGCCAATCTAAAAGAGTCCAACGGCTACAGTCGCCAATCCAACAGTGTTCAATGGCATCGGAGTGTCTACTTTAGAGTGCTTGACGATGTTGGTTGTCAAACGAAGATTTTCGCACAGCGTTGGGCGCCAAGTTAAGAGTTTTCAACGGCGTTGCGCCAATCTATAAGTGTACAACGGTAACGGGCGCCAATCCAAGAGTGTCCAACGGCGTCGGAGTGTCTACTTTGGAGTACCTGACGACGTTGGTTGCCAAACGAAGATTTTCGCACGGCATTGGGCGCCGAGTTAAGAGTTTTCAGCAGCGTTGACCGCCAATCTAAAAGTGTACAACGGCTACGGTCGCCAATCCAAGAGTGCCCCACGGCGTCGGAGTGTCTATCTTAGAGTGTTTGACGATGTTGGTTGCCAAACGAAGATTTTCGCACAGCGTTGGGCGCCAAGTTAAGAGTTTTCAACGGCGTTGCGCCAATCTATAAGTGTACAACGGCTACGGTCGCCAATCCAACAGTGTTCAACGGCATCGGAATATCTACTTTAGAGTGCTTGACGATGTTGGTTGCCAAACGAAGATTTTCGCACGGCGTTGGGCGCCAAGTTAAGAGTTTTCAACGGCGTTGAGCGACAATCTAAAAGTGTCCAACGGTGACGGTTGCCCAACCCAAGAGTGCCCCACGGCATCGGAGTGTCTATCTTAGAGTGTTTGACGGTGTTGGTTGTCAAACGAAGATTTTAGCACGGCGTTGGGCGCCAAGTTAAGAGTTTTCAGCAGCGTTGAGCGCCAATCTAAAAGTGTCCAACGGTAACGGGCGCCAATCCAACAATATTCAACGGCGTCGGTGTATCTACTTTAGAGTACCTGACGACGTTGGTTGCCAAACGAAGATTTTCGCACGGCATTGGGCGCCGAGTTAAGAGTTTTCAACGGCGTTGAGCTCAAATCTAAAAGTGTCCAACGGTGACGGTTGCCCAATCCAAGAGTGCCCCACGGCGTCGGAGTGTCTATCTTAGAGTGTTTGACGATGTTGGTTGTCAAACGAAGATTTTAGCACGGCGTTGGGCGCCAAGTTAAGAGTTTTCAACGGCGTTGAGCTCAAATCTAAAAGTGTCCAACGGTGACGGTTGCCCAATCCAAGAGTGCCCCACGGCGTCAGAGTGTCTATCTTAGAGTGTTTGACGATGTTGGTTGTCAAACGAAGATTTTAGCACGGCGTTGGATGCCAAGTTAAGAGTTTTCAACAGCGTTGAGCGCTAAATCTAAAAAAGTCCATCGGTTACGAGCGCCAATCCAAGAGTGTCCAACGGCGTCGGAGTGTCTACTTTAGAGTACCTGACGACGTTGGTTGCCAAACGAAGATTTTCGCACGACGTTGGGCGCCAAGTTAAGAGTTTTCAACGGCGTTGAGCGCCAATCTAAAAGTGTCCAACAGTGACGGTTGCCCAATCCAAGAGTGCCCCACGGCATCGGAGTGTCTACTTTAGAGTGCTTGACGATGTTGGTTGCCAAACGAAGATTTTCACTCGACGTTGGGTGCCAAGTTGAGAGTTTTCAACAGCGTTGAGCGCCAATCTAAAAGTGTACAACGGTAACGGGCGCCAATCCAAGAGTGTCCAACGGCGTCGGAGTGTCTACTTTGGAGTACCTGACGACGTTGGTTGCCAAACGAAGATTTTCGCACGGCGTTGGGCGCCAAGTTAGGATTTTTCAACGGCGTTGATTGCCAATCTAAAAGTGTCTAATGGCAACGGGTACCAATACAAGAGTGTCCCACGGCGTCGGAGTGTCTATTTTAGAGTACTTGACGACGTTGGTTGCCAAACGAAGATTTTCGCACGGCGTTGGGCGCCAAGTTAAGAGTTTTCAACAGCGTTGAGTGCCAATCTAAAAGTGTACAACGGCTACGGTCGCCAATCCAATAGTATTCAACGGCGTCGGTGTGTCTACTTTAGAGTACCTGACGACGTGTTGCCAAACGAAGATTTTCGCACGGCGTTGGGCGCCAAGTTAAGAGTTTTCAACGGCGTTGAGCGCCAATCTAAAAGTGTCCAACGGCTACGGTCGCCAATCCAACAGTTTTCAACGGCGTCGGTGTGTCTACTTTAGAGTACCTGACAACGTTGGTTGCCAAACGAAGATTTTCGCACGGCGTTGGGCGTCAAGTTAAGAGTGTTCAACAGAGTTGAGCACCAATCTAAAAGTGTACAACGGTAACGAGCGCCAATCCAAGAGTGTCCCACGGCGTCGGAGTGTCAATCTTAGAGCATATTTGACGATGTTGGTACCCAAACGAAGATTTTTGCCCGGCGTTGGGCGCCAAGTTAAGAGTTTTCAACAGCGTTGAGCGCCAATCTAAAAGTGTCCAGCGTTGACGGTTGCCCAATCCAAGAGTGCCCCACGGCATCGGAGTGTCTATCTTAGAGTGTTTGACGGTGTTGGTTGTCAAACGAAGATTTTAGCACGGCGTTGGGCGCCAAGTTAAGAGTTTTCAGCAGCGTTGAGCGCCAATCTAAAAGAGTCCAACGGCTACAGTCGCCAATCCAACAGTGTTCAACGGCATCGGAGTGTCTACTTTAGAGTGCTTGACGATGTTGGTTGTCAAACGAAGATTTTCGCACAGCGTTGGGCGCCAAGTTAAGAGTTTTCAACGGCGTTGCGCCAATCTATAAGTGTACAACGGTAACGGGCGCCAATCCAAGAGTGTCCAACGGCGTCGGAGTGTCTACTTTGGAGTACCTGACGACGTTGGTTGCCAAACGAAGATTTTCGCACGGCATTGGGCGCCGAGTTAAGAGTTTTCAGCAGCGTTGACCGCCAATCTAAAAGTGTACAACGGCTACGGTCGCCAATCCAAGAGTGCCCCACGGCGTCGGAGTGTCTATCTTAGAGTGTTTGACGATGTTGGTTGTCAAACGAAGATTTTAGCACGGCGTTGGGCGCCAAGTTAAGAGTTTTCAGCAGCGTTGAGCGCCAATCTAAAAGAGTCCAACGGCTACAGTCGCCAATCCAACAGTGTTCAATGGCATCGGAGTGTCTACTTTAGAGTGCTTGACGATGTTGGTTGTCAAACAAAGATTTTCGCACAGCGTTGGGCGCCAAGTTAAGAGTTTTCAACGGCGTTGCGCCAATCTATAAGTGTACAACGGTAACGGGCGCCAATCCAAGAGTGTCCAACGGCGTCGGAGTGTCTACTTTGGAGTACCTGACGACGTTGGTTGCCAAACGAAGATTTTCGCACGGCATTGGGCGCCGAGTTAAGAGTTTTCAGCAGCGTTGACCGCCAATCTAAAAGTGTACAACGGCTACGGTCGCCAATCCAAGAGTGCCCCACGGCGTCGGAGTGTCTATCTTAGAGTGTTTGACGATGTTGGTTGCCAAACGAAGATTTTCGCACAGCGTTGGGCGCCAAGTTAAGAGTTTTCAACGGCGTTGCGCCAATCTATAAGTGTACAACGGCTACGGTCGCCAATCCAACAGTGTTCAACGGCATCGGAGTATCTACTTTAGAGTGCTTGACGATGTTGGTTGCCAAACGAAGATTTTCGCACGGCGTTGGGCGCCAAGTTAAGAGTTTTCAACGGCGTTGAGCGACAATCTAAAAGTGTCCAACGGTGACGGTTGCCCAACCCAAGAGTGCCCCACGGCATCGGAGTGTCTATCTTAGAGTGTTTGACGGTGTTGGTTGTCAAACGAAGATTTTAGCACGGCGTTGGGCGCCAAGTTAAGAGTTTTCAGCAGCGTTGAGCGCCAATCTAAAAGTGTCCAACGGTAACGGGCGCCAATCCAACAATATTCAACGGCGTCGGTGTATCTACTTTAGAGTACCTGACGACGTTGGTTGCCAAACGAAGATTTTCGCACGGCATTGGGCGCCGAGTTAAGAGTTTTCAACGGCGTTGAGCTCAAATCTAAAAGTGTCCAACGGTGACGGTTGCCCAATCCAAGAGTGCCCCACGGCGTCGGAGTGTCTATCTTAGAGTGTTTGACGATGTTGGTTGTCAAACGAAGATTTTAGCACGGCGTTGGGCGCCAAGTTAAGAGTTTTCAACGGCGTTGAGCTCAAATCTAAAAGTGTCCAACGGTGACGGTTGCCCAATCCAAGAGTGCCCCACGGCGTCAGAGTGTCTATCTTAGAGTGTTTGACGATGTTGGTTGTCAAACGAAGATTTTAGCACGGCGTTGGATGCCAAGTTAAGAGTTTTCAACAGCGTTGAGCGCCAATCTAAAAAAGTCCATCGGTTACGAGCGCCAATCCAAGAGTGTCCAACGGCGTCGGAGTGTCTACTTTAGAGTACCTGACGACGTTGGTTGCCAAACGAAGATTTTCGCACGACGTTGGGCGCCAAGTTAAGAGTTTTCAACGGCGTTGAGCGCCAATCTAAAAGTGTCCAACAGTGACGGTTGCCCAATCCAAGAGTGCCCCACGGCATCGGAGTGTCTACTTTAGAGTGCTTGACGATGTTGGTTGCCAAACGAAGATTTTCACTCGACGTTGGGTGCCAAGTTGAGAGTTTTCAACAGCGTTGAGCGCCAATCTAAAAGTGTACAACGGTAACGGGCGCCAATCCAAGAGTGTCCAACGGCGTCGGAGTGTCTACTTTGGAGTACCTGACGACGTTGGTTGCCAAACGAAGATTTTCGCACGGCGTTGGGCGCCAAGTTAGGATTTTTCAACGGCGTTGATTGCCAATCTAAAAGTGTCTAATGGCAACGGGTACCAATACAAGAGTGTCCCACGGCGTCGGAGTGTCTATTTTAGAGTACTTGACGACGTTGGTTGCCAAACGAAGATTTTCGCACGGCGTTGGGCGCCAAGTTAAGAGTTTTCAACAGCGTTGAGTGCCAATCTAAAAGTGTACAACGGCTACGGTCGCCAATCCAACAGTATTCAACGGCGTCGGTGTGTCTACTTTAGAGTACCTGACGACGTGTTGCCAAACGAAGATTTTCGCACGGCGTTGGGCGCCAAGTTAAGAGTTTTCAACGGCGTTGAGCGCCAATCTAAAAGTGTCCAACGGCTACGGTCGCCAATACAACAGTTTTCAACGGCGTCGGTGTGTCTACTTTAGAGTACCTGACAACGTTGGTTGCCAAACGAAGATTTTCGCACGGCGTTGGGCGTCAAGTTAAGAGTGTTCAACAGAGTTGAGCACCAATCTAAAAGTGTACAACGGTAACGAGCGCCAATCCAAGAGTGTCCCACGGCGTCGGAGTGTCAATCTTAGAGCATATTTGACGATGTTGGTACCCAAACGAAGATTTTTGCCCGGCGTTGGGCGCCAAGTTAAGAAATTTCAACAGCGTTGAGCGCCAATCTAAAAGTGTCCAACGGTGACGGTTGCCCAATCCAAGAGTGCCCCACGGCGTCGGAGTGTCTATCTTAGAGTGTTTGACGATGTTGGTTGTCAAACGAAGATTTTAGCACGGCGTTGGGCGCCAAGTTAAGAGTTTTCAGCAGCGTTGAGCGCCAATCTAAAAGTGTCCCGTTGGACACTTTTAGATTAACGGGCGCTAATCCAACAATATTCAACGGCGTCAGTGTGTCTACTTTAGAGTACCTGACGACGTTGGTTGCCAAACGAAGATTTTCGCACGGCCTTGGGCGCCAAGTTAAGAGTTTTCAACGGCGTTGAGCGCCAATCTAAAAGTGTCCAACGGTGACGGTTGCCCAATCCAAGAGTGCCCCACGGCATAGGAGTGTCTACTTTAGAGCGCTTGACGATGTTGGTTGCCAAACGAAGATTTTCACTCGGCGTTGGGCGCCAAGTTAAGAGTTTTCAACAGCGTTGAGCGCCAATCTAAAAGTGTACAACGGTAACGGGCGCCAATCTAAGAGTGTCCAACGGCGTCGGAGTGTCTACTTTGGAGTACCTGACGACGTTGGTTGCCAAACGAAGATTTTCGCACGGCGTTGGGCGCCAAGTTAGGATTTTTCAACGGCGTTGAGTGCCAATCTAAAAGTGTCCAATGGCAACGGGTACCAATATAAGAGTGTCCCACGGCGTTGGAGTGTCTATTTTAGAGTACTTGACGACGTTGGTTGCCAAACGAAGATTTTCGCACGGCGTTGGGCGCCAGGGTAAGAGTTTTCAACAGCGTTGAGCGTTAATCTAAAAGTGTACAACGGCTACGGTCGCCAATCCAACAGTATTCATAGGCGTCGGTGTGTCTACTTTAGAGTACCTGACGACGTTGGTTGCCAAACGAAGATTTTCGCACGGCGTTGGGCGCCTAGTTAAGAGTTTTCAACGGCGTTGAGCGCCAATCTAAAAGTGTCCAACGGTGACGGTTGCCCAATCCAAGAGTGCCCCACGGCATCGGAGTGTCTATCTTAGAGTGTTTGACGGTGTTGGTTGTCAAACGAAGATTTTAGCACGGCGTTGGGCGCCAAGTTAAGAGTTTTCAGCAGCGTTTAGCGCCAATCTAAAAGTGTCCAACGGTAACGGCCGCCAATCCAACAATATTCAACGGCGTCGGTGTGTCTACTTTAGAGTACCTGACGACGTTGGTTGCCAAACGAAGATTTTCGCACGACGTTGGGCGCCAAGTTAAGAGTTTTCAACGGCGTTGAGCGCCAATCTAAAAGTGTCCAACGGTGACGGTTGCCCAATCCAAGAGTGCCCCATGGCATCGGAGTGTCTATCTTAGAGTGTTTGACGGTGTTGGTTGTCAAACGAAGATTTTAGCACGGCGTTGGGCGCCAAGTTAAGAGTTTTCAGCAGCGTTTAGCGCCAATCTAAAAGTGTCCAACGGTAACGGGCGCCAATCCAACAATATTCAACGGCGTCGGTGTGTCTACTTTAGAGTACCTGACGACGTTGGTTGCCAAACGAAGATTTTCGCACGGCGTTGGGCGCCTAGTTAAGAGTTTTCAACGGCGTTGAGCGCCAATCTAAAAGTGTCCAACGGTGACGGTTGCCCAACCCAAGAGTGCCCCACGGCATCGGAGTGTCTATCTTAGAGTGTTTGACGGTGTTGGTTGTCAAACGAAGATTTTAGCACGGCGTTGGGCGCCAAGTTAAGAGTTTTCAGCAGCGTTGAGCGCCAATCTAAAAGTGTCCAACGGTAACGGGCGCCAATCCAACAATATTCAACGGCGTCGGTGTATCTACTTTAGAGTACCTGACGACGTTGGTTGCCAAACGAAGATTTTCGCACGGCATTGGGCGCCGAGTTAAGAGTTTTCAACGGCGTTGAGCTCAAATCTAAAAGTGTCCAACGGTGACGGTTGCCCAATCCAAGAGTGCCCCACGGCGTCGGAGTGTCTATCTTAGAGTGTTTGACGATGTTGGTTGTCAAACGAAGATTTTAGCACGGCGTTGGGCGCCAAGTTAAGAGTTTTCAACGGCGTTGAGCTCAAATCTAAAAGTGTCCAACGGTGACGGTTGCCCAATCCAAGAGTGCCCCACGGCGTCAGAGTGTCTATCTTAGAGTGTTTGACGATGTTGGTTGTCAAACGAAGATTTTAGCACGGCGTTGGATGCCAAGTTAAGAGTTTTCAACAGCGTTGAGCGCCAATCTAAAAAAGTCCATCGGTTACGAGCGCCAATCCAAGAGTGTCCAACGGCGTCGGAGTGTCTACTTTAGAGTACCTGACGACGTTGGTTGCCAAACGAAGATTTTCGCACGACGTTGGGCGCCAAGTTAAGAGTTTTCAACGGCGTTGAGCGCCAATCTAAAAGTGTCCAACAGTGACGGTTGCCCAATCCAAGAGTGCCCCACGGCATCGGAGTGTCTACTTTAGAGTGCTTGACGATGTTGGTTGCCAAACGAAGATTTTCACTCGACGTTGGGTGCCAAGTTGAGAGTTTTCAACAGCGTTGAGCGCCAATCTAAAAGTGTACAACGGTAACGGGCGCCAATCCAAGAGTGTCCAACGGCGTCGGAGTGTCTACTTTGGAGTACCTGACGACGTTGGTTGCCAAACGAAGATTTTCGCACGGCGTTGGGCGCCAAGTTAGGATTTTTCAACGGCGTTGATTGCCAATCTAAAAGTGTCTAATGGCAACGGGTACCAATACAAGAGTGTCCCACGGCGTCGGAGTGTCTATTTTAGAGTACTTGACGACGTTGGTTGCCAAACGAAGATTTTCGCACGGCGTTGGGCGCCAAGTTAAGAGTTTTCAACAGCGTTGAGTGCCAATCTAAAAGTGTACAACGGCTACGGTCGCCAATCCAACAGTATTCAACGGCGTCGGTGTGTCTACTTTAGAGTACCTGACGACGTGTTGCCAAACGAAGATTTTCGCACGGCGTTGGGCGCCAAGTTAAGAGTTTTCAACGGCGTTGAGCGCCAATCTAAAAGTGTCCAACGGCTACGGTCGCCAATACAACAGTTTTCAACGGCGTCGGTGTGTCTACTTTAGAGTACCTGACAACGTTGGTTGCCAAACGAAGATTTTCGCACGGCGTTGGGCGTCAAGTTAAGAGTGTTCAACAGAGTTGAGCACCAATCTAAAAGTGTACAACGGTAACGAGCGCCAATCCAAGAGTGTCCCACGGCGTCGGAGTGTCAATCTTAGAGCATATTTGACGATGTTGGTACCCAAACGAAGATTTTTGCCCGGCGTTGGGCGCCAAGTTAAGAAATTTCAACAGCGTTGAGCGCCAATCTAAAAGTGTCCAACGGTGACGGTTGCCCAATCCAAGAGTGCCCCACGGCGTCGGAGTGTCTATCTTAGAGTGTTTGACGATGTTGGTTGTCAAACGAAGATTTTAGCACGGCGTTGGGCGCCAAGTTAAGAGTTTTCAGCAGCGTTGAGCGCCAATCTAAAAGTGTCCCGTTGGACACTTTTAGATTAACGGGCGCTAATCCAACAATATTCAACGGCGTCAGTGTGTCTACTTTAGAGTACCTGACGACGTTGGTTGCCAAACGAAGATTTTCGCACGGCCTTGGGCGCCAAGTTAAGAGTTTTCAACGGCGTTGAGCGCCAATCTAAAAGTGTCCAACGGTGACGGTTGCCCAATCCAAGAGTGCCCCACGGCATAGGAGTGTCTACTTTAGAGCGCTTGACGATGTTGGTTGCCAAACGAAGATTTTCACTCGGCGTTGGGCGCCAAGTTAAGAGTTTTCAACAGCGTTGAGCGCCAATCTAAAAGTGTACAACGGTAACGGGCGCCAATCTAAGAGTGTCCAACGGCGTCGGAGTGTCTACTTTGGAGTACCTGACGACGTTGGTTGCCAAACGAAGATTTTCGCACGGCGTTGGGCGCCAAGTTAGGATTTTTCAACGGCGTTGAGTGCCAATCTAAAAGTGTCCAATGGCAACGGGTACCAATATAAGAGTGTCCCACGGCGTTGGAGTGTCTATTTTAGAGTACTTGACGACGTTGGTTGCCAAACGAAGATTTTCGCACGGCGTTGGGCGCCAGGGTAAGAGTTTTCAACAGCGTTGAGCGTTAATCTAAAAGTGTACAACGGCTACGGTCGCCAATCCAACAGTATTCATAGGCGTCGGTGTGTCTACTTTAGAGTACCTGACGACGTTGGTTGCCAAACGAAGATTTTCGCACGGCGTTGGGCGCCTAGTTAAGAGTTTTCAACGGCGTTGAGCGCCAATCTAAAAGTGTCCAACGGTGACGGTTGCCCAATCCAAGAGTGCCCCACGGCATCGGAGTGTCTATCTTAGAGTGTTTGACGGTGTTGGTTGTCAAACGAAGATTTTAGCACGGCGTTGGGCGCCAAGTTAAGAGTTTTCAGCAGCGTTTAGCGCCAATCTAAAAGTGTCCAACGGTAACGGCCGCCAATCCAACAATATTCAACGGCGTCGGTGTGTCTACTTTAGAGTACCTGACGACGTTGGTTGCCAAACGAAGATTTTCGCACGACGTTGGGCGCCAAGTTAAGAGTTTTCAACGGCGTTGAGCGCCAATCTAAAAGTGTCCAACGGTGACGGTTGCCCAATCCAAGAGTGCCCCATGGCATCGGAGTGTCTATCTTAGAGTGTTTGACGGTGTTGGTTGTCAAACGAAGATTTTAGCACGGCGTTGGGCGCCAAGTTAAGAGTTTTCAGCAGCGTTTAGCGCCAATCTAAAAGTGTCCAACGGTAACGGGCGCCAATCCAACAATATTCAACGGCGTCGGTGTGTCTACTTTAGAGTACCTGACGACGTAGGTTGACAAACGAAGATTTTCGCACGGCGTTGGGCGCCAAGTTAAGAGTTTTCAACGTCGTTGATTGCCAATCTAAAAGTGTCCAACGGTGACGGTTGCCCAATCCAAGAGTGCCCCACGGCATCGGAGTGTCTATCTTAGAGTGTTTGACGGTGTTGGTTGTCAAACGAAGATTTTAGCACGGCGTTGGGCGCCAAGTTAAGAGTTTTCAGCAGCGTTGAGCGCCAATCTAAAAAAGTCCAACGGCTACAGTCGCCAATCCAACAGTGTTCAACGGCATCGGAGTGTCTACTTTAGAGTGCTTGACGATGTTGGTTGCCAAACGAAGATTTTCGCACAGCGTTGGGCGCCAAGTTAAGAGTTTTCAACGGCGTTGCGCCAATCTATAAGTGTACAACGGCTACGGTCGCCAATCCAACAGTATTCAACGGCATCGGAGTGTCTACTTTAGAGTGCTTGACGATGTTGGTTGCCAAACGAAGATTTTCACTCGGCGTTGGGCGCCAAGTTGAGAGTTTTCAACAGCGTTGAGCGCCAATCTAAAAGTGTACAACGGTAACGGGCGCCAATCCAAGAGTGTCCAACGGCGTCGGAGTGTCTACTTTGGAGTACCTGACGACGTTGGTTGCCAAACGAAGATTTTCGCACGGCATTGGGCGCCGAGTTAAGAGTTTTCAACGTCGTTGATTGCCAATCTAAAAGTGTCCAACGGTGACGGTTGCCCAATCCAAGAGTGCCCCACGGCATCGGAGTGTCTATCTTAGAGTGTTTGACGGTGTTGGTTGTCAAACGAAGATTTTAGCACGGCGTTGGGCGCCAAGTTAAGAGTTTTCAGCAGCGTTGAGCGCCAATCTAAAAGAGTCCAACGGCTACAGTCGCCAATCCAACAGTGTTCAATGGCATCGGAGTGTCTACTTTAGAGTGCTTGACGATGTTGGTTGTCAAACGAAGATTTTCGCACAGCGTTGGGCGCCAAGTTAAGAGTTTTCAACGGCGTTGCGCCAATCTATAAGTGTACAACGGTAACGGGCGCCAATCCAAGAGTGTCCAACGGCGTCGGAGTGTCTACTTTGGAGTACCTGACGACGTTGGTTGCCAAACGAAGATTTTCGCACGGCATTGGGCGCCGAGTTAAGAGTTTTCAGCAGCGTTGACCGCCAATCTAAAAGTGTACAACGGCTACGGTCGCCAATCCAAGAGTGCCCCACGGCGTCGGACTGTCTATCTTAGAGTGTTTGACGATGTTGGTTGCCAAACGAAGATTTTCGCACAGCGTTGGGCGCCAAGTTAAGAGTTTTCAACGGCGTTGCGCCAATCTATAAGTGTACAACGGCTACGGTCGCCAATCCAACAGTGTTCAACGGCATCAGAGTGTCTACTTTAGAGTGCTTGACGATGTTGGTTGCCAAACGAAGATTTTCACTCGGCGTTGGGCGCCAAGTTGAGAGTTTTCAACAGCGTTGAGCGCCAATCTAAAAGTGTACAACGGTAACGGGCTCCAATCCAAGAGTGTCCAACGGCGTCGGAGTGTCTATCTTAGAGTGTTTGACGGTGTTGGTTGTCAAACGAAGATTTTAGCACGGCGTTGGGCGCCAAGTTAAGAGTTTTCAGCAGCGTTGAGCGCCAATCTAAAAGTGTCCAACGGTAACGGGCGCCAATCCAACAATATTCAACGGCGTCGGTGTGTCTACTTTAGAGTACCTGACGACGTTGGTTGCCAAACGAAGATTTTCGCACGGCGTTGGGCGCCAAGTTAAGAGTTTTCAACGTCGTTGAGCGCCAATCTAAAAGTGTCCAACGGTGACGGTTGCCCAATCCAAGAGTGCCCCACGGCATCGGAGTATCTATCTTAGAGTGTTTGACGGTGTTGGTTGTCAAACGAAGATTTTAGCACGGCGTTGGGCGCCAAGTTAAAAGTTTTCAGCAGCAATGAGCGCCAATCTAAAAGCGTCCAACGGCTACAGTCGCCAATCCAACATTGTTCAACGGCATCGGAGTGTCTACTTTAGAGTGCTTGACGATGTTGGTTGCCTAACGAAGATTTTTACTCCAAGCCAAGGAAGTTCGTTGCGCGCGCGCTCTGCGTACGGACGTGTTGAATATCTTAACACGGAATTACGAGCACAATGGTTCAGTGTAAAAAGTGTAAACTATTTCTATCAATTACAAAAGATGATTCCATTCAGTGTAAGGGTCCATGTGAAGGCGTTTTTCACAAGAAATGCGTTCAAAATATTAAGCAGTTCCAACGACGTGGAATGTGCGATATGTGCGCTGATAATGAAAAAAGCCCCAAATCTATGGCCCCGCAGATTGTTATGGACGTCAAGAAAGCGACAGTAGAATCGTTATTGGCTGAGGTCAATAACAAGCTAGTAATAATATACCAAACTCAGAAAAAAATCGATGAGTTAACGGAAACCGTTGATTTTTACGCCGAACAGTATCAACAGATGTTAACATTTAAAGAAAGTGCAGAGAAAAAGATCAATTCATTAGAGAATAAAAATACCCACTTGCAAAAGGTAAATAGTGCACTAGAAGAAAGAATAGCATTATTGGAAGAAAAAGAAACAGATAAGTGCATTGAGATTTTCGGCTTGGACGAGAAAAAAGACGAAGATACTATGCTATTGGTAAAAACAATATCACAGAAATTAAAATTGGATTCAAAAAATATTGAAGAAACAAGGAGGGTAGGCAGGAAAAAAGACGATGCAACTCGGCCGCGAACAATTGTTGTAACTCTGCGCTCGAAATCCGCTAAAAAAGAGTGGATACAACATAGAAAAACGAGCATTACAAATGATGATGTCTTATCTAACAATAACGGCAAGAGAGTTTATATCAATGAGAATCTAACTAAACATATGCGGCAGGTATTATGGAGTGCTAAACAAATGCTTAAAGATAAGTACAAATATATCTGGGTTCAGGATCATAAGGTGCTTGTAAAGAAGGACGAAAATTCTAAAATTCGCGCCATTCGATCCGAGAATGATATTCATACAATATGTTTTAACAGCGAGCAGTAAATAAACGAGTCACAGTCAGCTGTGACAGTGTATGAACACACTAGGTCATTTTATAAAATTCGATTCTATAACAGATTATGACCTGTCTACCGATATAGGATACGAAAGGTTTCAAAATATAGAAAATCTAAGCAATTTTATGATGGAAAACAGCAAAAGCACACACATATTATACCTAAATATTTGCTCGCTACGAAAATACTTTAACCAAATTCTAGTGTTATTAGAAGTAAATAAATATACAATAGATATCTTAATTTTAAGTGAAATAAATATAAAACAGGAAGAATTACCCCTGTACCTAATACCAGGATTTAAAGCACACATACTGACTAGAGAGACGCGAAGAGGAGGTGGAATCATTATATATGCGAAGAATGGCCTCGTATTGGATGTAGAAACGGCTAAAACATCAGCAATGGAGATATTGCATGGAAAACTGACAATTCTAAATAGTAATTTGCACGTATTAGCGTTATACAATCCACCAAACATGAATAAAATTCAATTCATACAACAGCTGGAAATGCTCATCAAAACGGTTCCGAACACTAATAACTTAATTGTAATTGGCGATACAAACATTAACATATTAAATGATGAAATAAATAGTGTCACGACGAGATATAAAAACACCCTGTGTGGATGCGGCCTGCAGTGCGGATTACCTAGCGGCGAGATAACGCGTGAAGCGATTGTGGATGGGCGAGTCGTCCAGTCGTGTTTGGATCATGTATGGGTGAGAGCGGGACGCAACGTGAGCGCGTCGGCCTATGTTCTCGAGACGCATATATCAGATCATCATGCTGTAGGTATATCAGTGGACTTGTGCACTGAAGTAAACAAAAGTAGTTCCAATAGTGTGCGGGAAGTTATTTGTGATAATTTAGTTAGACAAAAATTTAACGAATATGATTGGTCACAGTTGTTACAGATAACGTGTCCTTTAGAATTATATAAAACATTAGTGACAGTATGCAACACTATTTATAAAGACTGTACATCTTTGGTTCCTGTGTGTAATAAACGATTAAAGCAGCCATGGATAGATAAGGACTTATATAAAATGCTACAGAGTAGAGATTACTTATTCAAAAAATGGAAACAGTCACCTAATAATATGAATAAAAGATTAGAGTATACCACGTTTAGAAATAAAGTTAATAAGTTAGTAAATGTTGCAAAAAATAAATACAGGCAGACAGAAATAAGGAAATGTAATGGTGATTTTAGAAAGATATGGATGAATATTAACTCGTGGTTAGGTCGATCTAAATGTAACTTGGATGATGTAATATTAAAATATTTAGGTAAAACAGATACTCTGTATAACGTATGTACAAAGTTTTCCACTACATTCACAAAAGAAATTGGGGACATAAAACATCATTGTAATACAAAATTTTTAAACAGAAATAGCTATGTAAGTCCCAGTCTGGTTAGTTTCAGGTATAATAAGGTTAGTCCATTAGACATAGAAAAGATCATTACGAAGTTATCGTGCGAGAAGGCACCGGGTATTGATCGAATAAGAGTGAAAGACATCAAATATTTATGTAAACCATTGAGCCCAGTTTTGGCTAATTTTGTTAACATGTGTATTAGCAAATCTGTTTATCCTGACGAATTGAAGAAGGCTGTAATACGGCCCATTTATAAGTCTGGTGATCACAAAGTGTATGAAAACTATAGACCCATCGCGATACTGTCGGCTATAGATAAAATAGTGGAAAAGGTGATTGTCGGTCAAATAAGTAGGTTCCTAGAGGGTCATGGCATACTGTCTGACACTCAACATGGATTTAGGAAGGGACGCAGTACTGTGACGGCGCTTACTCGGTTTGCGGACCAGGTCAATGAGAGTCTCAACTCAGGACAGCAGCTCATTGTCTTATTCATAGACTATAAAAAAGCGTTCGATACTTTAGATCACGATATTCTGTTACAGGCTATGGATGAATGTGGAATCCGTGGCCCCACGAAGAGTTGGTTCCACAACTATCTAACTAATCGTAAGATTCATACATCTGTGAATGGTGTCTCAGGGGAGGAGGCTCTTGTTGGTCTAGGTGTGCCGACCGGGTCGGTATTTGGGCCGGTAGGGTATATTATGCACGTGAACAGCGTAGCTAACATTGTGAATAGGTGTGGGGTGTACATGTATGCCGATGACATGTGCCTACTGAGTGCTTCTAAAGACCTGTATGAAGCTCAAAGGAACATACAAATTGACTTCGAGAATATCACACAGTGGGCACATGATAATGGGATAATATTGAATCTTCAGAAAACTAAACTCATGCATGTATACTCGCCCTATAATCAGCGCGCTAAATTGATAAACAAAGAGGACATTGTAGTCATTGGACACACATATGATTGCTTACACCAAAATAAAATACATTGCAATTGTCAAAAAATACAATCTGTTGTAAGCTATAAATATTTAGGATTAACTGTAGACACACATTTTAACTGGAAGTTGCATGTAAATGAAGTATGTAATAAACTAAGATCTGTTTTAGGTAAATTTTATGTTTTAAGGGGAACTGTTAATACACATACGTTGACAGTAGTATACCATGCTCTCGCAGACTCTTTGCTCAGCTATGGACTCAGTGTGTATGGGCGAACCTTTATAACCTATATTAAAGAAATAAAATGTATACAAACAAGGTTAGTAAAGTTTTTAGTTAATAAACAGGATCAATTATTATGTAACAAAGAGTATGAAAAACTATATCCTATATGTAAGATTCTTCCGATAGATAAGAAAATTGAATATTTACTAGGTTTAGAACACTATTTTAATGATAAATACAAATTAGTATTACAAAATATATATAATACAAGAAGTGTAACAGAAAAAAAACTCGACAAACCTAGAATAAGAAATTACTATGGTGAAAGAATGTCTTCGTATATAGTTCCACATATATATAATAAAATTAACTTGTTACGACAATTACCCAAATTAAGTTTATATACATTGAAAAACGAACTAAGGGCTTTTTTGTTGGACAATGGTGAAAGTGAAATGTGTGAAAGAGGGGATAACGCGTACATATAAATATTTAAATAAATACAAATATATTTTGCAAGGCAAATAAATACATACACGAAAATTTTTTAATTACCAGAAAAATTTTGGCGAAGTGATAGGTATTCGATACTAAACACATACATGCAAAAAAAAATGAATAAAGTATGTATGTCAGTTTTTTTCTTAAAACCACCTAATATTATGTTCACGACGTACAAAATTTTTCTCAATGGAATATGACTAATTCACGAAACCAAAATCACACAAAGAAGTCATTGATAAAATAATAAACACGCACTCTCTCTTTCTATCATTCTACTACTGTCCTTGAAGGCGGGCGGCGCGTGCGACCACCCCTCCCCGCACCGCCTTACACGTGTCGTCAAGCCGGCGGCATCTCTTTGATGTTAATAAAATTTAAATCATAAATGCAGTTCCGGTTGTGACGTCTCGATTCGCGCACGCATCCTAATCAATACTATCGGCACTATCGAGATGGCGTACCAATTTACCGACCGCGAATACGCATTAATGTTACGTAGTTATTTTTTATCCGGTGAAAATGTGAGTGCCGCTTTACGGATGTATCGTGATCTCTACCCGAATGCCCGACAGCCAAATTACTCCACGATGTTGAGCGTCTACCAACGTCTATTAGATCACGGCTCATTTCACGTACCGACGCACGCACAAGGCCGGGGCAGACCCGCCTATCCGCAGAACTTGTACGACGAAGTACTCGAGTTTTTTGAGGACGATCCGCGACGAAGTACAAACGATGCGGCACGTAGATTTGGCATCAGCCAGCACTGTGCTTGGAAAATTGTGAACTCGGCTGGTATGCACCCTTATCACTACAGAAAGGTTCAAGAACTGACAACAATCGACCGAGCACCCAGGATTACATTCTGCAACTGGGTGATCCTTCACCCGGAGACCAACGTCCTTTACAGTGACGAATGTTTGTTCACAAGAATCGTGCTTTTCAACCAACATAACGAACATTGGTGGTCAATAAGAAATCCCAAGTTGGCGCGACAACATTCGTTTCAACACAGATTTAGCGTGAACATTTGGGCTGGAGTCCTAAATGACAACATCGTGGGCCCATACTTCATCGAGGGACGTCTAACGGGTGAAACCTATTTGGATCTGTTGAGAACCATGGTATCAACCATGTTGGATGATATTCCACTCGCAAGCTTGCGAGACCTCTGGTTCCAACAAGATGGTGCTCCACCCCACTACCACATCGCGGTAAGAGACTACCTCAATACGCAATTTGAAGGCAGGTGGATTGGACGGGGAGCTTCAGTCGCGTGGCCCGCTCGATCCCCGGATCTGACGCCAATGGACTTTTTCATGTGGAGTGAAGTGAAACGTAGAGTGTATGTCAGTGAACCCAACACCCGTGAGGACCTCCGACAAAGGATAATTGACGCCTTCGATGAAATTCGTCAACAAAGAGACATTCTCCTAAGTTTAAAATCAAACTTGTTAAAGCGGGCTCGTTTGTGTATTCAAAATGACGGAGGACATTTCGAGCAACAATTAAAGTACTTGTAGGGTAAGTCTTGCACGTGTTAAGTACAGAAAATCCTTAAGCTAATTTACTATTCCAAGTTCTTTAGTAGGTACCTAGTGTACCTACACCTACCTGCCAGTTGATAAGGTACTTAAAAAAACTACTGAATTACGTTAAAAGTTACTGTGGTTTTACCATTGTTTACTCAGTTCACCCAAACTTGTATTAAACATGGTATTAAAAAATTACTGCCACTAGAAAGTTCACGATGAAAGTTAAAAGTTCATTGATGACCTATTTACTATCCACACATCGTGCGTAAATAAAATGGTGTCTATTCTTTAAGCACGTATTTTGAGATTTTAAAAACGTTAATAACTTTGTTTTTTTGTATGGTGGGGTATTTGTATTATTCCATATATATTGAAGTATATACATTCCATATCAGCCCCTGCAGTTTCTCTGGTAATTAAAAATTAGTAGTGTATAAATTTGTAGTGTTTTTTTATAGGATAGTTGTTAACAACATTTTTTGAGCGCTTATCTCGCCAACAAGCGTAATAGCTTGGCGAGTACTTAAATTTAAGAAACATGTAACAAATTATGGAAATAAAAAAAAAAAAAAAAAAAAAAAAAAAAAAGAGTTTTCAACAGCGTTGAGCGCCAATCTAAAAGTGTACAACGGTAACGGGCGCCAATTCAAGAGTGTCCAACGGCGTCGGAGTGTCTACTTTGGAGTACCTGACGACGTTGGTTGCCAAACGAAGATTTTCGCACAGCGTTGGGCGCCAAGTTAAGAGTTTTCAACGGCGTTGAGCGCCAATTTAAAAGTGTCCAACGGTGACGGTTGCCCAATCCAAGAGTGCCCCACGGCATCGGAGTGTCTATCTAAGAGTGTTTGACGGTGTTGGTTGTCAAACGAAGATTTTAGCACGGCGTTGGGCGCCAAGTTAAGAGTTTTCAGCAGCGTTGAGCGCCAATCTGAAAGTGTCCAACGGTAACGGGCGCCAATCCAAGAGTGTCCAACGGCGTCGGAGTTTCTACTTTAGAGTACCTGACGACATTGGTTGCCAAACGAAGATTTTAGCACGGCGTTGGGCGCCAAGTTAAGAGTTTTCAACAGCGGTGAGCGCCAATCTAAAAGCTTCCAACGAAAACGGGCGCCAATCCAAGATTGTCCAACGGCGTCGGTGTGTCTACTTTAGAGTACCTGACGACGTTGGTTGCCAAACGAAGATTTTCGCACGGCGTTGGGCGCCAAGTTAAGAGTTTTCAACGGCGTTGAGCGCCAATCTAAAAGTGTACAACGGCTGCGGTCGCCAATCCAACAGTATTCAATGGCGTCGGTGTGTCTACTCTAGAGTACCTGACGACGTTGGTTGCCAAACGAAGATTTTCGCACGGCGTTGGGCGCCAAGTTAAGAGTTTTCAACGGCGTTGAGCGACAATCTAAAAGTGTCCAACGGTGACGGTTGCCCAACCCAAGAGTGCCCCACGGCATCGGAGTGTCTATCTTAGAGTGTTTGACGGTGTTGGTTGTCAAACGAAGATTTTAGCACGGCGTTGGGCGCCAAGTTAAGAGTTTTCAGCAGCGTTGAGCGCCAATCTAAAAGAGTCGAACGGCTACAGTCGCCAATCCAACAGTGTTCAACGGCATCGGAGTGTCTACTTTAGAGTGCTTGACGATGTTGGTTGTCAAACGAAGATTTTAGCACGGCGTTGGGCGCCAAGTTAAGTGTTTTCAGCAGCGTTGAGCGCCAATCTAAAAGTGTCCAACGGTAACGGGCGCCAATCCAAGAGTGTCCAACGGCGTCGGAGTGTCTACTTTAGAGTACCTGACGACGTTGGTTGCCAAACGAAGATTTTCGCACGACGTTGGGCGCCAAGTTAAGAGTTTTCAACGGCGTTGAGCGCCAATCTAAAAGTGTCCAACAGTGACGGTTGCCCAATCCAAGAGTGCCCCACGGCATCGGAGTGTCTACTTTAGAGTGCTTGACGATGTTGGTTGCCAAACGAAGATTTTCACTCGCCGTTGGGCGTCAAGTTGAGAGTTTTCAACAGCGTTGAGCGCCAATCTAAAAGTGTACAACGGTAACGGGCGCCAATCCAAGAGCGTCCAACGGCGTCGGAGTGTCTACTTTGGAGTACCTGACGACGTTGGTTGCCAAACGAAGATTTTCGCACGGCGTTGGGCGCCAAGTTAGGATTTATCAACGGCGTTGATTGCCAATCTAAAAGTGTCCAATGGCAACGGGTACCAATACAAGAGTGTCCCACGGCGTCGGAGTGACTATTTTAGAGTACTTGACGACGTTGGTTGCCAAACGAAGATTTTCGCACGGCGTTGGGCGCCAAGTTAAGAGTTTTCTACAGCGTTGAGCGCCAATCTAAAAGTGTACAACGGCTACGGTCGCCAATCCAATAGTGTTCAACGGCATCGGAGTGTCTACTTTAGAGTGCTTGACGATGTTTGTTGCCAAACGAAGATTTTCGCACGGCGTTGGGTGCCAACTTAAGAGTTTTCAACAGCGTTGAGCGCCAATCTAAAAGTGTACAACGGCTACGGTCGCCAATCCAACAGTGTTCAACGGCATCGGAGTGTCTACTTTAGAGTGCTTGACGATGTCGGTTGCCAAACGAAGATTTTCGCACGGCGTTGGGCGCCAAGTTAAGAGTTTTCAGCAGCGTTCACCGCCAATCTAAAAGTGTCCAACGGTAACGGGCGCCAATCCAAGAGTGTCCAACGGCGTCGGAGTTTCTACTTTAGAGTACCTGACGACATTGGTTGCCAAACGAAGATTTTAGCACGGCGTTGGGCGCCAAGTTAAGAGTTTTCAACAGCGGTGAGCGCCAATCTAAAAGCTTCCAACGAAAACGGGCGCCAATCCAAGATTGTCCAACGGCGTCGGTGTGTCTACTTTAGAGTACCTGACGACGTTGGTTGCCAAACGAAGATTTTCGCACGGCGTTGGGCGCCAAGTTAAGAGTTTTCAACGGCGTTGAGCGCCAATCTAAAAGTGTACAACGGCTGCGGTCGCCAATCCAACAGTATTCAATGGCGTCGGTGTGTCTACTCTAGAGTACCTGACGACGTTGGTTGCCAAACGAAGATTTTCGCATGGCGTTGGGCGCCAAGTTAAGAGTTTTCAACGGCGTTGAGCGACAATCTAAAAGTGTCCAACGGTGACGGTTGCCCAACCCAAGAGTGCCCCACGGCATCGGAGTGTCTATCTTAGAGTGTTTGACGGTGTTGGTTGTCAAACGAAGATTTTAGCACGGCGTTGGGCGCCAAGTTAAGAGTTTTCAGCAGCGTTGAGCGCCAATCTAAAAGAGTCCAACGGCTACAGTCGCCAATCCAACAGTGTTCAACGGCATCGGAGTGTCTACTTTAGAGTGCTTGACGATGTTGGTTGTCAAACGAAGATTTTAGCACGGCGTTGGGCGCCAAGTTAAGTGTTTTCAGCAGCGTTGAGCGCCAATCTAAAAGTGTCCAACGGTAACGGGCGCCAATCCAAGAGTGTCCAACGGCGTCGGAGTGTCTACTTTAGAGTACCTGACGACGTTGGTTGCCAAACGAAGATTTTCGCACGACGTTGGGCGCCAAGTTAAGAGTTTTCAACGGCGTTGAGCGCCAATCTAAAAGTGTCCAACAGTGACGGTTGCCCAATCCAAGAGTGCCCCACGGCATCGGAGTGTCTACTTTAGAGTGCTTGACGATGTTGGTTGCCAAACGAAGATTTTCACTCGCCGTTGGGCGCCAAGTTGAGAGTTTTCAACAGCGTTGAGCGCCAATCTAAAAGTGTACAACGGTAACGGGCGCCAATCCAAGAGTGCCCCACGGCATCGGAGTGTCTATCTTAGAGTGTTTGACGGTGTTGGTTGTCAAACGAAGATTTTAGCACGGCGTTGGGCGCCAAGTTAAGAGTTTTCAGCAGCGTTTAGCGCCAATCTAAAAGTGTCCAACGGTAACGGGCGCCAATCCAACAATATTCAACGGCGTCGGTGTGTCTACTTTAGAGTACCTGACGACGTTGGTTGCCAAACGAAGATTTTCGCACGACGTTGGGCGCCAAGTTAAGAGTTTTCAACGGCGTTGAGCGCCAATCTAAAAGTGTCCAACGGTGACGGTTGCCCAATCCAAGAGTGCCCCATGGCATCGGAGTGTCTATCTTAGAGTGTTTGACGGTGTTGGTTGTCAAACGAAGATTTTAGCACGGCGTTGGGCGCCAAGTTAAGAGTTTTCAGCAGCGTTTAGCGCCAATCTAAAGATGTCCAACGGTAACGGGCGCCAATCCAACAATATTCAACGGCGTCGGTGTGTCTACTTTAGAGAACCTGACGACGTAGGTTGACAAACGAAGATTTTCGCACGGCGTTGGGCGCCAAGTTAAGAGTTTTCAACGTCGTTGATTGCCAATCTAAAAGTGTCCAACGGTGACGGGCGCCAATCCAAGAGTGTCCAACGGCGTCGGAGTTTCTACTTTAGAGTACCTGACGACATTGGTTGCCAAACGAAGATTTTAGCACGGCGTTGGGCGCCAAGTTAAGAGTTTTCAACAGCGGTGAGCGCCAATCTAAAAGCTTCCAACGAAAACGGGCGCCAATCCAAGATTGTCCAACGGCGTCGGTGTGTCTACTTTAGAGTACCTGACGACGTTGGTTGCCAAACGAAGATTTTCGCACGGCGTTGGGCGCCAAGTTAAGAGTTTTCAACGGCGTTGAGCGCCAATCTAAAAGTGTACAACGGCTGCGGTCGCCAATCCAACAGTATTCAATGGCGTCGGTGTGTCTACTCTAGAGTACCTGACGACGTTGGTTGCCAAACGAAGATTTTCGCATGGCGTTGGGCGCCAAGTTAAGAGTTTTCAACGGCGTTGAGCGACAATCTAAAAGTGTCCAACGGTGACGGTTGCCCAACCCAAGAGTGCCCCACGGCATCGGAGTGTCTATCTTAGAGTGTTTGACGGTGTTGGTTGTCAAACGAAGATTTTAGCACGGCGTTGGGCGCCAAGTTAAGAGTTTTCAGCAGCGTTGAGCGCCAATCTAAAAGAGTCCAACGGCTACAGTCGCCAATCCAACAGTGTTCAACGGCATCGGAGTGTCTACTTTAGAGTGCTTGACGATGTTGGTTGTCAAACGAAGATTTTAGCACGGCGTTGGGCGCCAAGTTAAGTGTTTTCAGCAGCGTTGAGCGCCAATCTAAAAGTGTCCAACGGTAACGGGCGCCAATCCAAGAGTGTCCAACGGCGTCGGAGTGTCTACTTTAGAGTACCTGACGACGTTGGTTGCCAAACGAAGATTTTCGCACGACGTTGGGCGCCAAGTTAAGAGTTTTCAACGGCGTTGAGCGCCAATCTAAAAGTGTCCAACAGTGACGGTTGCCCAATCCAAGAGTGCCCCACGGCATCGGAGTGTCTACTTTAGAGTGCTTGACGATGTTGGTTGCCAAACGAAGATTTTCACTCGCCGTTGGGCGCCAAGTTGAGAGTTTTCAACAGCGTTGAGCGCCAATCTAAAAGTGTACAACGGTAACGGGCGCCAATCCAAGAGTGTCCAACGGCGTCGGAGTGTCTACTTTGGAGTACCTGACGACGTTGGTTGCCAAACGAAGATTTTCGCACGGCGTTGGGCGCCAAGTTAGGATTTTTCAACGGCGTTGATTGCCAATCTAAAAGTGTCCAATGGCAACGGGTACCAATACAAGAGTGTCCCACGGCGTCGGAGTGTCTATTTTAGAGTACTTGACGACGTTGGTTGCCAAACGAAGATTTTCGCACGGCGTTGGGCGCCAAGTTAAGAGTTTTCAGCAGCGTTGAGCGCCAATCTAAAAGAGTCCAACGGCTACAGTCGCCAATCCAACAGTGTTCAATGGCATCGGAGTGTCTACTTTAGAGTGCTTGACGATGTTGGTTGTCAAACGAAGATTTTCGCACAGCGTTGGGCGCCAAGTTAAGAGTTTTCAACGGCGTTGCGCCAATCTATAAGTGTACAACGGTAACGGGCGCCAATCCAAGAGTGTCCAACGGCGTCGGAGTGTCTACTTTGGAGTACCTGACGACGTTGGTTGCCAAACGAAGATTTTCGCACGGCATTGGGCGCCGAGTTAAGAGTTTTCAGCAGCGTTGACCGCCAATCTAAAAGTGTACAACGGCTACGGTCGCCAATCCAAGAGTGCCCCACGGCGTCGGAGTGTCTATCTTAGAGTGTTTGACGATGTTGGTTGCCAAACGAAGATTTTCGCACAGCATTGGGCGCCAAGTTAAGAGTTTTCAACGGCGTTGCGCCAATCTATAAGTGTACAACGGCTACGGTCGCCAATCCAACAGTGTTCAACGGCATCGGAGTGTCTACTTTAGAGTGCTTGACGATGTTGGTTGCCAAACGAAGATTTTCACTCGGCGTTGGGCGCCAAGTTGAGAGTTTTCAACAGCGTTGAGCGCCAATCTAAAAGTGTACAACGGTAACGGGCGCCAATCCAAGAGTGTCCAACGGCGTCGGAGTGTCTACTTTGGAGTACCTGACGACGTTGGTTGCCAAACGAAGATTTTCGCACGGCATTGGGCGCCGAGTTAAGAGTTTTCAGCAGCGTTGACCGCCAATCTAAAAGTGTACAACGGCTACGGTCGCCAATCCAAGAGTGCCCCACGGCGTCGGAGTGTCTATCTTAGAGTGTTTGACGATGTTGGTTGTCAAACGAAGATTTTAGCACGGCGTTGGGCGCCAAGTTAAGAGTTTTCAGCAGCGTTGAGCGCCAATCTAAAAGTGTCCAACGGTAACGGGCGCCAATCCAACAGTATTCAACGGCGTCGGTGTGTCTACTTTAGAGTACCTGACGACGTTGGTTGCCAAACGAAGATTTTCGCACGGCGTTGGGCGCCAAGTTAAGAGTTTTCAACAGCGTTGAGCGCCAATCTAAAAGTGTCCAACGGTAACGGGCGCCAATCCAACAGTATTCAACGGCGTCGGTGTGTCTACTTTAGAGTACCTGACGACGTCGGTTGCCAAACGAAGATTTTCGCACGGCGTTGGGCGCCAAGTTAAGAGTTTTCAGCAGCGTTGAGCGCCAATCTAAAAGAGTCCAACGGCTACAGTCGCCAATCCAACAGTGTTCAACGGCATCGGAGTGTCTACTTTAGAGTGCTTGACGATGTTGGTTGTCAAACGAAGATTTTCGCACAGCGTTGGGCGCCAAGTTAAGAGTTTTCAACGGCGTTGCGCCAATCTATAAGTGTACAACGGCTACGGTCGCCAATCCAACAGTGTTCAACGGCATCGGAGTGTCTACTTTAGAGTGCTTGACGATGTTGGTTGCCAAACGAAGATTTTCGCACGGCGTTGGGCGCCAAGTTAAGAGTTTTCAGCAGCGTTGACCGCCAATCTAAAAGTGTACAACGGCTACGGTCGCCAATCCAAGAGTGCCCCACGGCGTCGGAGTGTCTATCTTAGAGTGTTTGACGATGTTGGTTGCCAAACGAAGATTTTCGCACAGCATTGGGCGCCAAGTTAAGAGTTTTCAACGGCGTTGCGCCAATCTATAAGTGTACAACGGCTACGGTCGCCAATCCAACAGTGTTCAACGGCATCGGAGTGTCTACTTTAGAGTGCTTGACGATGTTGGTTGCCAAACGAAGATTTTCACTCGGCGTTGGGCGCCAAGTTGAGAGTTTTCAACAGCGTTGAGCGCCAATCTAAAAGTGTACAACGGTAACGGGCGCCAATCCAAGAGTGTCCAACGGCGTCGGAGTGTCTACTTTGGAGTACCTGACGACGTTGGTTGCCAAACGAAGATTTTCGCACGGCATTGGGCGCCGAGTTAAGAGTTTTCAGCAGCGTTGACCGCCAATCTAAAAGTGTACAACGGCTACGGTCGCCAATCCAAGAGTGCCCCACGGCGTCGGAGTGTCTATCTTAGAGTGTTTGACGATGTTGGTTGTCAAACGAAGATTTTAGCACGGCGTTGGGCGCCAAGTTAAGAGTTTTCAGCAGCGTTGAGCGCCAATCTAAAAGTGTACAACGGTAACGGGCGCCAATTCAAGAGTGTCCAACGGCGTCGGAGTGTCTACTTTGGAGTACCTGACGACGTTGGTTGCCAAACGAAGATTTTCGCACAGCGTTGGGCGCCAAGTTAAGAGTTTTCAACGGCGTTGAGCGCCAATTTAAAAGTGTCCAACGGTGACGGTTGCCCAATCCAAGAGTGCCCCACGGCATCGGAGTGTCTATCTAAGAGTGTTTGACGGTGTTGGTTGTCAAACGAAGATTTTAGCACGGCGTTGGGCGCCAAGTTAAGAGTTTTCAGCAGCGTTGAGCGCCAATCTAAAAGTGTCCAACGGTAACGGGCGCCAATCCAAGAGTGTCCAACGGCGTCGGAGTTTCTACTTTAGAGTACCTGACGACATTGGTTGCCAAACGAAGATTTTAGCACGGCGTTGGGCGCCAAGTTAAGAGTTTTCAACAGCGGTGAGCGCCAATCTAAAAGCTTCCAACGAAAACGGGCGCCAATCCAAGATTGTCCAACGGCGTCGGTGTGTCTACTTTAGAGTACCTGACGACGTTGGTTGCCAAACGAAGATTTTCGCACGGCGTTGGGCGCCAAGTTAAGAGTTTTCAACGGCGTTGAGCGCCAATCTAAAAGTGTACAACGGCTGCGGTCGCCAATCCAACAGTATTCAATGGCGTCGGTGTGTCTACTCTAGAGTACCTGACGACGTTGGTTGCCAAACGAAGATTTTCGCACGGCGTTGGGCGCCAAGTTAAGAGTTTTCAACGGCGTTGAGCGACAATCTAAAAGTGTCCAACGGTGACGGTTGCCCAACCCAAGAGTGCCCCACGGCATCGGAGTGTCTATCTTAGAGTGTTTGACGGTGTTGGTTGTCAAACGAAGATTTTAGCACGGCGTTGGGCGCCAAGTTAAGAGTTTTCAGCAGCGTTGAGCGCCAATCTAAAAGAGTCCAACGGCTACAGTCGCCAATCCAACAGTGTTCAACGGCATCGGAGTGTCTACTTTAGAGTGCTTGACGATGTTGGTTGTCAAACGAAGATTTTAGCACGGCGTTGGGCGCCAAGTTAAGTGTTTTCAGCAGCGTTGAGCGCCAATCTAAAAGTGTCCAACGGTAACGGGCGCCAATCCAAGAGTGTCCAACGGCGTCGGAGTGTCTACTTTAGAGTACCTGACGACGTTGGTTGCCAAACGAAGATTTTCGCACGACGTTGGGCGCCAAGTTAAGAGTTTTCAACGGCGTTGAGCGCCAATCTAAAAGTGTCCAACAGTGACGGTTGCCCAATCCAAGAGTGCCCCACGGCATCGGAGTGTCTACTTTAGAGTGCTTGACGATGTTGGTTGCCAAACGAAGATTTTCACTCGCCGTTGGGCGCCAAGTTGAGAGTTTTCAACAGCGTTGAGCGCCAATCTAAAAGTGTACAACGGTAACGGGCGCCAATCCAAGAGTGTCCAACGGCGTCGGAGTGTCTACTTTGGAGTACCTGACGACGTTGGTTGCCAAACGAAGATTTTCGCACGGCGTTGGGCGCCAAGTTAGGATTTATCAACGGCGTTGATTGCCAATCTAAAAGTGTCCAATGGCAACGGGTACCAATACAAGAGTGTCCCACGGCGTCGGAGTGACTATTTTAGAGTACTTGACGACGTTGGTTGCCAAACGAAGATTTTCGCACGGCGTTGGGCGCCAAGTTAAGAGTTTTCTACAGCGTTGAGCGCCAATCTAAAAGTGTACAACGGCTACGGTCGCCAATCCAATAGTGTTCAACGGCATCGGAGTGTCTACTTTAGAGTGCTTGACGATGTTTGTTGCCAAACGAAGATTTTCGCACGGCGTTGGGTGCCAACTTAAGAGTTTTCAACAGCGTTGAGCGCCAATCTAAAAGTGTACAACGGCTACGGTCGCCAATCCAACAGTGTTCAACGGCATCGGAGTGTCTACTTTAGAGTGCTTGACGATGTCGGTTGCCAAACGAAGATTTTCGCACGGCGTTGGGCGCCAAGTTAAGAGTTTTCAGCAGCGTTCACCGCCAATCTAAAAGTGTCCAACGGTAACGGGCGCCAATCCAAGAGTGTCCAACGGCGTCGGAGTTTCTACTTTAGAGTACCTGACGACATTGGTTGCCAAACGAAGATTTTAGCACGGCGTTGGGCGCCAAGTTAAGAGTTTTCAACAGCGGTGAGCGCCAATCTAAAAGCTTCCAACGAAAACGGGCGCCAATCCAAGATTGTCCAACGGCGTCGGTGTGTCTACTTTAGAGTACCTGACGACGTTGGTTGCCAAACGAAGATTTTCGCACGGCGTTGGGCGCCAAGTTAAGAGTTTTCAACGGCGTTGAGCGCCAATCTAAAAGTGTACAACGGCTGCGGTCGCCAATCCAACAGTATTCAATGGCGTCGGTGTGTCTACTCTAGAGTACCTGACGACGTTGGTTGCCAAACGAAGATTTTCGCATGGCGTTGGGCGCCAAGTTAAGAGTTTTCAACGGCGTTGAGCGACAATCTAAAAGTGTCCAACGGTGACGGTTGCCCAACCCAAGAGTGCCCCACGGCATCGGAGTGTCTATCTTAGAGTGTTTGACGGTGTTGGTTGTCAAACGAAGATTTTAGCACGGCGTTGGGCGCCAAGTTAAGAGTTTTCAGCAGCGTTGAGCGCCAATCTAAAAGAGTCCAACGGCTACAGTCGCCAATCCAACAGTGTTCAACGGCATCGGAGTGTCTACTTTAGAGTGCTTGACGATGTTGGTTGTCAAACGAAGATTTTAGCACGGCGTTGGGCGCCAAGTTAAGTGTTTTCAGCAGCGTTGAGCGCCAATCTAAAAGTGTCCAACGGTAACGGGCGCCAATCCAAGAGTGTCCAACGGCGTCGGAGTGTCTACTTTAGAGTACCTGACGACGTTGGTTGCCAAACGAAGATTTTCGCACGACGTTGGGCGCCAAGTTAAGAGTTTTCAACGGCGTTGAGCGCCAATCTAAAAGTGTCCAACAGTGACGGTTGCCCAATCCAAGAGTGCCCCACGGCATCGGAGTGTCTACTTTAGAGTGCTTGACGATGTTGGTTGCCAAACGAAGATTTTCACTCGCCGTTGGGCGCCAAGTTGAGAGTTTTCAACAGCGTTGAGCGCCAATCTAAAAGTGTACAACGGTAACGGGCGCCAATCCAAGAGTGCCCCACGGCATCGGAGTGTCTATCTTAGAGTGTTTGACGGTGTTGGTTGTCAAACGAAGATTTTAGCACGGCGTTGGGCGCCAAGTTAAGAGTTTTCAGCAGCGTTTAGCGCCAATCTAAAAGTGTCCAACGGTAACGGGCGCCAATCCAACAATATTCAACGGCGTCGGTGTGTCTACTTTAGAGTACCTGACGACGTTGGTTGCCAAACGAAGATTTTCGCACGACGTTGGGCGCCAAGTTAAGAGTTTTCAACGGCGTTGAGCGCCAATCTAAAAGTGTCCAACGGTGACGGTTGCCCAATCCAAGAGTGCCCCATGGCATCGGAGTGTCTATCTTAGAGTGTTTGACGGTGTTGGTTGTCAAACGAAGATTTTAGCACGGCGTTGGGCGCCAAGTTAAGAGTTTTCAGCAGCGTTTAGCGCCAATCTAAAGATGTCCAACGGTAACGGGCGCCAATCCAACAATATTCAACGGCGTCGGTGTGTCTACTTTAGAGAACCTGACGACGTAGGTTGACAAACGAAGATTTTCGCACGGCGTTGGGCGCCAAGTTAAGAGTTTTCAACGTCGTTGATTGCCAATCTAAAAGTGTCCAACGGTGACGGGCGCCAATCCAAGAGTGTCCAACGGCGTCGGAGTTTCTACTTTAGAGTACCTGACGACATTGGTTGCCAAACGAAGATTTTAGCACGGCGTTGGGCGCCAAGTTAAGAGTTTTCAACAGCGGTGAGCGCCAATCTAAAAGCTTCCAACGAAAACGGGCGCCAATCCAAGATTGTCCAACGGCGTCGGTGTGTCTACTTTAGAGTACCTGACGACGTTGGTTGCCAAACGAAGATTTTCGCACGGCGTTGGGCGCCAAGTTAAGAGTTTTCAACGGCGTTGAGCGCCAATCTAAAAGTGTACAACGGCTGCGGTCGCCAATCCAACAGTATTCAATGGCGTCGGTGTGTCTACTCTAGAGTACCTGACGACGTTGGTTGCCAAACGAAGATTTTCGCATGGCGTTGGGCGCCAAGTTAAGAGTTTTCAACGGCGTTGAGCGACAATCTAAAAGTGTCCAACGGTGACGGTTGCCCAACCCAAGAGTGCCCCACGGCATCGGAGTGTCTATCTTAGAGTGTTTGACGGTGTTGGTTGTCAAACGAAGATTTTAGCACGGCGTTGGGCGCCAAGTTAAGAGTTTTCAGCAGCGTTGAGCGCCAATCTAAAAGAGTCCAACGGCTACAGTCGCCAATCCAACAGTGTTCAACGGCATCGGAGTGTCTACTTTAGAGTGCTTGACGATGTTGGTTGTCAAACGAAGATTTTAGCACGGCGTTGGGCGCCAAGTTAAGTGTTTTCAGCAGCGTTGAGCGCCAATCTAAAAGTGTCCAACGGTAACGGGCGCCAATCCAAGAGTGTCCAACGGCGTCGGAGTGTCTACTTTAGAGTACCTGACGACGTTGGTTGCCAAACGAAGATTTTCGCACGACGTTGGGCGCCAAGTTAAGAGTTTTCAACGGCGTTGAGCGCCAATCTAAAAGTGTCCAACAGTGACGGTTGCCCAATCCAAGAGTGCCCCACGGCATCGGAGTGTCTACTTTAGAGTGCTTGACGATGTTGGTTGCCAAACGAAGATTTTCACTCGCCGTTGGGCGCCAAGTTGAGAGTTTTCAACAGCGTTGAGCGCCAATCTAAAAGTGTACAACGGTAACGGGCGCCAATCCAAGAGTGTCCAACGGCGTCGGAGTGTCTACTTTGGAGTACCTGACGACGTTGGTTGCCAAACGAAGATTTTCGCACGGCGTTGGGCGCCAAGTTAGGATTTTTCAACGGCGTTGATTGCCAATCTAAAAGTGTCCAATGGCAACGGGTACCAATACAAGAGTGTCCCACGGCGTCGGAGTGTCTATTTTAGAGTACTTGACGACGTTGGTTGCCAAACGAAGATTTTCGCACGGCGTTGGGCGCCAAGTTAAGAGTTTTCAGCAGCGTTGAGCGCCAATCTAAAAGAGTCCAACGGCTACAGTCGCCAATCCAACAGTGTTCAATGGCATCGGAGTGTCTACTTTAGAGTGCTTGACGATGTTGGTTGTCAAACGAAGATTTTCGCACAGCGTTGGGCGCCAAGTTAAGAGTTTTCAACGGCGTTGCGCCAATCTATAAGTGTACAACGGTAACGGGCGCCAATCCAAGAGTGTCCAACGGCGTCGGAGTGTCTACTTTGGAGTACCTGACGACGTTGGTTGCCAAACGAAGATTTTCGCACGGCATTGGGCGCCGAGTTAAGAGTTTTCAGCAGCGTTGACCGCCAATCTAAAAGTGTACAACGGCTACGGTCGCCAATCCAAGAGTGCCCCACGGCGTCGGAGTGTCTATCTTAGAGTGTTTGACGATGTTGGTTGCCAAACGAAGATTTTCGCACAGCATTGGGCGCCAAGTTAAGAGTTTTCAACGGCGTTGCGCCAATCTATAAGTGTACAACGGCTACGGTCGCCAATCCAACAGTGTTCAACGGCATCGGAGTGTCTACTTTAGAGTGCTTGACGATGTTGGTTGCCAAACGAAGATTTTCACTCGGCGTTGGGCGCCAAGTTGAGAGTTTTCAACAGCGTTGAGCGCCAATCTAAAAGTGTACAACGGTAACGGGCGCCAATCCAAGAGTGTCCAACGGCGTCGGAGTGTCTACTTTGGAGTACCTGACGACGTTGGTTGCCAAACGAAGATTTTCGCACGGCATTGGGCGCCGAGTTAAGAGTTTTCAGCAGCGTTGACCGCCAATCTAAAAGTGTACAACGGCTACGGTCGCCAATCCAAGAGTGCCCCACGGCGTCGGAGTGTCTATCTTAGAGTGTTTGACGATGTTGGTTGTCAAACGAAGATTTTAGCACGGCGTTGGGCGCCAAGTTAAGAGTTTTCAGCAGCGTTGAGCGCCAATCTAAAAGTGTCCAACGGTAACGGGCGCCAATCCAACAGTATTCAACGGCGTCGGTGTGTCTACTTTAGAGTACCTGACGACGTTGGTTGCCAAACGAAGATTTTCGCACGGCGTTGGGCGCCAAGTTAAGAGTTTTCAACAGCGTTGAGCGCCAATCTAAAAGTGTCCAACGGTAACGGGCGCCAATCCAACAGTATTCAACGGCGTCGGTGTGTCTACTTTAGAGTACCTGACGACGTCGGTTGCCAAACGAAGATTTTCGCACGGCGTTGGGCGCCAAGTTAAGAGTTTTCAGCAGCGTTGAGCGCCAATCTAAAAGAGTCCAACGGCTACAGTCGCCAATCCAACAGTGTTCAACGGCATCGGAGTGTCTACTTTAGAGTGCTTGACGATGTTGGTTGTCAAACGAAGATTTTCGCACAGCGTTGGGCGCCAAGTTAAGAGTTTTCAACGGCGTTGCGCCAATCTATAAGTGTACAACGGCTACGGTCGCCAATCCAACAGTGTTCAACGGCATCGGAGTGTCTACTTTAGAGTGCTTGACGATGTTGGTTGCCAAACGAAGATTTTCGCACGGCGTTGGGCGCCAAGTTAAGAGTTTTCAGCAGCGTTGACCGCCAATCTAAAAGTGTACAACGGCTACGGTCGCCAATCCAAGAGTGCCCCACGGCGTCGGAGTGTCTATCTTAGAGTGTTTGACGATGTTGGTTGCCAAACGAAGATTTTCGCACAGCATTGGGCGCCAAGTTAAGAGTTTTCAACGGCGTTGCGCCAATCTATAAGTGTACAACGGCTACGGTCGCCAATCCAACAGTGTTCAACGGCATCGGAGTGTCTACTTTAGAGTGCTTGACGATGTTGGTTGCCAAACGAAGATTTTCACTCGGCGTTGGGCGCCAAGTTGAGAGTTTTCAACAGCGTTGAGCGCCAATCTAAAAGTGTACAACGGTAACGGGCGCCAATCCAAGAGTGTCCAACGGCGTCGGAGTGTCTACTTTGGAGTACCTGACGACGTTGGTTGCCAAACGAAGATTTTCGCACGGCATTGGGCGCCGAGTTAAGAGTTTTCAGCAGCGTTGACCGCCAATCTAAAAGTGTACAACGGCTACGGTCGCCAATCCAAGAGTGCCCCACGGCGTCGGAGTGTCTATCTTAGAGTGTTTGACGATGTTGGTTGTCAAACGAAGATTTTAGCACGGCGTTGGGCGCCAAGTTAAGAGTTTTCAGCAGCGTTGAGCGCCAATCTAAAAGTGTACAACGGTAACGGGCGCCAATTCAAGAGTGTCCAACGGCGTCGGAGTGTCTACTTTGGAGTACCTGACGACGTTGGTTGCCAAACGAAGATTTTCGCACAGCGTTGGGCGCCAAGTTAAGAGTTTTCAACGGCGTTGAGCGCCAATTTAAAAGTGTCCAACGGTGACGGTTGCCCAATCCAAGAGTGCCCCACGGCATCGGAGTGTCTATCTAAGAGTGTTTGACGGTGTTGGTTGTCAAACGAAGATTTTAGCACGGCGTTGGGCGCCAAGTTAAGAGTTTTCAGCAGCGTTGAGCGCCAATCTAAAAGTGTCCAACGGTAACGGGCGCCAATCCAAGAGTGTCCAACGGCGTCGGAGTTTCTACTTTAGAGTACCTGACGACATTGGTTGCCAAACGAAGATTTTAGCACGGCGTTGGGCGCCAAGTTAAGAGTTTTCAACAGCGGTGAGCGCCAATCTAAAAGCTTCCAACGAAAACGGGCGCCAATCCAAGATTGTCCAACGGCGTCGGTGTGTCTACTTTAGAGTACCTGACGACGTTGGTTGCCAAACGAAGATTTTCGCACGGCGTTGGGCGCCAAGTTAAGAGTTTTCAACGGCGTTGAGCGCCAATCTAAAAGTGTACAACGGCTGCGGTCGCCAATCCAACAGTATTCAATGGCGTCGGTGTGTCTACTCTAGAGTACCTGACGACGTTGGTTGCCAAACGAAGATTTTCGCACGGCGTTGGGCGCCAAGTTAAGAGTTTTCAACGGCGTTGAGCGACAATCTAAAAGTGTCCAACGGTGACGGTTGCCCAACCCAAGAGTGCCCCACGGCATCGGAGTGTCTATCTTAGAGTGTTTGACGGTGTTGGTTGTCAAACGAAGATTTTAGCACGGCGTTGGGCGCCAAGTTAAGAGTTTTCAGCAGCGTTGAGCGCCAATCTAAAAGAGTCCAACGGCTACAGTCGCCAATCCAACAGTGTTCAACGGCATCGGAGTGTCTACTTTAGAGTGCTTGACGATGTTGGTTGTCAAACGAAGATTTTAGCACGGCGTTGGGCGCCAAGTTAAGTGTTTTCAGCAGCGTTGAGCGCCAATCTAAAAGTGTCCAACGGTAACGGGCGCCAATCCAAGAGTGTCCAACGGCGTCGGAGTGTCTACTTTAGAGTACCTGACGACGTTGGTTGCCAAACGAAGATTTTCGCACGACGTTGGGCGCCAAGTTAAGAGTTTTCAACGGCGTTGAGCGCCAATCTAAAAGTGTCCAACAGTGACGGTTGCCCAATCCAAGAGTGCCCCACGGCATCGGAGTGTCTACTTTAGAGTGCTTGACGATGTTGGTTGCCAAACGAAGATTTTCACTCGCCGTTGGGCGCCAAGTTGAGAGTTTTCAACAGCGTTGAGCGCCAATCTAAAAGTGTACAACGGTAACGGGCGCCAATCCAAGAGTGTCCAACGGCGTCGGAGTGTCTACTTTGGAGTACCTGACGACGTTGGTTGCCAAACGAAGATTTTCGCACGGCGTTGGGCGCCAAGTTAGGATTTATCAACGGCGTTGATTGCCAATCTAAAAGTGTCCAATGGCAACGGGTACCAATACAAGAGTGTCCCACGGCGTCGGAGTGACTATTTTAGAGTACTTGACGACGTTGGTTGCCAAACGAAGATTTTCGCACGGCGTTGGGCGCCAAGTTAAGAGTTTTCTACAGCGTTGAGCGCCAATCTAAAAGTGTACAACGGCTACGGTCGCCAATCCAATAGTGTTCAACGGCATCGGAGTGTCTACTTTAGAGTGCTTGACGATGTTTGTTGCCAAACGAAGATTTTCGCACGGCGTTGGGTGCCAACTTAAGAGTTTTCAACAGCGTTGAGCGCCAATCTAAAAGTGTACAACGGCTACGGTCGCCAATCCAACAGTGTTCAACGGCATCGGAGTGTCTACTTTAGAGTGCTTGACGATGTCGGTTGCCAAACGAAGATTTTCGCACGGCGTTGGGCGCCAAGTTAAGAGTTTTCAGCAGCGTTCACCGCCAATCTAAAAGTGTCCAACGGTAACGGGCGCCAATCCAAGAGTGTCCAACGGCGTCGGAGTTTCTACTTTAGAGTACCTGACGACATTGGTTGCCAAACGAAGATTTTAGCACGGCGTTGGGCGCCAAGTTAAGAGTTTTCAACAGCGGTGAGCGCCAATCTAAAAGCTTCCAACGAAAACGGGCGCCAATCCAAGATTGTCCAACGGCGTCGGTGTGTCTACTTTAGAGTACCTGACGACGTTGGTTGCCAAACGAAGATTTTCGCACGGCGTTGGGCGCCAAGTTAAGAGTTTTCAACGGCGTTGAGCGCCAATCTAAAAGTGTACAACGGCTGCGGTCGCCAATCCAACAGTATTCAATGGCGTCGGTGTGTCTACTCTAGAGTACCTGACGACGTTGGTTGCCAAACGAAGATTTTCGCATGGCGTTGGGCGCCAAGTTAAGAGTTTTCAACGGCGTTGAGCGACAATCTAAAAGTGTCCAACGGTGACGGTTGCCCAACCCAAGAGTGCCCCACGGCATCGGAGTGTCTATCTTAGAGTGTTTGACGGTGTTGGTTGTCAAACGAAGATTTTAGCACGGCGTTGGGCGCCAAGTTAAGAGTTTTCAGCAGCGTTGAGCGCCAATCTAAAAGAGTCCAACGGCTACAGTCGCCAATCCAACAGTGTTCAACGGCATCGGAGTGTCTACTTTAGAGTGCTTGACGATGTTGGTTGTCAAACGAAGATTTTAGCACGGCGTTGGGCGCCAAGTTAAGTGTTTTCAGCAGCGTTGAGCGCCAATCTAAAAGTGTCCAACGGTAACGGGCGCCAATCCAAGAGTGTCCAACGGCGTCGGAGTGTCTACTTTAGAGTACCTGACGACGTTGGTTGCCAAACGAAGATTTTCGCACGACGTTGGGCGCCAAGTTAAGAGTTTTCAACGGCGTTGAGCGCCAATCTAAAAGTGTCCAACAGTGACGGTTGCCCAATCCAAGAGTGCCCCACGGCATCGGAGTGTCTACTTTAGAGTGCTTGACGATGTTGGTTGCCAAACGAAGATTTTCACTCGCCGTTGGGCGCCAAGTTGAGAGTTTTCAACAGCGTTGAGCGCCAATCTAAAAGTGTACAACGGTAACGGGCGCCAATCCAAGAGTGCCCCACGGCATCGGAGTGTCTATCTTAGAGTGTTTGACGGTGTTGGTTGTCAAACGAAGATTTTAGCACGGCGTTGGGCGCCAAGTTAAGAGTTTTCAGCAGCGTTTAGCGCCAATCTAAAAGTGTCCAACGGTAACGGGCGCCAATCCAACAATATTCAACGGCGTCGGTGTGTCTACTTTAGAGTACCTGACGACGTTGGTTGCCAAACGAAGATTTTCGCACGACGTTGGGCGCCAAGTTAAGAGTTTTCAACGGCGTTGAGCGCCAATCTAAAAGTGTCCAACGGTGACGGTTGCCCAATCCAAGAGTGCCCCATGGCATCGGAGTGTCTATCTTAGAGTGTTTGACGGTGTTGGTTGTCAAACGAAGATTTTAGCACGGCGTTGGGCGCCAAGTTAAGAGTTTTCAGCAGCGTTTAGCGCCAATCTAAAGATGTCCAACGGTAACGGGCGCCAATCCAACAATATTCAACGGCGTCGGTGTGTCTACTTTAGAGAACCTGACGACGTAGGTTGACAAACGAAGATTTTCGCACGGCGTTGGGCGCCAAGTTAAGAGTTTTCAACGTCGTTGATTGCCAATCTAAAAGTGTCCAACGGTGACGGGCGCCAATCCAAGAGTGTCCAACGGCGTCGGAGTTTCTACTTTAGAGTACCTGACGACATTGGTTGCCAAACGAAGATTTTAGCACGGCGTTGGGCGCCAAGTTAAGAGTTTTCAACAGCGGTGAGCGCCAATCTAAAAGCTTCCAACGAAAACGGGCGCCAATCCAAGATTGTCCAACGGCGTCGGTGTGTCTACTTTAGAGTACCTGACGACGTTGGTTGCCAAACGAAGATTTTCGCACGGCGTTGGGCGCCAAGTTAAGAGTTTTCAACGGCGTTGAGCGCCAATCTAAAAGTGTACAACGGCTGCGGTCGCCAATCCAACAGTATTCAATGGCGTCGGTGTGTCTACTCTAGAGTACCTGACGACGTTGGTTGCCAAACGAAGATTTTCGCATGGCGTTGGGCGCCAAGTTAAGAGTTTTCAACGGCGTTGAGCGACAATCTAAAAGTGTCCAACGGTGACGGTTGCCCAACCCAAGAGTGCCCCACGGCATCGGAGTGTCTATCTTAGAGTGTTTGACGGTGTTGGTTGTCAAACGAAGATTTTAGCACGGCGTTGGGCGCCAAGTTAAGAGTTTTCAGCAGCGTTGAGCGCCAATCTAAAAGAGTCCAACGGCTACAGTCGCCAATCCAACAGTGTTCAACGGCATCGGAGTGTCTACTTTAGAGTGCTTGACGATGTTGGTTGTCAAACGAAGATTTTAGCACGGCGTTGGGCGCCAAGTTAAGTGTTTTCAGCAGCGTTGAGCGCCAATCTAAAAGTGTCCAACGGTAACGGGCGCCAATCCAAGAGTGTCCAACGGCGTCGGAGTGTCTACTTTAGAGTACCTGACGACGTTGGTTGCCAAACGAAGATTTTCGCACGACGTTGGGCGCCAAGTTAAGAGTTTTCAACGGCGTTGAGCGCCAATCTAAAAGTGTCCAACAGTGACGGTTGCCCAATCCAAGAGTGCCCCACGGCATCGGAGTGTCTACTTTAGAGTGCTTGACGATGTTGGTTGCCAAACGAAGATTTTCACTCGCCGTTGGGCGCCAAGTTGAGAGTTTTCAACAGCGTTGAGCGCCAATCTAAAAGTGTACAACGGTAACGGGCGCCAATCCAAGAGTGTCCAACGGCGTCGGAGTGTCTACTTTGGAGTACCTGACGACGTTGGTTGCCAAACGAAGATTTTCGCACGGCGTTGGGCGCCAAGTTAGGATTTTTCAACGGCGTTGATTGCCAATCTAAAAGTGTCCAATGGCAACGGGTACCAATACAAGAGTGTCCCACGGCGTCGGAGTGTCTATTTTAGAGTACTTGACGACGTTGGTTGCCAAACGAAGATTTTCGCACGGCGTTGGGCGCCAAGTTAAGAGTTTTCAGCAGCGTTGAGCGCCAATCTAAAAGAGTCCAACGGCTACAGTCGCCAATCCAACAGTGTTCAATGGCATCGGAGTGTCTACTTTAGAGTGCTTGACGATGTTGGTTGTCAAACGAAGATTTTCGCACAGCGTTGGGCGCCAAGTTAAGAGTTTTCAACGGCGTTGCGCCAATCTATAAGTGTACAACGGTAACGGGCGCCAATCCAAGAGTGTCCAACGGCGTCGGAGTGTCTACTTTGGAGTACCTGACGACGTTGGTTGCCAAACGAAGATTTTCGCACGGCATTGGGCGCCGAGTTAGGAGTTTTCAGCAGCGTTGACCGCCAATCTAAAAGTGTACAACGGCTACGGTCGCCAATCCAAGAGTGCCCCACGGCGTCGGAGTGTCTATCTTAGAGTGTTTGACGATGTTGGTTGCCAAACGAAGATTTTCGCACAGCATTGGGCGCCAAGTTAAGAGTTTTCAACGGCGTTGCGCCAATCTATAAGTGTACAACGGCTACGGTCGCCAATCCAACAGTGTTCAACGGCATCGGAGTGTCTACTTTAGAGTGCTTGACGATGTTGGTTGCCAAACGAAGATTTTCACTCGGCGTTGGGCGCCAAGTTGAGAGTTTTCAACAGCGTTGAGCGCCAATCTAAAAGTGTACAACGGTAACGGGCGCCAATCCAAGAGTGTCCAACGGCGTCGGAGTGTCTACTTTGGAGTACCTGACGACGTTGGTTGCCAAACGAAGATTTTCGCACGGCATTGGGCGCCGAGTTAAGAGTTTTCAGCAGCGTTGACCGCCAATCTAAAAGTGTACAACGGCTACGGTCGCCAATCCAAGAGTGCCCCACGGCGTCGGAGTGTCTATCTTAGAGTGTTTGACGATGTTGGTTGTCAAACGAAGATTTTAGCACGGCGTTGGGCGCCAAGTTAAGAGTTTTCAGCAGCGTTGAGCGCCAATCTAAAAGTGTCCAACGGTAACGGGCGCCAATCCAACAGTATTCAACGGCGTCGGTGTGTCTACTTTAGAGTACCTGACGACGTTGGTTGCCAAACGAAGATTTTCGCACGGCGTTGGGCGCCAAGTTAAGAGTTTTCAACAGCGTTGAGCGCCAATCTAAAAGTGTCCAACGGTAACGGGCGCCAATCCAAGAGTGTCCAACGGCGTCGGAGTGTCTACTTTGGAGTACCTGACGACGTTGGTTGCCAAACGAAGATTTTCGCACGGCATTGGGCGCCGAGTTAAGAGTTTTCAGCAGCGTTGACCGCCAATCTAAAAGTGTACAATGGCTACGGTCGCCAATCCAAGAGTGCCCCACGGCGTCGGAGTGTCTATCTTAGAGTGTTTGACGATGTTGGTTGTCAAACGAAGATTTTAGCACGGCGTTGGGCGCCAAGTTAAGAGTTTTCAGCAGCGTTGAGCGCCAATCTAAAAGTGTCCAACGGTAACGGGCGCCAATCCAACAGTATTCAACGGCGTCGGTGTGTCTACTTTAGAGTACCTGACGACGTTGGTTGCCAAACGAAGATTTTCGCACGGCGTTGGGCGCCAAGTTAAGAGTTTTCAGCAGCGTTGAGCGCCAATCTAAAAGAGTCCAACGGCTACAGTCGCCAATCCAACAGTGTTCAACGGCATCGGAGTGTCTACTTTAGAGTGCTTGACGATGTTGGTTGTCAAACGAAGATTTTCGCACAGCGTTGGGCGCCAAGTTAAGAGTTTTCAACGGCGTTGCGCCAATCTATAAGTGTACAACGGCTACGGTCGCCAATCCAACAGTGTTCAACGGCATCGGAGTGTCTACTTTAGAGTGCTTGACGATGTTGGTTGCCAAACGAAGATTTTCGCACGGCGTTGGGCGCCAAGTTAAGAGTTTTCAGCAGCGTTGACCGCCAATCTAAAAGTGTACAACGGCTACGGTCGCCAATCCAAGAGTGCCCCACGGCGTCGGAGTGTCTATCTTAGAGTGTTTGACGATGTTGGTTGCCAAACGAAGATTTTCGCACAGCATTGGGCGCCAAGTTAAGAGTTTTCAACGGCGTTGCGCCAATCTATAAGTGTACAACGGCTACGGTCGCCAATCCAACAGTGTTCAACGGCATCGGAGTGTCTACTTTAGAGTGCTTGACGATGTTGGTTGCCAAACGAAGATTTTCACTCGGCGTTGGGCGCCAAGTTGAGAGTTTTCAACAGCGTTGAGCGCCAATCTAAAAGTGTACAACGGTAACGGGCGCCAATCCAAGAGTGTCCAACGGCGTCGGAGTGTCTACTTTGGAGTACCTGACGACGTTGGTTGCCAAACGAAGATTTTCGCACGGCATTGGGCGCCGAGTTAAGAGTTTTCAGCAGCGTTGACCGCCAATCTAAAAGTGTACAACGGCTACGGTCGCCAATCCAAGAGTGCCCCACGGCGTCGGAGTGTCTATCTTAGAGTGTTTGACGATGTTGGTTGTCAAACGAAGATTTTAGCACGGCGTTGGGCGCCAAGTTAAGAGTTTTCAGCAGCGTTGAGCGCCAATCTAAAAGTGTCCAACGGTAACGGGCGCCAATCCAACAGTATTCAACGGCGTCGGTGTGTCTACTTTAGAGTACCTGACGACGTTGGTTGCCAAACGAAGATTTTCGCACGGCGTTGGGCGCCAAGTTAAGAGTTTTCAACAGCGTTGAGCGCCAATCTAAAAGTGTCCAACGGTAACGGGCGCCAATCCAAGAGTGTCCAACGGCGTCGGAGTGTCTACTTTGGAGTACCTGACGACGTTGGTTGCCAAACGAAGATTTTCGCACGGCATTGGGCGCCGAGTTAAGAGTTTTCAGCAGCGTTGACCGCCAATCTAAAAGTGTACAACGGCTACGGTCGCCAATCCAAGAGTGCCCCACGGCGTCGGAGTGTCTATCTTAGAGTGTTTGACGATGTTGGTTGTCAAACGAAGATTTTAGCACGGCGTTGGGCGCCAAGTTAAGAGTTTTCAGCAGCGTTGAGCGCCAATCTAAAAGTGTCCAACGGTAACGGGCGCCAATCCAACAGTATTCAACGGCGTCGGTGTGTCTACTTTAGAGTACCTGACGACGTTGGTTGCCAAACGAAGATTTTCGCACGGCGTTGGGCGCCAAGTTAAGAGTTTTCAGCAGCGTTGAGCGCCAATCTAAAAGAGTCCAACGGCTACAGTCGCCAATCCAACAGTGTTCAACGGCATCGGAGTGTCTACTTTAGAGTGCTTGACGATGTTGGTTGTCAAACGAAGATTTTCGCACAGCGTTGGGCGCCAAGTTAAGAGTTTTCAACGGCGTTGCGCCAATCTATAAGTGTACAACGGCTACGGTCGCCAATCCAACAGTGTTCAACGGCATCGGAGTGTCTACTTTAGAGTGCTTGACGATGTTGGTTGCCAAACGAAGATTTTCGCACGGCGTTGGGCGCCAAGTTAAGAGTTTTCAACGGCGTTGAGCGACAATCTAAAAGTGTCCAACGGTGACGGTTGCCCAATCCAAGAGTGCCCCACGGCATCGGAGTGTCTACTTTAGAGTGCTTGACGATGTTGGTTGCCAAATGAAGATTTTCACTCGCCGTTGGGCGCCAAGTTGAGAGTTTTCAACAGCGTTGAGCGCCAATCTAAAAGTGTCCAACGGTAACGGGCGCCAATCCAAGAGTGTCCAACGGCGTCGGAGTGTCTACTTTAGAGTACCTGACGACGTTGGTTGCCAAACGAAGATTTTCGCACGACGTTGGGCGCCAAGTTAAGAGTTTTCAACGGCGTTGAGCGCCAATCTAAAAGTGTCCAACAGTGACGGTTGCCCAATCCAAGAGTGCCCCACGGCATCGGAGTGTCTACTTTAGAGTGCTTGACGATGTTGGTTGCCAAATGAAGATTTTCACTCGCCGTTGGGCGCCAAGTTGAGAGTTTTCAACAGCGTTGAGCGCCAATCTAAAAGTGTACCACGGTAACGGGCGCCAATCTAAGAGTGTCCAACGGCGTCGGAGTTTCTACTTTAGAGTACCTGACGACATTGGTTGCCAAACGAAGATTTTAGCACGGCGTTGGGCGCCAAGTTAAGAGTTTTCAACAGCGGTGAGCGCCAATCTAAAAGCTTCCAACGAAAACGGGCGCCAATCCAAGATTGTCCAACGGGGTCGGTGTGTCTACTTTAGAGTACCTGACGACGTTGGTTGCCAAACGAAGATTTTCGCACGGCGTTGGGCGCCAAGTTAAGAATTTTCAACGGCGTTGAGCGCCAATCTAAAAGTGTACAACGGCTGCGGTCGCCAATCCAACAGTATTCAACGGCGTCGGTGTGTCTACTCTAGAGTACCTGACGACGTTGGTTGCCAAACGAAGATTTTCGCACGGCGTTGGGCGCCAAGTTAAGAGTTTTCAACGGCGTTGAGCGACAATCTAAAAGTGTCCAACGGTGACGGTTGCCCAACCCAAGAGTGCCCCACGGCATCGGAGTGTCTATCTTAGAGTGTTTGACGGTGTTGGTTGTCAAACGAAGATTTTAGCACGGCGTTGGGCGCCAAGTTAAGAGTTTTCAGCAGCGTTGAGCGCCAATCTAAAAGTGTCCAACGGTAACGGGCGCCAATCCAACAGTATTCAACGGCGTCGGTGTGTCTACTTTAGAGTACCTGACGACGTTGGTTGCCAAACGAAGATTTTCGCACGGCGTTGGGCGCCAAATTAAGAGTTTTCAACGGCGTTGAGCGACAATCTAAAAGTGTCCAACGGTGACGGTTGCCCAACCCAAGAGTGCCCCACGGCATCGGAGTGTCTATCTTAGAGTGTTTGACGGTGTTGGTTGTCAAACGAAGATTTTAGCACGGCGTTGGGCGCCAAGTTAAGAGTTTTCAGCAGCGTTGAGCGCCAATCTAAAAGTGTCCAACGGTAACGGGCGCCAATCCAACAGTATTCAACGGCGTCGGTGTGTCTACTTTAGAGTACCTGACGACGTTGGTTGCCAAACGAAGATTTTCGCACGGCGTTGGGCGCCAAATTAAGAGTTTTCAACAGCGTTGAGCGCCAATCTAAAAGTGTCCAGCGTTGACGGTTGCCCAATCCAAGAGTGCCCCACGGCATCGGAGTGTCTATCTTAGAGTGTTTGACGGTGTTGGTTGTCAAACGAAGATTTTAGCACGGCGTTGGGCGCCAAGTTAAGAGTTTTCAGCAGCGTTGAGCGCCAATCTAAAAGAGTCCAACGGCTACAGTCGCCAATCCAACAGTGTTCAACGGCATCGGAGTGTCTACTTTAGAGTGCTTGACGATGTTGGTTGTCAAACGAAGATTTTCGCACAGCGTTGGGCGCCAAGTTAAGAGTTTTCAACGGCGTTGCGCCAATCTATAAGTGTACAACGGTAACGGGCGCCAATCCAAGAGTGTCCAACGGCGTCGGAGTGTCTACTTTGGAGTACCTGACGACGTTGGTTGCCAAACGAAGATTTTCGCACGGCATTGGGCGCCGAGTTAAGAGTTTTCAGCAGCGTTGACCGCCAATCTAAAAGTGTACAACGGCTACGGTCGCCAATCCAAGAGTGCCCCACGGCGTCGGAGTGTCTATCTTAGAGTGTTTGACGATGTTGGTTGTCAAACGAAGATTTTAGCACGGCGTTGGGCGCCAAGTTAAGAGTTTTCAGCAGCGTTGAGCGCCAATCTAAAAGAGTCCAACGGCTACAGTCGCCAATCCAACAGTGTTCAATGGCATCGGAGTGTCTACTTTAGAGTGCTTGACGATGTTGGTTGTCAAACGAAGATTTTCGCACAGCGTTGGGCGCCAAGTTAAGAGTTTTCAACGGCGTTGCGCCAATCTATAAGTGTACAACGGTAACGGGCGCCAATCCAAGAGTGTCCAACGGCGTCGGAGTGTCTACTTTGGAGTACCTGACGACGTTGGTTGCCAAACGAAGATTTTCGCACGGCATTGGGCGCCGAGTTAAGAGTTTTCAGCAGCGTTGACCGCCAATCTAAAAGTGTACAACGGCTACGGTCGCCAATCCAAGAGTGCCCCACGGCGTCGGAGTGTCTATCTTAGAGTGTTTGACGATGTTGGTTGCCAAACGAAGATTTTCGCACAGCGTTGGGCGCCAAGTTAAGAGTTTTCAACGGCGTTGCGCCAATCTATAAGTGTACAACGGCTACGGTCGCCAATCCAACAGTGTTCAACGGCATCGGAGTGTCTACTTTAGAGTGCTTGACGATGTTGGTTGCCAAACGAAGATTTTCACTCGGCGTTGGGCGCCAAGTTGAGAGTTTTCAACAGCGTTGAGCGCCAATCTTAAAGTGTACAACGGTAACGGGCGCCAATCCAAGAGTGTCCAACGGCGTCGGAGTGTCTACTTTGGAGTACCTGACGACGTTGGTTGCCAAACGAAGATTTTCGCACGGCATTGGGCGCCGAGTTAAGAGTTTTCAGCAGCGTTGACCGCCAATCTAAAAGTGTACAACGGCTACGGTCGCCAATCCAAGAGTGCCCCACGGCGTCGGAGTGTCTATCTTAGAGTGTTTGACGATGTTGGTTGTCAAACGAAGATTTTAGCACGGCGTTGGGCGCCAAGTTAAGAGTTTTCAGCAGCGTTGAGCGCCAATCTAAAAGTGTCCAACGGTAACGGGCGCCAATCCAACAGTATTCAACGGCGTCGGTGTGTCTACTTTAGAGTACCTGACGACGTTGGTTGCCAAACGAAGATTTTCGCACGGCGTTGGGCGCCAAGTTAAGAGTTTTCAACAGCGTTGAGCGCCAATCTAAAAGTGTCCAACGGTAACGGGCGCCAATCCAAGAGTGTCCAACGGCGTCGGAGTGTCTACTTTGGAGTACCTGACGACGTTGGTTGCCAAACGAAGATTTTCGCACGGCATTGGGCGCCGAGTTAAGAGTTTTCAGCAGCGTTGACCGCCAATCTAAAAGTGTACAACGGCTACGGTCGCCAATCCAAGAGTGCCCCACGGCGTCGGAGTGTCTATCTTAGAGTGTTTGACGATGTTGTTTGTCAAACGAAGATTTTAGCACGGCGTTGGGCGCCAAGTTAAGAGTTTTCAGCAGCGTTGAGCGCCAATCTAAAAGTGTCCAACGGTAACGGGCGCCAATCCAACAGTATTCAACGGCGTTGGTGTGTCTACTTTAGAGTACCTGACGACGTTGGTTGCCAAACGAAGATTTTCGCACGGCGTTGGGCGCCAAGTTAAGAGTTTTCAACAGCGTTGAGCGCCAATCTAAAAGTGTCCAGCGTTGACGGTTGCCCAATCCAAGAGTGCCCCACGGCATCGGAGTGTCTAACTTAGAGTGTTTGACGGTGTTGGTTGTCAAACGAAGATTTTAGCACGGCGTTGGGCGCCAAGTTAAGAGTTTTCAGCAGCGTTGAGCGCCAATCTAAAAGAGTCCAACGGCTACAGTCGCCAATCCAACAGTGTTCAACGGCATCGGAGTGTCTACTTTAGAGTGCTTGACGATGTTGGTTGTCAAACGAAGATTTTCGCACAGCGTTGGGCGCCAAGTTAAGAGTTTTCAACGGCGTTGCGCCAATCTATAAGTGTACAACGGCTACGGTCGCCAATCCAACAGTGTTCAACGGCATCGGAGTGTCTACTTTAGAGTGCTTGACGATGTTGGTTGCCAAACGAAGATTTTCGCACGGCGTTGGGCGCCAAGTTAAGAGTTTTCAACGGCGTTGAGCGACAATCTAAAAGTGTCCAACGGTGACGGTTGCCCAACCCAAGAGTGCCCCACGGCATCGGAGTGTCTATCTTAGAGTGTTTGACGGTGTTGGTTGTCAAACGAAGATTTTAGCACGGCGTTGGGCGCCAAGTTAAGAGTTTTCAGCAGCGTTGAGCGCCAATCTAAAAGTGTCCAACGGTAACGGGCGCCATTCCAAGAGTGTCCAACGGCGTCGGAGTTTCTACTTTAGAGTACCTGACGACATTGGTTGCCAAACGAAGATTTTAGCACGGCGTTGGGCGCCAAGTTAAGAGTTTTCAACAGCGTTGAGCGCCAATCTAAAAGGTTCCAACGAAAACGGGCGCCAATCCAAGAGTGTCCAACGGCGTCGGAGTGTCTACTTTAGAGTACCTGACGACGTTGGTTGCCAAACGAAGATTTTCGAACGGCGTTGGGCGCCAAGTTAAGAGTTTTCAACGTCGTTGAGCGCCAATCTAAAAGTGTCCAACGGTGACGGTTGCCCAACCCAAGAGTGCCCCACGGCATCGGAGTGTCTATCTTAGAGTGTTTGACGGTGTTGGTTGTCAAACGAAGATTTTAGCACGGCGTTGGGCGCCAAGTTAAGTGTTTTCAGCAGCGTTGAGCGCCAATCTAAAAGTGTCCAACGGTAACGGGCGCCAATCCAAGAGTGTCCAACGGCGTCGGAGTGTCTACTTTAGAGTACCTGACGACGTTGGTTGCCAAACGAAGATTTTCGCACGACGTTGGGCGCCAAGTTAAGAGTTTTCAACGGCGTTGAGCGCCAATCTAAAAGTGTCCAACAGTGACGGTTGCCCAATCCAAGAGTGCCCCACGGCATCGGAGTGTCTACTTTAGAGTGCTTGACGATGTTGGTTGCCAAATGAAGATTTTCACTCGCCGTTGGGCGCCAAGTTGAGAGTTTTCAACAGCGTTGAGCGCCAATCTAAAAGTGTACAACGGTAACGGGCGCCAATCCAAGAGTGTCCAACGGCGTCGGAGTGTCTACTTTGGAGTACCTGACGACGTTGGTTGCCAAACGAAGATTTTCGCACGGCGTTGGGCGCCAAGTTAGGATTTTTCAACGGCGTTGATTGCCAATCTAAAAGTGTCCAATGGCAACGGGTACCAATACAAGAGTGTCCCACGGCGTCGGAGTGTCTATTTTAGAGTACTTGACGACGTTGGTTGCCAAACGAAGATTTTCGCACGGCGTTGGGCGCCAAGTTAAGAGTTTTCAACAGCGTTGAGCGCCAATCTAAAAGTGTCCAACGGCATCGGGTACCAATCTAAGAGTGTCCCACGGCGTCGGAGTGACTATTTTAGAGTACTTGACGACGTTGGTTGCCAAACGAAGATTTTCGCACGGCGTTGGGCGCCAAGTTAAGAGTTTTCTACAGCGTTGAGCGCCAATCTAAAAGTGTACAACGGCTACGGTCGCCAATCCAATAGTGTTCAACGGCATCGGAGTGTCTACTTTAGAGTGCTTGACGATGTTTGTTGCCAAACGAAGATTTTCGCACGGCGTTGGGCGCCAACTTAAGAGTTTTCAACAGCGTTGAGCGCCAATCTAAAAGTGTACAACGGCTACGGTCGCCAATCCAACAGTGTTCAACGGCATCGGAGTGTCTACTTTAGAGTGCTTGACGATGTCGGTTGCCAAACGAAGATTTTCGCACGGCGTTGGGCGCCAAGTTAAGAGTTTTCGGCAGCGTTCACCGCCAATCTAAAAGTGTCCAACGGTGACGGTTGCCCAATCCAAGAGTGCCCCACGGCATCGGAGTGTCTATCTAAGAGTGTTTGACGGTGTTGGTTGTCAAACGAAGATTTCAGCACGGCGTTGGGCGCCAAGTTAAGAGTTTTCAGCAGCGTTGAGCGCCAATCTAAAAGTGTCCAACAATAACGGGCGAAAATCCAAGAGTGTCCAACGGCGTCGGAGTGTCTACTTTAGAGTACCTGACGACATTGGTTGCCAAACGAAGATTTTCGCACGGCGTTGGGCGCCAAGTTAAGAGTTTTCAACGTCGTTGAGCGCCAATCTAAAAGTGTCCAACGGTGACGGTTGCCCAACCCAAGAGTGCCCCACGGCATCGGAGTGTCTATCTTAGAGTGTTTGACGGTGTTGGTTGTCAAACGAAGATTTTAGCACGGCGTTGGGCGCCAAGTTAAGAGTTTTCAGCAGCGTTGAGCGCCAATCTAAAAGTGTCCAACGGTAACGGGCGCCAATCCAACAATATTCAACGGCGTCGGTGTGTCTACTTTAGAGTACCTGACGACGTTGGTTGCCAAACGAAGATTTTCGCACGGCGTTGGGCGCCAAGTTAAGAGTTTTCAACGTCGTTGAGCGCCAATCTAAAAGTGTCCAACGGTGACGGTTGCCCAATCCAAGAGTGCCCCACGGCATCGGAGTATCTATCTTAGAGTGTTTGACGGTGTTGGTTGTCAAACGAAGATTTTAGCACGGCGTTGGGCGCCAAGTTAAAAGTTTTCAGCAGCGTTGAGCGCCAATCTAAAAGCGTCCAACGGCTTTAGTCGCCAATCCAACAGTGTTCAACGGCATCGGAGTGTCTACTTTAGAGTGCTTGACGATGTTGGTTGCCTAACGAAGATTTTTACTCGGCGTTGGGCGCCAAGTTAAGAGTTTTCAACAGCGTTGAGCGCCAATCTAAAAGTGTACAACGGTAACGGGCGCCAATCCAAGAGTGTCCAACGGCGTCGGAGTGTCTACTGGAATGGAATGGAATGGAATGGAAGGGGGACTCCCTTGTCCGCACTTAGCCTCCCTTTTGGGCCATTGTGCGTGTGGAGTACTGGCTAGAGTAGCCAGCCTAGCTCCGCCCAGAAGCGCAGAAGCTTACTGGGGGCTTCACAGGCTTCGCGGAGCGACCTCACTGTACCGAGGATTTGTGATCGTTGGTAGGCTACTGCCTCACATTCCAGTACTACGTGGGCGGCCGTTTCCTCGGCATCAAAACATCCCCTGCAAAGGGGACTGTCCGTGACACCAATGGTGTATAGGTGCTTGTGGAGGGGGCTGTGGCCCGTTATAGTCCCCATTATTGTTCTTAGACTTGTTCTGTCTAGGTTTAGGAGACGTTTCGTGAGTCGTTTGTTTACTGATGGCATAACCACTTTTGACTGCTTGCAGTCGGTGGCTTGTGTCCATCTTTGGTTATGTAGTTCCGCGGATCTCTCGCGTGTCCAAGTGCGGAGTTGCGAGAAAGGGATTGGTAGCAATGGTAGCGGGCCATCGACGCTCATACCAGAGCCTCTCTTCGCAAGTTCGTCCGCGGCATCATTGCCGTAGGACCCGCTATGCCCCTTTATCCATTGCAGCGTTACTGCATTTGGGGTGGATAGCCTGTTCAGGGCTGTTTGGCACTCCGCTACTAGTGTGCTGTTGGTCATTTGCTGTTCCAGCGCTTGCAAAACTGCTATGCTGTCGGTTAGGAATCTTATATTTAAGCCCTTCACCTTCAGTTCGCTTATTGCTGTCGCAGCAGTTGTTATGGCAACACATTCGCATTGAAAGATCGAGCTGTGCTTGCCTAGTGGTAGGTGGATGTTCAAGCCAAGGTCTAGGGAGTGTACGCCGGCTCCTGAGCCATTTTTTGTTTTGGAGCCGTCAGTGTATACGCGTACCTCTCCAATACCGGAGTAGTCCTTTTCCTCGGCCTGTTTTGTTATTTGGTATTTTTTGTTCCAGAAATATTGTTTAAAAGTTCTATCGCAGGGGGCGGCCATCAGTGGCCGATGTTTTAGGGCTCGTCCAAGGATTGTGGTATGGGGACTGTCGTAATAGTTGCCCCAGAGTCCCAGGTGCCACAACCTAATAGCGTTGATGGTGGCCTCCTGGTGGATGAACAGGTCAAGCGGTACTATGTTGAGGGCAATCTCCATAGCAGCGGTAGGGGTGGTTTTCATGCATCCACAGATTGATGAGCAGGCCAGCCTCTGGAAGGATTTTAGCCTGGCAATCACGGTAGACAGCTCTGTTCGAGTCCACCATACTAAAGCCCCATAGGCTAGCATGGGTCTGATCACTGCTGTGTATAGCCACAGAATTATTTTGGGTGAGAGTCCCCATGTAGTGCCCATCATTCTTTTGCATTGGTAAAAGGCTACTGTGCACCTGTTCAGCTTGTGTTCAAGGTGTTTGTTCCAGAGCAATTTGCTGTCGAGAATAACCCCTAGGTATTTGACTTCTTCCCTAAGTGTTAGTTCGGTTGCAAAGAGCTTTGGGAGCTTGTATGGGCCTAGTACTCTTCGGTTTGTGAACATTATTAGTTCCGTTTTCTGGGGGTTGACCGATAGGTCGTGCTTTTCGCACCAGCTTTCGATTATTTTGAAAGCCTGTCTCATGCGGTTGCATATTGCACTCTCGAACAACCCCGATACCAGGATCGTAATGTCGTCCGCATAGCCTATAGTGAAGAGGTTATTTGCGTTTAGATCCGTTACAAGCTCGTCCACCACCAGGTTCCATAATAGGGGAGAGAGTACTCCTCCTTGTGGACATCCTCTGCTTACGATACCTCGTGTGGTGGAGTTGACTGTAGTGCTTGACGATGTCGGTTGCCAAACGAAGATTTTCGCACGGCGTTGGGCGCCAAGTTAAGAGTTTTCGGCAGCGTTCACCGCCAATCTAAAAGCTTCCAACGAAAACGGGCGCCAATCCAAGATTCAACGCTGCTGAAAACTCTTAACTTGGCGCCCAACGCCGTGCTGAAATCTTCGTTTGACAACCAACACCGTCAAACACTCTTAGATAGACACTCCGATGCCGTGGGGCACTCTTGGATTGGGCAACCGTCACCGTTGGACACTTTTAGATTGGCGCTCAACGCTGCTGAAAACACTTAACTTGGCGCCCAACGCCGTGCTAAAATCTTCGTTTGACAACCAACACCGTCAAACACTCTAAGATAGACACTCCGATGCCGTGGGGCACTCTTGGGTTGGGCAACCGTCACCGTTGGACACTTTTAGATTGGCGCTCAACGACGTTGAAAACTCTTAACTTGGCGCCCAACGCCGTTCGAAAATCTTCGTTTGGCAACCAACGTCGTCAGGTACTCTAAAGTAGACACTCCGACGCCGTTGGACACTCTTGGATTGGCGCCCGTTTTCGTTGGAACATTTTAGATTGGCGCTCAACGCTGTTGAAAACTCTTAACTTGGCGCCCAACGCCGTGCTAAAATCTTCGTTTGGCAACCAATGTCGTCAGGTACTCTAAAGTAGAAACTCCGACGCCGTTGGACACTCTTGGATTGGCGCCCGTTACCGTTGGACACTTTTAGATTGGCGCTCAACGCTGCTGAAAACTCTTAACTTGGCGCCCAACGCCGTGCTAAAATCTTCTTTTGACAACCAACACCGTCAAACACTCTAAGATAGACACTCCGATGCCGTGGGGCACTCTTGGATTGGGCAACCGTCACCGTTGGACACTTTTAGATTGGCGTTCAACGACGTTGAAAACTCTTAACTTGGCGCCCAACGCCGTGCGAAAATCTTCGTTTGGCAACCAACGTCGTCAGGTACTCTAAAGTAGACACACCGACGCCGTTGAATACTGTTGGATTGGCGACCGTAGCCGTTGTACACTTTTAGATTGGCGCTCAACGCCGTTGAAAACTCTTAACTTGGCGCCCAACGCCGTGCGAAAATCTTCGTTTGGCAACCAACGTCGTCAGGTACTCTAAAGTAGACACACCGACGCCGTTGAATATTGTTGGATTGGCGCCCGTTACCGTTGGACACTTGTAGATTGGCGCTCAACGCTGCTGAAAACTCTTAACTTGGCGCCCAACGCCGTGCTAAAATCTTCGTTTGACAACCAACACCGTCAAACACTCTAAGATAGACACTCCGATGCCGTGGGGCACTCTTGGGTTGGGCAACCGTCACCGTTGGACACTTTTAGATTGTCGCTCAACGCCGTTGAAAACTCTTAACTTGGCGCCCAACGCCGTGCGAAAATCTTCGTTTGGCAACCAACGTCGTTAGGTAGGTTAAGAGTTTTCAGCAGCGTTGAGCGCCAATCTAAAAGTGTCCAACGGTAACGGGCGCCAATCCAAGAGTGTCCAACGGCGTCGGAGTTTCTACTTTAGAGTACCTGACGACATTGGTTGCCAAACGAAGATTTTAGCACGGCGTTGGGCGCCAAGTTAAGAGTTTTCAACAGCCTTGAGCGCCAATCTAAAAGGTTCCAACGAAAACGGGCGCCAATCCAAGAGTGTCCAACGGCGTCGGAGTGTCTACTTTAGAGTACCTGACGACGTTGGTTGCCAAACGAAGATTTTCGAACGGCGTTGGGCGCCAAGTTAAGAGTTTTCAACGTCGTTGAGCGCCAATCTAAAAGTGTCCAACGGTGACGGTTGCCCAACCCAAGAGTGCCAGACGGCATCGGAGTGTCTATCTTAGAGTGTTTGACGGTGTTGGTTGTCAAACGAAGATTTTAGCACGGCGTTGGGCGCCAAGTTAAGTGTTTTCAGCAGCGTTGAGCGCCAATCTAAAAGTGTCCAACGGTAACGGGCGCCAATCCAAGAGTGTCCAACGGCGTCGGAGTGTCTACTTTAGAGTACCTGACGACGTTGGTTGCCAAACGAAGATTTTCGCACGACGTTGGGCGCCAAGTTAAGAGTTTTCAACGGCGTTGAGCGCCAATCTAAAAGTGTCCAACAGTGACGGTTGCCCAATCCAAGAGTGCCCCACGGCATCGGAGTGTCTACTTTAGAGTGCTTGACGATGTTGGTTGCCAAACGAAGATTTTCACTCGCCGTTGGGCGCCAAGTTGAGAGTTTTCAACAGCGTTGAGCGCCAATCTAAAAGTGTACAACGGTAACGGGCGCCAATCCAAGAGTGTCCAACGGCGTCGGAGTGTCTACTTTGGAGTACCTGACGACGTTGGTTGCCAAACGAAGATTTTCGCACGGCGTTGGGCGCCAAGTTAGGATTTTTCAACGGCGTTGATTGCCAATCTAAAAGTGTCCAATGGCAACGGGTACCAATACAAGAGTGTCCCACGGCGTCGGAGTGTCTATTTTAGAGTACTATACGACGTTGGTTGCCAAACGAAGATTTTCGCACGGCGTTGGGCGCCAAGTTAAGAGTTTTCAACAGCGTTGAGCGCCAATCTAAAAGTGTCCAACGGCATCGGGTACCAATCTAAGAGTGTCCCACGGCGTCGGAGTGACTATTTTAGAGTACTTGACGACGTTGGTTGCCAAACGAAGATTTTCGCACGGCGTTGGGCGCCAAGTTAAGAGTTTTCTACAGCGTTGAGCGCCAATCTAAAAGTGTACAACGGCTACGGTCGCCAATCCAATAGTGTTCAACGGCATCGGAGTGTCTACTTTAGAGTGCTTGACGATGTTTGTTGCCAAACGAAGATTTTCGCACGGCGTTGGGCGCCAACTTAAGAGTTTTCAACAGCGTTGAGCGCCAATCTAAAAGTGTACAACGGCTACGGTCGCCAATCCAAGAGTGTCCAACGGCGTCGGAGTGTCTACTTTAGAGTGCTTGACGATGTCGGTTGCCAAACGAAGATTTTCGCACGGCGTTGGGCGCCAAGTTAAGAGTTTTCAGCAGCGTTCACCGCCAATCTAAAAGTGTCCAACGGTGACGGTTGCCCAACCCAAGAGTGCCCCACGGCATCGGAGTGTCTATCTTAGAGTGTTTGACGGTGTTGGTTGTCAAACGAAGATTTTAGCACGGCGTTGGGCGCCAAGTTAAGAGTTTTCAGCAGCGTTGAGCGCCAATCTAAAAGTGTCCAACGGTAACGGGCGCCAATCCAACAATATTCAACGGCGTCGGTGTGTCTACTTTAGAGTACCTGACGACGTTGGTTGCCAAACGAAGATTTTCGCACGGCGTTGGGCGCCAAGTTAAGAGTTTTCAACGTCGTTGAGCGCCAATCTAAAAGTGTCCAACGGTGACAGTTGCCCAATCCAAGAGTGCCCCACGGCATCGGAGTATCTATCTTAGAGTGTTTGACGGTGTTGGTTGTCAAACGAAGATTTTAGCACGGCGTTGGGCGCCAAGTTAAAAGTTTTCAGCAGCGTTGAGCGCCAATCTAAAAGCGTCCAACGGCTACAGTCGCCAATCCAACAATGTTCAACGGCATCGGAGTGTCTACTTTAGAGTGCTTGACGATGTTGGTTGCCTAACGAAGATTTTTACTCGGCGTTGGGCGCCAAGTTAAGAGTTTTCAACAGCGTTGAGCGCCAATCTAAAAGTGTACAACGGTAACGGGCGCCAATCCAAGAGTGTCCAACGGCGTCGGAGTGTCTACTTTGGAGTACCTGACGACGTTGGTTGCCAAACGAAGATTTTCGCACAGCGTTGGGCGCCAAGTTAAGAGTTTTCAACGGCGTTGAGCGCCAATTTAAAAGTGTCCAACGGTGACGGTTGCCCAATCCAAGAGTGCCCCACGGCATCGGAGTGTCTATCTAAGAGTGTTTGACGGTGTTGGTTGTCAAACGAAGATTTTAGCACGGCGTTGGGCGCCAAGTTAAGAGTTTTCAGCAGCGTTGAGCGCCAATCTAAAAGTGTCCAACGGTAACGGGCGCCAATCCAAGAGTGTCCAACGGCGTCGGAGTTTCTACTTTAGAGTACCTGACGACATTGGTTGCCAAACGAAGATTTTAGCACGGCGTTGGGCGCCAAGTTAAGAGTTTTCAACAGCGGTGAGCGCCAATCTAAAAGCTTCCAACGAAAACGGGCGCCAATCCAAGATTGTCCAACGGCGTCGGTGTGTCTACTTTAGAGTACCTGACGACGTTGGTTGCCAAACGAAGATTTTCGCACGGCGTTGGGCGCCAAGTTAAGAGTTTTCAACGGCGTTGAGCGCCAATCTAAAAGTGTACAACGGCTGCGGTCGCCAATCCAACAGTATTCAACGGCGTCGGTGTGTCTACTCTAGAGTACCTGACGACGTTGGTTGCCAAACGAAGATTTTCGCACGGCGTTGGGCGCCAAGTTAAGAGTTTTCAACGGCGTTGAGCGACAATCTAAAAGTGTCCAACGGTGACGGTTGCCCAACCCAAGAGTGCCCCACGGCATCGGAGTGTCTATCTTAGAGTGTTTGACGGTGTTGGTTGTCAAACGAAGATTTTAGCACGGCGTTGGGCGCCAAGTTAAGAGTTTTCAGCAGCGTTGAGCGCCAATCTACAAGTGTCCAACGGTAACGGGAGCCAATCCAACAATATTCAACGGCGTCGGTGTGTCTACTTTAGAGTACCTGACGACGTTGGTTGCCAAACGAAGATTTTCGCACGGCGTTGGGCGCCAAGTTAAGAGTTTTCAACGTCGCTGAGCGCCAATCTAAAAGTGTCCAACGGTGACGGTTGCCCAATCCAAGAGTGCCCCACGGCATCGGAGTATCTATCTTAGAGTGTTTGACGGTGTTGGTTGTCAAACGAAGATTTTAGCACGGCGTTGGGCGCCAAGTTAAAAGTTTTCAGCAGCGTTGAGCGCCAATCTAAAAGCGTCCAACGGCTTTAGTCGCCAATCCAACAGTGTTCAACGGCATCGGAGTGTCTACTTTAGAGTGCTTGACGATGTTGGTTGCCTAACGAAGATTTTTACTCGGCGTTGGGCGCCAAGTTAAGAGTTCTCAACAGCGTTGAGCGCCAATCTAAAAGTGTACAACGGTAACGGGCGCCAATCCAAGAGTGTCCAACGGCGTCGGAGTGTCTACTTTGGAGTACCTGACGACGTTGGTTGCCAAACGAAGATTTTCGCACAGCGTTGGGCGCCAAGTTAAGAGTTTTCAACGGCGTTGAGCGCCAATTTAAAAGTGTCCAACGGTGACGGTTGCCCAATCCAAGAGTGCCCCACGGCATCGGAGTGTCTATCTAAGAGTGTTTGACGGTGTTGGTTGTCAAACGAAGATTTTAGCACGGCGTTGGGCGCCAAGTTAAGAGTTTTCAGCAGCGTTGAGCGCCAATCTAAAAGTGTCCAACGGCGTCGGAGTTTCTACTTTAGAGTACCTGACGACATTGGTTGCCAAACGAAGATTTTAGCACGGCGTTGGGCGCCAAGTTAAGAGTTTTCAACAGCGGTGAGCGCCAATCTAAAAGCTTCCAACGAAAACGGGCGCCAATCCAAGATTGTCCAACGGCGTCGGTGTGTCTACTTTAGAGTACCTGACGACGTTGGTTGCCAAACGAAGATTTTCGCACGGCGTTGGGCGCCAAGTTAAGAGTTTTCAACGGCGTTGAGCGCCAATCTAAAAGTGTACAACGGCTGCGGTCGCCAATCCAACAGTATTCAACGGCGTCGGTGTGTCTACTCTAGAGTACCTGACGACGTTGGTTGCCAAACGAAGATTTTCGCACGGCGTTGGGCGCCAAGTTAAGAGTTTTCAACGGCGTTGAGCGACAATCTAAAAGTGTCCAACGGTGACGGTTGCCCAACCCAAGAGTGCCCCACGGCATCGGAGTGTCTATCTTAGAGTGTTTGACGGTGTTGGTTGTCAAACGAAAATTTTAGCACGGCGTTGTGCGCCAAGTTAAGAGTTTTCAGCAGCGTTGAGCGCCAATCTACAAGTGTCCAACGGTAACGGGCGCCAATCCAACAATATTCAACGGCGTCGGTGTGTCTACTTTAGAGTACCTGACGACGTTGGTTGCAAACGAAGATTTTCGCACGGCGTTGGGCGCCAAGTTAAGAGTTTTCAACGGCGTTGAGCGCCAATCTAAAAGTGTACAACGGCTACGGTCGCCCATCCAACAGTATTCAACGGCGTCGGTGTGTCTACTTTAGAGTACCTGACGACGTTGGTTGCCAAACGAAGATTTTCGCACGGCGTTGGGCGCCAAGTTAAGAGTTTTCAACAGCGTTGAGCGCCAATCTAAAAGTGTCCAACGGTAACGGGCGCCAATCCAAGAGTGTCCGACGGCGTCGGAGTTTCTACTTTAGAGTACCTGACGACATTGGTTGCCAAACGAAGATTTTAGCACGGCGTTGGGCGCCAAGTTAAGAGTTTTCAACAGCGTTGAGCGCCAATCTAAAAGGTTCCAACGAAAACGGGCGCCAATCCAAGAGTGTCCAACGGCGTCGGAGTGTCTACTTTAGAGTACCTGACGACGTTGGTTGCCAAACGAAGATTTTAGCACGGCGTTGGGCGCCAAGTTAAGAGTTTTCAACGTCGTTGAGCGCCAATCTAAAAGTGTCCAACGGTGACGGTTGCCCAACCCAAGAGTGCCCCACGGCATCGGAGTGTCTATCTTAGAGTGTTTGACGGTGTTGGTTGTCAAACGAAGATTTTAGCACGGCGTTGGGCGCCAAGTTAAGTGTTTTCAGCAGCGTTGAGCGCCAATCTAAAAGTGTCCAACGGTAACGGGCGCCAATCCAAGAGTGTCCAACGGCGTCGGAGTGTCTACTTTAGAGTACCTGACGACGTTGGTTGCCAAACGAAGATTTTCGCACGACGTTGGGCGCCAAGTTAAGAGTTTTCAACGGCGTTGAGCGCCAATCTAAAAGTGTCCAACAGTGACGGTTGCCCAATCCAAGAGTGCCCCACGGCATCGGAGTGTCTACTTTAGAGTGCTTGACGATGTTGGTTGCCAAACGAAGATTTTAGCACGGCGTTGGGCGACAAGTTAAAAGTTTTCAGCAGCGTTGAGCGCCAATCTAAAAGCGTCCAACGGCTACAGTCGCCAATCCAACAGTGTTCAACGGCATCGGAGTGTCTACTTTAGAGTGCTTGACGATGTTGGTTGCCTAACGAAGATTTTTACTCGGCGTTGGGCGCCAAGTTAAGAGTTTTCAACAGCGTTGAGCGCCAATCTAAAAGTGTACAACGGTAACGGGCGCCAATCCAAGAGTGTCCAACGGCGTCGGAGTGTCTACTTTGGAGTACCTGACGACGTTGGTTGCCAAACGAAGATTTTCGCACAGCGTTGGGCGCCAAGTTAATAGTTTTCAACGGCGTTGAGCGCCAATTTAAAAGTGTCCAACGGTGACGGTTGCCCAATCCAAGAATGCCCCACGGCATCGGAGTGTCTATCTAAGAGTGTTTGACGGTGTTGGTTGTCAAACGAAGATTTTAGCACGGCGTTGAGCGCCAAGTTAAGAGTTTTCAGCAGCGTTGAGCGCCAATCTAAAAGTGTCCAACGGTAACGGGCGCCAATCCAAGAGTGTCCAACGGCGTCGGAGTTTCTACTTTAGAGTACCTGACGACATTGGTTGCCAAACGAAGATTTTAGCACGGCGTTGGGCGCCAAGTTAAGAGTTTTCAACAGCGGTGAGCGCCAATCTAAAAGCTTCCAACGAAAACGGGCGCCAATCCAAGATTGTCCAACGGCGTCGGTGTGTCTACTTTAGAGTACCTGACGACGTTGGTTGCCAAACGAAGATTTTCGCACGGCGTTGGGCGCCAAGTTAAGAGTTTTCAACGGCGTTGAGCGTCAATCTAAAAGTGTACAACGGCTGCGGTCGCCAATCCAACAGTATTCAACGGCGTCGGTGTGTCTACTCTAGAGTACCTGACGACGTTGGTTGCCAAACGAAGATTTTCGCACGGCGTTGGGCGCCAAGTTAAGAGTTTTCAACGGCGTTGAGCGACAATCTAAAAGTGTCCAACGGTGACGGTTGCCCAACCCAAGAGTGCCCCACGGCATCGGAGTGTCTATCTTAGAGTGTTTGACGGTGTTGGTTGTCAAACGAAGATTTTAGCACGGCGTTGGGCGCCAAGTTAAGAGTTTTCAGCAGCGTTGAGCGCCAATCTACAAGTGTCCAACGGTAACGGGCGCCAATCCAACAATATTCAACGGCGTCGGAGTGTCTACTTTAGAGTACCTGACGACGTTGGTTGCCAAACGAAGATTTTCGCACGGCGTTGGGCGCCAAGTTAAGAGTTTTCAACGGCGTTGAGCGCCAATCTAAAAGTGTCCAACGGTGACGGTTGCCCAATCCAAGAGTGGCCCAAGGCATCGGAGTGTCTATCTAAGAGTGTTTGACGGTGTTGGTTGTCAAACGAAGATTTTAGCACGGCGTTGGGCGCCAAGTTAAGAGTTTTCAGCAGCGTTGACCGCCAATCTAAAAGTGTCCAACGGTAACGGGCGCCAATCCAAGAGTGTCCAACGGCGTCGGAGTTTCTACTTTAGAGTACCTGACGACATTGGTTGCCAAACGAAGATTTTAGCACGGCGTTGGGCGCCAAGTTAAGAGTTTTCAACAGCGTTGAGCGCCAATCTAAAAGGTTCCAACGAAAACGGGCGCCAATCCAAGAGTGTCCAACGGCGTCGGAGTGTCTACTTTAGAGTACCTGACGACGTTGGTTGCCAAACGAAGATTTTAGCACGGCGTTGGGCGCCAAGTTAAGAGTTTTCAACGTCGTTGAGCGCCAATCTAAAAGTGTCCAACGGTGACGGTTGCCCAACCCAAGAGTGCCCCACGGCATCGGAGTGTCTATCTTAGAGTGTTTGACGGTGTTGGTTGTCAAACGAAGATTTTAGCACGGCGTTGGGCGCCAAGTTAAGTGTTTTCAGCAGCGTTGAGCGCCAATCTAAAAGTGTCCAACGGTAACGGGCGCCAATCCAAGAGTGTCCAACGGCGTCGGAGTGTCTACTTTAGAGTACCTGACGACGTTGGTTGCCAAACGAAGATTTTCGCACGACGTTGGGCGCCAAGTTAAGAGTTTTCAACGGCGTTGAGCGCCAATCTAAAAGTGTCCAACAGTGACGGTTGCCCAATCCAAGAGTGCCCCACGGCATCGGAGTGTCTACTTTAGAGTGCTTGACGATGTTGGTTGCCAAACGAAGATTTTCACTCGCCGTTGGGCGCCAAGTTGAGAGTTTTCAACAGCGTTGAGCGCCAATCTAAAAGTGTACAACGGTAACGGGCGCCAATCCAAGAGTGTCCAACGGCGTCGGAGTGTCTACTTTGGAGTACTTGACGACGTTGGTTGCCAAACGAAGATTTTCGCACGGCGTTGGGCGCCAAGTTAAGAGTTTTCAACAGCGTTGAGCGCCAATCTAAAAGTGTCCAACGGCATCGGGTACCAATCTAAGAGTGTCCCACGGCGTCGGAGTGACTATTTTAGAGTACTTGACGACGTTGGTTGCCAAACGAAGATTTTCGCACGGCGTTGGGCGCCAAGTTAAGAGTTTTCTACAGCGTTGAGCGCCAATCTAAAAGTGTACAACGGCTACGGTCGCCAATCCAATAGTGTTCAACGGCATCGGAGTGTCTACTTTAGAGTGCTTGACGATGTTTGTTGCCAAACGAAGATTTTCGCACGGCGTTGGGCGCCAACTTAAGAGTTTTCAACAGCGTTGAGCGCCAATCTAAAAGTGTACAACGGCTACGGTCGCCAATCCAACAGTGTTCAACGGCATCGGAGTGTCTACTTTAGAGTGCTTGACGATGTCGGTTGCCAAACGAAGATTTTCGCACGGCGTTGGGCGCCAAGTTAAGAGTTTTCAGCAGCGTTCACCGCCAATCTAAAAGTGTCCAACGGTGACGGTTGCCCAATCCAAGAGTGCCCCACGGCATCGGAGTGTCTATCTAAGAGTGTTTGACGGTGTTGGTTGTCAAACGAAGATTTCAGCACGGCGTTGGGCGCCAAGTTAAGAGTTTTCAGCAGCGTTGAGCGCCAATCTAAAAGTGTCCAACGGTGACGGTTGCCCAATCCTAGAGTGCCCCACGGCATCGGAGTGTCTACTTTAGAGTGCTTGACGATGTTGGTTGCCAAACGAAGATTTTCACTCGGCGTTGGGCGCCAAGTTAAGAGTTTTCAACGGCGTTGAGCGCCAATCTAAAAGCGTCCAACGGTAACGGGCGCCAATCCAAGAGTGTCCAACGTCGTCGGAGTGTCTATTTTAGAGTACCTGACGACGTTGGTTGCCAAACGAAGATTTTCGCACGGCGTTGGGCGCCAAGTTAAGAGTTTTCAACGGCGTTGAGCGCCAATCTTAAAGTGTTTAACGGTGACAGTTGCCCAATCCAATAGTGCCCCACGGCGTCGGAGTGTCTATCTTAGAGTGTTTGACGATGTTGGTTGTCAAACGAAGATTTTAGCACGGCGGTGGGCGCCAAGTTAAGATTTTTCAACAGCGTTGAGCGCCAATCTAAAAGTGTCCAACGGCATAGGGTACCAATCTAAGAGTGTCCCACGGCGTCGGAGTGACTATTTTAGAGTACTTGACGATGTCGGTTGCCAAACGAAGATTTTCGCACGGCGTTGGGCGCCAAGTTAAGAGTTTTCAGCAGCGTTGACCGCCAATCTAAAAGAGTCCAACGGATACAGTCGCCAATCCAACAGTGTTCAACGGCATCGGAGTGTCTACTTTAGAGTGCTTGACGATGTCGGTTGCCAAACGAAGATTTTCGCACGGCGTTGGGCGCCAAGTTAAGAGTTTTCAACAGCGTTGCGCCAATCTATAAGTGTACAACGGCTACGGTCGCCAATCCAACAGTTTTCAACGGCATCGGAGTGTCTACTTTAGAGTGCTTGACGATGTCGGTTGCCAAACGAAGATTTTCGCACGGCGTTGGGCGCCAAGTTAAGAGTTTTCAACGGCGTTGAGCGCCAATCTAAAAGTGTACAATGGTAACGGGCGCCAATCCAAGAGTGTCCAACGGCGTCGGAGTGTCTACTTTGGAGTAATTGACGACGTTGGTTGCCAAACGAAGATTATCGCACGGCGTTGGGCGCCAAGTTAAGAGTTTTCAACGGCGTTGAGCGCCAATCTAAAAGCGTCCATCGGTTACGAGCGCCAATCCAAGAGTGTCCAATGGCGTCGGAGTGTCTACTTTAGAGTACCTGACGACGTTGGTTGCCAAACGAAGATTTTCGCACGGCGTTGGGCGCCAAGTTAAGAGTTTTCAACGGCGTTGAGCGCCAATCTAAAAGTGTCCAACGGTGACGGTTGCCCAATCCAAGAGTGGCCCAAGGCATCGGAGTGTCTATCTAAGAGTGTTTGACGGTGTTGGTTGTCAAACGAAGATTTTAGCACGGCGTTGGGCGCCAAGTTAAGAGTTTTCAGCAGCGTTGACCGCCAATCTAAAAGAGTCCAATGGCAACGAGCGCCAATCCAAGAGTGACCAACGGCTTCGGAGTGTCAATCTTAGAGCATATTTGACGATGTTGGTATCCAAACGAAGATTTTTGCACGGGGTTGGGCGCCAAGTTAAGAGTTTTCAACGGCGTTGAGCTCAAATCTAAAAGTGTCCAACGGTGACGGTTGCCCAATCCAAGAGTGCCCCACGGCGTCGGAGTGTCTATCTTAGAGTGTTTGACGATGTTGGTTGTCAAACGAAGATTTTAGCACGGCGTTGGGCGCCAAGTTAAGAGTTTTCAACGGCGTTGAGCTCAAATCTAAAAGTGTCCAACGGTGACGGTTGCCCAATCCAAGAGTGCCCCACGGCGTCGGAGTGTCTATCTTAGAGTGTTTGACGATGTTGGTTGTCAAACGAAGATTTTAGCACGGCGTTGGGTGCCAAGTTAAGAGTTTTCAACAGCGTTGAGCGCCAATCTAAAAGCGTCCATCGGTTACGAGCGCCAATCCAAGAGTGTCCAACGGCGTCGGAGTGTCTACTTTAGAGTACCTGACGACGTTGGTTGCCAAACGAAGATTTTCGCACGACGTTGGGCGCCAAGTTAAGAGTTTTCAACGGCGTTGAGCGCCAATCTAAAAGTGTCCAACGGTGACGGTTGCCCAATCCAAGAGTGCCCCACGGCATCGGAGTGGCTACTTTAGAGTGCTTGACGATGTTGGTTGCCAAGTTAAGAGTTTTCAACGGCGTTGAGCGCCAATCTAAAAGTGTCCAACGGCATAGGGTACCAATCTAAGAGTGTCCCACGGCGTCGGAGTGACTATTTTAGAGTACTTGACGATGTCGGTTGCCAAACGAAGATTTTCGCACGGCGTTGGGCGCCAAGTTAGGATTTTTCAACGGCGTTGATTGCCAATCTAAAAGTGTCCAATGGCAACGGGTACCAATACAAGAGTGTCCCACGGCGTCTGAGTGTCTATTTTAGAGTACTTGACGACGTTGGTTGCCAAACGAAGATTTTCGCACGGCGTTGGGCGCCAAGTTAAGAGTTTTCAACAGCGTTGAGCGCCAATCTAAAAGTGTCCAACGGCATCGGGTACCAATCTAAGAGTGTCCCACGGCGTCGGAGTGACTATTTTAGAGTACTTGACGACGTTGGTTGCCAAACGAAGATTTTCGCACGGCGTTGGGCGCCAAGTTAAGAGTTTTCTACAGCGTTGAGCGCCAATCTAAAAGTGTACAACGGCTACGGTCGCCAATCCAATAGTGTTCAACGGCATCGGAGTGTCTACTTTAGAGTGCTTGACGATGTTTGTTGCCAAACGAAGATTTTCGCACGGCGTTGGGCGCCAACTTAAGAGTTTTCAACAGCGTTGAGCGCCAATCTAAAAGTGTACAACGGCTACGGTCGCCAATCCAACAGTGTTCAACGGCATCGGAGTGTCTACTTTAGAGTGCTTGACGATGTCGGTTGCCAAACGAAGATTTTCGCACGGCGTTGGGCGCCAAGTTAAGAGTTTTCAGCAGCGTTCACCGCCAATCTAAAAGTGTCCAACGGTGACGGTTGCCCAATCCAAGAGTGCCCCACGGCATCGGAGTGTCTATCTAAGAGTGTTTGACGGTGTTGGTTGTCAAACGAAGATTTCAGCACGGCGTTGGGCGCCAAGTTAAGAGTTTTCAGCAGCGTTGAGCGCCAATCTAAAAGTGTCCAACGGTGACGGTTGCCCAATCCTAGAGTGCCCCACGGCATCGGAGTGTCTACTTTAGAGTGCTTGACGATGTTGGTTGCCAAACGAAGATTTTCACTCGGCGTTGGGCGCCAAGTTAAGAGTTTTCAACGGCGTTGAGCGCCAATCTAAAAGCGTCCAACGGTAACGGGCGCCAATCCAAGAGTGTCCAACGTCGTCGGAGTGTCTATTTTAGAGTACCTGACGACGTTGGTTGCCAAACGAAGATTTTCGCACGGCGTTGGGCGCCAAGTTAAGAGTTTTCAACGGCGTTGAGCGCCAATCTTAAAGTGTTTAACGGTGACAGTTGCCCAATCCAATAGTGCCCCACGGCGTCGGAGTGTCTATCTTAGAGTGTTTGACGATGTTGGTTGTCAAACGAAGATTTTAGCACGGCGGTGGGCGCCAAGTTAAGATTTTTCAACAGCGTTGAGCGCCAATCTAAAAGTGTCCAACGGCATAGGGTACCAATCTAAGAGTGTCCCACGGCGTCGGAGTGACTATTTTAGAGTACTTGACGATGTCGGTTGCCAAACGAAGATTTTCGCACGGCGTTGGGCGCCAAGTTAAGAGTTTTCAGCAGCGTTGACCGCCAATCTAAAAGAGTCCAACGGATACAGTCGCCAATCCAACAGTGTTCAACGGCATCGGAGTGTCTACTTTAGAGTGCTTGACGATGTCGGTTGCCAAACGAAGATTTTCGCACGGCGTTGGGCGCCAAGTTAAGAGTTTTCAACAGCGTTGCGCCAATCTATAAGTGTACAACGGCTACGGTCGCCAATCCAACAGTGTTCAACGGCATCGGAGTGTCTACTTTAGAGTGCTTGACGATGTCGGTTGCCAAACGAAGATTTTCGCACGGCGTTGGGCGCCAAGTTAAGAGTTTTCAACGGCGTTGAGCGCCAATCTAAAAGTGTACAATGGTAACGGGCGCCAATCCAAGAGTGTCCAACGGCGTCGGAGTGTCTACTTTGGAGTAATTGACGACGTTGGTTGCCAAACGAAGATTATCGCACGGCGTTGGGCGCCAAGTTAAGAGTTTTCAACGGCGTTGAGCGCCAATCTAAAAGCGTCCATCGGTTACGAGCGCCAATCCAAGAGTGTCCAATGGCGTCGGAGTGTCTACTTTAGAGTACCTGACGACGTTGGTTGCCAAACGAAGATTTTCGCACGGCGTTGGGCGCCAAGTTAAGAGTTTTCAACGGCGTTGAGCGCCAATCTAAAAGTGTCCAACGGTGACGGTTGCCCAATCCAAGAGTGGCCCAAGGCATCGGAGTGTCTATCTAAGAGTGTTTGACGGTGTTGGTTGTCAAACGAAGATTTTAGCACGGCGTTGGGCGCCAAGTTAAGAGTTTTCAGCAGCGTTGACCGCCAATCTAAAAGAGTCCAATGGCAACGAGCGCCAATCCAAGAGTGACCAACGGCTTCGGAGTGTCAATCTTAGAGCATATTTGACGATGTTGGTATCCAAACGAAGATTTTTGCACGGGGTTGGGCGCCAAGTTAAGAGTTTTCAACGGCGTTGAGCTCAAATCTAAAAGTGTCCAACGGTGACGGTTGCCCAATCCAAGAGTGCCCCACGGCGTCGGAGTGTCTATCTTAGAGTGTTTGACGATGTTGGTTGTCAAACGAAGATTTTAGCACGGCGTTGGGCGCCAAGTTAAGAGTTTTCAACGGCGTTGAGCTCAAATCTAAAAGTGTCCAACGGTGACGGTTGCCCAATCCAAGAGTGCCCCACGGCGTCGGAGTGTCTATCTTAGAGTGTTTGACGATGTTGGTTGTCAAACGAAGATTTTAGCACGGCGTTGGGTGCCAAGTTAAGAGTTTTCAACAGCGTTGAGCGCCAATCTAAAAGCGTCCATCGGTTACGAGCGCCAATCCAAGAGTGTCCAACGGCGTCGGAGTGTCTACTTTAGAGTACCTGACGACGTTGGTTGCCAAACGAAGATTTTCGCACGACGTTGGGCGCCAAGTTAAGAGTTTTCAACGGCGTTGAGCGCCAATCTAAAAGTGTCCAACGGTGACGGTTGCCCAATCCAAGAGTGCCCCACGGCATCGGAGTGGCTACTTTAGAGTGCTTGACGATGTTGGTTGCCAAGTTAAGAGTTTTCAACGGCGTTGAGCGCCAATCTAAAAGTGTCCAACAGTGACGGTTGCCCAATCCAAGAGTGCCCCACGGCATCGGAGTGTCTACTTTAGAGTGCTTGACGATGTTGGTTGCCAAACGAAGATTTTCACTCGCCGTTGGGCGCCAAGTTGAGAGTTTTCAACAGCGTTGAGCGCCAATCTAAAAGTGTACAACGGTAACGGGCGCCAATCCAAGAGTGTCCAACGGCGTCGGAGTGTCTACTTTGGAGTACCTGACGACGTTGGTTGCCAAACGAAGATTTTCGCACGGCGTTGGGCGCCAAGTTAGGATTTTTCAACGGCGTTGATTGCCAATCTAAAAGTGTCCAATGGCAACGGGTACCAATACAAGAGTGTCCCACGGCGTCGGAGTGTCTATTTTAGAGTACTATACGACGTTGGTTGCCAAACGAAGATTTTCGCACGGCGTTGGGCGCCAAGTTAAGAGTTTTCAACAGCGTTGAGCGCCAATCTAAAAGTGTCCAACGGCATCGGGTACCAATCTAAGAGTGTCCCACGGCGTCGGAGTGACTATTTTAGAGTACTTGACGACGTTGGTTGCCAAACGAAGATTTTCGCACGGCGTTGGGCGCCAAGTTAAGAGTTTTCTACAGCGTTGAGCGCCAATCTAAAAGTGTACAACGGCTACGGTCGCCAATCCAATAGTGTTCAACGGCATCGGAGTGTCTACTTTAGAGTGCTTGACGATGTTTGTTGCCAAACGAAGATTTTCGCACGGCGTTGGGCGCCAACTTAAGAGTTTTCAACAGCGTTGAGCGCCAATCTAAAAGTGTACAACGGCTACGGTCGCCAATCCAACAGTGTTCAACGGCATCGGAGTGTCTACTTTAGAGTGCTTGACGATGTCGGTTGCCAAACGAAGATTTTCGCACGGCGTTGGGCGCCAAGTTAAGAGTTTTCAGCAGCGTTCACCGCCAATCTAAAAGTGTCCAACGGTGACGGTTGCCCAATCCAAGAGTGCCCCACGGCATCGGAGTGTCTATCTAAGAGTGTTTGACGGTGTTGGTTGTCAAAAGAAGATTTCAGCACGGCGTTGGGCGCCAAGTTAAGAGTTTTCAGCAGCGTTGAGCGCCAATCTAAAAGTGTCCAACAATAACGGGCGAAAATCCACGAGTGTCCAACGGCGTCGGAGTGTCTACTTTAGAGTACCTGACGACATTGGTTGCCAAACGAAGATTTTCGCACGGCGTTGAGCGCCAAGTTAAGAGTTTTCAGCAGCGTTCACCGCCAATCTAAAAGTGTCCAACGGTGACGGTTGCCCAACCCAAGAGTGCCCCACGGCATCGGAGTGTCTATCTTCGAGTGTTTGACGGTGTTGGTTGTCAAACGAAGATTTTAGCACGGCGTTGGGCGCCAAGTTAAGAGTTTTCAGCAGCGTTGAGCGCCAATCTAAAAGTGTCCAACGGTAACGGGCGCCAATCCAACAATATTCAACGGCGTCGGTGTGTCTACTTTAGAGTACCTGACGACGTTGGTTGCCAAACGAAGATTTTCGCACGGCGTTGGGCGCCAAGTTAAGAGTTTTCAACGTCGTTGAGCGCCAATCTAAAAGTGTCCAACGGTGACAGTTGCCCAATCCAAGAGTGCCCCACGGCATCGGAGTATCTATCTTAGAGTGTTTGACGGTGTTGGTTGTCAAACGAAGATTTTAGCACGGCGTTGGGCGCCAAGTTAAAAGTTTTCAGCAGCGTTGAGCGCCAATCTAAAAGCGTCCAACGGCTACAGTCGCCAATCCAACAATGTTCAACGGCATCGGAGTGTCTACTTTAGAGTGCTTGACGATGTTGGTTGCCTAACGAAGATTTTTACTCGGCGTTGGGCGCCAAGTTAAGAGTTTTCAACAGCGTTGAGCGCCAATCTAAAAGTGTACAACGGTAACGGGCGCCAATCCAAGAGTGTCCAACGGCGTCGGAGTGTCTACTTTGGAGTACCTGACGACGTTGGTTGCCAAACGAAGATTTTCGCACAGCGTTGGGCGCCAAGTTAAGAGTTTTCAACGGCGTTGAGCGCCAATTTAAAAGTGTCCAACGGTGACGGTTGCCCAATCCAAGAGTGCCCCACGGCATCGGAGTGTCTATCTAAGAGTGTTTGACGGTGTTGGTTGTCAAACGAAGATTTTAGCACGGCGTTGGACGCCAAGTTAAGAGTTTTCAGCAGCGTTGAGCGCCAATCTAAAAGTGTCCAACGGTAACGGGCGCCAATCCAAGAGTGTCCAACGGCGTCGGAGTTTCTACTTTAGAGTACCTGACGACATTGGTTGCCAAACGAAGATTTTAGCACGGCGTTGGGCGCCAAGTTAAGAGTTTTCAACAGCGGTGAGCGCCAATCTAAAAGCTTCCAACGAAAACGGGCGCCAATCCAAGATTGTCCAACGGCGTCGGTGTGTCTACTTTAGAGTACCTGACGACGTTGGTTGCCAAACGAAGATTTTCGCACGGCGTTGGGCGCCAAGTTAAGAGTTTTCAACGGCGTTGAGCGCCAATCTAAAAGTGTACAACGGCTGCGGTCGCCAATCCAACAGTATTCAACGGCGTCGGTGTGTCTACTCTAGAGTACCTGACGACGTTGGTTGCCAAACGAAGATTTTCGCACGGCGTTGGGCGCCAAGTTAAGAGTTTTCAACGGCGTTGAGCGACAATCTAAAAGTGTCCAACGGTGACGGTTGCCCAACCCAAGAGTGCCCCACGGCATCGGAGTGTCTATCTTAGAGTGTTTGACGGTGTTGGTTGTCAAACGAAGATTTTAGCACGGCGTTGGGCGCCAAGTTAAGAGTTTTCAGCAGCGTTGAGCGCCAATCTACAAGTGTCCAACGGTAACGGGAGCCAATCCAACAATATTCAACGGCGTCGGTGTGTCTACTTTAGAGTACCTGACGACGTTGGTTGCCAAACGAAGATTTTCGCACGGCGTTGGGCGCCAAGTTAAGAGTTTTCAACGTCGTTGAGCGCCAATCTAAAAGTGTCCAACGGTGACGGTTGCCCAATCCAAGAGTGCCCCACGGCATCGGAGTATCTATCTTAGAGTGTTTGACGGTGTTGGTTGTCAAACGAAGATTTTAGCACGGCGTTGGGCGCCAAGTTAAAAGTTTTCAGCAGCGTTGAGCGCCAATCTAAAAGCGTCCAACGGCTTTAGTCGCCAATCCAACAGTGTTCAACGGCATCGGAGTGTCTACTTTAGAGTGCTTGACGATGTTGGTTGCCTAACGAAGATTTTTACTCGGCGTTGGGCGCCAAGTTAAGAGTTCTCAACAGCGTTGAGCGCCAATCTAAAAGTGTACAACGGTAACGGGCGCCAATCCAAGAGTGTCCAACGGCGTCGGAGTGTCTACTTTGGAGTACCTGACGACGTTGGTTGCCAAACGAAGATTTTCGCACAGCGTTGGGCGCCAAGTTAAGAGTTTTCAACGGCGTTGAGCGCCAATTTAAAAGTGTCCAACGGTGACGGTTGCCCAATCCAAGAGTGCCCCACGGCATCGGAGTGTCTATCTAAGAGTGTTTGACGGTGTTGGTTGTCAAACGAAGATTTTAGCACGGCGTTGGGCGCCAAGTTAAGATTTTTCAACAGCGTTGAGCGCCAATCTAAAAGTGTCCAACGGCATCGGGTACCAATACAAGAGTGTCCCACGGCGTCGGAGTGTCTATTTTAGAGTACTTGACGACGTTGGTTGCCAAACGAAGATTTTCGCACGGCGTTGGGCGCCAAGTTAAGAGTTTTCAACAGCGTTGAGCGCCAATCGAAAAGTGTCCAACGGCATCGGGTACCAATCTAAGAGTGTCCCACGGCGTCGGAGTGACTATTTTAGAGTACTTGACGACGTTGGTTGCCAAACGAAGATTTTCGCACGGCGTTGGGCGCCAAGTTAAGAGTTTTCTACAGCGTTGAGCGCCAATCTAAAAGTGTACAACGGCTACGGTCGCCAATCCAATAGTGTTCAACGGCATCGGAGTGTCTACTTTAGAGTGCTTGACGATGTTTGTTGCCAAACGAAGATTTTCGCACGGCGTTGGGCGCCAACTTAAGAGTTTTCAACAGCGTTGAGCGCCAATCTAAAAGTGTACAACGGCTACGGTCGCCAATCCAACAGTGTTCAACGGCATCGGAGTGTCTACTTTAGAGTGCTTGACGATGTCGGTTGCCAAACGAAGATTTTCGCACGGCGTTGGGCGCCAAGTTAAGAGTTTTCAGCAGCGTTCACCGCCAATCTAAAAGTGTCCAACGGTGACGGTTGCCCAATCCAAGAGTGCCCCACGGCATCGGAGTGTCTATCTAAGAGTGTTTGACGGTGTTGGTTGTCAAACGAAGATTTCAGCACGGCGTTGGGCGCCAAGTTAAGAGTTTTCAGCAGCGTTGAGCGCCAATCTAAAAGTGTCCAACGGTGACGGTTGCCCAATCCAAGAGTGCCCCACGGCATCGGAGTGTCTACTTTAGAGTGCTTGACGATGTTGGTTGCCAAACGAAGATTTTCACTCGGCGTTGGGCGCCAAGTTAAGAGTTTTCAACGGCGTTGAGCGCCAATCTAAAAGCGTCCAACGGTAACGGGCGCCAATCCAAGAGTGTCCAACGTCGTCGGAGTGTCTATTTTAGAGTACCTGACGACGTTGGTTGCCAAACGAAGATTTTCGCACGGCGTTGGGCGCCAAGTTAAGAGTTTTCAACGGCGTTGAGCGCCAATCTTAAAGTGTTTAACGGTGACAGTTGCCCAATCCAATAGTGCCCCACGGCGTCGGAGTGTCTATCTCAGAGTGTTTGACGATGTTGGTTGTCAAACGAAGATTTTAGCACGGCGGTGGGCGCCAAGTTAAGATTTTTCAACAGCGTTGAGCGCCAATCTAAAAGTGTCCAACGGCATAGGGTACCAATCTAAGAGTGTCCCACGGCGTCGGAGTGACTATTTTAGAGTACTTGACGATGTCGGTTGCCAAACGAAGATTTTCGCACGGCGTTGGGCGCCAAGTTAAGAGTTTTCAGCAGCGTTGACCGCCAATCTAAAAGAGTCCAACGGATACAGTCGCCAATCCAACAGTGTTCAACGGCATCGGAGTGTCTACTTTAGAGTGCTTGACGATGTCGGTTGCCAAACGAAGATTTTCGCACGGCGTTGGGCGCCAAGTTAAGAGTTTTCAACAGCGTTGCGCCAATCTATAAGTGTACAACGGCTACGGTCGCCAATCCAACAGTGTTCAACGGCATCGGAGTGTCTACTTTAGAGTGCTTGACGATGTCGGTTGCCAAACGAAGATTTTCGCACGGCGTTGGGCGCCAAGATAAGAGTTTTCAACAGCGTTGCGCCAATCTATAAGTGTACAACGGCTACGGTCGCCAATCCAACAGTGTTCAACGGCATCGGAGTGTCTACTTTAGAGTGCTTGACGATGTCGGTTGCCAAACGAAGATTTTCGCACGGCGTTGGGCGCCAAGTTAAGAGTTTTCAACGGCGTTGAGCGCCAATCTAAAAGTGTACAATGGTAACGGGCGCCAATCCAAGAGTGTCCAACGGCGTCGGAGTGTCTACTTTGGAGTAATTGACGACGTTGGTTGCCAAACGAAGATTATCGCACGGCGTTGGGCGCCAAGTTAAGAGTTTTCAACGGCGTTGAGCGCCAATCTAAAAGCGTCCATCGGTTACGAGCGCCAATCCAAGAGTGTCCAATGGCGTCGGAGTGTCTACTTTAGAGTACCTGACGACGTTGGTTGCCAAACGAAGATTTTCGCACGCGTTGGGCGCCAAGTTAAGAGTTTTCAACGGCGTTGAGCGCCAATCTAAAAGTGTCCAACGGTGACGGTTGCCCAATCCAAGAGTGGCCCAAGGCATCGGAGTGTCTATGTAAGAGTGTTTGACGGTGTTGGTTGTCAAACGAAGATTTTAGCACGGCGTTGGGCGCCAAGTTAAGAGTTTTCAGCAGCGTTGACCGCCAATCTAAAAGAGTCCAATGGCAACGAGCGCCAATCCAAGAGTGACCAACGGCTTCGGAGTGTCAATCTTAGCTCTAAGAGCGCCAATCTAAAAGTGTCCAACGGTGACGGTTGCCCAATCCAAGAGTGCCCCACGGCGTCGGAGTGTCTATCTTAGAGTGTTTGACGATGTTGGTATCCAAACGAAGATTTTTGCACGGGGTTGGGCGCCAAGTTAAGAGTTTTCAACGGCGTTGAGCTCAAATCTAAAAGTGTCCAACGGTGACGGTTGCCCAATCCAAGAGTGCCCCACGGCGTCGGAGTGTCTATCTTAGAGTGTTTGACGATGTTGGTTGTCAAACGAAGATTTTAGCACGGCGTTGGGCGCCAAGTTAAGAGTTTTCAACGGCGTTGAGCTCAAATCTAAAAGTGTCCAACGGTGACGGTTGCCCAATCCAAGAGTGCCCCACGGCATCGGAGTGTCTATCTAAGAGTGTTTGACGGTGTTGGTTGTCAAACGAAGATTTTAGCACGGCGTTGGGCGCCAAGTTAAGAGTTTTCAGCAGCGTTGAGCGCCAATCTAAAAGTGTCCAACGGTAACGGGCGCCAATCCAAGAGTGTCCAACGGCGTCGGAGTTTCTACTTTAGAGTACCTGACGACATTGGTTGCCAAACGAAGATTTTAGCACGGCGTTGGGCGCCAAGTTAAGAGTTTTCAACAGCGGTGAGCGCCAATCTAAAAGCTTCCAACGAAAACGGGCGCCAATCCAAGATTGTCCAACGGCGTCGGTGTGTCTACTTTAGAGTACCTGACGACGTTGGTTGCCAAACGAAGATTTTCGCACGGCGTTGGGCGCCAAGTTAAGAGTTTTCAACGGCGTTGAGCGCCAATCTAAAAGTGTACAACGGCTGCGGTCGCCAATCCAACAGTATTCAACGGCGTCGGTGTGTCTACTCTAGAGTACCTGACGACGTTGGTTGCCAAACGAAGATTTTCGCACGGCGTTGGGCGCCAAGTTAAGAGTTTTCAACGGCGTTGAGCGACAATCTAAAAGTGTCCAACGGTGACGGTTGCCCAACCCAAGAGTGCCCCACGGCATCGGAGTGTCTATCTTAGAGTGTTTGACGGTGTTGGTTGTCAAACGAAGATTTTAGCACGGCGTTGGGCGCCAAGTTAAGAGTTTTCAGCAGCGTTGAGCGCCAATCTACAAGTGTCCAACGGTAACGGGAGCCAATCCAACAATATTCAACGGCGTCGGTGTGTCTACTTTAGAGTACCTGACGACGTTGGTTGCCAAACGAAGATTTTCGCACGGCGTTGGGCGCCAAGTTAAGAGTTTTCAACGTCGTTGAGCGCCAATCTAAAAGTGTCCAACGGTGACGGTTGCCCAATCCAAGAGTGCCCCACGGCATCGGAGTATCTATCTTAGAGTGTTTGAAGGTGTTGGTTGTCAAACGAAGATTTTAGCACGGCGTTGGGCGCCAAGTTAAAAGTTTTCAGCAGCGTTGAGCGCCAATCTAAAAGCGTCCAACGGCTTTAGTCGCCAATCCAACAGTGTTCAACGGCATCGGAGTGTCTACTTTAGAGTGCTTGACGATGTTGGTTGCCTAACGAAGATTTTTACTCGGCGTTGGGCGCCAAGTTAAGAGTTCTCAACAGCGTTGAGCGCCAATCTTAAAGTGTACAACGGTAACGGGCGCCAATCCAAGAGTGTCCAACGGCGTCGGAGTGTCTACTTTGGAGTACCTGACGACGTTGGTTGCCAAACGAAGATTTTCGCACAGCGTTGGGCGCCAATTTAAAAGTGTCCAACGGTGACGGTTGCCCAATCCAAGAGTGCCCCACGGCATCGGAGTGTCTATCTAAGAGTGTTTGACGGTGTTGGTTGTCAAACGAAGATTTTAGCACGGCGTTGGGCGCCAAGTTAAGAGTTTTCAGCAGCGTTGAGCGCCAATCTAAAAGTGTCCAACGGTAACGGGCGCCAATCCAAGAGTGTCCAACGGCGTCGGAGTTTCTACTTTAGAGTACCTGACGACATTGGTTGCCAAACGAAGATTTTAGCACGGCGTTGGGCGCCAAGTTAAGAGTTTTCAACAGCGGTGAGCGCCAATCTAAAAGCTTCCAAAGAAAACGGGCGCCAATCCAAGATTGTCCAACGGCGTCGGTGTGTCTACTTTAGAGTACCTGACGACGTTGGTTGCCAAACGAAGATTTTCGCACGGCGTTGGGCGCCAAGTTAAGAGTTTTCAACGGCGTTGAGCGCAAATCTAAATTTGTACAACGGCTGCGGTCGCCAATCCAACAGTATTCAACGGCGTCGGTGTGTCTACTCTAGAGTACCTGACGACGTTGGTTGCCAAACGAAGATTTTAGCACGGCGTTGGGCGCCAAGTTAAGAGTTTTCAACGGCGTTGAGCGACAATCTAAAAGTGTCCAACGGTGACGGTTGCCCAACCCAAGAGTGCCCCACGGCATCGGAGTGTCTATCTTAGAGTGTTTGACGGTGTTGGTTGTCAAACGAAGATTTTAGCACGGCGTTGGGCGCCAAGTTAAGAGTTTTCAGCAGCGTTGAGCGCCAATCTACAAGTGTCCAACGGTAACGGGAGCCAATCCAACAATATTCAACGGCGTCGGTGTGTCTACTTTAGAGTACCTGACGACGTTGGTTGCCAAACGAAGATTTTCGCACGGCGTTGGGCGCCAAGTTAAGAGTTTTCAACGTCGTTGAGCGCCAATCTAAAAGTGTCCAACGGTGATGGTTGCCCAATCCAAGAGTGCCCCACGGCATCGGAGTATCTATCTTAGAGTGTTTGACGGTGTTGGTTGTCAAACGAAGATTTTAGCACGGCGTTGGGCGCCAAGTTAAAAGTTTTCAGCAGCGTTGAGCGCCAATCTAAAAGCGTCCAACGGCTTTAGTCGCCAATCCAACAGTGTTCAACGGCATCGGAGTGTCTACTTTAGAGTGCTTGACGATGTTGGTTGCCTAACGAAGATTTTTACTCGGCGTTGGGCGCCAAGTTAAGAGTTCTCAACAGCGTTGAGCGCCAATCTAAAAGTGTACAACGGTAACGGGCGCCAATCCAAGAGTGTCCAACGGCGTCGGAGTGTCTACTTTGGAGTACCTGACGACGTTGGTTGCCAAACGAAGATTTTCGCACAGCGTTGGGCGCCAAGTTAAGAGTTTTCAACGGCGTTGAGCGCCAATTTAAAAGTGTCCAACGGTGACGGTTGCCCAATCCAAGAGTGCCCCACGGCATCGGAGTGTCTATCTAAGAGTGTTTGACGGTGTTGGTTGTCAAACGAAGATTTTAGCACGGCGTTGGGCGCCAAGTTAAGAGTTTTCAACAGCGTTGAGCGCCAATCTAAAAGTGTCCAACGGCATCGGGTACCAATACAAGAGTGTCCCACGGCGTCGGAGTGTCTATTTTAGAGTACTTGACGACGTTGGTTGCCAAACGAAGATTTTCGCACGGCGTTGGGCGCCAAGTTAAGAGTTTTCAACAGCGTTGAGCGCCAATCTAAAAGTGTCCAACGGCATCGGGTACCAATCTAAGAGTGTCCCACGGCGTCGGAGTGACTATTTTAGAGTACTTGACGACGTTGGTTGCCAAACGAAGATTTTCGCACGGCGTTGGGCGCCAAGTTAAGAGTTTTCTACAGCGTTGAGCGCCAATCTAAAAGTGTACAACGGCTACGGTCGCCAATCCAATAGTGTTCAACGGCATCGGAGTGTCTACTTTAGAGTGCTTGACGATGTTTGTTGCCAAACGAAGATTTTCGCACGGCGTTGGGCGCCAACTTAAGAGTTTTCAACAGCGTTGAGCGCCAATCTAAAAGTGTACAACGGCTACGGTCGCCAATCCAACAGTGTTCAACGGCATCGGAGTGTCTACTTTAGAGTGCTTGACGATGTCGGTTGCCAAACGAAGATTTTCGCACGGCGTTGGGCGCCAAGTTAAGAGTTTTCAGCAGCGTTCACCGCCAATCTAAAAGTGTCCAACGGTGACGGTTGCCCAATCCAAGAGTGCCCCACGGCATCGGAGTGTCTATCTAAGAGTGTTTGACGGTGTTGGTTGTCAAACGAAGATTTCAGCACGGCGTTGGGCGCCAAGTTAAGAGTTTTCAGCAGCGTTGAGCGCCAATCTAAAAGTGTCCAACGGTGACGGTTGCCCAATCCAAGAGTGCCCCACGGCATCGGAGTGTCTACTTTAGAGTGCTTGACGATGTTGGTTGCCAAACGAAGATTTTCACTCGGCGTTGGGCGCCAAGTTAAGAGTTTTCAACGGCGTTGAGCGCCAATCTAAAAGCGTCCAACGGTAACGGGCGCCAATCCAAGAGTGTCCAACGTCGTCGGAGTGTCTATTTTAGAGTACCTGACGACGTTGGTTGCCAAACGAAGATTTTCGCACGGCGTTGGGCGCCAAGTTAAGAGTTTTCAACGGCGTTGAGCGCCAATCTTAAAGTGTTTAACGGTGACAGTTGCCCAATCCAATAGTGCCCCACGGCGTCGGAGTGTCTATCTTAGAGTGTTTGACGATGTTGGTGTTCAAACGAAGATTTTAGCACGGCGGTGGGCGCCAAGTTAAGATTTTTCAACAGCGTTGAGCGCCAATCTAAAAGTGTCCAACGGCATAGGGTACCAATCTAAGAGTGTCCCACGGCGTCGGAGTGACTATTTTAGAGTACTTGACGATGTCGGTTGCCAAACGAAGATTTTCGCACGGCGTTGGGCGCCAAGTTAAGAGTTTTCAGCAGCGTTGACCGCCAATCTAAAAGAGTCCAACGGATACAGTCGCCAATCCAACAGTGTTCAACGGTATCGGAGTGTCTACTTTAGAGTGCTTGACGATGTCGGTTGCCAAACGAAGATTTTCGCACGGCGTTGGGCGCCAAGTTAAGAGTTTTCAACAGCGTTGCGCCAATCTATAAGTGTACAACGGCTACGGTCGCCAATCCAACAGTGTTCAACGGCATCGGAGTGTCTACTTTAGAGTGCTTGACGATGTCGGTTGCCAAACGAAGATTTTCGCACGGCGTTGGGCGCCAAGTTAAGAGTTTTCAACAGCGTTGCGCCAATCTATAAGTGTACAACGGCTACGGTCGCCAATCCAACAGTGTTCAACGGCATCGGAGTGTCTACTTTAGAGTGCTTGACGATGTCGGTTGCCAAACGAAGATTTTCGCACGGCGTTGGGCGCCAAGTTAAGAGTTTTCAACGGCGTTGAGCGCCAATCTAAAAGTGTACAATGGTAACGGGCGCCAATCCAAGAGTGTCCAACGGCGTCGGAGTGTCTACTTTGGAGTAATTGACGACGTTGGTTGCCAAACGAAGATTATCGCACGGCGTTGGGCGCCAAGTTAAGAGTTTTCAACGGCGTTGAGCGCCAATCTAAAAGCGTCCATCGGTTACGAGCGCCACTCCAAGAGTGTCCAATGGCGTCGGAGTGTCTACTTTAGAGTACCTGACGACGTTGGTTGCCAAACGAAGATTTTCGCACGGCGTTGGGCGCCAAGTTAAGAGTTTTCAACGGCGTTGAGCGCCAATCTAAAAGTGTCCAACGGTGACGGTTGCCCAATCCAAGAGTGGCCCAAGGCATCGGAGTGTCTATCTAAGAGTGTTTGACGGTGTTGGTTGTCAAACGAAGATTTTAGCACGGCGTTGGGCGCCAAGTTAAGAGTTTTCAGCAGCGTTGACCGCCAATCTAAAAGAGTCCAATGGCAACGAGCGCCAATCCAAGAGTGACCAACGGCTTCGGAGTGTCAATCTTAGAGCATATTTGACGATGTTGGTATCCAAACGAAGATTTTTGCACGGGGTTGGGCGCCAAGTTAAGAGTTTTCAACGGCGTTGAGCTCAAATCTAAAAGTGTCCAACGGTGACGGTTGCCCAATCCAAGAGTGCCCCACGGCGTCGGAGTGTCTATCTTAGAGTGTTTGACGATGTTGGTTGTCAAACGAAGATTTTAGCACGGCGTTGGGCGCCAAGTTAAGAGTTTTCAACGGCGTTGAGCTCAAATCTAAAAGTGTCCAACGGTGACGGTTGCCCAATCCAAGAGTGCCCCACGGCGTCGGAGTGTCTATCTTAGAGTGTTTGACGATGTTGGTTGTCAAACGAAGATTTTAGCACGGCGTTGGGTGCCAAGTTAAGAGTTTTCAACAGCGTTGAGCGCCAATCTAAAAGCGTCCATCGGTTACGAGCGCCAATCCAAGAGTGTCCAACGGCGTCGGAGTGTCTACTTTAGAGTACCTGACGACGTTGGTTGCCAAACGAAGATTTTCGCACGACGTTGGGCGCCAAGTTAAGAGTTTTCAACGGCGTTGAGCGCCAATCTAAAAGTGTCCAACGGTGACGGTTGCCCAATCCAAGAGTGCCCCACGGCATCGGAGTGGCTACTTTAGAGTGCTTGACGATGTTGGTTGCCAAGTTAAGAGTTTTCAACGGCGTTGAGCGCCAATCTAAAAGTGTCCAACGGCATAGGGTACCAATCTAAGAGTGTCCCACGGCGTCGGAGTGACTATTTTAGAGTACTTGACGATGTCGGTTGCCAAACGAAGATTTTCGCACGGCGTTGGGCGCCAAGTTAAGAGTTTTCAGCAGCGTTGACCGCCAATCTAAAAGAGTCCAACGGATACAGTCGCCAATCCAACAGTGTTCAACGGCATCGGAGTGTCTACTTTAGAGTGCTTGACGATGTCGGTTGCCAGACGAAGATTTTCGCACGGCGTTGGGCGCCAAGTTAAGAGTTTTCAACAGCGTTGCGCCAATCTATAAGTGTACAACGGCTACGGTCGCCAATCCAACAGTGTTCAACGGCATCGGAGTGTCTACTTTAGAGTGCTTGACGATGTCGGTTGCCAAACGAAGATTTTCGCACGGCGTTGGGCGCCAAGTTAAGAGTTTTCAACGGCGTTGAGCGCCAATCTAAAAGTGTACAATGGTAACGGGCGCCAATCCAAGAGTGTCCAACGGCGTCGGAGTGTCTACTTTGGAGTAATTGACGACGTTGGTTGCCAAACGAAGATTATCGCACGGCGTTGGGCGCCAAGTTAAGAGTTTTCAACGGCGTTGAGCGCCAATCTAAAAGCGTCCATCGGTTACGAGCGCCAATCCAAGAGTGTCCAATGGCGTCGGAGTGTCTACTTTAGAGTACCTGACGACGTTGGTTGCCAAACGAAGATTTTCGCACGGCGTTGGGCGCCAAGTTAAGAGTTTTCAACGGCGTTGAGCGCCAATCTAAAAGTGTCCAACGGTGACGGTTGCCCAATCCAAGAGTGGCCCAAGGCATCGGAGTGTCTATCTAAGAGTGTTTGACGGTGTTGGTTGTCAAACGAAGATTTTAGCACGGCGTTGGGCGCCAAGTTAAGAGTTTTCAGCAGCGTTGACCGCCAATCTAAAAGAGTCCAATGGCAACGAGCGCCAATCCAAGAGTGACCAACGGCTTCGGAGTGTCAATCTTAGAGCATATTTGACGATGTTGGTATCCAAACGAAGATTTTTGCACGGGGTTGGGCGCCAAGTTAAGAGTTTTCATCGGCGTTGAGCTCAAATCTAAAAGTGTCCAACGGTGACGGTTGCCCAATCCAAGAGTGCCCCACGGCGTCGGAGTGTCTATCTTAGAGTGTTTGACGATGTTGGTTGTCAAACGAAGATTTTAGCACGGCGTTGGGCGCCAAGTTAAGAGTTTTCAACGGCGTTGAGCTCAAATCTAAAAGTGTCCAACGGTGACGGTTGCCCAATCCAAGAGTGCCCCACGGCGTCGGAGTGTCTATCTTAGAGTGTTTGACGATGTTGGTTGTCAAACGAAGATTTTAGCACGGCGTTGGGTGCCAAGTTAAGAGTTTTCAACAGCGTTGAGCGCCAATCTAAAAGCGTCCATCGGTTACGAGCGCCAATCCAAGAGTGTCCAACGGCGTCGGAGTGTCTACTTTAGAGTACCTGACGACGTTGGTTGCCAAACGAAGATTTTCGCACGACGTTGGGCGCCAAGTTAAGAGTTTTCAACGGCGTTGAGCGCCAATCTAAAAGTGTCCAACGGTGACGGTTGCCCAATCCAAGAGTGCCCCACGGCATCGGAGTGGCTACTTTAGAGTGCTTGACGATGTTGGTTGCCAAGTTAAGAGTTTTCAACGGCGTTGAGCGCCAATCTAAAAGTGTCCAACGGCATAGGGTACCAATCTAAGAGTGTCCCACGGCGTCGGAGTGACTATTTTAGAGTACTTGACGATGTCGGTTGCCAAACGAAGATTTTCGCACGGCGTTGGGCGCCAAGTTAAGAGTTTTCAGCAGCGTTGACCGCCAATCTAACAGAGTCCAACGGATACAGTCGCCAATCCAACAGTGTTCAACGGCATCGGAGTGTCTACTTTAGAGTGCTTGACGATGTCGGTTGCCAAACGAAGATTTTCGCACGGCGTTGGGCGCCAAGTTAAGAGTTTTCAACAGCGTTGCGCCAATCTATAAGTGTACAACGGCTACGGTCGCCAATCCAACAGTGTTCAACGGCATCGGAGTGTCTACTTTAGAGTGCTTGACGATGTCGGTTGCCAAACGAAGATTTTCGCACGGCGTTGGGCGCCAAGTTAAGAGTTTTCAACGGCGTTGAGCGCCAATCTAAAAGTGTACAATGGTAACGGGCGCCAATCCAAGAGTGTCCAACGGCGTCGGAGTGTCTACTTTGGAGTAATTGACGACGTTGGTTGCCAAACGAAGATTATCGCACGGCGTTGGGCGCCAAGTTAAGAGTTTTCAACGGCGTTGAGCGCCAATCTAAAAGCGTCCATCGGTTACGAGCGCCAATCCAAGAGTGTCCAATGGCGTCGGAGTGTCTACTTTAGAGTACCTGACGACGTTGGTTGCCAAACGAAGATTTTCGCACGGCGTTGGGCGCCAAGTTAAGAGTTTTCAACGGCGTTGAGCGCCAATCTAAAAGTGTCCAACGGTGACGGTTGCCCAATCCAAGAGTGGCCCAAGGCATCGGAGTGTCTATCTAAGAGTGTTTGACGGTGTTGGTTGTCAAACGAAGATTTTAGCACGGCGTTGGGCGCCAAGTTAAGAGTTTTCAGCAGCGTTGACCGCCAATCTAAAAGAGTCCAATGGCAACGAGCGCCAATCCAATAGTGACCAACGGCTTCGGAGTGTCAATCTTAGAGCATATTTGACGATGTTGGTATCCAAACGAAGATTTTTGCACGGGGTTGGGCGCCAAGTTAAGAGTTTTCAACGGCGTTGAGCTCAAATCTAAAAGTGTCCAACGGTGACGGTTGCCCAATCCAAGAGTGCCCCACGGCGTCGGAGTGTCTATCTTAGAGTGTTTGACGATGTTGGTTGTCAAACGAAGATTTTAGCACGGCGTTGGGCGCCAAGTTAAGAGTTTTCAACGGCGTTGAGCTCAAATCTAAAAGTGTCCAACGGTGACGGTTGCCCAATCCAAGAGTGCCCCACGGCATCGGAGTGTCTATCTAAGAGTGTTTGACGGTGTTGGTTGTCAAACGAAGATTTTAGCACGGCGTTGGGCGCCAAGTTAAGAGTTTTCAGCAGCGTTGAGCGCCAATCTAAAAGTGTCCAACGGTAACGGGCGCCAATCCAAGAGTGTCCAACGGCGTCGGAGTTTCTACTTTAGAGTACCTGACGACATTGGTTGCCAAACGAAGATTTTAGCACGGCGTTGGGCGCCAAGTTAAGAGTTTTCAACAGCGGTGAGCGCCAATCTAAAAGCTTCCAACGAAAACGGGCGCCAATCCAAGATTGTCCAACGGCGTCGGTGTGTCTACTTTAGAGTACCTGACGACGTTGGTTGCCAAACGAAGATTTTCGCACGGCGTTGGGCGCCAAGTTAAGAGTTTTCAACGGCGTTGAGCGCCAATCTAAAAGTGTCCAACGGTAACGGGAGCCAATCCAACAATATTCAACGGCGTCGGTGTGTCTACTTTAGAGTACCTGACGACGTTGGTTGCCAAACGAAGATTTTCGCACGGCGTTGGGCGCCAAGTTAAGAGTTTTCAACGTCGTTGAGCGCCAATCTAAAAGTGTCCAACGGTGACGGTTGCCCAATCCAAGAGTGCCCCACGGCATCGGAGTATCTATCTTAGAGTGTTTGACGGTGTTGGTTGTCAAACGAAGATTTTAGCACGGCGTTGGGCGCCAAGTTAAAAGTTTTCAGCAGCGTTGAGCGCCAATCTAAAAGCGTCCAACGGCTTTAGTCGCCAATCCAACAGTGTTCAACGGCATCGGAGTGTCTACTTTAGAGTGCTTGACGATGTTGGTTGCCTAACGAAGATTTTTACTCGGCGTTGGGCGCCAAGTTAAGAGTTCTCAACAGCGTTGAGCGCCAATCTAAAAGTGTACAACGGTAACGGGCGCCAATCCAAGAGTGTCCAACGGCGTCGGAGTGTCTACTTTGGAGTACCTGACGACGTTGGTTGCCAAACGAAGATTTTCGCACAGCGTTGGGCGCCAAGTTAAGAGTTTTCAACGGCGTTGAGCGCCAATCTAAAAGTGTCCAACGGTGACGGTTGCCCAATCCAAGAGTGCCCCACGGCATCGGAGTATCTATGTTAGAGTGTTTGACGGTGTTGGTTGTCAAACGAAGATTTTAGCACGGCGTTGGGCGCCAAGTTAAAAGTTTTCAGCAGCGTTGAGCGCCAATCTAAAAGCGTCCAACGGCTTTAGTCGCCAATCCAACAGTGTTCAACGGCATCGGAGTGTCTACTTTAGAGTGCTTGACGATGTTGGTTGCCTAACGAAGATTTTTACTCGGCGTTGGGCGCCAAGTTAAGAGTTCTCAACAGCGTTGAGCGCCAATCTAAAAGTGTACAACGGTAACGGGCGCCAATCCAAGAGTGTCCAACGGCGTCGGAGTGTCTACTTTGGAGTACCTGACGACGTTGGTTGCCAAACGAAGATTTTCGCACAGCGTTGGGCGCCAATTTAAAAGTGTCCAACGGTGACGGTTGCCCAATCCAAGAGTGCCCCACGGCATCGGAGTGTCTATCTAAGAGTGTTTGACGGTGTTGGTTGTCAAACGAAGATTTTAGCACGGCGTTGGGCGCCAAGTTAAGAGTTTTCAGCAGCGTTGAGCGCCAATCTAAAAGTGTCCAACGGTAACGGGCGCCAATCCAAGAGTGTCCAACGGCGTCGGAGTTTCTACTTTAGAGTACCTGACGACATTGGTTGCCAAACGAAGATTTTAGCACGGCGTTGGGCGCCAAGTTAAGAGTTTTCAACAGCGGTGAGCGCCAATCTAAAAGCTTCCAACGAAAACGGGCGCCAATCCAAGATTGTCCAACGGCGTCGGTGTGTCTACTTTAGAGTACCTGACGACGTTGGTTGCCAAACGAAGATTTTCGCACGGCGTTGGGCGCCAAGTTAAGAGTTTTCAAAGGCGTTGAGCGACAATCTAAAAGTGTCCAACGGTGACGGTTGCCCAACCCAAGAGTGCCCCACGGCATCGGAGTGTCTATCTTAGAGTGTTTGACGGTGTTGGTTGTCAAACGAAGATTTTAGCACGGCGTTGGGCGACAAGTTAAGAGTTTTCAGCAGCGTTGAGCGCCAATCTACAAGTGTCCAACGGTAACGGGAGCCAATCCAACAATATTCAACGGCGTCGGTGTGTCTACTTTAGAGTACCTGACGACGTTGGTTGCCAAACGAAGATTTTCGCACGGCGTTGGGCGCCAAGTTAAGAGTTTTCAACGTCGTTGAGCGCCAATCTAAAAGTGTCCAACGGTGACGGTTGCCCAATCCAAGAGTGCCCCACGGCATCGGAGTATCTATCTTAGAGTGTTTGACGGTGTTGGTTCTCAAACGAAGATTTTAGCACGGCGTTGGGCGCCAAGTTAAAAGTTTTCAGCAGCGTTGAGCGCCAATCTAAAAGCGTCCAACGGCTTTAGTCGCCAATCCAACAGTGTTCAACGGCATCGGAGTGTCTACTTTAGAGTGCTTGACGATGTTGGTTGCCTAACGAAGATTTTTACTCGGCGTTGGGCGCCAAGTTAAGAGTTCTCAACAGCGTTGAGCGCCAATCTCAAAGTGTACAACGGTAACGGGCGCCAATCCAAGAGTGTCCAACGGCGTCGGAGTGTCTACTTTGGAGTACCTGACGACGTTGGTTGCCAAACGAAGATTTTCGCACAGCGTTGGGCGCCAAGTTAAGAGTTTTCAACGGCGTTGAGCGCCAATTTAAAAGTGTCCAACGGTGACGGTTGCCCAATCCAAGAGTACCCCACGGCATCGGAGTGTCTATCTAAGAGTGTTTGACGGTGTTGGTTGTCAAACGAAGATTTTAGCACGGCGTTGGGCGCCAAGTTAAGAGTTTTCAGCAGCGTTGAGCGCCAATCTAAAAGTGTCCAACGGTAACGGGCGCCAATCCAAGAGTGTCCAACGGCGTCGGAGTTTCTACTTTAGAGTACCTGACGACATTGGTTGCCAAACGAAGATTTTAGCACGGCGTTGGGCGCCAAGTTAAGAGTTTTCAACAGCGATGAGCGCCAATCTAAAAGCTTCCAACGAAAACGGGCGCCAATCCAAGATTGTCCAACGGCGTCGGTGTGTCTACTTTAGAGTACCTGACGACGTTGGTTGCCAAACGAAGATTTTCGCACGGCGTTGGGCGCCAAGTTAAGAGTTTTCAACGGCGTTGAGCGCCAATCTAAAAGTGTACAACGGCTGCGGTCGCCAATTCAACAGTATTCAACGGCGTCGGTGTGTCTACTCTAGAGTACCTGACGACGTTGGTTGCCAAACGAAGATTTTCGCACGGCGTTGGGCGCCAAGTTAAGAGTTTTCAACGGCGTTGAGCGACAATCTAAAAGTGTCCAACGGTGACGGTTGCCCAACCCAAGAGTGCCCCACGGCATCGGAGTGTCTATCTTAGAGTGTTTGACGGTGTTGGTTGTCAAACGAAAATTTTAGCACGGCGTTGGGCGCCAAGTTAAGAGTTTTCAGCAGCGTTGAGCGCCAATCTACAAGTGTCCAACGGTAACGGGCGCCAATCCAACAATATTCAACGGCGTCGGTGTGTCTACTTTAGAGTACCTGACGACGTTGGTTGCAAACGAAGATTTTCGCACGGCGTTGGGCGCCAAGTTAAGAGTTTTCAACGGCGTTGAGCGCCAATCTAAAAGTGTACAACGGCTACGGTCGCCAATCCAACAGTATTCAACGGCGTCGGTGTGTCTACTTTAGAGTACCTGACGACGTTGGTTGCCAAACGAAGATTTTCGCACGGCGTTGGGCGCCAAGTTAAGAGTTTTCAACAGCGTTGAGCGCCAATCTAAAAGTGTCCAACGGTAACGGGCGCCAATCCAAGAGTGTCCAACGGCGTCGGAGTTTCTACTTTAGAGTACCTGACGACATTGGTTGCCAAACGAAGATTTTAGCACGGCGTTGGGCGCCAAGTTAAGAGTTTTCAACAGCGTTGAGCGCCAATCTAAAAGGTTCCAACGAAAACGGGCGCCAATCCAAGAGTGTCCAACGGCGTCGGAGTGTCTACTTTAGAGTACCTGACGACGTTGGTTGCCAAACGAAGATTTTAGCACGGCGTTGGGCGCCAAGTTAAGAGTTTTCAACGTCGTTGAGCGCCAATCTAAAAGTGTCCAACGGTGACGGTTGCCCAACCCAAGAGTGCCCCACGGCATCGGAGTGTCTATCTTAGAGTGTTTGACGGTGTTGGTTGTCAAACGAAGATTTTAGCACGGCGTTGGGCGCCAAGTTAAGTGTTTTCAGCAGCGTTGAGCGCCAATCTAAAAGTGTCCAACGGTAACGGGCGCCAATCCAAGAGTGTCCAACGGCGTCGGAGTGTCTACTTTAGAGTACCTGACGACGTTGGTTGCCAAACGAAGATTTTCGCACGGCGTTGGGCGCCAAGTTAAGAGTTTTCAACGGCGTTGAGCGCCAATCTAAAAGTGTCCAACGGTGACGGTTGCCCAATCCAAGAGTGGCCCAAGGCATCGGAGTGTCTATCTAAGAGTGTTTGACGGTGTTGGTTGTCAAACGAAGATTTTAGCACGGCGTTGGGCGCCAAGTTAAGAGTTTTCAGCAGCGTTGACCGCCAATCTAAAAGAGTCCAATGGCAACGAGCGCCAATCCAAGAGTGACCAACGGCTTCGGAGTGTCAATCTTAGAGCATATTTGACGATGTTGGTATCCAAACGAAGATTTTTGCACGGGGTTGGGCGCCAAGATAAGAGTTTTCAACGGCGTTGAGCTCAAATCTAAAAGTGTCCAACGGTGACGGTTGCCCAATCCAAGAGTGCCCCACGGCGTCGGAGTGTCTATCTTAGAGTGTTTGACGATGTTGGTTGTCAAACGAAGATTTTAGCACGGCGTTGGGCGCCAAGTTAAGAGTTTTCAACGGCGTTGAGCTCAAATCTAAAAGTGTCCAACGGTGACGGTTGCCCAATCCAAGAGTGCCCCACGGCGTCGGAGTGTCTATCTTAGAGTGTTTGACGATGTTGGTTGTCAAACGAAGATTTTAGCACGGCGTTGGGTGCCAAGTTAAGAGTTTTCAACAGCGTTGAGCGCCAATCTAAAAGCGTCCATCGGTTACGAGCGCCAATCCAAGAGTGTCCAACGGCGTCGGAGTGTCTACTTTAGAGTACCTGACGACGTTGGTTGCCAAACGAAGATTTTCGCACGACGTTAGGCGCCAAGTTAAGAGTAGACATTCCAACAAAGGTCCAAAGTAGACACTCCGACGCCATTGGACACTCTTGGATTGGCGCTCGTAACCGATGGACGCTTTTAGATTGGCGCTCAACGCCGTTGAAAACTCTTAACTTGGCGCCCAACGCCGTGCGATAATCTTCGTTTGGCAACCAACGTCGTCAATTACTCCAAAGTAGACACTCCGACGCCGTTGGACACTCTTGGATTGGCGCCCGTTACCATTGTACACTTTTAGATTGGCGCTCAACGCCGTTGAAAACTCTTAACTTGGCGCCCAACGCCGTGCGAAAATCTTCGGTTGGGCGCCAAGTTAAGAGTTTTCAACGTCGTTGAGCGACAATCTAAAAGTGTCCAACGGTGACGGTTGCCCAACCCAAGAGTGCCCCACGGCATCGGAGTGTCTATCTTAGAGTGTTTGACGGTGTTGGTTGTCAAACGAAGATTTAAGCACGGCGTTGGGCGCCAAGTTAAGAGTTTTCAGCAGCGTTGAGCGCCAATCTAAAAGTGTCCAACGGTTACGGGCGCCAATCCAACAATTATCAACGGCGTCGGTGTGTCTACTTTGGAGTACCTGACGACGTTGGTTGCCAAACGAAGATTTTCGCACGGCATTGGGTGCCGAGTTAAGAGTTTTCAACGGCGTTGAGCGCCAATCTAAAAGTGTCCAAAGGTGACGGTTGCCCAATCCAAGAGTGCCCCACGGCGTCGGAGTGTCTATCTTAGAGTGTTTGACGATGTTGGTTGCCAAACGAAGATTTTCGCACGGCGTTGGGCGCCAAGTTAAGAGTTTTCAACGTCGTTGAGCGCCAATCTAAAAGTGTCCAACGGTGACGGTTGCCCAATCCAAGAGTGCCCCACGGCATCGGAGTATCTATCTTAGAGTGTTTGACGGTGTTGGTTGTCAAACGAAGATTTTAGCACGGCGTTGGGCGCCAAGTTAAAAGTTTTCAGCAGCGTTGAGCTCCAATCTAAAAGCGTCCAACGGCTACAGTCGCCAATCCAACAGTGTTCAACGGCATCGGAGTGTCTACTTTAGAGTGCTTGACGATGTTGGTTGCCTAACGAAGATTTTCACTCGGCGTTGGGCGCCAAGTTAAGAGTTTTCAACAGCGTTGAGCGCCAATCTAAAAGTGTACAACGGCAACGGGCGCCAATCCAAGAGTGTCCAACGGCGTCGGAGTGTCTACTTTGGAGTACCTGACGACGTTGGTTGCCAAACGAAGATTTTCGCACGGCATTGGGCGCCGAGTTAAGAGTTTTCAGCAGCGTTGACCGCCAATCTAAAAGTGTACAACGGCTACGGTCGCCAATCCAAGAGTGCCCCACGGCGTCGGAGTGTCTATCTTAGAGTGTTTGACGATGTTGGTTGTCAAACGAAGATTTTAGCACGGCGTTGGGCGCCAAGTTAAGAGTTTTCAGCAGCGTTGAGCGCCAATCTAAAAGTGTCCAACGGTTACGGGCGCCAATCCAACAATATTCAACGGCGTCGGTGTGTCTACTTTGGAGTACCTGACGACGTTGGTTGCCAAACGAAGATTTTCGCACGGCGTTGGGCGCCAAGTTAAGAGTTTTCAACGTCGTTGAGCGCCAATCTAAAAGTGTCCAACGGTGACGGTTGCCCAATCCAAGAGTGCCCCACGGCATCGGAGTATCTATCTTAGAGTGTTTGACGGTGTTGGTTGTCAAACGAAGATTTTAGCACGGCGTTGGGCGCCAAGTTAAAAGTTTTCAGCAGCGTTGAGCGCCAATCTAAAAGCGTCCAACGGCTTTAGTCGCCAATCCAACAGTGTTCAACGGCATCGGAGTGTCTACTTTAGAGTGCTTGACGATGTTGGTTGCCTAACGAAGATTTTTACTCGGCGTTGGGCGCCAAGTTAAGAGTTCTCAACAGCGTTGAGCGCCAATCTAAAAGTGTACAACGGTAACGGGCGCCAATCCAAGAGTGTCCAACGGCGTCGGAGTGTCTACTTTGGAGTACCTGACGACGTTGGTTGCCAAACGAAGATTTTCGCACAGCGTTGGGCGCCAAGTTAAGAGTTTTCAACGGCGTTGAGCGCCAATTTAAAAGTGTCCAACGGTGACGGTTGCCCAATCCAAGAGTGCCCCACGGCATCGGAGTGTCTATCTAAGAGTGTTTGACGGTGTTGGTTGTCAAACGAAGATTTTAGCACGGCGTTGGGCGCCAAGTTAAGATTTTTCAACAGCGTTGAGCGCCAATCTAAAAGTGTCCAACGGCATCGGGTACCAATACAAGAGTGTCCCACGGCGTCGGAGTGTCTATTTTAGAGTACTTGACGACGTTGGTTGCCAAACGAAGATTTTCGCACGGCGTTGGGCGCCAAGTTAAGAGTTTTCAACAGCGTTGAGCGCCAATCGAAAAGTGTCCAACGGCATCGGGTACCAATCTAAGAGTGTCCCACGGCGTCGGAGTGACTATTTTAGAGTACTTGACGACGTTGGTTGCCAAACGAAGATTTTCGCACGGCGTTGGGCGCCAAGTTAAGAGTTTTCTACAGCGTTGAGCGCCAATCTAAAAGTGTACAACGGCTACGGTCGCCAATCCAATAGTGTTCAACGGCATCGGAGTGTCTACTTTAGAGTGCTTGACGATGTTTGTTGCCAAACGAAGATTTTCGCACGGCGTTGGGCGCCAACTTAAGAGTTTTCAACAGCGTTGAGCGCCAATCTAAAAGTGTACAACGGCTACGGTCGCCAATCCAACAGTGTTCAACGGCATCGGAGTGTCTACTTTAGAGTGCTTGACGATGTCGGTTGCCAAACGAAGATTTTCGCACGGCGTTGGGCGCCAAGTTAAGAGTTTTCAGCAGCGTTCACCGCCAATCTAAAAGTGTCCAACGGTGACGGTTGCCCAATCCAAGAGTGCCCCACGGCATCGGAGTGTCTATCTAAGAGTGTTTGACGGTGTTGGTTGTCAAACGAAGATTTCAGCACGGCGTTGGGCGCCAAGTTAAGAGTTTTCAGCAGCGTTGAGCGCCAATCTAAAAGTGTCCAACGGTGACGGTTGCCCAATCCAAGAGTGCCCCACGGCATCGGAGTGTCTACTTTAGAGTGCTTGACGATGTTGGTTGCCAAACGAAGATTTTCACTCGGCGTTGGGCGCCAAGTTAAGAGTTTTCAACGGCGTTGAGCGCCAATCTAAAAGCGTCCAACGGTAACGGGCGCCAATCCAAGAGTGTCCAACGTCGTCGGAGTGTCTATTTTAGAGTACCTGACGACGTTGGTTGCCAAACGAAGATTTTCGCACGGCGTTGGGCGCCAAGTTAAGAGTTTTCAACGGCGTTGAGCGCCAATCTTAAAGTGTTTAACGGTGACAGTTGCCCAATCCAATAGTGCCCCACGGCGTCGGAGTGTCTATCTTAGAGTGTTTGACGATGTTGGTTGTCAAACGAAGATTTTAGCACGGCGGTGGGCGCCAAGTTAAGATTTTTCAACAGCGTTGAGCGCCAATCTAAAAGTGTCCAACGGCATAGGGTACCAATCTTAGAGTGTCCCACGGCGTCGGAGTGACTATTTTAGAGTACTTGACGATGTCGGTTGCCAAACGAAGATTTTCGCACGGCGTTGGGCGCCAAGTTAAGAGTTTTCAGCAGCGTTGACCGCCAATCTAAAAGAGTCCAACGGATACAGTCGCCAATCCAACAGTGTTCAACGGCATCGGAGTGTCTACTTTAGAGTGCTTGACGATGTCGGTTGCCAAACGAAGATTTTCGCACGGCGTTGGGCGCCAAGTTAAGAGTTTTCAACAGCGTTGCGCCAATCTATAAGTGTACAACGGCTACGGTCGCCAATCCAACAGTGTTCAACGGCATCGGAGTGTCTACTTTAGAGTGCTTGACGATGTCGGTTGCCAAACGAAGATTTTCGCACGGCGTTGGGCGCCAAGATAAGAGTTTTCAACAGCGTTGCGCCAATCTATAAGTGTACAACGGCTACGGTCGCCAATCCAACAGTGTTCAACGGCATCGGAGTGTCTACTTTAGAGTGCTTGACGATGTCGGTTGCCAAACGAAGATTTTCGCACGGCGTTGGGCGCCAAGTTAAGAGTTTTCAACGGCGTTGAGCGCCAATCTAAAAGTGTACAATGGTAACGGGCGCCAATCCAAGAGTGTCCAACGGCGTCGGAGTGTCTACTTTGGAGTAATTGACGACGTTGGTTGCCAAACGAAGATTATCGCACGGCGTTGGGCGCCAAGTTAAGAGTTTTCAACGGCGTTGAGCGCCAATCTAAAAGCGTCCATCGGTTACGAGCGCCAATCCAAGAGTGTCCAATGGCGTCGGAGTGTCTACTTTAGAGTACCTGACGACGTTGGTTGCCAAACGAAGATTTTCGCACGGCGTTGGGCGCCAAGTTAAGAGTTTTCAACGGCGTTGAGCGCCAATCTAAAAGTGTCCAACGGTGACGGTTGCCCAATCCAAGAGTGGCCCAAGGCATCGGAGTGTCTATGTAAGAGTGTTTGACGGTGTTGGTTGTCAAACGAAGATTTTAGCACGGCGTTGGGCGCCAAGTTAAGAGTTTTCAGCAGCGTTGACCGCCAATCTAAAAGAGTCCAATGGCAACGAGCGCCAATCCAAGAGTGACCAACGGCTTCGGAGTGTCAATCTTAGCTCTAAGAGCGCCAATCTAAAAGTGTCCAACGGTGACGGTTGCCCAATCCAAGAGTGCCCCACGGCGTCGGAGTGTCTATCTTAGAGTGTTTGACGATGTTGGTATCCAAACGAAGATTTTTGCACGGGGTTGGGCGCCAAGTTAAGAGTTTTCAACGGCGTTGAGCTCAAATCTAAAAGTGTCCAACGGTGACGGTTGCCCAATCCAAGAGTGCCCCACGGCGTCGGAGTGTCTATCTTAGAGTGTTTGACGATGTTGGTTGTCAAACGAAGATTTTAGCACGGCGTTGGGCGCCAAGTTAAGAGTTTTCAACGGCGTTGAGCTCAAATCTAAAAGTGTCCAACGGTGACGGTTGCCCAATCCAAGAGTGCCCCACGGCATCGGAGTGTCTATCTAAGAGTGTTTGACGGTGTTGGTTGTCAAACGAAGATTTTAGCACGGCGTTGGGCGCCAAGTTAAGAGTTTTCAGCAGCGTTGAGCGCCAATCTAAAAGTGTCCAACGGTAACGGGCGCCAATCCAAGAGTGTCCAACGGCGTCGGAGTTTCTACTTTAGAGTACCTGACGACATTGGTTGCCAAACGAAGATTTTAGCACGGCGTTGGGCGCCAAGTTAAGAGTTTTCAACAGCGGTGAGCGCCAATCTAAAAGCTTCCAACGAAAACGGGCGCCAATCCAAGATTGTCCAACGGCGTCGGTGTGTCTACTTTAGAGTACCTGACGACGTTGGTTGCCAAACGAAGATTTTCGCACGGCGTTGGGCGCCAAGTTAAGAGTTTTCAACGGCGTTGAGCGCCAATCTAAAAGTGTACAACGGCTGCGGTCGCCAATCCAACAGTATTCAACGGCGTCGGTGTGTCTACTCTAGAGTACCTGACGACGTTGGTTGCCAAACGAAGATTTTCGCACGGCGTTGGGCGCCAAGTTAAGAGTTTTCAACGGCGTTGAGCGACAATCTAAAAGTGTCCAACGGTGACGGTTGCCCAACCCAAGAGTGCCCCACGGCATCGGAGTGTCTATCTTAGAGTGTTTGACGGTGTTGGTTGTCAAACGAAGATTTTAGCACGGCGTTGGGCGCCAAGTTAAGAGTTTTCAGCAGCGTTGAGCGCCAATCTACAAGTGTCCAACGGTAACGGGAGCCAATCCAACAATATTCAACGGCGTCGGTGTGTCTACTTTAGAGTACCTGACGACGTTGGTTGCCAAACGAAGATTTTCGCACGGCGTTGGGCGCCAAGTTAAGAGTTTTCAACGTCGTTGAGCGCCAATCTAAAAGTGTCCAACGGTGACGGTTGCCCAATCCAAGAGTGCCCCACGGCATCGGAGTATCTATCTTAGAGTGTTTGACGGTGTTGGTTGTCAAACGAAGATTTTAGCACGGCGTTGGGCGCCAAGTTAAAAGTTTTCAGCAGCGTTGAGCGCCAATCTAAAAGCGTCCATCGGCTTTAGTCGCCAATCCAACAGTGTTCAACGGCATCGGAGTGTCTACTTTAGAGTGCTTGACGATGTTGGTTGCCTAACGAAGATTTTTACTCGGCGTTGGGCGCCAAGTTAAGAGTTCTCAACAGCGTTGAGCGCCAATCTTAAAGTGTACAACGGTAACGGGCGCCAATCCAAGAGTGTCCAACGGCGTCGGAGTGTCTACTTTGGAGTACCTGACGACGTTGGTTGCCAAACGAAGATTTTCGCACAGCGTTGGGCGCCAATTTAAAAGTGTCCAACGGTGACGGTTGCCCAATCCAAGAGTGCCCCACGGCATCGGAGTGTCTATCTAAGAGTGTTTGACGGTGTTGGTTGTCAAACGAAGATTTTAGCACGGCGTTGGGCGCCAAGTTAAGAGTTTTCAGCAGCGTTGAGCGCCAATCTAAAAGTGTCCAACGGTAACGGGCGCCAATCCAAGAGTGTCCAACGGCGTCGGAGTTTCTACTTTAGAGTACCTGACGACATTGGTTGCCAAACGAAGATTTTAGCACGGCGTTGGGCGCCAAGTTAAGAGTTTTCAACAGCGGTGAGCGCCAATCTAAAAGCTTCCAACGAAAACGGGCGCCAATCCAAGATTGTCCAACGGCGTCGGTGTGTCTACTTTAGAGTACCTGACGACGTTGGTTGCCAAACGAAGATTTTCGCACGGCGTTGGGCGCCAAGTTAAGAGTTTTCAACGGCGTTGAGCGCAAATCTAAATTTGTACAACGGCTGCGGTCGCCAATCCAACAGTATTCAACGGCGTCGGTGTGTCTACTCTAGAGTACCTGACGACGTTGGTTGCCAAACGAAGATTTTAGCACGGCGTTGGGCGCCAAGTTAAGAGTTTTCAACGGCGTTGAGCGACAATCTAAAAGTGTCCAACGGTGACGGTTGCCCAACCCAAGAGTGCCCCACGGCATCGGAGTGTCTATCTTAGAGTGTTTGACGGTGTTGGTTGTCAAACGAAGATTTTAGCACGGCGTTGGGCGCCAAGTTAAGAGTTTTCAGCAGCGTTGAGCGCCAATCTACAAGTGTCCAACGGTAACGGGAGCCAATCCAACAATATTCAACGGCGTCGGTGTGTCTACTTTAGAGTACCTGACGACGTTGGTTGCCAAACGAAGATTTTCGCACGGCGTTGGGCGCCAAGTTAAGAGTTTTCAACGTCGTTGAGCGCCAATCTAAAAGTGTCCAACGGTGATGGTTGCCCAATCCAAGAGTGCCCCACGGCATCGGAGTATCTATCTTAGAGTGTTTGACGGTGTTGGTTGTCAAACGAAGATTTTAGCACGGCGTTGGGCGCCAAGTTAAAAGTTTTCAGCAGCGTTGAGCGCCAATCTAAAAGCGTCCAACGGCTTTAGTCGCCAATCCAACAGTGTTCAACGGCATCGGAGTGTCTACTTTAGAGTGCTTGACGATGTTGGTTGCCTAACGAAGATTTTTACTCGGCGTTGGGCGCCAAGTTAAGAGTTCTCAACAGCGTTGAGCGCCAATCTAAAAGTGTACAACGGTAACGGGCGCCAATCCAAGAGTGTCCAACGGCGTCGGAGTGTCTACTTTGGAGTACCTGACGACGTTGGTTGCCAAACGAAGATTTTCGCACAGCGTTGGGCGCCAAGTTAAGAGTTTTCAACGGCGTTGAGCGCCAATTTAAAAGTGTCCAACGGTGACGGTTGCCCAATCCAAGAGTGCCCCACGGCATCGGAGTGTCTATCTAAGAGTGTTTGACGGTGTTGGTTGTCAAACGAAGATTTTAGCACGGCGTTGGGCGCCAAGTTAAGAGTTTTCAACAGCGTTGAGCGCCAATCTAAAAGTGTCCAACGGCATCGGGTACCAATACAAGAGTGTCCCACGGCGTCGGAGTGTCTATTTTAGAGTACTTGACGACGTTGGTTGCCAAACGAAGATTTTCGCACGGCGTTGGGCGCCAAGTTAAGAGTTTTCAACAGCGTTGAGCGCCAATCTAAAAGTGTCCAACGGCATCGGGTACCAATCTAAGAGTGTCCCACGGCGTCGGAGTGACTATTTTAGAATACTTGACGACGTTGGTTGCCAAACGAAGATTTTCGCACGGCGTTGGGCGCCAAGTTAAGAGTTTTCTACAGCGTTGAGCGCCAATCTAAAAGTGTACAACGGCTACGGTCGCCAATCCAATAGTGTTCAACGGCATCGGAGTGTCTACTTTAGAGTGCTTGACGATGTTTGTTGCCAAACGAAGATTTTCGCACGGCGTTGGGCGCCAACTTAAGAGTTTTCAACAGCGTTGAGCGCCAATCTAAAAGTGTACAACGGCTACGGTCGCCAATCCAACAGTGTTCAACGGCATCGGAGTGTCTACTTTAGAGTGCTTGACGATGTCGGTTGCCAAACAAAGATTTTCGCACGGCGTTGGGCGCCAAGTTAAGAGTTTTCAGCAGCGTTCACCGCCAATCTAAAAGTGTCCAACGGTGACGGTTGCCCAATCCAAGAGTGCCCCACGGCATCGGAGTGTCTATCTAAGAGTGTTTGACGGTGTTGGTTGTCAAACGAAGATTTCAGCACGGCGTTGGGCGCCAAGTTAAGAGTTTTCAGCAGCGTTGAGCGCCAATCTAAAAGTGTCCAACGGTGACGGTTGCCCAATCCAAGAGTGCCCCACGGCATCGGAGTGTCTACTTTAGAGTGCTTGACGATGTTGGTTGCCAAACGAAGATTTTCACTCGGCGTTGGGCGCCAAGTTAAGAGTTTTCAACGGCGTTGAGCGCCAATCTAAAAGCGTCCAACGGTAACGGGCGCCAATCCAAGAGTGTCCAACGTCGTCGGAGTGTCTATTTTAGAGTACCTGACGACGTTGGTTGCCAAACGAAGATTTTCGCACGGCGTTGGGCGCCAAGTTAAGAGTTTTCAACGGCGTTGAGCGCCAATCTTAAAGTGTTTAACGGTGACAGTTGCCCAATCCAATAGTGCCCCACGGCGTCGGAGTGTCTATCTTAGAGTGTTTGACGATGTTGGTGTTCAAACGAAGATTTTAGCACGGCGGTGGGCGCCAAGTTAAGATTTTTCAACAGCGTTGAGCGCCAATCTAAAAGTGTCCAACGGCATAGGGTACCAATCTAAGAGTGTCCCACGGCGTCGGAGTGACTATTTTAGAGTACTTGACGATGTCGGTTGCCAAACGAAGATTTTCGCACGGCGTTGGGCGCCAAGTTAAGAGTTTTCAGCAGCGTTGACCGCCAATCTAAAAGAGTCCAACGGATACAGTCGCCAATCCAACAGTGTTCAACGGCATCGGAGTGTCTACTTTAGAGTGCTTGACGATGTCGGTTGCCAAACGAAGATTTTCGCACGGCGTTGGGCGCCAAGTTAAGAGTTTTCAACAGCGTTGCGCCAATCTATAAGTGTACAACGGCTACGGTCGCCAATCCAACAGTGTTCAACGGCATCGGAGTGTCTACTTTAGAGTGCTTGACGATGTCGGTTGCCAAACGAAGATTTTCGCACGGCGTTGGGCGCCAAGTTAAGAGTTTTCAACAGCGTTGCGCCAATCTATAAGTGTACAACGGCTACGGTCGCCAATCCAACAGTGTTCAACGGCATCGGAGTGTCTACTTTAGAGTGCTTGACGATGTCGGTTGCCAAACGAAGATTTTCGCACGGCGTTGGGCGCCAAGTTAAGAGTTTTCAACGGCGTTGAGCGCCAATCTAAAAGTGTACAATGGTAACGGGCGCCAATCCAAGAGTGTCCAACGGCGTCGGAGTGTCTACTTTGGAGTAATTGACGACGTTGGTTGCCAAACGAAGATTATCGCACGGCGTTGGGCGCCAAGTTAAGAGTTTTCAACGGCGTTGAGCGCCAATCTAAAAGCGTCCATCGGTTACGAGCGCCACTCCAAGAGTGTCCAATGGCGTCGGAGTGTCTACTTTAGAGTACCTGACGACGTTGGTTGCCAAACGAAGATTTTCGCACGGCGTTGGGCGCCAAGTTAAGAGTTTTCAACGGCGTTGAGCGCCAATCTAAAAGTGTCCAACGGTGACGGTTGCCCAATCCAAGAGTGGCCCAAGGCATCGGAGTGTCTATCTAAGAGTGTTTGACGGTGTTGGTTGTCAAACGAAGATTTTAGCACGGCGTTGGGCGCCAAGTTAAGAGTTTTCAGCAGCGTTGACCGCCAATCTAAAAGAGTCCAATGGCAACGAGCGCCAATCCAAGAGTGACCAACGGCTTCGGAGTGTCAATCTTAGAGCATATTTGACGATGTTGGTATCCAAACGAAGATTTTTGCACGGGGTTGGGCGCCAAGTTAAGAGTTTTCAACGGCGTTGAGCTCAAATCTAAAAGTGTCCAACGGTGACGGTTGCCCAATCCAAGAGTGCCCCACGGCGTCGGAGTGTCTATCTTAGAGTGTTTGACGATGTTGGTTGTCAAACGAAGATTTTAGCACGGCGTTGGGCGCCAAGTTAAGAGTTTTCAACGGCGTTGAGCTCAAATCTAAAAGTGTCCAACGGTGACGGTTGCCCAATCCAAGAGTGCCCCACGGCGTCGGAGTGTCTATCTTAGAGTGTTTGACGATGTTGGTTGTCAAACGAAGATTTTAGCACGGCGTTGGGTGCCAAGTTAAGAGTTTTCAACAGCGTTGAGCGCCAATCTAAAAGCGTCCATCGGTTACGAGCGCCAATCCAAGAGTGTCCAACGGCGTCGGAGTGTCTACTTTAGAGTACCTGACGACGTTGGTTGCCAAACGAAGATTTTCGCACGACGTTGGGCGCCAAGTTAAGAGTTTTCAACGGCGTTGAGCGCCAATCTAAAAGTGTCCAACGGTGACGGTTGCCCAATCCAAGAGTGCCCCACGGCATCGGAGTGGCTACTTTAGAGTGCTTGACGATGTTGGTTGCCAAGTTAAGAGTTTTCAACGGCGTTGAGCGCCAATCTAAAAGTGTCCAACGGCATAGGGTACCAATCTAAGAGTGTCCCACGGCGTCGGAGTGACTATTTTAGAGTACTTGACGATGTCGGTTGCCAAACGAAGATTTTCGCACGGCGTTGGGCGCCAAGTTAAGAGTTTTCAGCAGCGTTGACCGCCAATCTAAAAGAGTCCAACGGATACAGTCGCCAATCCAACAGTGTTCAACGGCATCGGAGTGTCTACTTTAGAGTGCTTGACGATGTCGGTTGCCAGACGAAGATTTTCGCACGGCGTTGGGCGCCAAGTTAAGAGTTTTCAACAGCGTTGCGCCAATCTATAAGTGTACAACGGCTACGGTCGCCAATCCAACAGTGTTCAACGGCATCGGAGTGTCTACTTTAGAGTGCTTGACGATGTCGGTTGCCAAACGAAGATTTTCGCACGGCGTTGGGCGCCAAGTTAAGAGTTTTCAACGGCGTTGAGCGCCAATCTAAAAGTGTACAATGGTAACGGGCGCCAATCCAAGAGTGTCCAACGGCGTCGGAGTGTCTACTTTGGAGTAATTGACGACGTTGGTTGCCAAACGAAGATTATCGCACGGCGTTGGGCGCCAAGTTAAGAGTTTTCAACGGCGTTGAGCGCCAATCTAAAAGCGTCCATCGGTTACGAGCGCCAATCCAAGAGTGTCCAATGGCGTCGGAGTGTCTACTTTAGAGTACCTGACGACGTTGGTTGCCAAACGAAGATTTTCGCACGGCGTTGGGCGCCAAGTTAAGAGTTTTCAACGGCGTTGAGCGCCAATCTAAAAGTGTCCAACGGTGACGGTTGCCCAATCCAAGAGTGGCCCAAGGCATCGGAGTGTCTATCTAAGAGTGTTTGACGGTGTTGGTTGTCAAACGAAGATTTTAGCACGGCGTTGGGCGCCAAGTTAAGAGTTTTCAGCAGCGTTGACCGCCAATCTAAAAGAGTCCAATGGCAACGAGCGCCAATCCAAGAGTGACCAACGGCTTCGGAGTGTCAATCTTAGAGCATATTTGACGATGTTGGTATCCAAACGAAGATTTTTGCACGGGGTTGGGCGCCAAGTTAAGAGTTTTCATCGGCGTTGAGCTCAAATCTAGAAGTGTCCAACGGTGACGGTTGCCCAATCCAAGAGTGCCCCACGGCGTCGGAGTGTCTATCTTAGAGTGTTTGACGATGTTGGTTGTCAAACGAAGATTTTAGCACGGCGTTGGGCGCCAAGTTAAGAGTTTTCAACGGCGTTGAGCTCAAATCTAAAAGTGTCCAACGGTGACGGTTGCCCAATCCAAGAGTGCCCCACGGCGTCGGAGTGTCTATCATAGAGTGTTTGACGATGTTGGTTGTCAAACGAAGATTTTAGCACGGCGTTGGGTGCCAAGTTAAGAGTTTTCAACAGCGTTGAGCGCCAATCTAAAAGCGTCCATCGGTTACGAGCGCCAATCCAAGAGTGTCCAACGGCGTCGGAGTTTCTACTTTAGAGTACCTGACGACGTTGGTTGCCAAACGAAGATTTTCGCACGACGTTGGGCGCCAAGTTAAGAGTTTTCAACGGCGTTGAGCGCCAATCTAAAAGTGTCCAACGGTGACGGTTGCCCAATCCAAGAGTGCCCCACGGCATCGGAGTGGCTACTTTAGAGTGCTTGACGATGTTGGTTGCCAAGTTAAGAGTTTTCAACGGCGTTGAGCGCCAATCTAAAAGTGTCCAACGGCATAGGGTACCAATCTAAGAGTGTCCCACGGCGTCGGAGTGACTATTTTAGAGTACTTGACGATGTCGGTTGCCAAACGAAGATTTTCGCACGGCGTTGGGCGCCAAGTTAAGAGTTTTCAGCAGCGTTGACCGCCAATCTAACAGAGTCCAACGGATACAGTCGCCAATCCAACAGTGTTCAACGGCATCGGAGTGTCTACTTTAGAGTGCTTGACGATGTCGGTTGCCAAACGAAGATTTTCGCACGGCGTTGGGCGCCAAGTTAAGAGTTTTCAACAGCGTTGCGCCAATCTATAAGTGTACAACGGCTACGGTCGCCAATCCAACAGTGTTCAACGGCATCGGAGTGTCTACTTTAGAGTGCTTGACGATGTCGGTTGCCAAACGAAGATTTTCGCACGGCGTTGGGCGCCAAGTTAAGAGTTTTCAACGGCGTTGAGCGCCAATCTAAAAGTGTACAATGGTAACGGGCGCCAATCCAAGAGTGTCCAACGGCGTCGGAGTGTCTACTTTGGAGTAATTGACGACGTTGGTTGCCAAACGAAGATTATCGCACGGCGTTGGGCGCCAAGTTAAGAGTTTTCAACGGCGTTGAGCGCCAATCTAAAAGCGTCCATCGGTTACGAGCGCCAATCCAAGAGTGTCCAATGGCGTCGGAGTGTCTACTTTAGAGTACCTGACGACGTTGGTTGCCAAACGAAGATTTTCGCACGGCGTTGGGCGCCAAGTTAAGAGTTTTCAACGGCGTTGAGCGCCAATCTAAAAGTGTCCAACGGTGACGGTTGCCCAATCCAAGAGTGGCCCAAGGCATCGGAGTGTCTATCTAAGAGTGTTTGACGGTGTTGGTTGTCAAACGAAGATTTTAGCACGGCGTTGGGCGCCAAGTTAAGAGTTTTCAGCAGCGTTGACCGCCAATCTAAAAGAGTCCAATGGCAACGAGCGCCAATCCAATAGTGACCAACGGCTTCGGAGTGTCAATCTTAGAGCATATTTGACGATGTTGGTATCCAAACGAAGATTTTTGCACGGGGTTGGGCGCCAAGTTAAGAGTTTTCAACGGCGTTGAGCTCAAATCTAAAAGTGTCCAACGGTGACGGTTGCCCAATCCAAGAGTGCCCCACGGCGTCGGAGTGTCTATCTTAGAGTGTTTGACGATGTTGGTTGTCAAACGAAGATTTTAGCACGGCGTTGGGCGCCAAGTTAAGAGTTTTCAACGGCGTTGAGCTCAAATCTAAAAGTGTCCAACGGTGACGGTTGCCCAATCCAAGAGTGCCCCACGGCATCGGAGTGTCTATCTAAGAGTGTTTGACGGTGTTGGTTGTCAAACGAAGATTTTAGCACGGCGTTGGGCGCCAAGTTAAGAGTTTTCAGCAGCGTTGAGCGCCAATCTAAAAGTGTCCAACGGTAACGGGCGCCAATCCAAGAGTGTCCAACGGCGTCGGAGTTTCTACTTTAGAGTACCTGACGACATTGGTTGCCAAACGAAGATTTTAGCACGGCGTTGGGCGCCAAGTTAAGAGTTTTCAACAGCGGTGAGCGCCAATCTAAAAGCTTCCAACGAAAACGGGCGCCAATCCAAGATTGTCCAACGGCGTCGGTGTGTCTACTTTAGAGTACCTGACGACGTTGGTTGCCAAACGAAGATTTTCGCACGGCGTTGGGCGCCAAGTTAAGAGTTTTCAACGGCGTTGAGCGCCAATCTAAAAGTGTCCAACGGTAACGGGAGCCAATCCAACAATATTCAACGGCGTCGGTGTGTCTACTTTAGAGTACCTGACGACGTTGGTTGCCAAACGAAGATTTTCGCACGGCGTTGGGCGCCAAGTTAAGAGTTTTCAACGTCGTTGAGCGCCAATCTAAAAGTGTCCAACGGTGACGGTTGCCCAATCCAAGAGTGCCCCACGGCATCGGAGTATCTATCTTAGAGTGTTTGACGGTGTTGGTTGTCAAACGAAGATTTTAGCACGGCGTTGGGCGCCAAGTTAAAAGTTTTCAGCAGCGTTGAGCGCCAATCTAAAAGCGTCCAACGGCTTTAGTCGCCAATCCAACAGTGTTCAACGGCATCGGAGTGTCTACTTTAGAGTGCTTGACGATGTTGGTTGCCTAACGAAGATTTTTACTCGGCGTTGGGCGCCAAGTTAAGAGTTCTTAACAGCGTTGAGCGCCAATCTAAAAGTGTACAACGGTAACGGGCGCCAATCCAAGAGTGTCCAACGGCGTCGGAGTGTCTACTTTGGAGTACCTGACGACGTTGGTTGCCAAACGAAGATTTTCGCACAGCGTTGGGCGCCAATTTAAAAGTGTCCAACGGTGACGGTTGCCCAATCCAAGAGTGCCCCACGGCATCGGAGTGTCTATCTAAGAGTGTTTGACGGTGTTGGTTGTCAAACGAAGATTTTAGCACGGCGTTGGGCGCCAAGTTAAGAGTTTTCAGCAGCGTTGAGCGCCAATCTAAAAGTGTCCAACGGTAACGGGCGCCAATCCAAGAGTGTCCAACGGCGTCGGAGTTTCTACTTTAGAGTACCTGACGACATTGGTTGCCAAACGAAGATTTTAGCACGGCGTTGGGCGCCAAGTTAAGAGTTTTCAACAGCGGTGAGCGCCAATCTAAAAGCTTCCAACGAAAACGGGCGCCAATCCAAGATTGTCCAACGGCGTCGGTGTGTCTACTTTAGAGTACCTGACGACGTTGGTTGCCAAACGAAGATTTTCGCACGGCGTTGGGCGCCAAGTTAAGAGTTTTCAAAGGCGTTGAGCGACAATCTAAAAGTGTCCAACGGTGACGGTTGCCCAACCCAAGAGTGCCCCACGGCATCAGAGTGTCTATCTTAGAGTGTTTGACGGTGTTGGTTGTCAAACGAAGATTTTAGCACGGCGTTGGGCGCCAAGTTAAGAGTTTTCAGCAGCGTTGAGCGCCAATCTACAAGTGTCCAACGGTAACGGGAGCCAATCCAACAATATTCAACGGCGTCGGTGTGTCTACTTTAGAGTACCTGACGACGTTGGTTGCCAAACGAAGATTTTCGCACGGCGTTGGGCGCCAAGTTAAGAGTTTTCAACGTCGTTGAGCGCCAATCTAAAAGTGTCCAACGGTGACGGTTGCCCAATCCAAGAGTGCCCCACGGCATCGGAGTATCTATCTTAGAGTGTTTGACGGTGTTGGTTCTCAAACGAAGATTTTAGCACGGCGTTGGGCGCCAAGTTAAAAGTTTTCAGCAGCGTTGAGCGCCAATCTAAAAGCGTCCAACGGCTTTAGTCGCCAATCCAACAGTGTTCAACGGCATCGGAGTGTCTACTTTAGAGTGCTTGACGATGTTGGTTGCCTAACGAAGATTTTTACTCGGCGTTGGGCGCCAAGTTAAGAGTTCTCAACAGCGTTGAGCGCCAATCTCAAAGTGTACAACGGTAACGGGCGCCAATCCAAGAGTGTCCAACGGCGTCGGAGTGTCTACTTTGGAGTACCTGACGACGTTGGTTGCCAAACGAAGATTTTCGCACAGCGTTGGGCGCCAAGTTAAGAGTTTTCAACGGCGTTGAGCGCCAATTTAAAAGTGTCCAACGGTGACGGTTGCCCAATCCAAGAGTACCCCACGGCATCGGAGTGTCTATCTAAGAGTGTTTGACGGTGTTGGTTGTCAAACGAAGATTTAAGCACGGCGTTGGGCGCCAAGTTAAGAGTTTTCAGCAGCGTTGAGCGCCAATCTAAAAGTGTCCAACGGTTACGGGCGCCAATCCAACAATTATCAACGGCGTCGGTGTGTCTACTTTGGAGTACCTGACGACGTTGGTTGCCAAACGAAGATTTTCGCACGGCATTGGGTGCCGAGTTAAGAGTTTTCAACGGCGTTGAGCGCCAATCTAAAAGTGTCCAAAGGTGACGGTTGCCCAATCCAAGAGTGCCCCACGGCGTCGGAGTGTCTATCTTAGAGTGTTTGACGATGTTGGTTGCCAAACGAAGATTTTCGCACGGCGTTGGGCGCCAAGTTAAGAGTTTTCAACGTCGTTGAGCGCCAATCTAAAAGTGTCCAACGGTGACGGTTGCCCAATCCAAGAGTGCCCCACGGCATCGGAGTATCTATCTTAGAGTGTTTGACGGTGTTGGTTGTCAAACGAAGATTTTAGCACGGCGTTGGGCGCCAAGTTAAAAGTTTTCAGCAGCGTTGAGCTCCAATCTAAAAGCGTCCAACGGCTACAGTCGCCAATCCAACAGTGTTCAACGGCATCGGAGTGTCTACTTTAGAGTGCTTGACGATGTTGGTTGCCTAACGAAGATTTTCACTCGGCGTTGGGCGCCAAGTTAAGAGTTTTCAACAGCGTTGAGCGCCAATCTAAAAGTGTACAACGGCAACGGGCGCCAATCCAAGAGTGTCCAACGGCGTCGGAGTGTCTACTTTGGAGTACCTGACGACGTTGGTTGCCAAACGAAGATTTTCGCACGGCATTGGGCGCCGAGTTAAGAGTTTTCAGCAGCGTTGACCGCCAATCTAAAAGTGTACAACGGCTACGGTCGCCAATCCAAGAGTGCCCCACGGCGTCGGAGTGTCTATCTTAGAGTGTTTGACGGTGTTGGTTGTCAAACGAAGATTTTAGCACGGCGTTGGGCGCCAAGTTAAGAGTTTTCAGCAGCGTTGAGCGCCAATCTAAAAGTGTCCAACGGTAACGGGTGCCAATCCAACAATATTCAACGGCGTCGGTGTGTCTACTTTAGAGTACCTGACGACGTTGGTTGCCAAACGAAGATTTTCGCACGGCGTTGGGCGCCAAGTTAAGAGTTTTCAACGTCGTTGAGCGCCAATCTAAAAGTGTCCAACGGTGACGGTTGCCCAATCCAAGAGTGCCCCACGGCATCGGAGTATCTATCTTAGAGTGTTTGACGGTGTTGGTTGTCAAACGAAGATTTTAGCACGGCGTTGGGCGCCAAGTTAAAAGTTTTCAGCAGCGTTGAGCGCCAATCTAAAAGCGTCCAACGGCTACAGTCGCCAATCCAACAGTGTTCAACGGCATCGGAGTGTCTACTTTAGAGTGCTTGACGATGTTGGTTGCCTAACGAAGATTTTCACTCGGCGTTGGGCGCCAAGTTAAGAGTTTTCAACAGCGTTGAGCGCCAATCTAAAAGTGTACAACGGTAACGGGCGCCAATCCAAGAGTGTCCAACGGCGTCGGAGTGTCTACTTTGGAGTACCTGACGACGTTGGTTGCCAAACGAAGATTTTCGCACGGCATTGGGCGCCGAGTTAAGAGTTTTCAGCAGCGTTGACCGCCAATCTAAAAGTGTACAACGGCTACGGTCGCCAATCCAAGAGTGCCCCACGGCGTCGGAGTGTCTATCTTAGAGTGTTTGACGATGTTGGTTGTCAAACGAAGATTTTAGCACGGCGTTGGGCGCCAAGTTAAGAGTTTTCAGCAGCGTTGAGCGCCAATCTAAAAGTGTCCAACGGTTACGGGCGCCAATCCAACAATATTCAACGGCGTCGGTGTGTCTACTTTGGAGTACCTGACGACGTTGGTTGCCAAACGAAGATTTTCGCACGGCATTGGGTGCCGAGTTAAGAGTTTTCAACGGCGTTGAGCGCCAATCTAAAAGTGTCCAAAGGTGACGGTTGCCCAATCCAAGAGTGCCCCACGGCGTCGGAGTGTCTATCTTAGAGTGTTTGACGATGTTGGTTGTCAAACGAAGATTTTAGCACGGCGTTGGGCGCCAAGTTAAGAGTTATCAACGGCGTTGAGCGCCAATCTAAAAGTGTCCAACGGTGACGGTTGCCCAATCCAAGAGTGCCCCACGGCATCGGAGTGGCTACTTTAGAATGCTTGACGATGTTGGTTGCCAAGTTAAGAGTTTTCAACGGCGTTGAGCGCCAATCTAAAAGTGTACAACGGTAACGGGCGCCAATCCAAGAGTGTCCCACGGCGTCGGAGTGTCTATTTTAGAGTACTTGACGACGTTGGTTGCCAAACGAAGATTTTCGCACGGCGTTGGGCGCCAAGTTAAGAGTTATCAACGGCGTTGAGCGCCAATCTAAAAGTGTCCAACGGTGACGGTTGCCCAATCCAAGAGTGCCCCACGGCATCGGAGTGGCTACTTTAGAGTGCTTGACGATGTTGGTTGCCAAGTTAAGAGTTTTCAACGGCGTTGAGCGCCAATCTAAAAGTGTCCAACGGTGACGGTTGCCCAATCCAAGAGTGCCCCACGGCATCGGAGTGTCTACTTTAGAGTGCTTGACGATGTTGGTTGCCAAACGAAGATTTTCACTCGGCGTTGGGCGCCAAGATAAGAGTTTTCAACGGCGTTGAGCGCCAATCTAAAAGTGTACAACGGTAACGGGCGCCAATCCAAGAGTGTCCAACGGCGTCGGAGTGTCTACTTTGGAGTAATTGACGACGTTGGTTGCCAAACGAAGATTTTCGCACGGCGTTGGGCGCCAATCTAAAAGCGTCCATCGGTTACGAGCGCCAATCCAAGAGTGTCCAACGGCGTCGGAGTGTCTACTTTAGAGTACCTGACGACGTTGGTTGCCAAACGAAGATTTTCGCACGACGTTGGGCGCCAAGTTAAGAGTTTTCAACGGCGTTGAGCGCCAATCTAAAAGTGTCCAACGGTGACGGTTGCCCAATCCAAGAGTGCCCCACGGCATCGGAGTGTCTACTTTAGAGTGCTTGACGATGTTGGTTGCCAAACGAAGATTTTCACTCGGCGTTGGGCGCCAAGTTAAGAGTTTTCAACGGCGTTGAGCGCCAATCTGAAAGTGTCCAACGGTGACGGTTGCCCAATCCAAGAGTGCCCCACGGCATCGGAGTGGCTACTTTAGAATGCTTGACGATGTTGGTTGCCAAGTTAAGAGTTTTCAACGGCGTTGAGCGCCAATCTAAAAGTGTACAACGGTAACGGGCGCCAATCCAAGAGTGTCCCACGGCGTCGGAGTGTCTATTTTAGAGTACTTGACGACGTTGGTTGCCAAACGAAGATTTTCGCACGGCGTTGGGCGCCAAGTTAAGAGTTATCAACGGCGTTGAGCGCCAATCTAAAAGTGTCCAACGGTGACGGTTGCCCAATCCAACAGTATTCAACGGCGTCGTTGTGTCTACTTTAGAGTACCTGACGACGTTGGTTGCCAAACGAAGATTTTCTCACGGCGTTGGGCGCCAAGTTAAGAGTTTTCAACGGCGTTGAGCGCCAATCTAAAAGTGTACAACGGTTACGGTCGCCAATCCAACAGTATTCAACGGCGTCGTTGTGTCTACTTTAGAGTACCTGACGACGTTGGTTGCCAAACGAAGATTTTCTCACGGCGTTGGGCGCCAAGTTAAGAGTTTTCAACGGCGTTGAGCGCCAATCTAAAAGTGTACAACGGTTACGGTCGCCAATCCAACAGTATTCAACGGCGTCGTTGTGTCTACTTTAGAGTACCTGACGACGTTGGTTGCCAAACGAAGATTTTCGCACGGCGTTGGGCGCCAAGTTAAGAGTTTTCAACGGAGTTGAGCGCCAATCTAAAAGTGTCCAACGGTGATGGTTGCCCAATCCTAGAGTGCCGCATGGCATCGGAGTGTCTATCTTAGAGTGTTTGACGGTGTTGGTTGTCAAACGAATATTTTAGCACGGCGTTGGGCGCCAAGTTAAGAGTTTTCAGCAGCGTTTAGCGCCAATTTAAAAGTGTCCAACGGTGACGGTTGCCCAATCCAAGAGTGCCCCACGGCATCGGAGTGTCTATCTAAGAGTGTTTGACGGTGTTGGTTGTCAAACGAAGATCTTAGCACGGCGTTGGGCGCCAAGTTAAGAGTTTTCAGCAGCGTTGAGCGCCAATCTAAAAGTGTCCAACGGTAAAGGGCGCCAATCCAAGAGTGTCCAACGGCGTCGGAGTGTCTACTTTAGAGTACCTGACGACATTGGTTGCCAAACGAAGATTTTAGCACGGCGTTGGGCGCCAAGTTAAGAGTTTTCAACAGCGTTGAGCGCCAATCTAAAAGTGTCCAAAGGTGACGGTTGCCCAATCCAAGAGTGCCCCACGGCGTCGGAGTGTCTATCTTAGAGTGTTTGACGATGTTGGTTGTCAAACGAAGATTTTAGCACGGCGTTGGGCGCCAAGTTAAGAGATTTCAACAGCGTTGCGCCAATCTATAAGTGTACAACGGCTACGGTCGCCAATCCAACAGTGTTCAACGGCATCGGAGTGTCTACTTTAGAGTGCTTGACGATGTCGGTTGCCAATTGAAAATTTTCGCACGGCGTTGGGCGCCAAGTTAAGAGTTTTAAGCAGCGTTGACCGCCAATCTAAAAGTGTGCGGTGCACGGTGCCAATTGAAAATTTTCGCACGGCGTTGGGCGCCAAGTTAAGAGTTTTCAGCAGCATTGACCGCCAATCTAAAAGTGTACAACGGCTACGGTCGCCAATCCAAGAGTGCCCCACGGCGTCGGAGTCTCTATCTAAGAGTGTTTGACGGTGTTGGTTGTCAAACGAAGATTTTAGCACGGCATTGGGCGCCAAGTTAAGAGTTTTCAGCAGCGTTGAGCGCCAATCTAAAAGTGTACAACGGCTACGGTCGCCAATCCAACAGTATTCAACGGCGTCGGTGTGTCTACTTTAGAGTACCTGACGACGTTGGTTGCCAAACGAAGATTTTCGCACGGCGTTGGGCGCCAAGTTAAGAGTTTTCAGAAGCGTTTAGCGCCAATCTAAAAGTGTCCAACGGTAACGGGCGCCAATCCAACAATATTCAACGGCGTCGGTGTGTCTACTTTAGAGTACCTGACGACGTTGGTTGCCAAACGAAGATTTTCGCACGGCGTTGGGCGCCAAGTTAAGAGTTTTCAACGGCGTTGAGCGCCAATCTTAAAGTGTCCAAAGGTGACGGTTGCCCAATCCAAGAGTGCCCCACGGCATCGGAGTGTCTATCTTAGAGTGTTTGACAGTGTTGGTTGTCAAACGAAGATTTTAGCACGGCGTTGGGCGCCAAGTTAAGAGTTTTCAGCAGCGTTGAGCGCCAATCTAAAAGTGTCCAACGGCAACAGGCGCCAATCCAACAATATTCAACGGCGTCGGTGTGTCTACTTTAGAGTACCTGACGACGTTGGTTGCCAAACGAAGATTTTCGCACGGCGTTGGGCGCCAAGTTAAGAGTTTTCAACGGCGTTGAGCGCCAATCTAAAAGTGTCCAAAGGTGACGGTTGCCCAATCCAAGAGTGCCCCACGGCGTCGGAGTGTCTATCTTAGAGTGTTTGACGATGTTGGTTGTCAAACGAAGATTTTAGCACGGCGTTGGGCGCCAAGTTAAGAGATTTCAACAGCGTTGCGCCAATCTATAAGTGTACAACGGCTACCGTCGCCAATCCAACAGTGTTCAACGGCATCGGAGTGTCTACTTTAGAGTGCTTGACGATGTCGGTTGCCAATTGAAGATTTTCGCATGGCGTTGGGCGCCAAGTTAAGAGTTTTCAGCAGCGTTGACCGCCAATCTAAAAGTGTACAACGGCTACGGTCGCCAATCCAAGAGTGCCCCACGGCGTCGGAGTGTCTATCTTAGAGTGTTTGACGATGTTGGTTGTCAAACGAAGATTTTAGCACGGCGTTGGGCGCCAAGTTAAGAGTTTTCAGCAGCGTTGAGCGCTAATCTAAAAGTGTCCAACGGTAACGGGCGAAAATCCAAGAGTGTCCAACGGCGTCGGTGTGTCTACTTTAGAGTACCTGACGACGTTGGTTGCCAAACGAAGATTTTCGCACGGCGTTGGGCGCCAAGTTAAGAGTTTTCAACGGCGTTGAGCGCCAATCTAAAAGTGTCCAACGGTGACGGTTGCCCAATCCAAGAGTGCCCCACGGCATCGGAGTGTCTATCTTAGAGTGTTTGACGGTGTTGGTTGTCAAACGAAGATTTTCGCACGGCGTTGGGCGTCAAGTTAAGAGTTTTCAGCAGCATTGAGCGCCAATCTAAAAGTGTCCAACGGTAACAGGCGCCAATCCAACAATATTCAACGGCGTCGGTGTGTCTACTTTAGAGTACCTGACGACGTTGGTTGCCAAACGAAGATTTTCGCACGGCGTTGGGCGCCAAGTTAAGAGATTTCAACAGCGTTGCGCCAATCTATAAGTGTACAACGGCTACCGTCGCCAATCCAACAGTGTTCAACGGCATCGGAGTGTCTACTTTAGAGTGCTTGACGATGTCGGTTGCCAATTGAAGATTTTCGCACGGCGTTGGGCGCCAAGTTAAGAGTTTTCAACGGCGTTGAGCGCCAATTTAAAAGTGTCCAACGGTGACGGTTGCCCAATCCAAGAGTGCCCCACGGCATCGGAGTGTCTATCTAAGAGTGTTTGACGGTGTTGGTTGTCAAACGAAGATCTTAGCACGGCGTTGGGCGCCAAGTTAAGAGTTTTCAGCAGCGTTGAGCGCCAATCTAAAAGTGTCCAACGGTAAAGGGCGCCAATCCAAGAGTGTCCAACGGCGTCGGAGTGTCTACTTTAGAGTACCTGACGACATTGGTTGCCAAACGAAGATTTTAGCACGGCGTTGGGCGCCAAGTTAAGAGTTTTCAACAGCGTTGAGCGCCAATCTAAAAGTGTCCAAAGGTGACGGTTGCCCAATCCAAGAGTGCCCCACGGCGTCGGAGTGTCTATCTTAGAGTGTTTGACGATGTTGGTTGTCAAACGAAGATTTTAGCACGGCGTTGGGCGCCAAGTTAAGAGATTTCAACAGCGTTGCGCCAATCTATAAGTGTACAACGGCTACGGTCGCCAATCCAACAGTGTTCAACGGCATCGGAGTGTCTACTTTAGAGTGCTTGACGATGTCGGTTGCCAATTGAAAATTTTCGCACGGCGTTGGGCGCCAAGTTAAGAGTTTTAAGCAGCGTTGACCGCCAATCTAAAAGTGTGCGGTGCACGGTGCCAATTGAAAATTTTCGCACGGCGTTGGGCGCCAAGTTAAGAGTTTTCAGCAGCATTGACCGCCAATCTAAAAGTGTACAACGGCTACGGTCGCCAATCCAATAGTGCCCCACGGCGTCGGAGTCTCTATCTAAGAGTGTTTGACGGTGTTGGTTGTCAAACGAAGATTTTAGCACGGCATTGGGCGCCAAGTTAAGAGTTTTCAGCAGCGTTGAGCGCCAATCTAAAAGTGTACAACGGCTACGGTCGCCAATCCAACAGTATTCAACGGCGTCGGTGTGTCTACTTTAGAGTACCTGACGACGTTGGTTGCCAAACGAAGATTTTCGCACGGCGTTGGGCGCCAAGTTAAGAGTTTTCAGAAGCGTTTAGCGCCAATCTAAAAGTGTCCAACGGTAACGGGCGCCAATCCAACAATATTCAACGGCGTCGGTGTGTCTACTTTAGAGTACCTGACGACGTTGGTTGCCAAACGAAGATTTTCGCACGGCGTTGGGCGCCAAGTTAAGAGTTTTCAACGGCGTTGAGCGCCAATCTTAAAGTGTCCAAAGGTGACGGTTGCCCAATCCAAGAGTGCCCCACGGCATCGGAGTGTCTATCTTAGAGTGTTTGACAGTGTTGGTTGTCAAACGAAGATTTTAGCACGGCGTTGGGCGCCAAGTTAAGAGTTTTCAGCAGCGTTGAGCGCCAATCTAAAAGTGTCCAACGGCAACAGGCGCCAATCCAACAATATTCAACGGCGTCGGTGTGTCTACTTTAGAGTACCTGACGACGTTGGTTGCCAAACGAAGATTTTCGCACGGCGTTGGGCGCCAAGTTAAGAGTTTTCAACGGCGTTGAGCGCCAATCTAAAAGTGTCCAAAGGTGACGGTTGCCCAATCCAAGAGTGCCCCACGGCGTCGGAGTGTCTATCTTAGAGTGTTTGACGATGTTGGTTGTCAAACGAAGATTTTAGCACGGCGTTGGGCGCCAAGTTAAGAGATTTCAACAGCGTTGCGCCAATCTATAAGTGTACAACGGCTACCGTCGCCAATCCAACAGTGTTCAACGGCATCGGAGTGTCTACTTTAGAGTGCTTGACGATGTCGGTTGCCAATTGAAGATTTTCGCATGGCGTTGGGCGCCAAGTTAAGAGTTTTCAGCAGCGTTGACCGCCAATCTAAAAGTGTACAACGGCTACGGTCGCCAATCCAAGAGTGCCCCACGGCGTCGGAGTGTCTATCTTAGAGTGTTTGACGATGTTGGTTGTCAAACGAAGATTTTAGCACGGCGTTGGGCGCCAAGTTAAGAGTTTTCAGCAGCGTTGAGCGCTAATCTAAAAGTGTCCAACGGTAACGGGCGAAAATCCAAGAGTGTCCAACGGCGTCGGTGTGTCTACTTTAGAGTACCTGACGACGTTGGTTGCCAAACGAAGATTTTCGCACGGCGTTGGGCGCCAAGTTAAGAGTTTTCAACGGCGTTGAGCGCCAATCTAAAAGTGTCCAACGGTGACGGTTGCCCAATCCAAGAGTGCCCCACGGCATCGGAGTGTCTATCTTAGAGTGTTTGACGGTGTTGGTTGTCAAACGAAGATTTTCGCACGGCGTTGGGCGTCAAGTTAAGAGTTTTCAGCAGCATTGAGCGCCAATCTAAAAGTGTCCAACGGTAACAGGCGCCAATCCAACAATATTCAACGGCGTCGGTGTGTCTACTTTAGAGTACCTGACGACGTTGGTTGCCAAACGAAGATTTTCGCACGGCGTTGGGCGCCAAGTTAAGAGATTTCAACAGCGTTGCGCCAATCTATAAGTGTACAACGGCTACCGTCGCCAATCCAACAGTGTTCAACGGCATCGGAGTGTCTACTTTAGAGTGCTTGACGATGTCGGTTGCCAATTGAAGATTTTCGCACGGCGTTGGGCGCCAAGTTAAGAGTTTTCAACGGCGTTGAGCGCCAATTTAAAAGTGTCCAACGGTGACGGTTGCCCAATCCAAGAGTGCCCCACGGCATCGGAGTGTCTATCTAAGAGTGTTTGACGGTGTTGGTTGTCAAACGAAGATCTTAGCACGGCGTTGGGCGCCAAGTTAAGAGTTTTCAGCAGCGTTGAGCGCCAATCTAAAAGTGTCCAACGGTAAAGGGCGCCAATCCAAGAGTGTCCAACGGCGTCGGAGTGTCTACTTTAGAGTACCTGACGACATTGGTTGCCAAACGAAGATTTTAGCACGGCGTTGGGCGCCAAGTTAAGAGTTTTCAACAGCGTTGAGCGCCAATCTAAAAGTGTCCAAAGGTGACGGTTGCCCAATCCAAGAGTGCCCCACGGCGTCGGAGTGTCTATCTTAGAGTGTTTGACGATGTTGGTTGTCAAACGAAGATTTTAGCACGGCGTTGGGCGCCAAGTTAAGAGATTTCAACAGCGTTGCGCCAATCTATAAGTGTACAACGGCTACGGTCGCCAATCCAACAGTGTTCAACGGCATCGGAGTGTCTACTTTAGAGTGCTTGACGATGTCGGTTGCCAATTGAAAATTTTCGCACGGCGTTGGGCGCCAAGTTAAGAGTTTTAAGCAGCGTTGACCGCCAATCTAAAAGTGTGCGGTGCACGGTGCCAATTGAAAATTTTCGCACGGCGTTGGGCGCCAAGTTAAGAGTTTTCAGCAGCATTGACCGCCAATCTAAAAGTGTACAACGGCTACGGTCGCCAATCCAAGAGTGCCCCACGGCGTCGGAGTCTCTATCTAAGAGTGTTTGACGGTGTTGGTTGTCAAACGAAGATTTTAGCACGGCGTTGGGCGCCAAGTTAAGAGTTTTCAGCAGCGTTGAGCGCCAATCTAAAAGTGTACAACGGCTACGGTCGCCAATCCAACAGTATTCAACGGCGTCGGTGTGTCTACTTTAGAGTACCTGACGACGTTGGTTGCCAAACGAAGATTTTCGCACGGCGTTGGGCGCCAAGTTAAGAGTTTTCAACGGCGTTGCGCCAATCTATAAGTGTACAACGGCTACGGTCGCCAATCCAACAGTGTTCAACGGCATCGGAGTGTCTACTTTAGAGTGCTTGACGATGTTGGTTGCCAAACGAAGATTTTCGCACAGCGTTGGGCGCCAAGTTAAGAGTTTTCAACGGCGTTGCGCCAATCTATAAGTGTACAACGGCTACGGTCGCCAATCCAACAGTGTTCAACGGCATCGGAGTGTCTACTTTAGAGTGCTTGACGATGTTGGTTGCCAAACGAAGATTTTCGCACGGCGTTGGGCGCCAAGTTAAGAGTTTTCAACGGCGTTGAGCGCCAATCTAAAAGTGTCCAACGGTGACGGTTGCCCAATCCAAGAGTGCCCCACGGCATCGGAGTGTCTACTTTAGAGTGCTTGACGATGTTGGTTGCCAAACGAAGATTTTCACTCGGCGTTGGGCGCCAAGTTAAGAGTTTTCAACGGCGTTGAGCGCCAATCTAAAAGTGTACAACGGTAACGGGCGCCACTCCAAGAGTGTTCAACGGCGTCGGAGTGTCTACTTTGGAGTAATTGACGACGTTGGTTGCCAAACGAAGATTTTCGCACGGCGTTGGGCGCCAAGTTAAGAGTTTTCAACGGCGTTGAGCGCCAATCTAAAAGCGTCCATCGGTTACGAGCGCCAATCCAAGAGTGTCCAACGGCGTCGGAGTGTCTACTTTAGAGTACCTGACGACGTTGGTTGCCAAACGAAGATTTTCGCACGACGTTGGGCGCCAAGTTAAGAGTTTTCAACGGCGTTGAGCGCCAATCTAAAAGTGTCCAACGGTGACGGTTGCCCAATCCAAGAGTGCCCCACGGCATCGGAGTGTCTACTTTAGAGTGCTTGACGATGTTGATTGCCAAACGAAGATTTTCACTCGGCGTTGGGCGCCAAGTTAAGAGTTTTCAACGGCGTTGAGCGCCAATCTAAAAGCGTCCAACGGTAACGGGCGCCAATCCAAGAGTGTCCAACGTCGTCGGAGTGTCTATTTTAGAGTACCTGACGACGTTGGTTGCCAAACGAAGATTTTCGCACGGCGTTGGGCGCCAAGTTAAGAGTTTTCAACGGCGTTGAGCGCCAATCTAAAAGTGTACAACGGCTACGGTCGCCAATCCAATAGTGTTCAACGGCATCGGAGTGTCTACTTTAGAGTGCTTGACGATGTTTGTTGCCAAACGAAGATTTTCGCACGGCGTTGGGCGCCAAATTAAGAGTTTTCAACAGCGTTGAGCGCCAATCTAAAAGTGTACAACGGCTACGGTCGCCAATCTAACAGTGTTCAACGGCACCGGAGTGTCTACTTTAGAGTGCTTGACGATGTCGGTTGCCAAACGAAGATTTTCGCACGGCGTTGGGCGCCAAGTTAAGAGTTTTCAGCAGCGTTGACCGCCAATCTAAAAGAGTCCAACGGCTACAGTCGCCAATCCAACAGTGTTCAACGGCATCGGAGTGTCTACTTTAGAGTGCTTGACGATGTCGGTTGCCAAACGAAGATTTTCGCACGGCGTTGGGCGCCAAGTTAAGAGTTTTCAACAGCGTTGCGCCAATCTATAAGTGTACAACGGCTACGGTCGCCAATCCAACAGTGTTCAACGGCATCGGAGTGTCTACTTTAGAGTGCTTGACGATGTCGGTTGCCAATTGAAGATTTTCGCACGGCGTTGGGCGCCAAGTTAAGAGTTTTCAACGGCGTTAAGCTCAAATCTAAAAGTGTCCAACGGTGACGGTTGCCCAATCCAAGAGTGCCCCACGGCGTCGGAGTGTCTATCTTAGAGTGTTTGACGATGTTGGTTGTCAAACGAAGATTTTAGCACGGCGTTGGGCGCCAAGTTAAGAGTTTTCAACGGCGTTGAGCTCAAATCTAAAAGTGTCCAACGGTGACGGTTGCCCAATCCAAGAGTGCCCCACGGCGTCGGAGTGTCTATCTTAGAGTGTTTGACGATGTTGGTTGTCAAACGAAGATTTTAGCACGGCGTTGGGTGCCAAGTTAAGAGTTTTCAACAGCGTTGAGCGCCAATCTAAAAGCGTCCATCGGTTACGAGCGCCAATCCAAGAGTGTCCAACGGCGTCGGAGTGTCTACTTTGGAGTACCTGACGACGTTGGTTGCCAAACGAAGATTTTCGCACGGCGTTGGGCGCCAAGTTAGGATTTTTCAACGGCGTTGATTGCCAATCTAAAAGTGTCCAATGGCAACGGGTACCAATACAAGAGTGTCCCACGGCGTCGGAGTGTCTATTTTAGAGTACTTGACGACGTTGGTTGCCAAACGAAGATTTTCGCACGGCGTTGGGCGCCAAGTTAAGAGTTTTCAACAGCGTTTAGCGCCAATCTTAAAGTGTCCAACGGCATCGGGTACCAATCTAAGAGTGTCCCACGGCGTCGGAGTGACTATTTTAGAGTACTTGACGACGTTGGTTTCCAAACGAAGATTTTCGCACGGCGTTGGGCGCCAAGTTAAGAGTTTTCTACAGCGTTGAGCGCCAATCTAAAAGTGTACAACGGCTACGGTCGCCAATCCAATAGTGTTCAACGGCATCGGAGTGTCTACATTAGAGTGCTTGACGATGTTTGTTGCCAAACGAAGATTTTCGCACGGCGTTGGGCGCCAAGTTAAGAGTTTTCAACAGCGTTGAGCGCCAATCTAAAAGTGTACAACGGCTACGGTCGCCAATCCAACAGTGTTCAACGGCATCGGAGTGTCTACTTTAGAGTGCTTGACGATGTCGGTTGCCAAACGAAGATTTTCGCACGGCGTTGGGCGCCAAGTTAAGAGTTTTCAGCAGCGTTGAGCGCCAATCTAAAAGTGTCCAACGGTAACGGGCGCCAATCCAAGAGTGTCCAACGGCGTCGGAGTTTCTACTTTAGAGTACCTGACGACATTGGTTGCCAAACGAAGATTTTAGCACGGCGTTGGGCGCCAAGTTAAGAGTTTTCAACAGCGATGAGCGCCAATCTAAAAGCTTCCAACGAAAACGGGCGCCAATCCAAGATTGTCCAACGGCGTCGGTGTGTCTACTTTAGAGTACCTGACGACGTTGGTTGCCAAACGAAGATTTTCGCACGGCGTTGGGCGCCAAGTTAAGAGTTTTCAACGGCGTTGAGCGCCAATCTAAAAGTGTACAACGGCTGCGGTCGCCAATTCAACAGTATTCAACGGCGTCGGTGTGTCTACTCTAGAGTACCTGACGACGTTGGTTGCCAAACGAAGATTTTCGCACGGCGTTGGGCGCCAAGTTAAGAGTTTTCAACGGCGTTGAGCGACAATCTAAAAGTGTCCAACGGTGACGATTGCCCAACCCAAGAGTGCCCCACGGCATCGGAGTGTCTATCTTAGAGTGTTTGACGGTGTTGGTTGTCAAACGAAAATTTTAGCACGGCGTTGGGCGCCAAGTTAAGAGTTTTCAGCAGCGTTGAGCGCCAATCTACAAGTGTCCAACGGTAACGGGCGCCAATCCAACAATATTCAACGGCGTCGGTGTGTCTACTTTAGAGTACCTGACGACGTTGGTTGCAAACGAAGATTTTCGCACGGCGTTGGGCGCCAAGTTAAGAGTTTTCAACGGCGTTGAGCGCCAATCTAAAAGTGTACAACGGCTACGGTCGCCAATCCAACAGTATTCAACGGCGTCGGTGTGTCTACTTTAGAGTACCTGACGACGTTGGTTGCCAAACGAAGATTTTCGCACGGCGTTGGGCGCCAAGTTAAGAGTTTTCAACAGCGTTGAGCGCCAATCTAAAAGTGTCCAACGGTAACGGGCGCCAATCCAAGAGTGTCCAACGGCGTCGGAGTTTCTACTTTAGAGTACCTGACGACATTGGTTGCCAAACGAAGATTTTAGCACGGCGTTGGGCGCCAAGTTAAGAGTTTTCAACAGCGTTGAGCGCCAATCTAAAAGGTTCCAACGAAAACGGGTGCCAATCCAAGAGTGTCCAACGGCGTCGGAGTGTCTACTTTAGAGTACCTGACGACGTTGGTTGCCAAACGAAGATTTTAGCACGGCGTTGGGCGCCAAGTTAAGAGTTTTCAACGTCGTTGAGCGCCAATCTAAAAGTGTCCAACGGTGACGGTTGCCCAACCCAAGAGTGCCCCACGGCATCGGAGTGTCTATCTTAGAGTGTTTGACGGTGTTGGTTGTCAAACGAAGATTTTAGCACGGCGTTGGGCGCCAAGTTAAGTGTTTTCAGCAGCGTTGAGCGCCAATCTAAAAGTGTCCAACGGTAACGGGCGCCAATCCAAGAGTGTCCAACGGCGTCGGAGTGTCTACTTTAGAGTACCTGACGACGTTGGTTGCCAAACGAAGATTTTCGCACGGCGTTGGGCGCCAAGTTAAGAGTTTTCAACGGCGTTGAGCGCCAATCTAAAAGTGTCCAACGGTGACGGTTGCCCAATCCAAGAGTGGCCCAAGGCATCGGAGTGTCTATCTAAGAGTGTTTGACGGTGTTGGTTGTCAAACGAAGATTTTAGCACGGCGTTGGGCGCCAAGTTAAGAGTTTTCAGCAGCGTTGACCGCCAATCTAAAAGAGTCCAATGGCAACGAGCGCCAATCCAAGAGTGACCAACGGCTTCGGAGTGTCAATCTTAGAGCATATTTGACGATGTTGGTATCCAAACGAAGATTTTTGCACGGGGTTGGGCGCCAAGATAAGAGTTTTCAACGGCGTTGAGCTCAAATCTAAAAGTGTCCAACGGTGACGGTTGCCCAATCCAAGAGTGCCCCACGGCGTCGGAGTGTCTATCTTAGAGTGTTTGACGATGTTGGTTGTCAAACGAAGATTTTAGCACGGCGTTGGGCGCCAAGTTAAGAGTTTTCAACGGCGTTGAGCTCAAATCTAAAAGTGTCCAACGGTGACGGTTGCCCAATCCAAGAGTGCCCCACGGCGTCGGAGTGTCTATCTTAGAGTGTTTGACGATGTTGGTTGTCAAACGAAGATTTTAGCACGGCGTTGGGTGCCAAGTTAAGAGTTTTCAACAGCGTTGAGCGCCAATCTAAAAGCGTCCATCGGTTACGAGCGCCAATCCAAGAGTGTCCAACGGCGTCGGAGTGTCTACTTTAGAGTACCTGACGACGTTGGTTGCCAAACGAAGATTTTCGCACGACGTTAGGCGCCAAGTTAAGAGTAGACATTCCAACAAAGGTCCAAAGTAGACACTCCGACGCCATTGGACACTCTTGGATTGGCGCTCGTAACCGATGGACGCTTTTAGATTGGCGCTCAACGCCGTTGAAAACTCTTAACTTGGCGCCCAACGCCGTGCGATAATCTTCGTTTGGCAACCAACGTCGTCAATTACTCCAAAGTAGACACTCCGACGCCGTTGGACACTCTTGGATTGGCGCCCGTTACCATTGTACACTTTTAGATTGGCGCTCAACGCCGTTGAAAACTCTTAACTTGGCGCCCAACGCCGTGCGAAAATCTTCGGTTGGGCGCCAAGTTAAGAGTTTTCAACGTCGTTGAGCGACAATCTAAAAGTGTCCAACGGTGACGGTTGCCCAATCCAAGAGTGCCCCACGGCGTCGGAGTGTCTATCTTAGAGTGTTTGACGATGTTGGTTGCCAAACGAAGATTTTCGCACGGCGTTGGGCGCCAAGTTAAGAGTTTTCAACGTCGTTGAGCGCCAATCTAAAAGTGTCCAACGGTGACGGTTGCCCAATCCAAGAGTGCCCCACGGCATCGGAGTATCTATCTTAGAGTGTTTGACGGTGTTGGTTGTCAAACGAAGATTTTAGCACGGCGTTGGGCGCCAAGTTAAAAGTTTTCAGCAGCGTTGAGCTCCAATCTAAAAGCGTCCAACGGCTACAGTCGCCAATCCAACAGTGTTCAACGGCATCGGAGTGTCTACTTTAGAGTGCTTGACGATGTTGGTTGCCTAACGAAGATTTTCACTCGGCGTTGGGCGCCAAGTTAAGAGTTTTCAACAGCGTTGAGCGCCAATCTAAAAGTGTACAACGGCAACGGGCGCCAATCCAAGAGTGTCCAACGGCGTCGGAGTGTCTACTTTGGAGTACCTGACGACGTTGGTTGCCAAACGAAGATTTTCGCACGGCATTGGGCGCCGAGTTAAGAGTTTTCAGCAGCGTTGACCGCCAATCTAAAAGTGTACAACGGCTACGGTCGCCAATCCAAGAGTGCCCCACGGCGTCGGAGTGTCTATCTTAGAGTGTTTGACGGTGTTGGTTGTCAAACGAAGATTTTAGCACGGCGTTGGGCGCCAAGTTAAGAGTTTTCAGCAGCGTTGAGCGCCAATCTAAAAGTGTCCAACGGTAACGGGTGCCAATCCAACAATATTCAACGGCGTCGGTGTGTCTACTTTAGAGTACCTGACGACGTTGGTTGCCAAACGAAGATTTTCGCACGGCGTTGGGCGCCAAGTTAAGAGTTTTCAACGTCGTTGAGCGCCAATCTAAAAGTGTCCAACGGTGACGGTTGCCCAATCCAAGAGTGCCCCACGGCATCGGAGTATCTATCTTAGAGTGTTTGACGGTGTTGGTTGTCAAACGAAGATTTTAGCACGGCGTTGGGCGCCAAGTTAAAAGTTTTCAGCAGCGTTGAGCGCCAATCTAAAAGCGTCCAACGGCTACAGTCGCCAATCCAACAGTGTTCAACGGCATCGGAGTGTCTACTTTAGAGTGCTTGACGATGTTGGTTGCCTAACGAAGATTTTCACTCGGCGTTGGGCGCCAAGTTAAGAGTTTTCAACAGCGTTGAGCGCCAATCTAAAAGTGTACAACGGTAACGGGCGCCAATCCAAGAGTGTCCAACGGCGTCGGAGTGTCTACTTTGGAGTACCTGACGACGTTGGTTGCCAAACGAAGATTTTCGCACGGCATTGGGCGCCGAGTTAGGAGTTTTCAGCAGCGTTGACCGCCAATCTAAAAGTGTACAACGGCTACGGTCGCCAATCCAAGAGTGCCCCACGGCGTCGGAGTGTCTATCTTAGAGTGTTTGACGATGTTGGTTGTCAAACGAAGATTTTAGCACGGCGTTGGGCGCCAAGTTAAGAGTTTTCAGCAGCGTTGAGCGCCAATCTAAAAGTGTCCAACGGTTACGGGCGCCAATCCAACAATATTCAACGGCGTCGGTGTGTCTACTTTGGAGTACCTGACGACGTTGGTTGCCAAACGAAGATTTTCGCACGGCATTGGGTGCCGAGTTAAGAGTTTTCAACGGCGTTGAGCGCCAATCTAAAAGTGTCCAAAGGTGACGGTTGCCCAATCCAAGAGTGCCCCACGGCGTCGGAGTGTCTATCTTAGAGTGTTTGACGATGTTGGTTGTCAAACGAAGATTTTAGCACGGCGTTGGGCGCCAAGTTAAGAGTTATCAACGGCGTTGAGCGCCAATCTAAAAGTGTCCAACGGTGACGGTTGCCCAATCCAAGAGTGCCCCACGGCATCGGAGTGGCTACTTTAGAATGCTTGACGATGTTGGTTGCCAAGTTAAGAGTTTTCAACGGCGTTGAGCGCCAATCTAAAAGTGTACAACGGTAACGGGCGCCAATCCAAGAGTGTCCCACGGCGTCGGAGTGTCTATTTTAGAGTACTTGACGACGTTGGTTGCCAAACGAAGATTTTCGCACGGCGTTGGGCGCCAAGTTAAGAGTTATCAACGGCGTTGAGCGCCAATCTAAAAGTGTCCAACGGTGACGGTTGCCCAATCCAAGAGTGCCCCACGGCATCGGAGTGGCTACTTTAGAGTGCTTGACGATGTTGGTTGCCAAGTTAAGAGTTTTCAACGGCGTTGAGCGCCAATCTAAAAGTGTCCAACGGTGACGGTTGCCCAATCCAAGAGTGCCCCACGGCATCGGAGTGTCTACTTTAGAGTGCTTGACGATGTTGGTTGCCAAACGAAGATTTTCACTCGGCGTTGGGCGCCAAGATAAGAGTTTTCAACGGCGTTGAGCGCCAATCTAAAAGTGTACAACGGTAACGGGCGCCAATCCAAGAGTGTCCAACGGCGTCGGAGTGTCTACTTTGGAGTAATTGACGACGTTGGTTGCCAAACGAAGATTTTCGCACGGCGTTGGGCGCCAATCTAAAAGCGTCCATCGGTTACGAGCGCCAATCCAAGAGTGTCCAACGGCGTCGGAGTGTCTACTTTAGAGTACCTGACGACGTTGGTTGCCAAACGAAGATTTTCGCACGACGTTGGGCGCCAAGTTAAGAGTTTTCAACGGCGTTGAGCGCCAATCTAAAAGTGTCCAACGGTGACGGTTGCCCAATCCAAGAGTGCCCCACGGCATCGGAGTGTCTACTTTAGAGTGCTTGACGATGTTGGTTGCCAAACAAAGATTTTCACTCGGCGTTGGGCGCCAAGTTAAGAGTTTTCAACGGCGTTGAGCGCCAATCTGAAAGTGTCCAACGGTGACGGTTGCCCAATCCAAGAGTGCCCCACGGCATCGGAGTGGCTACTTTAGAATGCTTGACGATGTTGGTTGCCAAGTTAAGAGTTTTCAACGGCGTTGAGCGCCAATCTAAAAGTGTACAACGGTAACGGGCGCCAATCCAAGAGTGTCCCACGGCGTCGGAGTGTCTATTTTAGAGTACTTGACGACGTTGGTTGCCAAACGAAGATTTTCGCACGGCGTTGGGCGCCAAGTTAAGAGTTATCAACGGCGTTGAGCGCCAATCTAAAAGTGTCCAACGGTGACGGTTGCCCAATCCAACAGTATTCAACGGCGTCGTTGTGTCTACTTTAGAGTACCTGACGACGTTGGTTGCCAAACGAAGATTTTCTCACGGCGTTGGGCGCCAAGTTAAGAGTTTTCAACGGCGTTGAGCGCCAATCTAAAAGTGTACAACGGTTACGGTCGCCAATCCAACAGTATTCAACGGCGTCGTTGTGTCTACTTTAGAGTACCTGACGACGTTGGTTGCCAAACGAAGATTTTCTCACGGCGTTGGGCGCCAAGTTAAGAGTTTTCAACGGCGTTGAGCGCCAATCTAAAAGTGTACAACGGTTACGGTCGCCAATCCAACAGTATTCAACGGCGTCGTTGTGTCTACTTTAGAGTACCTGACGACGTTGGTTGCCAAACGAAGATTTTCGCACGGCGTTGGGCGCCAAGTTAAGAGTTTTCAACGGAGTTGAGCGCCAATCTAAAAGTGTCCAACGGTGATGGTTGCCCAATCCTAGAGTGCCGCATGGCATCGGAGTGTCTATCTTAGAGTGTTTGACGGTGTTGGTTGTCAAACGAATATTTTAGCACGGCGTTGGGCGCCAAGTTAAGAGTTTTCAGCAGCGTTTAGCGCCAATTTAAAAGTGTCCAACGGTGACGGTTGCCCAATCCAAGAGTGCCCCACGGCATCGGAGTGTCTATCTAAGAGTGTTTGACGGTGTTGGTTGTCAAACGAAGATCTTAGCACGGCGTTGGGCGCCAAGTTAAGAGTTTTCAGCAGCGTTGAGCGCCAATCTAAAAGTGTCCAACGGTAAAGGGCGCCAATCCAAGAGTGTCCAACGGCGTCGGAGTGTCTACTTTAGAGTACCTGACGACATTGGTTGCCAAACGAAGATTTTAGCACGGCGTTGGGCGCCAAGTTAAGAGTTTTCAACAGCGTTGAGCGCCAATCTAAAAGTGTCCAAAGGTGACGGTTGCCCAATCCAAGAGTGCCCCACGGCGTCGGAGTGTCTATCTTAGAGTGTTTGACGATGTTGGTTGTCAAACGAAGATTTTAGCACGGCGTTGGGCGCCAAGTTAAGAGATTTCAACAGCGTTGCGCCAATCTATAAGTGTACAACGGCTACGGTCGCCAATCCAACAGTGTTCAACGGCATCGGAGTGTCTACTTTAGAGTGCTTGACGATGTCGGTTGCCAATTGAAAATTTTCGCACGGCGTTGGGCGCCAAGTTAAGAGTTTTAAGCAGCGTTGACCGCCAATCTAAAAGTGTGCGGTGCACGGTGCCAATTGAAAATTTTCGCACGGCGTTGGGCGCCAAGTTAAGAGTTTTCAGCAGCATTGACCGCCAATCTAAAAGTGTACAACGGCTACGGTCGCCAATCCAAGAGTGCCCCACGGCGTCGGAGTCTCTATCTAAGAGTGTTTGACGGTGTTGGTTGTCAAACGAAGATTTTAGCACGGCATTGGGCGCCAAGTTAAGAGTTTTCAGCAGCGTTGAGCGCCAATCTAAAAGTGTACAACGGCTACGGTCGCCAATCCAACAGTATTCAACGGCGTCGGTGTGTCTACTTTAGAGTACCTGACGACGTTGGTTGCCAAACGAAGATTTTCGCACGGCGTTGGGCGCCAAGTTAAGAGTTTTCAGAAGCGTTTAGCGCCAATCTAAAAGTGTCCAACGGTAACGGGCGCCAATCCAACAATATTCAACGGCGTCGGTGTGTCTACTTTAGAGTACCTGACGACGTTGGTTGCCAAACGAAGATTTTCGCACGGCGTTGGGCGCCAAGTTAAGAGTTTTCAACGGCGTTGAGCGCCAATCTTAAAGTGTCCAAAGGTGACGGTTGCCCAATCCAAGAGTGCCCCACGGCATCGGAGTGTCTATCTTAGAGTGTTTGACAGTGTTGGTTGTCAAACGAAGATTTTAGCACGGCGTTGGGCGCCAAGTTAAGAGTTTTCAGCAGCGTTGAGCGCCAATCTAAAAGTGTCCAACGGCAACAGGCGCCAATCCAACAATATTCAACGGCGTCGGTGTGTCTACTTTAGAGTACCTGACGACGTTGGTTGCCAAACGAAGATTTTCGCACGGCGTTGGGCGCCAAGTTAAGAGTTTTCAACGGCGTTGAGCGCCAATCTAAAAGTGTCCAAAGGTGACGGTTGCCCAATCCAAGAGTGCCCCACGGCGTCGGAGTGTCTATCTTAGAGTGTTTGACGATGTTGGTTGTCAAACGAAGATTTTAGCACGGCGTTGGGCGCCAAGTTAAGAGATTTCAACAGCGTTGCGCCAATCTATAAGTGTACAACGGCTACCGTCGCCAATCCAACAGTGTTCAACGGCATCGGAGTGTCTACTTTAGAGTGCTTGACGATGTCGGTTGCCAATTGAAGATTTTCGCATGGCGTTGGGCGCCAAGTTAAGAGTTTTCAGCAGCGTTGACCGCCAATCTAAAAGTGTACAACGGCTACGGTCGCCAATCCAAGAGTGCCCCACGGCGTCGGAGTGTCTATCTTAGAGTGTTTGACGATGTTGGTTGTCAAACGAAGATTTTAGCACGGCGTTGGGCGCCAAGTTAAGAGTTTTCAGCAGCGTTGAGCGCTAATCTAAAAGTGTCCAACGGTAACGGGCGAAAATCCAAGAGTGTCCAACGGCGTCGGTGTGTCTACTTTAGAATACCTGACGACGTTGGTTGCCAAACGAAGATTTTCGCACGGCGTTGGGCGCCAAGTTAAGAGTTTTCAACGGCGTTGAGCGCCAATCTAAAAGTGTCCAACGGTGACGGTTGCCCAATCCAAGAGTGCCCCACGGCATCGGAGTGTCTATCTTAGAGTGTTTGACGGTGTTGGTTGTCAAACGAAGATTTTCGCACGGCGTTGGGCGTCAAGTTAAGAGTTTTCAGCAGCATTGAGCGCCAATCTAAAAGTGTCCAACGGTAACAGGCGCCAATCCAACAATATTCAACGGCGTCGGTGTGTCTACTTTAGAGTACCTGACGACGTTGGTTGCCAAACGAAGATTTTCGCACGGCGTTGGGCGCCAAGTTAAGAGATTTCAACAGCGTTGCGCCAATCTATAAGTGTACAACGGCTACCGTCGCCAATCCAACAGTGTTCAACGGCATCGGAGTGTCTACTTTAGAGTGCTTGACGATGTCGGTTGCCAATTGAAGATTTTCGCACGGCGTTGGGCGCCAAGTTAAGAGTTTTCAACGGCGTTGAGCGCCAATTTAAAAGTGTCCAACGGTGACGGTTGCCCAATCCAAGAGTGCCCCACGGCATCGGAGTGTCTATCTAAGAGTGTTTGACGGTGTTGGTTGTCAAACGAAGATCTTAGCACGGCGTTGGGCGCCAAGTTAAGAGTTTTCAGCAGCGTTGAGCGCCAATCTAAAAGTGTCCAACGGTAAAGGGCGCCAATCCAAGAGTGTCCAACGGCGTCGGAGTGTCTACTTTAGAGTACCTGACGACATTGGTTGCCAAACGAAGATTTTAGCACGGCGTTGGGCGCCAAGTTAAGAGTTTTCAACAGCGTTGAGCGCCAATCTAAAAGTGTCCAAAGGTGACGGTTGCCCAATCCAAGAGTGCCCCACGGCGTCGGAGTGTCTATCTTAGAGTGTTTGACGATGTTGGTTGTCAAACGAAGATTTTAGCACGGCGTTGGGCGCCAAGTTAAGAGATTTCAACAGCGTTGCGCCAATCTATAAGTGTACAACGGCTACGGTCGCCAATCCAACAGTGTTCAACGGCATCGGAGTGTCTACTTTAGAGTGCTTGACGATGTCGGTTGCCAATTGAAAATTTTCGCACGGCGTTGGGCGCCAAGTTAAGAGTTTTAAGCAGCGTTGACCGCCAATCTAAAAGTGTGCGGTGCACGGTGCCAATTGAAAATTTTCGCACGGCGTTGGGCGCCAAGTTAAGAGTTTTCAGCAGCATTGACCGCCAATCTAAAAGTGTACAACGGCTACGGTCGCCAATCCAAGAGTGCCCCACGGCGTCGGAGTCTCTATCTAAGAGTGTTTGACGGTGTTGGTTGTCAAACGAAGATTTTAGCACGGCGTTGGGCGCCAAGTTAAGAGTTTTCAGCAGCGTTGAGCGCCAATCTAAAAGTGTACAACGGCTACGGTCGCCAATCCAACAGTATTCAACGGCGTCGGTGTGTCTACTTTAGAGTACCTGACGACGTTGGTTGCCAAACGAAGATTTTCGCACGGCGTTGGGCGCCAAGTTAAGAGTTTTCAACGGCGTTGCGCCAATCTATAAGTGTACAACGGCTACGGTCGCCAATCCAACAGTGTTCAACGGCATCGGAGTGTCTACTTTAGAGTGCTTGACGATGTTGGTTGCCAAACGAAGATTTTCGCACAGCGTTGGGCGCCAAGTTAAGAGTTTTCAACGGCGTTGCGCCAATCTATAAGTGTACAACGGCTACGGTCGCCAATCCAACAGTGTTCAACGGCATCGGAGTGTCTACTTTAGAGTGCTTGACGATGTTGGTTGCCAAACGAAGATTTTCGCACGGCGTTGGGCGCCAAGTTAAGAGTTTTCAACGGCGTTGAGCGCCAATCTAAAAGTGTCCAACGGTGACGGTTGCCCAATCCAAGAGTGCCCCACGGCATCGGAGTGTCTACTTTAGAGTGCTTGACGATGTTGGTTGCCAAACGAAGATTTTCACTCGGCGTTGGGCGCCAAGTTAAGAGTTTTCAACGGCGTTGAGCGCCAATCTAAAAGTGTACAACGGTAACGGGCGCCACTCCAAGAGTGTTCAACGGCGTCGGAGTGTCTACTTTGGAGTAATTGACGACGTTGGTTGCCAAACGAAGATTTTCGCACGGCGTTGGGCGCCAAGTTAAGAGTTTTCAACGGCGTTGAGCGCCAATCTAAAAGCGTCCATCGGTTACGAGCGCCAATCCAAGAGTGTCCAACGGCGTCGGAGTGTCTACTTTAGAGTACCTGACGACGTTGGTTGCCAAACGAAGATTTTCGCACGACGTTGGGCGCCAAGTTAAGAGTTTTCAACGGCGTTGAGCGCCAATCTAAAAGTGTCCAACGGTGACGGTTGCCCAATCCAAGAGTGCCCCACGGCATCGGAGTGTCTACTTTAGAGTGCTTGACGATGTTGATTGCCAAACGAAGATTTTCACTCGGCGTTGGGCGCCAAGTTAAGAGTTTTCAACGGCGTTGAGCGCCAATCTAAAAGCGTCCAACGGTAACGGGCGCCAATCCAAGAGTGTCCAACGTCGTCGGAGTGTCTATTTTAGAGTACCTGACGACGTTGGTTGCCAAACGAAGATTTTCGCACGGCGTTGGGCGCCAAGTTAAGAGTTTTCAACGGCGTTGAGCGCCAATCTAAAAGTGTACAACGGCTACGGTCGCCAATCCAATAGTGTTCAACGGCATCGGAGTGTCTACTTTAGAGTGCTTGACGATGTTTGTTGCCAAACGAAGATTTTCGCACGGCGTTGGGCGCCAAATTAAGAGTTTTCAACAGCGTTGAGCGCCAATCTAAAAGTGTACAACGGCTACGGTCGCCAATCTAACAGTGTTCAACGGCACCGGAGTGTCTACTTTAGAGTGCTTGACGATGTCGGTTGCCAAACGAAGATTTTCGCACGGCGTTGGGCGCCAAGTTAAGAGTTTTCAGCAGCGTTGACCGCCAATCTAAAAGAGTCCAACGGCTACAGTCGCCAATCCAACAGTGTTCAACGGCATCGGAGTGTCTACTTTAGAGTGCTTGACGATGTCGGTTGCCAAACGAAGATTTTCGCACGGCGTTGGGCGCCAAGTTAAGAGTTTTCAACAGCGTTGCGCCAATCTATAAGTGTACAACGGCTACGGTCGCCAATCCAACAGTGTTCAACGGCATCGGAGTGTCTACTTTAGAGTGCTTGACGATGTCGGTTGCCAATTGAAGATTTTCGCACGGCGTTGGGCGCCAAGTTAAGAGTTTTCAACGGCGTTGAGCTCAAATCTAAAAGTGTCCAACGGTGACGGTTGCCCAATCCAAGAGTGCCCCACGGCGTCGGAGTGTCTATCTTAGAGTGTTTGACGATGTTGGTTGTCAAACGAAGATTTTAGCACGGCGTTGGGCGCCAAGTTAAGAGTTTTCAACGGCGTTGAGCTCAAATCTAAAAGTGTCCAACGGTGACGGTTGCCCAATCCAAGAGTGCCCCACGGCGTCGGAGTGTCTATCTTAGAGTGTTTGACGATGTTGGTTGTCAAACGAAGATTTTAGCACGGCGTTGGGTGCCAAGTTAAGAGTTTTCAACAGCGTTGAGCGCCAATCTAAAAGCGTCCATCGGTTACGAGCGCCAATCCAAGAGTGTCCAACGGCGTCGGAGTGTCTACTTTGGAGTACCTGACGACGTTGGTTGCCAAACGAAGATTTTCGCACGGCGTTGGGCGCCAAGTTAGGATTTTTCAACGGCGTTGATTGCCAATCTAAAAGTGTCCAATGGCAACGGGTACCAATACAAGAGTGTCCCACGGCGTCGGAGTGTCTATTTTAGAGTACTTGACGACGTTGGTTGCCAAACGAAGATTTTCGCACGGCGTTGGGCGCCAAGTTAAGAGTTTTCAACAGCGTTGAGCGCCAATCTAAAAGTGTCCAACGGCATCGGGTACCAATCTAAGAGTGTCCCACGGCGTCGGAGTGACTATTTTAGAGTACTTGACGACGTTGGTTTCCAAACGAAGATTTTCGCACGGCGTTGGGCGCCAAGTTAAGAGTTTTCTACAGCGTTGAGCGCCAATCTAAAAGTGTACAACGGCTACGGTCGCCAATCCAATAGTGTTCAACGGCATCGGAGTGTCTACATTAGAGTGCTTGACGATGTTTGTTGCCAAACGAAGATTTTCGCACGGCGTTGGGCGCCAAGTTAAGAGTTTTCAACAGCGTTGAGCGCCAATCTAAAAGTGTACAACGGCTACGGTCGCCAATCCAACAGTGTTCAACGGCATCGGAGTGTCTACTTTAGAGTGCTTGACGATGTCGGTTGCCAAACGAAGATTTTCGCACGGCGTTGGGCGCCAAGTTAAGAGTTTTCAGCAGCGTTGACCGCCAATCTAAAAGTGTCCAACGGTAACGGGCGCCAATCTAACAATATTCAACGGCGTCGGTGTGTCTACTTTAGAGTACATGACGACGTTGGTTGCCAAACGAAGATTTTCTCACGGCGTTGGGCGCCAAGTTAAGAGTTTTCAACGGCGTTGAGCGCCAATCTAAAAGTGTACAACGGCTACGGTCGCCAATCCAACAGTATTCAACGGCGTCGTTGTGTCTACTTTAGAGTACCTGACGACGTTGGTTGCCAAACGAAGATTTTCGCACGGCGTTGGGCGCCAAGTTAAGAGTTTTCAACGGCGTTGCGCCAATCTATAAGTGTACAACGGCTACGGTCGCCAATCCAACAGTGTTCAACAGCATCGGAGTGTCTACTTTAGAGTGCTTGACGATGTTGGTTGCCAAACGAAGATTTTCGCACGGCGTTGGGCGCCAAGTTAAGAGTTTTCAACGGCGTTGAGCGCCAATCTAAAAGTGTCCAACGGTGACGGTTGCCCAATCCAAGAGTGCCCCACGGCATCGGAGTGTCTACTTTAGAGTGCTTGACGATGTTGGTTGCCAAACGAAGATTTTCACTCGGCGTTGGGCGCCAAGTTAAGAGTTTTCAACGGCGTTGAGCGCCAATCTAAAAGTGTACAACGGTAACGGGCGCCACTCCAAGAGTGTTCAACGGCGTCGGAGTGTCTACTTTGGAGTAATTGACGACGTTGGTTGCCAAACGAAGATTTTCGCACGGCGTTGGGCGTCAAGTTAAGAGTTTTCAACGGCGTTGAGCGCCAATCTAAAAGCGTCCATCGGTTACGAGCGCCAATCCAAGACTGTCCAACGGCGTCGGAGTGTCTACTTTAGAGTACCTGACGACGTTGGTTGCCAAACGAAGATTTTCGCACGACGTTGGGCGCCAAGTTAAGAGTTTTCAACGGCGTTGAGCGCCAATCTAAAAGTGTCCAAAGGTGACGGTTGCCCAATCCAAGAGTGCCCCACGGCATCGGAGTGTCTATCTTAGAGTGTTTGACAGTGTTGGTTGTCAAACGAAGATTTTAGCACGGCGTTGGGCGCCAAGTTAAGAGTTTTCAGCAGCGTTGAGCGCCAATCTAAAAGTGTCCAAAGGTGACGGTTGCCCAATCCAAGAGTGCCCCACGGCGTCGGAGTGTCTATCTTAGAGTGTTTGACGATGTTGGTTGTCAAACGAAGATTTTAGCACGGCGTTGGGCGCCAAGTTAAGAGATTTCAACAGCGTTGCGCCAATCTATAAGTGTACAACGGCTACGGTCGCCAATCCAACAGTGTTCAACGGCATCGGAGTGTCTACTTTAGAGTGCTTGACGATGTCGGTTGCCAATTGAAAATTTTCGCACGGCGTTGGGCGCCAAGTTAAGAGTTTTAAGCAGCGTTGACCGCCAATCTAAAAGTGTGCGGTGCACGGTGCCAATTGAAAATTTTCGCACGGCGTTGGGCGCCAAGTTAAGAGTTTTCAGCAGCATTGACCGCCAATCTAAAGTGTACAACGGCTACGGTCGCCAATCCAAGAGTGCCCCACGGCGTCGGAGTCTCTATCTAAGAGTGTTTGACGGTGTTGGTTGTCAAACGAAGATTTTAGCACGGCGTTGGGCGCCAAGTTAAGAGTTTTCAGCAGCGTTGAGCGCCAATCTAAAAGTGTACAACGGCTACGGTCGCCAATCCAACAGTATTCAACGGCGTCGGTGTGTCTACTTTAGAGTACCTGACGACGTTGGTTGCCAAACGAAGATTTTCGCACGGCGTTGGGCGCCAAGTTAAGAGTTTTCAACGGCGTTGCGCCAATCTATAAGTGTACAACGGCTACGGTCGCCAATCCAACAGTGTTCAACGGCATCGGAGTGTCTACTTTAGAGTGCTTGACGATGTTGGTTGCCAAACGAAGATTTTCGCACAGCGTTGGGCGCCAAGTTAAGAGTTTTCAACGGCGTTGCGCCAATCTATAAGTGTACAACGGCTACGGTCGCCAATCCAACAGTGTTCAACGGCATCGGAGTGTCTACTTTAGAGTGCTTGACGATGTTGGTTGCCAAACGAAGATTTTCGCACGGCGTTGGGCGCCAAGTTAAGAGTTTTCAACGGCGTTGAGCGCCAATCTAAAAGTGTCCAACGGTGACGGTTGCCCAATCCAAGAGTGCCCCACGGCATCGGAGTGTCTACTTTAGAGTGCTTGACGATGTTGGTTGCCAAACGAAGATTTTCACTCGGCGTTGGGCGCCAAGTTAAGAGTTTTCAACGGCGTTGAGCGCCAATCTAAAAGTGTACAACGGCTACGGTCGCCAATCCAACAGTATTCAACGACGTCGGTGTGTCTACTTTAGAGTACCTGACGACGTTGGTTGCCAAACGAAGATTTTCGCACGGCGTTGGGCGCCAAGTTAAGAGTTTTCAACGGCGTTGAGCGCCAATCTAAAAGTGTACAACGGCTACGGTCGCCAATCCAAGAGTGCCCCACGGCGTCGGAGTGTCTATCTTAGAGTGTTTGACGATGTTGGTTGTCAAACGAAGATTTTAGCACGGCGTTGGGCGCCAAGTTAAGAGATTTCAACAGCGTTGCGCCAATCTATAAGTGTACAACGGCTACCGTCGCCAATCCAACAGTGTTCAACGGCATCGGAGTGTCTACTTTAGAGTGCTTGACGATGTCGGTTGCCAATTGAAGATTTTCGCACGGCGTTGGGCGCCAAGTTAAGAGTTTTCAGCAGCGTTGACCGCCAATCTAAAAGTGTACAACGGCTACGGTCGCCAATCCAAGAGTGCCCCACGGCGTCGGAGTGTCTATCTTAGAGTGTTTGACGATGTTGGTTGTCAAACGAAGATTTTAGCACGGCGTTGGGCGCCAAGTTAAGAGTTTTCAGCAGCGTTGAGCGCTAATCTAAAAGTGTCCAACGGTAACGGGCGAAAATTCAAGAGTGTCCAACGGCGTCGGAGTGTCTACTTTAGAGTGCTTGACGATGTTGGTTGCCAAACGAAGATTTTCGCACGGCGTTGGGCGCCAAGTTAAGAGTTTTCAACGGCGTTGAGCGCCAATCTAAAAGTGTCCAACGGTGACGGTTGCCCAATCCAAGAGTGCCCCACGGCATCGGAGTGTCTACTTTAGAGTGCTTGACGATGTTGGTTGCCAAACGAAGATTTTCACTCGGCGTTGGGCGCCAAGTTAAGAGTTTTCAACGGCGTTGAGCGCCAATCTAAAAGTGTACAACGGTAACGGGCGCCACTCCAAGAGTGTTCAACGGCGTCGGAGTGTCTACTTTAGAGTGCTTGACGATGTCGGTTGCCAATTGAAAATTTTCGCACGGCGTTGGGCGCCAAGTTAAGAGTTTTAAGCAGCGTTGACCGCCAATCTAAAAGTGTGCGGTGCACGGTGCCAATTGAAAATTTTCGCACGGCGTTGGGCGCCAAGTTAAGAGTTTTCAGCAGCATTGACCGCCAATCTAAAAGTGTACAACGGCTACGGTCGCCAATCCAAGAGTGCCCCACGGCGTCGGAGTCTCTATCTAAGAGTGTTTGACGGTGTTGGTTGTCAAACGAAGATTTTAGCACGGCGTTGGGCGCCAAGTTAAGAGTTTTCAGCAGCGTTGAGCGCCAATCTAAAAGTGTACAACGGCTACGGTCGCCAATCCAACAGTATTCAACGGCGTCGGTGTGTCTACTTTAGAGTACCTGACGACGTTGGTTGCCAAACGAAGATTTTCGCACGGCGTTGGGCGCCAAGTTAAGAGTTTTCAACGGCGTTGCGCCAATCTATAAGTGTACAACGGCTACGGTCGCCAATCCAACAGTGTTCAACGGCATCGGAGTGTCTACTTTAGAGTGCTTGACGATGTTGGTTGCCAAACGAAGATTTTCGCACAGCGTTGGGCGCCAAGTTAAGAGTTTTCAACGGCGTTGCGCCAATCTATAAGTGTACAACGGCTACGGTCGCCAATCCAACAGTGTTCAACGGCATCGGAGTGTCTACTTTAGAGTGCTTGACGATGTTGGTTGCCAAACGAAGATTTTCACACGGCGTTGGGCGCCAAGTTAAGAGTTTTCAACGGCGTTGAGCGCCAATCTAAAAGTGTCCAACGGTGACGGTTGCCCAATCCAAGAGTGCCCCACGGCATCGGAGTGTCTACTTTAGAGTGCTTGACGATGTTGGTTGCCAAACGAAGATTTTCACTCGGCGTTGGGCGCCAAGTTAAGAGTTTTCAACGGCGTTGAGCGCCAATCTAAAAGTGTACAACGGTAACGGGCGCCACTCCAAGAGTGTTCAACGGCGTCGGAGTGTCTACTTTGGAGTAATTGACGACGTTGGTTGCCAAACGAAGATTTTCGCACGGCGTTGGGCGCCAAGTTAAGAGTTTTCAACGGCGTTGAGCGCCAATCTAAAAGCGTCCATCGGTTACGAGCGCCAATCCAAGAGTGTCCAACGGCGTCGGAGTGTCTACTTTAGAGTACCTGACGACGTTGGTTGCCAAACGAAGATTTTCGCACGACGTTGGGCGCCAAGTTAAGAGTTTTCAACGGCGTTGAGCGCCAATCTAAAAGTGTCCAACGGTGACGGTTGCCCAATCCAAGAGTGCCCCACGGCATCGGAGTGTCTACTTTAGAGTGCTTGACGATGTTGATTGCCAAACGAAGATTTTCACTCGGCGTTGGGCGCCAAGTTAAGAGTTTTCAACGGCGTTGAGCGCCAATCTAAAAGCGTCCAACGGTAACGGGCGCCAATCCAAGAGTGTCCAACGTCGTCGGAGTGTCTATTTTAGAGTACCTGACGACGTTGGTTGCCAAACGAAGATTTTCGCACGGCGTTGGGCGCCAAGTTAAGAGTTTTCAACGGCGTTGAGCGCCAATCTAAAAGTGTACAACGGCTACGGTCGCCAATCCAATAGTGTTCAACGGCATCGGAGTGTCTACTTTAGAGTGCTTGACGATGTTTGTTGCCAAACGAAGATTTTCGCACGGCGTTGGGCGCCAAATTAAGAGTTTTCAACAGCGTTGAGCGCCAATCTAAAAGTGTCCAAAGGTGACGGTTGCCCAATCCAAGAGTGCCCCACGGCATCGGAGTGTCTATCTTAGAGTGTTTGACAGTGTTGGTTGTCAAACGAAGATTTTAGCACGGCGTTGGGCGCCAAGTTAAGAGTTTTCAGCAGCGTTGAGCGCCAATCTAAAAGTGTCCAAAGGTGACGGTTGCCCAATCCAAGAGTGCCCCACGGCGTCGGAGTGTCTATCTTAGAGTGTTTGACGATGTTGGTTGTCAAACGAAGATTTTAGCACGGCGTTGGGCGCCAAGTTAAGAGATTTCAACAGCGTTGCGCCAATCTATAAGTGTATAACGGCTACGGTCGCCAATCCAACAGTGTTCAACGGCATCGGAGTGTCTACTTTAGAGTGCTTGACGATGTCGGTTGCCAATTGAAAATTTTCGCACGGCGTTGGGCGCCAAGTTAAGAGTTTTAAGCAGCGTTGACCGCCAATCTAAAAGTGTGCGGTGCACGGTGCCAATTGAAAATTTTCGCACGACGTTGGGCGCCAAGTTAAGAGTTTTCAGCAGCATTGACCGCCAATCTAAAGTGTACAACGGCTACGGTCGCCAATCCAAGAGTGCCCCACGGCGTCGGAGTCTCTATCTAAGAGTGTTTGACGGTGTTGGTTGTCAAACGAAGATTTTAGCACGGCGTTGGGCGCCAAGTTAAGAGTTTTCAGCAGCGTTGAGCGCCAATCTAAAAGTGTACAACGGCTACGGTCGCCAATCCAACAGTATTCAACGGCGTCGGTGTGTCTACTTTAGAGTACCTGACGACGTTGGTTGCCAAACGAAGATTTTCGCACGGCGTTGGGCGCCAAGTTAAGAGTTTTCAACGGCGTTGAGCGCCAATCTAAAAGTGTCCAACGGTGACGGTTGCCCAATCCAAGAGTGCCCCACGGCATCGGAGTGTCTACTTTAGAGTGCTTGACGATGTTGGTTGCCAAACGAAGATTTTCACTCGGCGTTGGGCGCCAAGTTAAGAGTTTTCAACGGCGTTGAGCGCCAATCTAAAAGTGTACAACGGTAACGGGCGCCACTCCAAGAGTGTTCAACGGCGTCGGAGTGTCTACTTTGGAGTAATTGACGACGTTGGTTGCCAAACGAAGATTTTCGCACGGCGTTGGGCGCCAAGTTAAGAGTTTTCAACGGCGTTGAGCGCCAATCTAAAAGCGTCCATCGGTTACGAGCGCCAATCCAAGAGTGTCCAACGGCGTCGGAGTGTCTACTTTAGAGTACCTGACGACGTTGGTTGCCAAACGAAGATTTTCGCACGACGTTGGGCGCCAAGTTAAGAGTTTTCAACGGCGTTGAGCGCCAATCTAAAAGTGTCCAACGGTGACGGTTGCCCAATCCAAGAGTGCCCCACGGCATCGGAGTGTCTACTTTAGAGTGCTTGACGATGTTGATTGCCAAACGAAGATTTTCACTCGGCGTTGGGCGCCAAGTTAAGAGTTTTCAACGGCGTTGAGCGCCAATCTAAAAGCGTCCAACGGTAACGGGCGCCAATCCAAGAGTGTCCAACGTCGTCGGAGTGTCTATTTTAGAGTACCTGACGACGTTGGTTGCCAAACGAAGATTTTCGCACGGCGTTGGGCGCCAAGTTAAGAGTTTTCAACGGCGTTGAGCGCCAATCTAAAAGTGTACAACGGCTACGGTCGCCAATCCAATAGTGTTCAACGGCATCGGAGTGTCTACTTTAGAGTGCTTGACGATGTTTGTTGCCAAACGAAGATTTTCGCACGGCGTTGGGCGCCAAATTAAGAGTTTTCAACAGCGTTGAGCGCCAATCTAAAAGTGTCCAAAGGTGACGGTTGCCCAATCCAAGAGTGCCCCACGGCATCGGAGTGTCTATCTTAGAGTGTTTGACAGTGTTGGTTGTCAAACGAAGATTTTAGCACGGCGTTGGGCGCCAAGTTAAGAGTTTTCAGCAGCGTTGAGCGCCAATCTAAAAGTGTCCAAAGGTGACGGTTGCCCAATCCAAGAGTGCCCCACGGCGTCGGAGTGTCTATCTTAGAGTGTTTGACGATGTTGGTTGTCAAACGAAGATTTTAGCACGGCGTTGGGCGCCAAGTTAAGAGATTTCAACAGCGTTGCGCCAATCTATAAGTGTATAACGGCTACGGTCGCCAATCCAACAGTGTTCAACGGCATCGGAGTGTCTACTTTAGAGTGCTTGACGATGTCGGTTGCCAATTGAAAATTTTCGCACGGCGTTGGGCGCCAAGTTAAGAGTTTTAAGCAGCGTTGACCGCCAATCTAAAAGTGTGCGGTGCACGGTGCCAATTGAAAATTTTCGCACGGCGTTGGGCGCCAAGTTAAGAGTTTTCAGCAGCATTGACCGCCAATCTAAAGTGTACAACGGCTACGGTCGCCAATCCAAGAGTGCCCCACGGCGTCGGAGTCTCTATCTAAGAGTGTTTGACGGTGTTGGTTGTCAAACGAAGATTTTAGCACGGCGTTGGGCGCCAAGTTAAGAGTTTTCAGCAGCGTTGAGCGCCAATCTAAAAGTGTACAACGGCTACGGTCGCCAATCCAACAGTATTCAACGGCGTCGGTGTGTCTACTTTAGAGTACCTGACGACGTTGGTTGCCAAACGAAGATTTTCGCACGGCGTTGGGCGCCAAGTTAAGAGTTTTCAACGGCGTTGCGCCAATCTATAAGTGTACAACGGCTACGGTCGCCAATCCAACAGTGTTCAACGGCATCGGAGTGTCTACTTTAGAGTGCTTGACGATGTTGGTTGCCAAACGAAGATTTTCGCACAGCGTTGGGCGCCAAGTTAAGAGTTTTCAACGGCGTTGCGCCAATCTATAAGTGTACAACGGCTACGGTCGCCAATCCAACAGTGTTCAACGGCATCGGAGTGTCTACTTTAGAGTGCTTGACGATGTTGGTTGCCAAACGAAGATTTTCGCACGGCGTTGGGCGCCAAGTTAAGAGTTTTCAACGGCGTTGAGCGCCAATCTAAAAGTGTCCAACGGTGACGGTTGCCCAATCCAAGAGTGCCCCACGGCATCGGAGTGTCTACTTTAGAGTGCTTGACGATGTTGGTTGCCAAACGAAGATTTTCACTCGGCGTTGGGCGCCAAGTTAAGAGTTTTCAACGGCGTTGAGCGCCAATCTAAAAGTGTACAACGGCTACGGTCGCCAATCCAACAGTATTCAACGACGTCGGTGTGTCTACTTTAGAGTACCTGACGACGTTGGTTGCCAAACGAAGATTTTCGCACGGCGTTGGGCGCCAAGTTAAGAGTTTTCAACGGCGTTGAGCGCCAATCTAAAAGTGTACAACGGCTACGGTCGCCAATCCAAGAGTGCCCCACGGCGTCGGAGTGTCTATCTTAGAGTGTTTGACGATGTTGGTTGTCAAACGAAGATTTTAGCACGGCGTTGGGCGCCAAGTTAAGAGATTTCAACAGCGTTGCGCCAATCTATAAGTGTACAACGGCTACCGTCGCCAATCCAACAGTGTTCAACGGCATCGGAGTGTCTACTTTAGAGTGCTTGACGATGTCGGTTGCCAATTGAAGATTTTCGCACGGCGTTGGGCGCCAAGTTAAGAGTTTTCAGCAGCGTTGACCGCCAATCTAAAAGTGTACAACGGCTACGGTCGCCAATCCAAGAGTGCCCCACGGCGTCGGAGTGTCTATCTTAGAGTGTTTGACGATGTTGGTTGTCAAACGAAGATTTTAGCACGGCGTTGGGCGCCAAGTTAAGAGTTTTCAGCAGCGTTGAGCGCTAATCTAAAAGTGTCCAACGGTAACGGGCGAAAATCCAAGAGTGTCCAACGGCGTCGGAGTGTCTACTTTAGAGTACCTGACGACATTGGTTGCCAAACGAAGATTTTCGCACGGCGTTGGGCGCCAAGTTAAGAGTTTTCAACGGCGTTGAGCGCCAATCTAAAAGTGTACAACGGCTACGGTCGCCAATCCAACAGTATTCAACGACGTCGGTGTGTCTACTTTAGAGTACCTGACGACGTTGGTTGCCAAACGAAGATTTTCGCACGGCGTTGGGCGCCAAGTTAAGAGTTTTCAACGGCGTTGAGCGCCAATCTAAAAGTGTCCAACGGTGACGGTTGCCCAATCCAAGAGTGCCCCACGGCATCGGAGTGTCTATCTTAGAGTGTTTGACGGTGTTGGTTGTCAAACGAAGATTTTCGCACGGCGTTGGGCGCCAAGTTAAGAGTTTTCAGCAGCATTGAGCGCCAATCTAAAAGTGTCCAACGGTAACAGGCGCCAATCCAACAATATTCAACGGCGTCGGTGTGTCTACTTTAGAGTACCTGACGACGTTGGTTGCCAAACGAAGATTTTCGCACGGCGTTGGGCGCCAAGTTAAGAGATTTCAACAGCGTTGCGCCAATCTATAAGTGTACAACGGCTACCGTCGCCAATCCAACAGTGTTCAACGGCATCGGAGTGTCTACTTTAGAGTGCTTGACGATGTCGGTTGCCAATTGAAGATTTTCGCACGGCGTTGGGCGCCAAGTTAAGAGTTTTCAGAAGCGTTTAGCGCCAATCTAAAAGTGTCCAACGGTAACGGGCGCCAATCCAACAATATTCAACGGCGTCGGTGTGTCTACTTTAGAGTACCTGACGACGTTGGTTGCCAAACGAAGATTTTCGCACGGCGTTGGGCGCCAAGTTAAGAGTTTTCAACGGCGTTGAGCGCCAATCTTAAAGTGTCCAAAGGTGACGGTTGCCCAATCCAAGAGTGCCCCACGGCATCGGAGTGTCTATCTTAGAGTGTTTGACAGTGTTGGTTGTCAAACGAAGATTTTAGCACGGCGTTGGGCGCCAAGTTAAGAGTTTTCAGCAGCGTTGAGCGCCAATCTAAAAGTGTCCAACGGCAACAGGCGCCAATCCAACAATATTCAACGGCGTCGGTGTGTCTACTTTAGAGTACCTGACGACGTTGGTTGCCAAACGAAGATTTTCGCACGGCGTTGGGCGCCAAGTTAAGAGTTTTCAACGGCGTTGAGCGCCAATCTTAAAGTGTCCAAAGGTGACGGTTGCCCAATCCAAGAGTGCCCCACGGCGTCGGAGTGTCTATCTTAGAGTGTTTGACGATGTTGGTTGTCAAACGAAGATTTTAGCACGGCGTTGGGCGCCAAGTTAAGAGATTTCAACAGCGTTGCGCCAATCTATAAGTGTACAACGGCTACCATCGCCAATCCAACAGTGTTCAACGGCATCGGAGTGTCTACTTTAGAGTGCTTGACGATGTCGGTTGCCAATTGAAGATTTTCGCATGGCGTTGGGCGCCAAGTTAAGAGTTTTCAGCAGCGTTGACCGCCAATCTAAAAGTGTACAACGGCTACGGTCGCCAATCCAAGAGTGCCCCACGGCGTCGGAGTGTCTATCTTAGAGTGTTTGACGATGTTGGTTGTCAAACGAAGATTTTAGCACGGCGTTGGGCGCCAAGTTAAGAGTTTTCAGCAGCGTTGAGCGCTAATCTAAAAGTGTCCAACGGTAACGGGCGAAAATCCAAGAGTGTCCAACGGCGTCGGTGTGTCTACTTTATAGTACCTGACGACGTTGGTTGCCAAACGAAGATTTTCGCACGGCGTTGGGCGCCAAGTTAAGAGTTTTCAACGGCGTTGAGCGCCAATCTAAAAGTGTCCAACGGTGACGGTTGCCCAATCCAAGAGTGCCCCACGGCATCGGAGTGTCTATCTTAGAGTGTTTGACGGTGTTGGTTGTCAAACGAAGATTTTCGCACGGCGTTGGGCGTCAAGTTAAGAGTTTTCAGCAGCATTGAGCGCCAATCTAAAAGTGTCCAACGGTAACAGGCGCCAATCCAACAATATTCAACGGCGTCGGTGTGTCTACTTTAGAGTACCTGACGACGTTGGTTGCCAAACGAAGATTTTCGCACGGCGTTGGGCGCCAAGTTAAGAGATTTCAACAGCGTTGCGCCAATCTATAAGTGTACAACGGCTACCGTCGCCAATCCAACAGTGTTCAACGGCATCGGAGTGTCTACTTTAGAGTGCTTGACGATGTCGGTTGCCAATTGAAGATTTTCGCACGGCGTTGGGCGCCAAGTTAAGAGTTTTCAACGGCGTTGAGCGCCAATTTAAAAGTGTCCAACGGTGACGGTTGCCCAATCCAAGAGTGCCCCACGGCATCGGAGTGTCTATCTAAGAGTGTTTGACGGTGTTGGTTGTCAAACGAAGATCTTAGCACGGCGTTGGGCGCCAAGTTAAGAGTTTTCAGCAGCGTTGAGCGCCAATCTAAAAGTGTCCAACGGTAAAGGGCGCCAATCCAAGAGTGTCCAACGGCGTCGGAGTGTCTACTTTAGAGTACCTGACGACATTGGTTGCCAAACGAAGATTTTAGCACGGCGTTGGGCGCCAAGTTAAGAGTTTTCAACAGCGTTGAGCGCCAATCTAAAAGTGTCCAAAGGTGACGGTTGCCCAATCCAAGAGTGCCCCACGGCGTCGGAGTGTCTATCTTAGAGTGTTTGACGATGTTGGTTGTCAAACGAAGATTTTAGCACGGCGTTGGGCGCCAAGTTAAGAGATTTCAACAGCGTTGCGCCAATCTATAAGTGTACAACGGCTACGGTCGCCAATCCAACAGTGTTCAACGGCATCGGAGTGTCTACTTTAGAGTGCTTGACGATGTCGGTTGCCAATTGAAAATTTTCGCACGGCGTTGGGCGCCAAGTTAAGAGTTTTAAGCAGCGTTGACCGCCAATCTAAAAGTGTGCGGTGCACGGTGCCAATTGAAAATTTTCGCACGGCGTTGGGCGCCAAGTTAAGAGTTTTCAGCAGCATTGACCGCCAATCTAAAAGTGTACAACGGCTACGGTCGCCAATCCAAGAGTGCCCCACGGCGTCGGAGTCTCTATCTAAGAGTGTTTGACGGTGTTGGTTGTCAAACGAAGATTTTAGCACGGCGTTGGGCGCCAAGTTAAGAGTTTTCAGCAGCGTTGAGCGCCAATCTAAAAGTGTACAACGGCTACGGTCGCCAATCCAACAGTATTCAACGGCGTCGGTGTGTCTACTTTAGAGTACCTGACGACGTTGGTTGCCAAACGAAGATTTTCGCACGGCGTTGGGCGCCAAGTTAAGAGATTTCAACAGCGTTGCGCCAATCTATAAGTGTACAACGGCTACGGTCGCCAATCCAACAGTGTTCAACGGCATCGGAGTGTCTACTTTAGAGTGCTTGACGATGTTGGTTGCCAAACGAAGATTTTCGCACAGCGTTGGGCGCCAAGTTAAGAGTTTTCAGCAGCGTTGAGCGCTAATCTAAAAGTGTCCAACGGTAACGGGCGAAAATCCAAGAGTGTCCAACGGCGTCGGAGTGTCTACTTTAGAGTACCTGACGACATTGGTTGCCAAACGAAGATTTTCGCACGGCGTTGGGCGCCAAGTTAAGAGTTTTCAACGGCGTTGAGCGCCAATCTAAAAGTGTACAACGGCTACGGTCGCCAATCCAACAGTATTCAACGACGTCGGTGTGTCTACTTTAGAGTACCTGACGACGTTGGTTGCCAAACGAAGATTTTCGCACGGCGTTGGGCGCCAAGTTAAGAGTTTTCAACGGCGTTGAGCGCCAATCTAAAAGTGTCCAACGGTGACGGTTGCCCAATCCAAGAGTGCCCCACGGCATCGGAGTGTCTATCTTAGAGTGTTTGACGGTGTTGGTTGTCAAACGAAGATTTTCGCACGGCGTTGGGCGCCAAGTTAAGAGTTTTCAGCAGCATTGAGCGCCAATCTAAAAGTGTCCAACGGTAACAGGCGCCAATCCAACAATATTCAACGGCGTCGGTGTGTCTACTTTAGAGTACCTGACGACGTTGGTTGCCAAACGAAGATTTTCGCACGGCGTTGGGCGCCAAGTTAAGAGATTTCAACAGCGTTGCGCCAATCTATAAGTGTACAACGGCTACCGTCGCCAATCCAACAGTGTTCAACGGCATCGGAGTGTCTACTTTAGAGTGCTTGACGATGTCGGTTGCCAATTGAAGATTTTCGCACGGCGTTGGGCGCCAAGTTAAGAGTTTTCAGAAGCGTTTAGCGCCAATCTAAAAGTGTCCAACGGTAACGGGCGCCAATCCAACAATATTCAACGGCGTCGGTGTGTCTACTTTAGAGTACCTGACGACGTTGGTTGCCAAACGAAGATTTTCGCACGGCGTTGGGCGCCAAGTTAAGAGTTTTCAACGGCGTTGAGCGCCAATCTTAAAGTGTCCAAAGGTGACGGTTGCCCAATCCAAGAGTGCCCCACGGCATCGGAGTGTCTATCTTAGAGTGTTTGACAGTGTTGGTTGTCAAACGAAGATTTTAGCACGGCGTTGGGCGCCAAGTTAAGAGTTTTCAGCAGCGTTGAGCGCCAATCTAAAAGTGTCCAACGGCAACAGGCGCCAATCCAACAATATTCAACGGCGTCGGTGTGTCTACTTTAGAGTACCTGACGACGTTGGTTGCCAAACGAAGATTTTCGCACGGCGTTGGGCGCCAAGTTAAGAGTTTTCAACGGCGTTGAGCGCCAATCTTAAAGTGTCCAAAGGTGACGGTTGCCCAATCCAAGAGTGCCCCACGGCGTCGGAGTGTCTATCTTAGAGTGTTTGACGATGTTGGTTGTCAAACGAAGATTTTAGCACGGCGTTGGGCGCCAAGTTAAGAGATTTCAACAGCGTTGCGCCAATCTATAAGTGTACAACGGCTACCATCGCCAATCCAACAGTGTTCAACGGCATCGGAGTGTCTACTTTAGAGTGCTTGACGATGTCGGTTGCCAATTGAAGATTTTCGCATGGCGTTGGGCGCCAAGTTAAGAGTTTTCAGCAGCGTTGACCGCCAATCTAAAAGTGTACAACGGCTACGGTCGCCAATCCAAGAGTGCCCCACGGCGTCGGAGTGTCTATCTTAGAGTGTTTGACGATGTTGGTTGTCAAACGAAGATTTTAGCACGGCGTTGGGCGCCAAGTTAAGAGTTTTCAGCAGCGTTGAGCGCTAATCTAAAAGTGTCCAACGGTAACGGGCGAAAATCCAAGAGTGTCCAACGGCGTCGGTGTGTCTACTTTATAGTACCTGACGACGTTGGTTGCCAAACGAAGATTTTCGCACGGCGTTGGGCGCCAAGTTAAGAGTTTTCAACGGCGTTGAGCGCCAATCTAAAAGTGTCCAACGGTGACGGTTGCCCAATCCAAGAGTGCCCCACGGCATCGGAGTGTCTATCTTAGAGTGTTTGACGGTGTTGGTTGTCAAACGAAGATTTTCGCACGGCGTTGGGCGTCAAGTTAAGAGTTTTCAGCAGCATTGAGCGCCAATCTAAAAGTGTCCAACGGTAACAGGCGCCAATCCAACAATATTCAACGGCGTCGGTGTGTCTACTTTAGAGTACCTGACGACGTTGGTTGCCAAACGAAGATTTTCGCACGGCGTTGGGCGCCAAGTTAAGAGATTTCAACAGCGTTGCGCCAATCTATAAGTGTACAACGGCTACCGTCGCCAATCCAACAGTGTTCAACGGCATCGGAGTGTCTACTTTAGAGTGCTTGACGATGTCGGTTGCCAATTGAAGATTTTCGCACGGCGTTGGGCGCCAAGTTAAGAGTTTTCAACGGCGTTGAGCGCCAATTTAAAAGTGTCCAACGGTGACGGTTGCCCAATCCAAGAGTGCCCCACGGCATCGGAGTGTCTATCTAAGAGTGTTTGACGGTGTTGGTTGTCAAACGAAGATCTTAGCACGGCGTTGGGCGCCAAGTTAAGAGTTTTCAGCAGCGTTGAGCGCCAATCTAAAAGTGTCCAACGGTAAAGGGCGCCAATCCAAGAGTGTCCAACGGCGTCGGAGTGTCTACTTTAGAGTACCTGACGACATTGGTTGCCAAACGAAGATTTTAGCACGGCGTTGGGCGCCAAGTTAAGAGTTTTCAACAGCGTTGAGCGCCAATCTAAAAGTGTCCAAAGGTGACGGTTGCCCAATCCAAGAGTGCCCCACGGCGTCGGAGTGTCTATCTTAGAGTGTTTGACGATGTTGGTTGTCAAACGAAGATTTTAGCACGGCGTTGGGCGCCAAGTTAAGAGATTTCAACAGCGTTGCGCCAATCTATAAGTGTACAACGGCTACGGTCGCCAATCCAACAGTGTTCAACGGCATCGGAGTGTCTACTTTAGAGTGCTTGACGATGTCGGTTGCCAATTGAAAATTTTCGCACGGCGTTGGGCGCCAAGTTAAGAGTTTTAAGCAGCGTTGACCGCCAATCTAAAAGTGTGCGGTGCACGGTGCCAATTGAAAATTTTCGCACGGCGTTGGGCGCCAAGTTAAGAGTTTTCAGCAGCATTGACCGCCAATCTAAAAGTGTACAACGGCTACGGTCGCCAATCCAAGAGTGCCCCACGGCGTCGGAGTCTCTATCTAAGAGTGTTTGACGGTGTTGGTTGTCAAACGAAGATTTTAGCACGGCGTTGGGCGCCAAGTTAAGAGTTTTCAGCAGCGTTGAGCGCCAATCTAAAAGTGTACAACGGCTACGGTCGCCAATCCAACAGTATTCAACGGCGTCGGTGTGTCTACTTTAGAGTACCTGACGACGTTGGTTGCCAAACGAAGATTTTCGCACGGCGTTGGGCGCCAAGTTAAGAGATTTCAACAGCGTTGCGCCAATCTATAAGTGTACAACGGCTACGGTCGCCAATCCAACAGTGTTCAACGGCATCGGAGTGTCTACTTTAGAGTGCTTGACGATGTTGGTTGCCAAACGAAGATTTTCGCACAGCGTTGGGCGCCAAGTTAAGAGTTTTCAACGGCGTTGCGCCAATCTATAAGTGTACAACGGCTACGGTCGCCAATCCAACAGTGTTCAACGGCATCGGAGTGTCTACTTTAGAGTGCTTGACGATGTTGGTTGCCAAACGAAGATTTTCGCACGGCGTTGGGCGCCAAGTTAAGAGTTTTCAACGGCGTTGAGCGCCAATCTAAAAGTGTCCAACGGTGACGGTTGCCCAATCCAAGAGTGCCCCACGGCATCGGAGTGTCTACTTTAGAGTGCTTGACGATGTTGGTTGCCAAACGAAGATTTTCACTCGGCGTTGGGCGCCAAGTTAAGAGTTTTCAACGGCGTTGAGCGCCAATCTAAAAGTGTACAACGGTAACGGGCGCCACTCCAAGAGTGTTCAACGGCGTCGGAGTGTCTACTTTGGAGTAATTGACGACGTTGGTTGCCAAACGAAGATTTTCGCACGGCGTTGGGCGCCAAGTTAAGAGTTTTCAACGGCGTTGAGCGCCAATCTAAAAGCGTCCATCGGTTACGAGCGCCAATCCAAGAGTGTCCAACGGCGTCGGAGTGTCTACTTTAGAGTACCTGACGACGTTGGTTGCCAAACGAAGATTTTCGCACGACGTTGGGCGCCAAGTTAAGAGTTTTCAACGGCGTTGAGCGCCAATCTAAAAGTGTCCAACGGTGACGGTTGCCCAATCCAAGAGTGCCCCACGGCATCGGAGTGTCTACTTTAGAGTGCTTGACGATGTTGATTGCCAAACGAAGATTTTCACTCGGCGTTGGGCGCCAAGTTAAGAGTTTTCAACGGCGTTGAGCGCCAATCTAAAAGCGTCCAACGGTAACGGGCGCCAATCCAAGAGTGTCCAACGTCGTCGGAGTGTCTATTTTAGAGTACCTGACGACGTTGGTTGCCAAACGAAGATTTTCGCACGGCGTTGGGCGCCAAGTTAAGAGTTTTCAACGGCGTTGAGCGCCAATCTAAAAGTGTACAACGGCTACGGTCGCCAATCCAATAGTGTTCAACGGCATCGGAGTGTCTACTTTAGAGTGCTTGACGATGTTTGTTGCCAAACGAAGATTTTCGCACGGCGTTGGGCGCCAAATTAAGAGTTTTCAACAGCGTTGAGCGCCAATCTAAAAGTGTACAACGGCTACGGTCGCCAATCTAACAGTGTTCAACGGCACCGGAGTGTCTACTTTAGAGTGCTTGACGATGTCGGTTGCCAAACGAAGATTTTCGCACGGCGTTGGGCGCCAAGTTAAGAGTTTTCAGCAGCGTTGACCGCCAATCTAAAAGAGTCCAACGGCTACAGTCGCCAATCCAACAGTGTTCAACGGCATCGGAGTGTCTACTTTAGAGTGCTTGACGATGTCGGTTGCCAAACGAAGATTTTCGCACGGCGTTGGGCGCCAAGTTAAGAGTTTTCAACAGCGTTGCGCCAATCTATAAGTGTACAACGGCTACGGTCGCCAATCCAACAGTGTTCAACGGCATCGGAGTGTCTACTTTAGAGTGCTTGACGATGTCGGTTGCCAATTGAAGATTTTCGCACGGCGTTGGGCGCCAAGTTAAGAGTTTTCAACGGCGTTGAGCTCAAATCTAAAAGTGTCCAACGGTGACGGTTGCCCAATCCAAGAGTGCCCCACGGCGTCGGAGTGTCTATCTTAGAGTGTTTGACGATGTTGGTTGTCAAACGAAGATTTTAGCACGGCGTTGGGCGCCAAGTTAAGAGTTTTTAACGGCGTTGAGCTCAAATCTAAAAGTGTCCAACGGTGACGGTTGCCCAATCCAAGAGTGCCCCACGGCGTCGGAGTGTCTATCTTAGAGTGTTTGACGATGTTGGTTGTCAAACGAAGATTTTAGCACGGCGTTGGGTGCCAAGTTAAGAGTTTTCAACAGCGTTGAGCGCCAATCTAAAAGCGTCCATCGGTTACGAGCGCCAATCCAAGAGTGTCCAACGGCGTCGGAGTGTCTACTTTGGAGTACCTGACGACGTTGGTTGCCAAACGAAGATTTTCGCACGGCGTTGGGTGCCAAGTTAAGAGTTTTCAACAGCGTTGAGCGCCAATCTAAAAGTGTCCAACGGCATCGGGTACCAATCTAAGAGTGTCCCACGGCGTCGGAGTGACTATTTTAGAGTACTTGACGACGTTGGTTTCCAAACGAAGATTTTCGCACGGCGTTGGGCGCCAAGTTAAGAGTTTTCTACAGCGTTGAGCGCCAATCTAAAAGTGTACAACGGCTACGGTCGCCAATCCAATAGTGTTCAACGGCATCGGAGTGTCTACTTTAGAGTGCTTGACGATGTTTGTTGCCAAACGAAGATTTTCGCACGGCGTTGGGCGCCAAGTTAAGAGTTTTCAACAGCGTTGAGCGCCAATCTAAAAGTGTACAACGGCTACGGTCGCCAATTCAACAGTGTTCAACGGCATCGGAGTGTCTACTTTAGAGTGCTTGACGATGTCGGTTGCCAAACGAAGATTTTCGCACGGCGTTGGGCGCCAAGTTAAGAGTTTTCAGCAGCGTTGAGCGCCAATCTAAAAGTGTCCAACGGTAACGGGCGCCAATCTAACAATATTCAACGGCGTCGGTGTGTCTACTTTAGAGTACATGACGACGTTGGTTGCCAAACGAAGATTTTCTCACGGCGTTGGGCGCCAAGTTAAGAGTTTTCAACGGCGTTGAGCGCCAATCTAAAAGTGTACAACGGCTACGGTCGCCAATCCAACAGTATTCAACGGCGTCGTTGTGTCTACTTTAGAGTACCTGACGACGTTGGTTGCCAAACGAAGATTTTCGCACGGCGTTGGGCGCCAAGTTAAGAGTTTTCAACGGCGTTGAGCGCCAATCTAAAAGAGTCCAACGGTGACGGTTGCCCAATCCAAGAGTGCCGCATGGCATCGGAGTGTCTATCTTAGAGTGTTTGACGGTGTTGGTTGTCAAACGAATATTTTAGCACGGCGTTGGGCGCCAAGTTAAGAGTTTTCAGCAGCGTTTAGCGCCAATCTAAAAGTGTCCAACGGTAACGGGCGCCAATCCAACAATATTCAACGGCGTCGGTGTGTCTACTTTAGAGTACCTGACGACGTTGGTTGCCAAACGAAGATTTTCGTACGGCGTTGGGCGCCAAGTTAAGAGTTTACAACAGCGTTGAGCGCCAATCTAAAAGTGTACAACGGCTACGGTCGCCAATCCAACAGTATTCAACGGCGTCGGTGTGTCTACTTTAGAGTACCTGACGACGTTGGTTGCCAAACGAAGATTTTCGCACGGCGTTGGGCGCCAAGTTAAGAGTTTTCAACGGCGTTGAGCGCCAATTTAAAAGTGTCAAACGGTGACGGTTGCCCAATCCAAGAGTGCCCCACGGCATCGGAGTGTCTATCTAAGAGTGTTTGACGGTGTTGGTTGTCAAACGAAGATTTTCGCACGGCGTTGGGCGCCAAGTTAAGAGTTTTCAGCAGCGTTGAGCGCCAATCTAAAAGTGTCCAACGGTAACGGGCGCCAATCCAAGAGTGTCCAACGGCGTCGGAGTGTCTACTTTAGAGTACCTGACGACATTGGTTGCCAAACGAAGATTTTAGCACGGCGTTGGGCGCCAAGTTAAGAGATTTCAACAGCGTTGCGCCAATCTATAAGTGTACAACGGCTACGGTCGCCAATCCAACAGTGTTCAACGGCATCGGAGTGTCTACTTTAGAGTGCTTGACGATGTCGGTTGCCAAACGAAGATTTTCGCACGGCGTTGGGCGCCAAGTTAAGAGTTTTCAGCAGCGTTGACCGCCAATCTAAAAGAGTCCAACGGCTACAGTCGCCAATCCAACAGTGTTCAACGGCATCGGAGTGTCTACTTTAGAGTGCTTGACGATGTCGGTTGCCAAACGAAGATTTTCGCACGGCGTTGGGCGCCAAGTTAAGAGTTTTCAACAGCGTTGCGCCAATCTATAAGTGTACAACGGCTACGGTCGCCAATCCAACAGTGTTCAACGGCATCGGAGTGTCTACTTTAGAGTGCTTGACGATGTCGGTTGCCAATTGAAGATTTTCGCACGGCGTTGGGCGCCAAGTTAAGAGTTTTCAACGGCGTTGAGCTCAAATCTAAAAGTGTCCAACGGTGACGGTTGCCCAATCCAAGAGTGCCCCACGGCGTCGGAGTGTCTATCTTAGAGTGTTTGACGATGTTGGTTGTCAAACGAAGATTTTAGCACGGCGTTGGGCGCCAAGTTAAGAGTTTTCAACGGCGTTGAGCTCAAATCTAAAAGTGTCCAACGGTGACGGTTGCCCAATCCAAGAGTGCCCCACGGCGTCGGAGTGTCTATCTTAGAGTGTTTGACGATGTTGGTTGTCAAACGAAGATTTTAGCACGGCGTTGGGTGCCAAGTTAAGAGTTTTCAACAGCGTTGAGCGCCAATCTAAAAGCGTCCATCGGTTACGAGCGCCAATCCAAGAGTGTCCAACGGCGTCGGAGTGTCTACTTTGGAGTACCTGACGACGTTGGTTGCCAAACGAAGATTTTCGCACGGCGTTGGGCGCCAAGTTAGGATTTTTCAACGGCGTTGATTGCCAATCTAAAAGTGTCCAATGGCAACGGGTACCAATACAAGAGTGTCCCACGGCGTCGGAGTGTCTATTTTAGAGTACTTGACGACGTTGGTTGCCAAACGAAGATTTTCGCACGGCGTTGGGCGCCAAGTTAAGAGTTTTCAACAGCGTTGAGCGCCAATCTAAAAGTGTCCAACGGCATCGGGTACCAATCTAAGAGTGTCCCACGGCGTCGGAGTGACTATTTTAGAGTACTTGACGACGTTGGTTTCCAAACGAAGATTTTCGCACGGCGTTGGGCGCCAAGTTAAGAGTTTTCTACAGTGTTGAGCGCCAATCTAAAAGTGTACAACGGCTACGGTCGCCAATCCAATAGTGTTCAACGGCATCGGAGTGTCTACTTTAGAGTGCTTGACGATGTTTGTTGCCAAACGAAGATTTTCGCACGGCGTTGGGCGCCAAGTTAAGAGTTTTCAACAGCGTTGAGCGCCAATCTAAAAGTGTACAACGGCTACGGTCGCCAATCCAACAGTGTTCAACGGCATCGGAGTGTCTACTTTAGAGTGCTTGACGATGTCGGTTGCCAAACGAAGATTTTCGCACGGCGTTGGGCGCCAAGTTAAGAGTTTTCAGCAGCGTTGAGCGCCAATCTAAAAGTGTCCAACGGTAACGGGCGCCAATCTAACAATATTCAACGGCGTCGGTGTGTCTACTTTAGAGTACATGACGACGTTGGTTGCCAAACGAAGATTTTCTCACGGCGTTGGGCGCCAAGTTAAGAGTTTTCAACGGCGTTGAGCGCCAATCTAAAAGTGTACAACGGCTACGGTCGCCAATCCAACAGTATTCAACGGCGTCGTTGTGTCTACTTTAGAGTACCTGACGACGTTGGTTGCCAAACGAAGATTTTCGCACGGCGTTGGGCGCCAAGTTAAGAGTTTTCAACGGCGTTTAGCGCCAATCTAAAAGTGTCCAACGGTAACGGGCGCCAATCCAACAATATTCAACGGCGTCGGTGTGTCTACTTTAGAGTACCTGACGACGTTGGTTGCCAAACGAAGATTTTCGTACGGCGTTGGGCGCCAAGTTAAGAGTTTACAACAGCGTTGAGCGCCAATCTAAAAGTGTACAACGGCTATGGTCGCCAATCCAACAGTATTCAACGGCGTCGGTGTGTCTACTTTAGAGTACCTGACGACGTTGGTTGCCAAACGAAGATTTTCGCACGGCGTTGGGCGCCAAGTTAAGAGTTTTCAACGGCGTTGAGCGCCAATTTAAAAGTGTCCAACGGTGACGGTTGCCCAATCCAAGAGTGCCCCACGGCATCGGAGTGTCTATCTAAGAGTGTTTGACGGTGTTGGTTGTCAAACGAAGATCTTAGCACGGCGTTGGGCGCCAAGTTAAGAGTTTTCAGCAGCGTTGAGCGCCAATCTAAAAGTGTCCAACGGTAACGGGCGCCAATCCAAGAGTGTCCAACGGCGTCGGAGTGTCTACTTTAGAGTACCTGACAACATTGGTTGCCAAACGAAGATTTTAGCACGGCGTTGGGCGCCAAGTTAAGAGTTTTCAACAGCGTTGAGCGCCAATCTAAAAGTGTCCAAAGGTGACGGTTGCCCAATCCAAGAGTGCCCCACGGCGTCGGAGTGTCTATCTTAGAGTGTTTGACGATGTTGGTTGTCAAACGAAGATTTTAGCACGGCGTTGGGCGCCAAGTTAAGAGATTTCAACAGCGTTGCGCCAATCTAAAAGTGTACAACGGCTACGGTCGCCAATCCAATAGTGTTCAACGGCATCGGAGTGTCTACTTTAGAGTGCTTGACGATGTTTGTTGCCAAACGAAGATTTTCGCACGGCGTTGGGCGCCAAGTTAAGAGTTTTCAACGGCGTTGAGCGCCAATCTAAAAGTGTACAACGGCTACGGTCGCCAATCCAACAGTATTCAACGACGTCGGTGTGTCTACTTTAGAGTACCTGACGACGTTGGTTGCCAAACGAAGATTTTCGCACGGCGTTGGGCGCCAAGTTAAGAGTTTTCAACGGCGTTGAGCGCCAATCTAAAAGTGTCCAACGGTGACGGTTGCCCAATCCAAGAGTGCCCCACGGCATCGGAGTGTCTATCTTAGAGTGTTTGACGGTGTTGGTTGTCAAACGAAGATTTTCGCACGGCGTTGGGCGCCAAGTTAAGAGTTTTCAGCAGCATTGAGCGCCAATCTAAAAGTGTCCAACGGTAACAGGCGCCAATCCAACAATATTCAACGGCGTCGGTGTGTCTACTTTAGAGTACCTGACGACGTTGGTTGCCAAACGAAGATTTTCGCACGGCGTTGGGCGCCAAGTTAAGAGATTTCAACAGCGTTGCGCCAATCTATAAGTGTACAACGGCTACCGTCGCCAATCCAACAGTGTTCAACGGCATCGGAGTGTCTACTTTAGAGTGCTTGACGATGTCGGTTGCCAATTGAAGATTTTCGCACGGCGTTGGGCGCCAAGTTAAGAGTTTTCAGAAGCGTTTAGCGCCAATCTAAAAGTGTCCAACGGTAACGGGCGCCAATCCAACAATATTCAACGGCGTCGGTGTGTCTACTTTAGAGTACCTGACGACGTTGGTTGCCAAACGAAGATTTTCGCACGGCGTTGGGCGCCAAGTTAAGAGTTTTCAACGGCGTTGAGCGCCAATCTTAAAGTGTCCAAAGGTGACGGTTGCCCAATCCAAGAGTGCCCCACGGCATCGGAGTGTCTATCTTAGAGTGTTTGACAGTGTTGGTTGTCAAACGAAGATTTTAGCACGGCGTTGGGCGCCAAGTTAAGAGTTTTCAGCAGCGTTGAGCGCCAATCTAAAAGTGTCCAACGGCAACAGGCGCCAATCCAACAATATTCAACGGCGTCGGTGTGTCTACTTTAGAGTACCTGACGACGTTGGTTGCCAAACGAAGATTTTCGCACGGCGTTGGGCGCCAAGTTAAGAGTTTTCAACGGCGTTGAGCGCCAATCTTAAAGTGTCCAAAGGTGACGGTTGCCCAATCCAAGAGTGCCCCACGGCGTCGGAGTGTCTATCTTAGAGTGTTTGACGATGTTGGTTGTCAAACGAAGATTTTAGCACGGCGTTGGGCGCCAAGTTAAGAGATTTCAACAGCGTTGCGCCAATCTATAAGTGTACAACGGCTACCATCGCCAATCCAACAGTGTTCAACGGCATCGGAGTGTCTACTTTAGAGTGCTTGACGATGTCGGTTGCCAATTGAAGATTTTCGCATGGCGTTGGGCGCCAAGTTAAGAGTTTTCAGCAGCGTTGACCGCCAATCTAAAAGTGTACAACGGCTACGGTCGCCAATCCAAGAGTGCCCCACGGCGTCGGAGTGTCTATCTTAGAGTGTTTGACGATGTTGGTTGTCAAACGAAGATTTTAGCACGGCGTTGGGCGCCAAGTTAAGAGTTTTCAGCAGCGTTGAGCGCTAATCTAAAAGTGTCCAACGGTAACGGGCGAAAATCCAAGAGTGTCCAACGGCGTCGGTGTGTCTACTTTATAGTACCTGACGACGTTGGTTGCCAAACGAAGATTTTCGCACGGCGTTGGGCGCCAAGTTAAGAGTTTTCAACGGCGTTGAGCGCCAATCTAAAAGTGTCCAACGGTGACGGTTGCCCAATCCAAGAGTGCCCCACGGCATCGGAGTGTCTATCTTAGAGTGTTTGACGGTGTTGGTTGTCAAACGAAGATTTTCGCACGGCGTTGGGCGTCAAGTTAAGAGTTTTCAGCAGCATTGAGCGCCAATCTAAAAGTGTCCAACGGTAACAGGCGCCAATCCAACAATATTCAACGGCGTCGGTGTGTCTACTTTAGAGTACCTGACGACGTTGGTTGCCAAACGAAGATTTTCGCACGGCGTTGGGCGCCAAGTTAAGAGATTTCAACAGCGTTGCGCCAATCTATAAGTGTACAACGGCTACCGTCGCCAATCCAACAGTGTTCAACGGCATCGGAGTGTCTACTTTAGAGTGCTTGACGATGTCGGTTGCCAATTGAAGATTTTCGCACGGCGTTGGGCGCCAAGTTAAGAGTTTTCAACGGCGTTGAGCGCCAATTTAAAAGTGTCCAACGGTGACGGTTGCCCAATCCAAGAGTGCCCCACGGCATCGGAGTGTCTATCTAAGAGTGTTTGACGGTGTTGGTTGTCAAACGAAGATCTTAGCACGGCGTTGGGCGCCAAGTTAAGAGTTTTCAGCAGCGTTGAGCGCCAATCTAAAAGTGTCCAACGGTAAAGGGCGCCAATCCAAGAGTGTCCAACGGCGTCGGAGTGTCTACTTTAGAGTACCTGACGACATTGGTTGCCAAACGAAGATTTTAGCACGGCGTTGGGCGCCAAGTTAAGAGTTTTCAACAGCGTTGAGCGCCAATCTAAAAGTGTCCAAAGGTGACGGTTGCCCAATCCAAGAGTGCCCCACGGCGTCGGAGTGTCTATCTTAGAGTGTTTGACGATGTTGGTTGTCAAACGAAGATTTTAGCACGGCGTTGGGCGCCAAGTTAAGAGATTTCAACAGCGTTGCGCCAATCTATAAGTGTACAACGGCTACGGTCGCCAATCCAACAGTGTTCAACGGCATCGGAGTGTCTACTTTAGAGTGCTTGACGATGTCGGTTGCCAATTGAAAATTTTCGCACGGCGTTGGGCGCCAAGTTAAGAGTTTTAAGCAGCGTTGACCGCCAATCTAAAAGTGTGCGGTGCACGGTGCCAATTGAAAATTTTCGCACGGCGTTGGGCGCCAAGTTAAGAGTTTTCAGCAGCATTGACCGCCAATCTAAAAGTGTACAACGGCTACGGTCGCCAATCCAAGAGTGCCCCACGGCGTCGGAGTCTCTATCTAAGAGTGTTTGACGGTGTTGGTTGTCAAACGAAGATTTTAGCACGGCGTTGGGCGCCAAGTTAAGAGTTTTCAGCAGCGTTGAGCGCCAATCTAAAAGTGTACAACGGCTACGGTCGCCAATCCAACAGTATTCAACGGCGTCGGTGTGTCTACTTTAGAGTACCTGACGACGTTGGTTGCCAAACGAAGATTTTCGCACGGCGTTGGGCGCCAAGTTAAGAGATTTCAACAGCGTTGCGCCAATCTATAAGTGTACAACGGCTACGGTCGCCAATCCAACAGTGTTCAACGGCATCGGAGTGTCTACTTTAGAGTGCTTGACGATGTTGGTTGCCAAACGAAGATTTTCGCACAGCGTTGGGCGCCAAGTTAAGAGTTTTCAACGGCGTTGCGCCAATCTATAAGTGTACAACGGCTACGGTCGCCAATCCAACAGTGTTCAACGGCATCGGAGTGTCTACTTTAGAGTGCTTGACGATGTTGGTTGCCAAACGAAGATTTTCGCACGGCGTTGGGCGCCAAGTTAAGAGTTTTCAACGGCGTTGAGCGCCAATCTAAAAGTGTCCAACGGTGACGGTTGCCCAATCCAAGAGTGCCCCACGGCATCGGAGTGTCTACTTTAGAGTGCTTGACGATGTTGGTTGCCAAACGAAGATTTTCACTCGGCGTTGGGCGCCAAGTTAAGAGTTTTCAACGGCGTTGAGCGCCAATCTAAAAGTGTACAACGGTAACGGGCGCCACTCCAAGAGTGTTCAACGGCGTCGGAGTGTCTACTTTGGAGTAATTGACGACGTTGGTTGCCAAACGAAGATTTTCGCACGGCGTTGGGCGCCAAGTTAAGAGTTTTCAACGGCGTTGAGCGCCAATCTAAAAGCGTCCATCGGTTACGAGCGCCAATCCAAGAGTGTCCAACGGCGTCGGAGTGTCTACTTTAGAGTACCTGACGACGTTGGTTGCCAAACGAAGATTTTCGCACGACGTTGGGCGCCAAGTTAAGAGTTTTCAACGGCGTTGAGCGCCAATCTAAAAGTGTCCAACGGTGACGGTTGCCCAATCCAAGAGTGCCCCACGGCATCGGAGTGTCTACTTTAGAGTGCTTGACGATGTTGATTGCCAAACGAAGATTTTCACTCGGCGTTGGGCGCCAAGTTAAGAGTTTTCAACGGCGTTGAGCGCCAATCTAAAAGCGTCCAACGGTAACGGGCGCCAATCCAAGAGTGTCCAACGTCGTCGGAGTGTCTATTTTAGAGTACCTGACGACGTTGGTTGCCAAACGAAGATTTTCGCACGGCGTTGGGCGCCAAGTTAAGAGTTTTCAACGGCGTTGAGCGCCAATCTAAAAGTGTACAACGGCTACGGTCGCCAATCCAATAGTGTTCAACGGCATCGGAGTGTCTACTTTAGAGTGCTTGACGATGTTTGTTGCCAAACGAAGATTTTCGCACGGCGTTGGGCGCCAAATTAAGAGTTTTCAACAGCGTTGAGCGCCAATCTAAAAGTGTACAACGGCTACGGTCGCCAATCTAACAGTGTTCAACGGCACCGGAGTGTCTACTTTAGAGTGCTTGACGATGTCGGTTGCCAAACGAAGATTTTCGCACGGCGTTGGGCGCCAAGTTAAGAGTTTTCAGCAGCGTTGACCGCCAATCTAAAAGAGTCCAACGGCTACAGTCGCCAATCCAACAGTGTTCAACGGCATCGGAGTGTCTACTTTAGAGTGCTTGACGATGTCGGTTGCCAAACGAAGATTTTCGCACGGCGTTGGGCGCCAAGTTAAGAGTTTTCAACAGCGTTGCGCCAATCTATAAGTGTACAACGGCTACGGTCGCCAATCCAACAGTGTTCAACGGCATCGGAGTGTCTACTTTAGAGTGCTTGACGATGTCGGTTGCCAATTGAAGATTTTCGCACGGCGTTGGGCGCCAAGTTAAGAGTTTTCAACGGCGTTGAGCTCAAATCTAAAAGTGTCCAACGGTGACGGTTGCCCAATCCAAGAGTGCCCCACGGCGTCGGAGTGTCTATCTTAGAGTGTTTGACGATGTTGGTTGTCAAACGAAGATTTTAGCACGGCGTTGGGCGCCAAGTTAAGAGTTTTTAACGGCGTTGAGCTCAAATCTAAAAGTGTCCAACGGTGACGGTTGCCCAATCCAAGAGTGCCCCACGGCGTCGGAGTGTCTATCTTAGAGTGTTTGACGATGTTGGTTGTCAAACGAAGATTTTAGCACGGCGTTGGGTGCCAAGTTAAGAGTTTTCAACAGCGTTGAGCGCCAATCTAAAAGCGTCCATCGGTTACGAGCGCCAATCCAAGAGTGTCCAACGGCGTCGGAGTGTCTACTTTGGAGTACCTGACGACGTTGGTTGCCAAACGAAGATTTTCGCACGGCGTTGGGTGCCAAGTTAAGAGTTTTCAACAGCGTTGAGCGCCAATCTAAAAGTGTCCAACGGCATCGGGTACCAATCTAAGAGTGTCCCACGGCGTCGGAGTGACTATTTTAGAGTACTTGACGACGTTGGTTTCCAAACGAAGATTTTCGCACGGCGTTGGGCGCCAAGTTAAGAGTTTTCTACAGCGTTGAGCGCCAATCTAAAAGTGTACAACGGCTACGGTCGCCAATCCAATAGTGTTCAACGGCATCGGAGTGTCTACTTTAGAGTGCTTGACGATGTTTGTTGCCAAACGAAGATTTTCGCACGGCGTTGGGCGCCAAGTTAAGAGTTTTCAACAGCGTTGAGCGCCAATCTAAAAGTGTACAACGGCTACGGTCGCCAATTCAACAGTGTTCAACGGCATCGGAGTGTCTACTTTAGAGTGCTTGACGATGTCGGTTGCCAAACGAAGATTTTCGCACGGCGTTGGGCGCCAAGTTAAGAGTTTTCAGCAGCGTTGAGCGCCAATCTAAAAGTGTCCAACGGTAACGGGCGCCAATCTAACAATATTCAACGGCGTCGGTGTGTCTACTTTAGAGTACATGACGACGTTGGTTGCCAAACGAAGATTTTCTCACGGCGTTGGGCGCCAAGTTAAGAGTTTTCAACGGCGTTGAGCGCCAATCTAAAAGTGTACAACGGCTACGGTCGCCAATCCAACAGTATTCAACGGCGTCGTTGTGTCTACTTTAGAGTACCTGACGACGTTGGTTGCCAAACGAAGATTTTCGCACGGCGTTGGGCGCCAAGTTAAGAGTTTTCAACGGCGTTGAGCGCCAATCTAAAAGAGTCCAACGGTGACGGTTGCCCAATCCAAGAGTGCCGCATGGCATCGGAGTGTCTATCTTAGAGTGTTTGACGGTGTTGGTTGTCAAACGAATATTTTAGCACGGCGTTGGGCGCCAAGTTAAGAGTTTTCAGCAGCGTTTAGCGCCAATCTAAAAGTGTCCAACGGTAACGGGCGCCAATCCAACAATATTCAACGGCGTCGGTGTGTCTACTTTAGAGTACCTGACGACGTTGGTTGCCAAACGAAGATTTTCGTACGGCGTTGGGCGCCAAGTTAAGAGTTTACAACAGCGTTGAGCGCCAATCTAAAAGTGTACAACGGCTACGGTCGCCAATCCAACAGTATTCAACGGCGTCGGTGTGTCTACTTTAGAGTACCTGACGACGTTGGTTGCCAAACGAAGATTTTCGCACGGCGTTGGGCGCCAAGTTAAGAGTTTTCAACGGCGTTGAGCGCCAATTTAAAAGTGTCAAACGGTGACGGTTGCCCAATCCAAGAGTGCCCCACGGCATCGGAGTGTCTATCTAAGAGTGTTTGACGGTGTTGGTTGTCAAACGAAGATTTTCGCACGGCGTTGGGCGCCAAGTTAAGAGTTTTCAGCAGCGTTGAGCGCCAATCTAAAAGTGTCCAACGGTAACGGGCGCCAATCCAAGAGTGTCCAACGGCGTCGGAGTGTCTACTTTAGAGTACCTGACGACATTGGTTGCCAAACGAAGATTTTAGCACGGCGTTGGGCGCCAAGTTAAGAGATTTCAACAGCGTTGCGCCAATCTATAAGTGTACAACGGCTACGGTCGCCAATCCAACAGTGTTCAACGGCATCGGAGTGTCTACTTTAGAGTGCTTGACGATGTCGGTTGCCAAACGAAGATTTTCGCACGGCGTTGGGCGCCAAGTTAAGAGTTTTCAGCAGCGTTGACCGCCAATCTAAAAGAGTCCAACGGCTACAGTCGCCAATCCAACAGTGTTCAACGGCATCGGAGTGTCTACTTTAGAGTGCTTGACGATGTCGGTTGCCAAACGAAGATTTTCGCACGGCGTTGGGCGCCAAGTTAAGAGTTTTCAACAGCGTTGCGCCAATCTATAAGTGTACAACGGCTACGGTCGCCAATCCAACAGTGTTCAACGGCATCGGAGTGTCTACTTTAGAGTGCTTGACGATGTCGGTTGCCAATTGAAGATTTTCGCACGGCGTTGGGCGCCAAGTTAAGAGTTTTCAACGGCGTTGAGCTCAAATCTAAAAGTGTCCAACGGTGACGGTTGCCCAATCCAAGAGTGCCCCACGGCGTCGGAGTGTCTATCTTAGAGTGTTTGACGATGTTGGTTGTCAAACGAAGATTTTAGCACGGCGTTGGGCGCCAAGTTAAGAGTTTTCAACGGCGTTGAGCTCAAATCTAAAAGTGTCCAACGGTGACGGTTGCCCAATCCAAGAGTGCCCCACGGCGTCGGAGTGTCTATCTTAGAGTGTTTGACGATGTTGGTTGTCAAACGAAGATTTTAGCACGGCGTTGGGTGCCAAGTTAAGAGTTTTCAACAGCGTTGAGCGCCAATCTAAAAGCGTCCATCGGTTACGAGCGCCAATCCAAGAGTGTCCAACGGCGTCGGAGTGTCTACTTTGGAGTACCTGACGACGTTGGTTGCCAAACGAAGATTTTCGCACGGCGTTGGGCGCCAAGTTAGGATTTTTCAACGGCGTTGATTGCCAATCTAAAAGTGTCCAATGGCAACGGGTACCAATACAAGAGTGTCCCACGGCGTCGGAGTGTCTATTTTAGAGTACTTGACGACGTTGGTTGCCAAACGAAGATTTTCGCACGGCGTTGGGCGCCAAGTTAAGAGTTTTCAACAGCGTTGAGCGCCAATCTAAAAGTGTCCAACGGCATCGGGTACCAATCTAAGAGTGTCCCACGGCGTCGGAGTGACTATTTTAGAGTACTTGACGACGTTGGTTTCCAAACGAAGATTTTCGCACGGCGTTGGGCGCCAAGTTAAGAGTTTTCTACAGTGTTGAGCGCCAATCTAAAAGTGTACAACGGCTACGGTCGCCAATCCAATAGTGTTCAACGGCATCGGAGTGTCTACTTTAGAGTGCTTGACGATGTTTGTTGCCAAACGAAGATTTTCGCACGGCGTTGGGCGCCAAGTTAAGAGTTTTCAACAGCGTTGAGCGCCAATCTAAAAGTGTACAACGGCTACGGTCGCCAATCCAACAGTGTTCAACGGCATCGGAGTGTCTACTTTAGAGTGCTTGACGATGTCGGTTGCCAAACGAAGATTTTCGCACGGCGTTGGGCGCCAAGTTAAGAGTTTTCAGCAGCGTTGAGCGCCAATCTAAAAGTGTCCAACGGTAACGGGCGCCAATCTAACAATATTCAACGGCGTCGGTGTGTCTACTTTAGAGTACATGACGACGTTGGTTGCCAAACGAAGATTTTCTCACGGCGTTGGGCGCCAAGTTAAGAGTTTTCAACGGCGTTGAGCGCCAATCTAAAAGTGTACAACGGCTACGGTCGCCAATCCAACAGTATTCAACGGCGTCGTTGTGTCTACTTTAGAGTACCTGACGACGTTGGTTGCCAAACGAAGATTTTCGCACGGCGTTGGGCGCCAAGTTAAGAGTTTTCAACGGCGTTTAGCGCCAATCTAAAAGTGTCCAACGGTAACGGGCGCCAATCCAACAATATTCAACGGCGTCGGTGTGTCTACTTTAGAGTACCTGACGACGTTGGTTGCCAAACGAAGATTTTCGTACGGCGTTGGGCGCCAAGTTAAGAGTTTACAACAGCGTTGAGCGCCAATCTAAAAGTGTACAACGGCTATGGTCGCCAATCCAACAGTATTCAACGGCGTCGGTGTGTCTACTTTAGAGTACCTGACGACGTTGGTTGCCAAACGAAGATTTTCGCACGGCGTTGGGCGCCAAGTTAAGAGTTTTCAACGGCGTTGAGCGCCAATTTAAAAGTGTCCAACGGTGACGGTTGCCCAATCCAAGAGTGCCCCACGGCATCGGAGTGTCTATCTAAGAGTGTTTGACGGTGTTGGTTGTCAAACGAAGATCTTAGCACGGCGTTGGGCGCCAAGTTAAGAGTTTTCAGCAGCGTTGAGCGCCAATCTAAAAGTGTCCAACGGTAACGGGCGCCAATCCAAGAGTGTCCAACGGCGTCGGAGTGTCTACTTTAGAGTACCTGACAACATTGGTTGCCAAACGAAGATTTTAGCACGGCGTTGGGCGCCAAGTTAAGAGTTTTCAACAGCGTTGAGCGCCAATCTAAAAGTGTCCAAAGGTGACGGTTGCCCAATCCAAGAGTGCCCCACGGCGTCGGAGTGTCTATCTTAGAGTGTTTGACGATGTTGGTTGTCAAACGAAGATTTTAGCACGGCGTTGGGCGCCAAGTTAAGAGATTTCAACAGCGTTGCGCCAATCTATAAGTGTACAACGGCTACGGTCGCCAATCCAACAGTGTTCAACGGCATCGGAGTGTCTACTTTAGAGTGCTTGACGATGTCGGTTGCCAATTGAAAATTTTCGCACGGCGTTGGGCGCCAAGTTAAGAGTTTTAAGCAGCGTTGACCGCCAATCTAAAAGTGTGCGGTGCACGGTGCCAATTGAAAATTTTCGCACGGCGTTGGGCGCCAAGTTAAGAGTTTTCAGCAGCATTGACCGTAAATCTAAAAGTGTACAAGGGCTACGGTCGCCAATCCAAGAGTGCCCCACGGCGTCGGAGTCTCTATCTAAGAGTGTTTGACGGTGTTGGTTGTCAAACGAAGATCTTAGCACGGCGTTGGGCGCCAAGTTAAGAGTTTTCAGCAGCGTTGAGCGCCAATCTAAAAGTGTCCAACGGTAACGGGCGCCAATCCAAGAGTGTCCAACGGCGTCGGAGTGTCTACTTTAGAGTACCTGACGACATTGGTTGCCAATCGAAGATTTTAGCACGGCGTTTTGCGCCAAGTTAAGAGTTTTCAACAGCGTTGAGGGCCAATCTAAAAGCGTCCAACGAAAACGGGCGCCAATCCAAGAGTGTCCAACGGCGTCGGAGTGTCTACTTTAGAGTACCTGACGACATTGGTTGCCAAACGAAGATTTTCGCACGGCGTTGGGCGTCAAGTTAAGAGTTTTCAACGGCGTTGAGCGCCAATCTAAAAGTGTCCAACGGTGACGGTTGCCCAATACAAGAGTGCCCCACGGCATCGGAGTGTCTATCTTAGAGTGTTTGACGGTGTTGGTTGTCAAACGAAGATTTTCGCACGGCGTTGGGCGCCAAGTTAAGAGTTTTCAACGGCGTTGAGCGCCAATCTAAAAGTGTACAACGGCTACGGTCGCCAATCCAACAGTATTCAACGACGTCGGTGTGTCTACTTTAGAGTACCTGACGACGTTGGTTGCCAAACGAAGATTTTCGCACGGCGTTGGGCGCCAAGTTAAGAGTTTTCAACGGCGTTGAGCGCCAATCTAAAAGTGTCCAACGGTGACGGTTGCCCAATCCAAGAGTGCCCCACGGCATCGGAGTGTCTATCTTAGAGTGTTTGACGGTGTTGGTTGTCAAACGAAGATTTTCGCACGGTGTTGGGCGCCAAGTTAAGAGTTTTCAGCAGCATTGAGCGCCAATCTAAAAGTGTCCAACGGTAACAGGCGCCAATCCAACAATATTCAACGGCGTCGGTGTGTCTACTTTAGAGTACCTGACGACGTTGGTTGCCAAACGAAGATTTTCGCACGGCGTTGGGCGCCAAGTTAAGAGATTTCAACAGCGTTGCGCCAATCTATAAGTGTACAACGGCTACCGTCGCCAATCCAACAGTGTTCAACGGCATCGGAGTGTCTACTTTAGAGTGCTTGACGATGTCGGTTGCCAATTGAAGATTTTCGCACGGTGTTGGGCGCCAAGTTAAGAGTTTTCAGCAGCGTTGAGCGCCAATCTAAAAGTGTCCAACGGTAACGGGCGCCAATCTAACAATATTCAACGGCGTCGGTGTGTCTACTTTAGAGTACCTGACGACGTTGGTTGCCAAACGAAGATTTTAGCACGGCGTTGGGCGCCAAGTTAAGAGTTTTCAACAGCGTTGAGCGCCAATCTAAAAGTGTCCAAAGGTGACGGTTGCCCAATCCAAGAGTGCCCCACGGCGTCGGAGTGTCTATCTTAGAGTGTTTGACGATGTTGGTTGTCAAACGAAGATTTTAGCACGGCGTTGGGCGCCAAGTTAAGAGATTTCAACAGCGTTGCGCCAATCTATAAGTGTACAACGGCTACGGTCGCCAATCCAACAGTGTTCAACGGCATCGGAGTGTCTACTTTAGAGTGCTTGACGATGTCGGTTGCCAATTGAAAATTTTCGCACGGCGTTGGGCGCCAAGTTAAGAGTTTTAAGCAGCGTTGACCGCCAATCTAAAAGTGTGCGGTGCACGGTGCCAATTGAAAATTTTCGCACGGCGTTGGGCGCCAAGTTAAGAGTTTTCAGCAGCATTGACCGCCAATCTAAAAGTGTACAACGGCTACGGTCGCCAATCCAAGAGTGCCCCACGGCGTCGGAGTCTCTATCTAAGAGTGTTTGACGGTGTTGGTTGTCAAACGAAGATTTTAGCACGGCGTTGGGCGCCAAGTTAAGAGTTTTCAGCAGCGTTGAGCGCCAATCTAAAAGTGTACAACGGCTACGGTCGCCAATCCAACAGTATTCAACGGCGTCGGTGTGTCTACTTTAGAGTACCTGACGACGTTGGTTGCCAAACGAAGATTTTCGCACGGCGTTGGGCGCCAAGTTAAGAGTTTTCAGAAGCGTTTAGCGCCAATCTAAAAGTGTCCAACGGTAACGGGCGCCAATCCAACAATATTCAACGGCGTCGGTGTGTCTACTTTAGAGTACCTGACGACGTTGGTTGCCAAACGAAGATTTTCGCACGGCGTTGGGCGCCAAGTTAAGAGTTTTCAACGGCGTTGAGCGCCAATCTAAAAGTGTCCGAAGGTGACGGTTGCCCAATCCAAGAGTGCCCCACGGCATCGGAGTGTCTATCTTAGAGTGTTTGACGGTGTTGGTTGTCAAACGAAGATTTAAGCACGGCGTTGGGCGCCAAGTTAAGAGTTTTCAGCAGCGTTGAGCGCCAATCTAAAAGTGTCCAACGGCAACAGGCGCCAATCCAACAATATTCAACGGCGTCGGTGTGTCTACTTTAGAGTACCTGACGACGTTGGTTGCCAAACGAAGATTTTCGCACGGCATTGGGCGCCAAGTTAAGAGTTTTCAACGGCGTTGAGCGCCAATCTAAAAGTGTCCAAAGGTGACGGTTGCCCAATCCAAGAGTGCCCCACGGCGTCGGAGTGTCTATCTTAGAGTGTTTGACGATGTTGGTTGTCAAACGAACATTTTAGCACGGCGTTGGGCGCCAAGTTAAGAGATTTCAACAGCGTTGCGCCAATCTATAAGTGTACAACGGCTACCGTCGCCAATCCAACAGTGTTCAACGACGTCGGTGTGTCTACTTTAGAGTACCTGACGACGTTGGTTGCCAAACGAAGATTTTCGCACGGCATTGGGCGCCAAGTTAAGAGTTTTCAACGGCGTTGAGCGCCAATCTAAAAGTGTCCAAAGGTGACGGTTGCCCAATCCAAGAGTGCCCCACGGCGTCGGAGTGTCTATCTTAGAGTGTTTGACGATGTTGGTTGTCAAACGAAGATTTTAGCACGGCGTTGGGCGCCAAGTTAAGAGATTTCAACAGCGTTGCGCCAATCTATAAGTGTACAACGGCTACGGTCGCCAATCCAAGAGTGCCCCACGGCGTCGGAGTGTCTATCTTAGAGTGTTTGACGATGTTGGTTGTCAAACGAAGATTTTAGCACGGCGTTGGGCGCCAAGTTAAGAGTTTTCAGCAGCGTTGAGCGCCAATCTAAAAGTGTCCAACGGTAACGGGCGAAAATCCAAGAGTGTCCAACGGCGTCGGAGTGTCTACTTTAGAGTACCTGACGACCTTGGTTGCCAAACGAAGATTTTCGCACGGCGTTGGGCGCCAAGTTAAGAGTTTTCAACGGCGTTGAGCGCCAATCTAAAAGTGTACAACGGCTACGGTCGCCAATCCAACAGTATTCAACGACGTCGGTGTGTCTACTTTAGAGTACCTGACGACGTTGGTTGCCAAACGAAGATTTTCGCACGGCGTTGGGTGCCAAGTTAAGAGTTTTCAACGGCGTTGAGCGCCAATTTAAAAGTGTCCAACGGTGACGGTTGCCCAATCCAAGAGTGCCCCACGGCATCGGAGTGTCCATCTAAGAGTGTTTGACGGTGTTGGTTGTCAAACGAAGATCTTAGCACGGCGTTGGGCGCCAAGTTAAGAGTTTTCAGCAGCGTTGAGCGCCAATCTAAAAGTGTCCAACGGTAACGGGCGCCAATCCAAGAGTGTCCAACGGCGTCGGAGTGTCTACTTTAGAGTACCTGACGACATTGGTTGCCAATCGAAGATTTTAGCACGGCGTTTTGCGCCAAGTTAAGAGTTTTCAACAGCGTTGAGCGCCAATCTAAAAGCGTCCAACGAAAACGGGCGCCAATCCAAGAGTGTCCAACGGCGTCGGAGTGTCTACTTTAGAGTACCTGACGACATTGGTTGCCAAACGAAGATTTTCGCACGGCGTTGGGCGTCAAGTTAAGAGTTTTCAACGGCGTTGAGCGCCAATCTAAAAGTGTCCAACGGTGACGGTTGCCCAATACAAGAGTGCCCCACGGCATCGGAGTGTTTATCTTAGAGTGTTTGAAAGTGTTGGTTGTCAAACGAAGATTTTAGCACGGCGTTGGGCGCCAAGTTAAGAGTTTTCAGCAGCGTTGAGTGCCAATCTAAAAGTGTCCAACGGTGACGGTTGCCCAATCCAAGAGTGCCCCACGGCATCGGAGTGTCTATCTAAGAGTGTTTGACGGTGTTGGTTGTCAAACGAAGATTTCAGCACGGCGTTGGGCGCCAAGTTAAGAGTTTTCAGCAGCGTTGAGCGCCAATCTAAAAGTGTCCAACGGTAACGGGCGAAAATCCAAGAGTGTCCAACGGCGTCGGAGTGTCTACTTTAGAGTACCTGACGACATTGGTTGCCAAACGAAGATTTTCGCACGGCGTTGGGCGCCAAGTTAAGAGTTTTCAACGGCGTTGAGCGCCAATCTAAAAGTGTACAACGGCTACGGTCGCCAATCCAACAGTATTCAACGACGTCGGTGTGTCTACTTTAGAGTACCTGACGACGTTGGTTGCCAAACGAAGATTTTCGCACGGCGTTGGGCGCCAAGTTAAGAGTTTTCAACGGCGTTGAGCGCCAATCTAAAAGTGTCCAACGGTGACGGTTGCCCAATCCAAGAGTGCCCCACGGCATCGGAGTGTCTATCTTAGAGTGTTTGACGGTGTTGGTTGTCAAACGAAGATTTTCGCACGGTGTTGGGCGCCAAGTTAAGAGTTTTCAGCAGCATTGAGCGCCAATCTAAAGATGTCCAACGGTAACAGGCGCCAATCCAACAATATTCAACGGCGTCGGTGTGTCTACTTTAGGGTACCTGACGACGTTGGTTGCCAAACGAAGATTTTCGCACGGCGTTGGGCGCCAAGTTAAGAGTTTTCAACGGCGTTGAGCGCCAATCTAAAAGTGTACAACGGCTACGGTCGCCAATCCAACAGTACTCAACGACGTCGGTGTGTCTACTTTAGAGTACCTGACGACGTTGGTTGCCAAACGAAGATTTTCGCACGGCGTTGGGTGCCAAGTTAAGAGTTTTCAACGGCGTTGAGCGCCAATCTAAAAGTGTCCAAAGGTGACGGTTGCCCAATCCAAGAGTGCCCCACGGCGTCGGAGTGTCTATCTTAGAGTGTTTGACGATGTTGGTTGTCAAACGAAGATTTTAGCACGGCGTTGGGCGCCAAGTTAAGAGATTTCAACAGCGTTGCGCCAATCTATAAGTGTACAACGGCTACCGTCGCCAATCCAACAGTGTTCAACGGTATCGGAGTGTCTACTTTAGAGTGCTTGACGATGTCGGTTGCCAATTGAAGATTTTCGCACGGCGTTGGGCGCCAAGTTAAGAGTTTTCAGCAGCGGTGAGCGCCAATCTAAAAGTGTACAACGGCTACGGTCGCCAATCCAACAGTATTCAACGGCGTCGGTATGTCTACTTTAGAGTACCTGACGACGTTGGTTGCCAAACGAAGATTTTCGCACGGCGTTGGGCGCCAAGTTAAGAGTTTTCAGAAGCGTTTAGCGCCAATCTAAAAGTGTCCAACGGTAACGGGCGCCAATCCAACAGTGTTCAACGGAGTCGGTGTGTCTACTTTAGAGTACCTGACGACGTTGGTTGCCAAACGAAGATTTTCGCACGGCGTTGGGCGCCAAGTTAAGAGTTTACAACAGCGTTGAGCGCCAATCTAAAAGTGTACAACGGCTACGGTCGCCAATCCAACAGTATTCAACGGCGTCGGTGTGTCTACTTTAGAGTACCTGACGACGTTGGTTGCCAAACGAAGATTTTCGCACGGCGTTGGGCGCCAAGTTAAGAGTTTTCAACGGCGTTGAGCGCCAATTTAAAAGTGTCCAACGGTGACGGTTGCCCAATCCAAGAGTGCCCCACGGCATCGGAGTGTCCATCTAAGAGTGTTTGACGGTGTTGGTTGTCAAACGAAGATCTTAGCACGGCGTTGGGCGCCAAGTTAAGAGTTTTCAGCAGCGTTGAGCGCCAATCTAAAAGTGTCCAACGGTAACGGGCGCCAATCCAAGAGTGTCCAACGGCGTCGGAGTGTCTACTTTAGAGTACCTGACGACATTGGTTGCCAATCGAAGATTTTAGCACGGCGTTTTGCGCCAAGTTAAGAGTTTTCAACAGCGTTGAGCGCCAATCTAAAAGCGTCCAACGAAAACGGGCGCCAATCCAAGAGTGTCCAACGGCGTCGGAGTGTCTACTTTAGAGTACCTGACGACATTGGTTGCCAAACGAAGATTTTCGCACGGCGTTGGGCGTCAAGTTAAGAGTTTTCAACGGCGTTGAGCGCCAATCTAAAAGTGTCCAACGGTGACGGTTGCCCAATACAAGAGTGCCCCACGGCATCGGAGTGTCTATCTTAGAGTGTTTGAAAGTGTTGGTTGTCAAACGAAGATTTTAGCACGGCGTTGGGCGCCAAGTTAAGAGTTTTCAGCAGCGTTGAGTGCCAATCTAAAAGTGTCCAACGGTGACGGTTGCCCAATCCAAGAGTGCCCCACGGCATCGGAGTGTCTATCTAAGAGTGTTTGACGGTGTTGGTTGTCAAACGAAGATCTTAGCACGGCGTTGGGCGCCAAGTTAAGAGTTTTCAGCAGCGTTGAGCGCCAATCTAAAAGTGTCCAACGGTAAAGGGCGCCAATCCAAGAGTGTCCAACGGCGTCGGAGTGTCTACTTTAGAGTACCTGACGACATTGGTTGCCAAACGAAGATTTTAGCACGGCGTTGGGCGCCAAGTTAAGAGTTTTCAACAGCGTTGAGCGCCAATCTAAAAGTGTCCAAAGGTGACGGTTGCCCAATCCAAGAGTGCCCCACGGCGTCGGAGTGTCTATCTTAGAGTGTTTGACGATGTTGGTTGTCAAACGAAGATTTTAGCACGGCGTTGGGCGCCAAGTTAAGAGATTTCAACAGCGTTGCGCCAATCTATAAGTGTACAACGGCTACGGTCGCCAATCCAACAGTGTTCAACGGCATCGGAGTGTCTACTTTAGAGTGCTTGACGATGTCGGTTGCCAATTGAAAATTTTCGCACGGCGTTGGGCGCCAAGTTAAGAGTTTTAAGCAGCGTTGACCGCCAATCTAAAAGTGTGCGGTGCACGGTGCCAATTGAAAATTTTCGCACGGCGTTGGGCGCCAAGTTAAGAGTTTTCAGCAGCATTGACCGCCAATCTAAAAGTGTACAACGGCTACGGTCGCCAATCCAAGAGTGCCCCACGGCGTCGGAGTCTCTATCTAAGAGTGTTTGACGGTGTTGGTTGTCAAACGAAGATTTTAGCACGGCGTTGGGCGCCAAGTTAAGAGTTTTCAGCAGCGTTGAGCGCCAATCTAAAAGTGTACAACGGCTACGGTCGCCAATCCAACAGTATTCAACGGCGTCGGTGTGTCTACTTTAGAGTACCTGACGACGTTGGTTGCCAAACGAAGATTTTCGCACGGCGTTGGGCGCCAAGTTAAGAGTTTTCAGAAGCGTTTAGCGCCAATCTAAAAGTGTCCAACGGTAACGGGCGCCAATCCAACAATATTCAACGGCGTCGGTGTGTCTACTTTAGAGTACCTGACGACGTTGGTTGCCAAACGAAGATTTTCGCACGGCGTTGGGCGCCAAGTTAAGAGTTTTCAACGGCGTTGAGCGCCAATCTAAAAGTGTCCAAAGGTGACGGTTGCCCAATCCAAGAGTGCCCCACGGCATCGGAGTGTCTATCTTAGAGTGTTTGACGGTGTTGGTTGTCAAACGAAGATTTAAGCACGGCGTTGGGCGCCAAGTTAAGAGTTTTCAGCAGCGTTGAGCGCCAATCTAAAAGTGTCCAACGGCAACAGGCGCCAATCCAACAATATTCAACGGCGTCGGTGTGTCTACTTTAGAGTACCTGACGACGTTGGTTGCCAAACGAAGATTTTCGCACGGCATTGGGCGCCAAGTTAAGAGTTTTCAACGGCGTTGAGCGCCAATCTAAAAGTGTCCAAAGGTGACGGTTGCCCAATCCAAGAGCGCCCCACGGCGTCGGAGTGTCTATCTTAGAGTGTTTGACGATGTTGGTTGTCAAACGAAGATTTTAGCACGGCGTTGGGCGCCAAGTTAAGAGATTTCAACAGCGTTGCGCCAATCTATAAGTGTACAACGGCTACCGTCGCCAATCCAACAGTGTTCAACGGTATCGGAGTGTCTACTTTAGAGTGCTTGACGATGTCGGTTGCCAATTGAAGATTTTCGCACGGCGTTGGGCGCCAAGTTAAGAGTTTTCAGCAGCGTTGACCGCCAATCTAAAAGTGTACAACGGCTACGGTCGCCAATCCAAGAGTGCCCCACGGCGTCGGAGTGTCTATCTTAGAGTGTTTGACGATGTTGGTTGTCAAACGAAGATTTTAGCACGGCGTTGGGCGCCAAGTTAAGAGTTTTCAGCAGCGTTGAGCGCCAATCTAAAAGTGTCCAACGGTAACGGGCGAAAATCCAAGAGTGTCCAACGGCGTCGGAGTGTCTACTTTAGAGTACCTGACGACATTGGTTGCCAAACGAAGATTTTCGCACGGCGTTGGGCGCCAAGTTAAGAGTTTTCAACGGCGTTGAGCGCCAATCTAAAAGTGTCCAACGGTGACGGTTGCCCAATACAAGAGTGCCCCACGGCATCGGAGTGTTTATCTTAGAGTGTTTGAAAGTGTTGGTTGTCAAACGAAGATTTTAGCACGGCGTTGGGCGCCAAGTTAAGAGTTTTCAGCAGCGTTGAGTGCCAATCTAAAAGTGTCCAACGGTGACGGTTGCCCAATCCAAGAGTGCCCCACGGCATCGGAGTGTCTATCTAAGAGTGTTTGACGGTGTTGGTTGTCAAACGAAGATTTCAGCACGGCGTTGGGCGCCAAGTTAAGAGTTTTCAGCAGCGTTGAGCGCCAATCTAAAAGTGTCCAACGGTAACGGGCGAAAATCCAAGAGTGTCCAACGGCGTCGGAGTGTCTACTTTAGAGTACCTGACGACATTGGTTGCCAAACGAAGATTTTCGCACGGCGTTGGGCGCCAAGTTAAGAGTTTTCAACGGCGTTGAGCGCCAATCTAAAAGTGTACAACGGCTACGGTCGCCAATCCAACAGTATTCAACGACGTCGGTGTGTCTACTTTAGAGTACCTGACGACGTTGGTTGCCAAACGAAGATTTTCGCACGGCGTTGGGCGCCAAGTTAAGAGTTTTCAACGGCGTTGAGCGCCAATCTAAAAGTGTCCAACGGTGACGGTTGCCCAATCCAAGAGTGCCCCACGGCATCGGAGTGTCTATCTTAGAGTGTTTGACGGTGTTGGTTGTCAAACGAAGATTTTCGCACGGTGTTGGGCGCCAAGTTAAGAGTTTTCAGCAGCATTGAGCGCCAATCTAAAGATGTCCAACGGTAACAGGCGCCAATCCAACAATATTCAACGGCGTCGGTGTGTCTACTTTAGGGTACCTGACGACGTTGGTTGCCAAACGAAGATTTTCGCACGGCGTTGGGCGCCAAGTTAAGAGTTTTCAACGGCGTTGAGCGCCAATCTAAAAGTGTACAACGGCTACGGTCGCCAATCCAACAGTACTCAACGACGTCGGTGTGTCTACTTTAGAGTACCTGACGACGTTGGTTGCCAAACGAAGATTTTCGCACGGCGTTGGGTGCCAAGTTAAGAGTTTTCAACGGCGTTGAGCGCCAATCTAAAAGTGTCCAAAGGTGACGGTTGCCCAATCCAAGAGTGCCCCACGGCGTCGGAGTGTCTATCTTAGAGTGTTTGACGATGTTGGTTGTCAAACGAAGATTTTAGCACGGCGTTGGGCGCCAAGTTAAGAGATTTCAACAGCGTTGCGCCAATCTATAAGTGTACAACGGCTACCGTCGCCAATCCAACAGTGTTCAACGGTATCGGAGTGTCTACTTTAGAGTGCTTGACGATGTCGGTTGCCAATTGAAAATTTTCGCACGGCGTTGGGCGCCAAGTTAAGAGGTTTCAGCAGCGTTGACCGCCAATCTAAAAGTGTACAACGGCTACGGTCGCCAATCCAAGAGTGCCCCACGGCGTCGGAGTGTCTATCTTAGAGTGTTTGACGATGTTGGTTGTCAAACGAAGATTTTAGCACGGCGTTGGGCGCCAAGTTAAGAGTTTTCAGCAGCGTTGAGCGCCAATCTAAAAGTGTCCAACGGTAACGGGCGAAAATCCAAGAGTGTCCAACGGCGTCGGAGTGTCTACTTTAGAGTACCTGACGACATTGGTTGCCAAACGAAGATTTTCGCACGGCGTTGGGCGCCAAGTTAAGAGTTTTCAACGGCGTTGAGCGCCAATCTAAAAGTGTACAACGGCTACGGTCGCCAATCCAACAGTATTCAACGACGTCGGTGTGTCTACTTTAGAGTACCTGACGACGTTGGTTGCCAAACGAAGATTTTCGCACGGCGTTGGGTGCCAAGTTAAGAGTTTTCAACGGCGTTGAGCGCCAATTTAAAAGTGTCCAACGGTGACGGTTGCCCAATCCAAGAGTGCCCCACGGCATCGGAGTGTCCATCTAAGAGTGTTTGACGGTGTTGGTTGTCAAACGAAGATCTTAGCACGGCGTTGGGCGCCAAGTTAAGAGTTTTCAGCAGCGTTGAGCGCCAATCTAAAAGTGTCCAACGGTAACGGGCGCCAATCCAAGAGTGTCCAACGGCGTCGGAGTGTCTACTTTAGAGTACCTGACGACATTGGTTGCCAATCGAAGATTTTAGCACGGCGTTTTGCGCCAAGTTAAGAGTTTTCAACAGCGTTGAGCGCCAATCTAAAAGCGTCCAACGAAAACGGGCGCCAATCCAAGAGTGTCCAACGGCGTCGGAGTGTCTACTTTAGAGTACCTGACGACATTGGTTGCCAAACGAAGATTTTCGCACGGCGTTGGGCGTCAAGTTAAGAGTTTTCAACGGCGTTGAGCGCCAATCTAAAAGTGTCCAACGGTGACGGTTGCCCAATACAAGAGTGCCCCACGGCATCGGAGTGTTTATCTTAGAGTGTTTGAAAGTGTTGGTTGTCAAACGAAGATTTTAGCACGGCGTTGGGCGCCAAGTTAAGAGTTTTCAGCAGCGTTGAGTGCCAATCTAAAAGTGTCCAACGGTGACGGTTGCCCAATCCAAGAGTGCCCCACGGCATCGGAGTGTCTATCTAAGAGTGTTTGACGGTGTTGGTTGTCAAACGAAGATTTCAGCACGGCGTTGGGCGCCAAGTTAAGAGTTTTCAGCAGCGTTGAGCGCCAATCTAAAAGTGTCCAACGGTAACGGGCGAAAATCCAAGAGTGTCCAACGGCGTCGGAGTGTCTACTTTAGAGTACCTGACGACATTGGTTGCCAAACGAAGATTTTCGCACGGCGTTGGGCGCCAAGTTAAGAGTTTTCAACGGCGTTGAGCGCCAATCTAAAAGTGTACAACGGCTACGGTCGCCAATCCAACAGTATTCAACGACGTCGGTGTGTCTACTTTAGAGTACCTGACGACGTTGGTTGCCAAACGAAGATTTTCGCACGGCGTTGGGCGCCAAGTTAAGAGTTTTCAACGGCGTTGAGCGCCAATCTAAAAGTGTCCAAAGGTGACGGTTGCCCAATCCAAGAGTGCCCCACGGCATCGGAGTGTCTATCTTAGAGTGTTTGACGGTGTTGGTTGTCAAACGAAGATTTTCGCACGGTGTTGGGCGCCAAGTTAAGAGTTTTCAGCAGCATTGAGCGCCAATCTAAAGATGTCCAACGGTAACAGGCGCCAATCCAACAATATTCAACGGCGTCGGTGTGTCTACTTTAGAGTACCTGACGACGTTGGTTGCCAAACGAAGATTTTCGCACGGCGTTGGGCGCCAAGTTAAGAGATTTCAACAGCGTTGCGCCAATCTATAAGTGTACAACGGCTACCGTCGCCAATCCAACAGTGTTCAACGGCATCGGAGTGTCTACTTTAGAGTGCTTGACGATGTCGGTTGCCAATTGAAGATTTTCGCACGGCGTTGGGCGCCAAGTTAAGAGTTTTCAACAGCGTTGAGCGCCAATCTAAAAGCTTCCAACGAAAACGGGCGTCAATCCAAGATTGTCCAACGGCGTCGGAGTGTCTACTTTAGAGTACCTGACGACGTTGGTTGCCAAACGAAGATTTTCGCACGGCGTTGGGCGCCAAGTTAAGAGTTTTCAACGGCGTTGAGCGCCAATCTAAAAGTGTACAACGGCTACGGTCGCCAATCCAACAGTATTCAACGGCGTCGGTGTGTCTACTTTAGAGTACCTGACGACGTTGGTTGCCAAACGAAGATTTTCGCACGGCGTTGGGCGCCAAGTTAAGAGTTTTCAATGTCGTTGAGCGCCAATCTAAAAGTGTCCAACGGTGACGGTTGCCCAACCCAAGAGTGCCCCACGGCATCGGAGTGTCTATCTTAGAGTGTTTGACGGTGTTGGTTTTCAAACGAAGATTTTAGCACGGCGTTGGGCGCCAAGTTAAGAGTTTTCAGCAGCGTTGAGCGCCAATCTAAAAGTGTCCAACGGTAACGGGCGCCAATCTAACAATATTCAACGGCGTCGGTGTGTCTACTTTAGAGTACCTGACGACGTTGGTTGCCAAACGAAGATTTTCTCACGGCGTTGGGCGCCAAGTTAAGAGTTTTCAACGGCGTTGAGCGCCAATCTAAAAGTGTACAACGGTTACGGTCGCCAATCCAACAGTATTCAACGGCGTCGTTGTGTCTACTTTAGAGTACCTGACGACGTTGGTTGCCAAACGAAGATTTTCGCACGGCGTTGGGCGCCAAGTTAAGAGTTTTCAACGGCGTTGAGCGCCAATCTAAAAGTGTCCAACGGTGACGGTTGCCCAATCCAAGAGTGCCGCATGGCATCGGAGTGTCTATCTTAGAGTGTTTGACGGTGTTGGTTGTCAAACGAATATTTTAGCACGGCGTTGGGCGCCAAGTTAAGAGTTTTCAGCAGCGTTTAGCGCCAATCTAAAAGTGCCCAACGGTAACGGGCGCCAATCCAACAATATTCAACGGCGTCGGTGTGTCTACTTTAGAGTACCTGACGACGTTGGTTGCCAAACGAAGATTTTCGTACGGCGTTGGGCGCCAAGTTAAGAGTTTTCAACAGCGTTGAGCGCCAATCTAAAAGCGTCCAACGAAAACGGGCGCCAATCCAAGAGTGTCCAACGGCGTCGGAGTATTTACTTTAGAGTACCTGACGACGTTGGTTGCCAAACGAAGATTTTCGCACGGCGTTGGGCGCCAAGTTAAGAGTTTTCAACGGCGTTGAGCGCCAATTTAAAAGTGTCCAACGGTGACGGTTGCCCAATCCAAGAGTGCCCCACGGCATCGGAGTGTCTATCTAAGAGTGTTTGACGGTGTTGGTTGTCAAACGAAGATCTTAGCACGGCGTTGGGCGCCAAGTTAAGAGTTTTCAGCAGCGTTGAGCGCCAATCTAAAAGTGTCCAACGGTAAAGGGCGCCAATCCAAGAGTGTCCAACGGCGTCGGAGTGTCTACTTTAGAGTACCTGACGACATTGGTTGCCAAACGAAGATTTTCGCACGGCGTTGGGCGCCAAGTTAAGAGTTTTCAACGGCGTTGAGCGCCAATCTAAAAGTGTACAACGGCTACGGTCGCCAATCCAACAGTATTCAACGACGTCGGTGTGTCTACTTTAGAGTACCTGACGACGTTGGTTGCCAAACGAAGATTTTCGCACGGCGTTGGGCGCCAAGTTAAGAGTTTTCAACGGCGTTGAGCGCCAATTTAAAAGTGTCCAACGGTGACGGTTGCCCAATCCAAGAGTGCCCCACGGCATCGGAGTGTCCATCTAAGAGTGTTTGACGGTGTTGGTTGTCAAACGAAGATCTTAGCACGGCGTTGGGCGCCAAGTTAAGAGTTTTCAGCAGCGTTGAGCGCCAATCTAAAAGTGTCCAACGGTAACGGGCGCCAATCCAAGAGTGTCCAACGGCGTCGGAGTGTCTACTTTAGAGTACCTGACGACATTGGTTGCCAATCGAAGATTTTAGCACGGCGTTTTGCGCCAAGTTAAGAGTTTTCAACAGCGTTGAGCGCCAATCTAAAAGCGTCCAACGAAAACGGGCGCCAATCCAAGAGTGTCCAACGGCGTCGGAGTGTCTACTTTAGAGTACCTGACGACATTGGTTGCCAAACGAAGATTTTCGCACGGCGTTGGGCGTCAAGTTAAGAGTTTTCAACGGCGTTGAGCGCCAATCTAAAAGTGTCCAACGGTGACGGTTGCCCAATACAAGAGTGCCCCACGGCATCGGAGTGTCTATCTTAGAGTGTTTGAAAGTGTTGGTTGTCAAACGAAGATTTTAGCACGGCGTTGGGCGCCAAGTTAAGAGTTTTCAGCAGCGTTGAGTGCCAATCTAAAAGTGTCCAACGGTGACGGTTGCCCAATCCAAGAGTGCCCCACGGCATCGGAGTGTCTATCTAAGAGTGTTTGACGGTGTTGGTTGTCAAACGAAGATTTCAGCACGGCGTTGGGCGCCAAGTTAAGAGTTTTCAGCAGCGTTGAGCGCCAATCTAAAAGTGTCCAACGGTAACGGGCGAAAATCCAAGAGTGTCCAACGGCGTCGGAGTGTCTACTTTAGAGTACCTGACGACATTGGTTGCCAAACGAAGATTTTCGCACGGCGTTGGGCGCCAAGTTAAGAGTTTTCAACGGCGTTGAGCGCCAATCTAAAAGTGTACAACGGCTACGGTCGCCAATCCAACAGTATTCAACGACGTCGGTGTGTCTACTTTAGAGTACCTGACGACGTTGGTTGCCAAACGAAGATTTTCGCACGGCGTTGGGCGCCAAGTTAAGAGTTTTCAACGGCGTTGAGCGCCAATCTAAAAGTGTCCAACGGTGACGGTTGCCCAATCCAAGAGTGCCCCACGGCATCGGAGTGTCTATCTTAGAGTGTTTGACGGTGTTGGTTGTCAAACGAAGATTTTCGCACGGTGTTGGGCGCCAAGTTAAGAGTTTTCAGCAGCATTGAGCGCCAATCTAAAGATGTCCAACGGTAACAGGCGCCAATCCAACAATATTCAACGGCGTCGGTGTGTCTACTTTAGAGTACCTGACGACGTTGGTTGCCAAACGAAGATTTTCGCACGGCGTTGGGCGCCAAGTTAAGAGATTTCAACAGCGTTGCGCCAATCTATAAGTGTACAACGGCTACCGTCGCCAATCCAACAGTGTTCAACGGCATCGGAGTGTCTACTTTAGAGTGCTTGACGATGTCGGTTGCCAATTGAAGATTTTCGCACGGCGTTGGGCGCCAAGTTAAGAGTTTTCAACAGCGTTGAGCGCCAATCTAAAAGCTTCCAACGAAAACGGGCGTCAATCCAAGATTGTCCAACGGCGTCGGAGTGTCTACTTTAGAGTACCTGACGACGTTGGTTGCCAAACGAAGATTTTCGCACGGCGTTGGGCGCCAAGTTAAGAGTTTTCAACGGCGTTGAGCGCCAATCTAAAAGTGTACAACGGCTACGGTCGCCAATCCAACAGTATTCAACGGCGTCGGTGTGTCTACTTTAGAGTACCTGACGACGTTGGTTGCCAAACGAAGATTTTCGCACGGCGTTGGGCGCCAAGTTAAGAGTTTTCAATGTCGTTGAGCGCCAATCTAAAAGTGTCCAACGGTGACGGTTGCCCAACCCAAGAGTGCCCCACGGCATCGGAGTGTCTATCTTAGAGTGTTTGACGGTGTTGGTTTTCAAACGAAGATTTTAGCACGGCGTTGGGCGCCAAGTTAAGAGTTTTCAGCAGCGTTGAGCGCCAATCTAAAAGTGTCCAACGGTAACGGGCGCCAATCCAAGAGTGTCCAACGGCGTCGGAGTGTCTACTTTAGAGTACCTGACGACATTGGTTGCCAATCGAAGATTTTAGCACGGCGTTTTGCGCCAAGTTAAGAGTTTTCAACAGCGTTGAGCGCCAATCTAAAAGCGTCCAACGAAAACGGGCGCCAATCCAAGAGTGTCCAACGGCGTCGGAGTGTCTACTTTAGAGTACCTGACGACATTGGTTGCCAAACGAAGATTTTCGCACGGCGTTGGGCGTCAAGTTAAGAGTTTTCAACGGCGTTGAGCGCCAATCTAAAAGTGTCCAACGGTGACGGTTGCCCAATACAAGAGTGCCCCACGGCATCGGAGTGTCTATCTTAGAGTGTTTGAAAGTGTTGGTTGTCAAACGAAGATTTTAGCACGGCGTTGGGCGCCAAGTTAAGAGTTTTCAGCAGCGTTGAGTGCCAATCTAAAAGTGTCCAACGGTGACGGTTGCCCAATCCAAGAGTGCCCCACGGCATCGGAGTGTCTATCTAAGAGTGTTTGACGGTGTTGGTTGTCAAACGAAGATTTCAGCACGGCGTTGGGCGCCAAGTTAAGAGTTTTCAGCAGCGTTGAGCGCCAATCTAAAAGTGTCCAACGGTAACGGGCGAAAATCCAAGAGTGTCCAACGGCGTCGGAGTGTCTACTTTAGAGTACCTGACGACATTGGTTGCCAAACGAAGATTTTCGCACGGCGTTGGGCGCCAAGTTAAGAGTTTTCAACGGCGTTGAGCGCCAATCTAAAAGTGTACAACGGCTACGGTCGCCAATCCAACAGTATTCAACGACGTCGGTGTGTCTACTTTAGAGTACCTGACGACGTTGGTTGCCAAACGAAGATTTTCGCACGGCGTTGGGCGCCAAGTTAAGAGTTTTCAACGGCGTTGAGCGCCAATCTAAAAGTGTCCAACGGTGACGGTTGCCCAATCCAAGAGTGCCCCACGGCATCGGAGTGTCTATCTTAGAGTGTTTGACGGTGTTGGTTGTCAAACGAAGATTTTCGCACGGTGTTGGGCGCCAAGTTAAGAGTTTTCAGCAGCATTGAGCGCCAATCTAAAGATGTCCAACGGTAACAGGCGCCAATCCAACAATATTCAACGGCGTCGGTGTGTCTACTTTAGAGTACCTGACGACGTTGGTTGCCAAACGAAGATTTTCGCACGGCGTTGGGCGCCAAGTTAAGAGATTTCAACAGCGTTGCGCCAATCTATAAGTGTACAACGGCTACCGTCGCCAATCCAACAGTGTTCAACGGCATCGGAGTGTCTACTTTAGAGTGCTTGACGATGTCGGTTGCCAATTGAAGATTTTCGCACGGCGTTGGGCGCCAAGTTAAGAGTTTTCAACAGCGTTGAGCGCCAATCTAAAAGCTTCCAACGAAAACGGGCGTCAATCCAAGATTGTCCAACGGCGTCGGAGTGTCTACTTTAGAGTACCTGACGACGTTGGTTGCCAAACGAAGATTTTCGCACGGCGTTGGGCGCCAAGTTAAGAGTTTTCAACGGCGTTGAGCGCCAATCTAAAAGTGTACAACGGCTACGGTCGCCAATCCAACAGTATTCAACGGCGTCGGTGTGTCTACTTTAGAGTACCTGACGACGTTGGTTGCCAAACGAAGATTTTCGCACGGCGTTGGGCGCCAAGTTAAGAGTTTTCAATGTCGTTGAGCGCCAATCTAAAAGTGTCCAACGGTGACGGTTGCCCAACCCAAGAGTGCCCCACGGCATCGGAGTGTCTATCTTAGAGTGTTTGACGGTGTTGGTTTTCAAACGAAGATTTTAGCACGGCGTTGGGCGCCAAGTTAAGAGTTTTCAGCAGCGTTGAGCGCCAATCTAAAAGTGTCCAACGGTAACGGGCGCCAATCTAAAAATATTCAACGGCGTCGGTGTGTCTACTTTAGAGTACCTGACGACGTTGGTTGCCAAACGAAGATTTTCTCACGGCGTTGGGCGCCAAGTTAAGAGTTTTCAACGGCGTTGAGCGCCAATCTAAAAGTGTACAACGGTTACGGTCGCCAATCCAACAGTATTCAACGGCGTCGTTGTGTCTACTTTAGAGTACCTGACGACGTTGGTTGCCAAACGAAGATTTTCGCACGGCGTTGGGCGCCAAGTTAAGAGTTTTCAACGGCGTTGAGCGCCAATCTAAAAGTGTCCAACGGTGACGGTTGCCCAATCCAAGAGTGCCGCATGGCATCGGAGTGTCTATCTTAGAGTGTTTGACGGTGTTGGTTGTCAAACGAATATTTTAGCACGGCGTTGGGCGCCAAGTTAAGAGTTTTCAGCAGCGTTTAGCGCCAATCTAAAAGTGCCCAACGGTAACGGGCGCCAATCCAACAATATTCAACGGCGTCGGTGTGTCTACTTTAGAGTACCTGACGACGTTGGTTGCCAAACGAAGATTTTCGTACGGCGTTGGGCGCCAAGTTAAGAGTTTTCAACAGCGTTGAGCGCCAATCTAAAAGCGTCCAACGAAAACGGGCGCCAATCCAAGAGTGTCCAACGGCGTCGGAGTATTTACTTTAGAGTACCTGACGACGTTGGTTGCCAAACGAAGATTTTCGCACGGCGTTGGGCGCCAAGTTAAGAGTTTTCAACGGCGTTGAGCGCCAATCTAAAAGTGTCCAACGGTGACGGTTGCCCAATCCAAGAGTGCCCCACGGCATCGGAGTGTCTATCTAAGAGTGTTTGACGGTGTTGGTTGTCAAACGAAGATCTTAGCACGGCGTTGGGCGCCAAGTTAAGAGTTTTCAGCAGCGTTGAGCGCCAATCTAAAAGTGTCCAACGGTAAAGGGCGCCAATCCAAGAGTGTCCAACGGCGTCGGAGTGTCTACTTTAGAGTACCTGACGACATTGGTTGCCAAACGAAGATTTTCGCACGGCGTTGGGCGCCAAGTTAAGAGTTTTCAACGGCGTTGAGCGCCAATCTAAAAGTGTACAACGGCTACGGTCGCCAATCCAACAGTATTCAACGACGTCGGTGTGTCTACTTTAGAGTACCTGACGACGTTGGTTGCCAAACGAAGATTTTCGCACGGCGTTGGGCGCCAAGTTAAGAGTTTTCAACGGCGTTGAGCGCCAATTTAAAAGTGTCCAACGGTGACGGTTGCCCAATCCAAGAGTGCCCCACGGCATCGGAGTGTCCATCTAAGAGTGTTTGACGGTGTTGGTTGTCAAACGAAGATCTTAGCACGGCGTTGGGCGCCAAGTTAAGAGTTTTCAGCAGCGTTGAGCGCCAATCTAAAAGTGTCCAACGGTAACGGGCGCCAATCCAAGAGTGTCCAACGGCGTCGGAGTGTCTACTTTAGAGTACCTGACGACATTGGTTGCCAATCGAAGATTTTAGCACGGCGTTTTGCGCCAAGTTAAGAGTTTTCAACAGCGTTGAGCGCCAATCTAAAAGCGTCCAACGAAAACGGGCGCCAATCCAAGAGTGTCCAACGGCGTCGGAGTGTCTACTTTAGAGTACCTGACGACATTGGTTGCCAAACGAAGATTTTCGCACGGCGTTGGGCGTCAAGTTAAGAGTTTTCAACGGCGTTGAGCGCCAATCTAAAAGTGTCCAACGGTGACGGTTGCCCAATACAAGAGTGCCCCACGGCATCGGAGTGTCTATCTTAGAGTGTTTGAAAGTGTTGGTTGTCAAACGAAGATTTTAGCACGGCGTTGGGCGCCAAGTTAAGAGTTTTCAGCAGCGTTGAGTGCCAATCTAAAAGTGTCCAACGGTGACGGTTGCCCAATCCAAGAGTGCCCCACGGCATCGGAGTGTCTATCTAAGAGTGTTTGACGGTGTTGGTTGTCAAACGAAGATTTCAGCACGGCGTTGGGCGCCAAGTTAAGAGTTTTCAGCAGCGTTGAGCGCCAATCTAAAAGTGTCCAACGGTAACGGGCGAAAATCCAAGAGTGTCCAACGGCGTCGGAGTGTCTACTTTAGAGTACCTGACGACATTGGTTGCCAAACGAAGATTTTCGCACGGCGTTGGGCGCCAAGTTAAGAGTTTTCAACGGCGTTGAGCGCCAATCTAAAAGTGTACAACGGCTACGGTCGCCAATCCAACAGTATTCAACGACGTCGGTGTGTCTACTTTAGAGTACCTGACGACGTTGGTTGCCAAACGAAGATTTTCGCACGGCGTTGGGCGCCAAGTTAAGAGTTTTCAACGGCGTTGAGCGCCAATCTAAAAGTGTCCAACGGTGACGGTTGCCCAATCCAAGAGTGCCCCACGGCATCGGAGTGTCTATCTTAGAGTGTTTGACGGTGTTGGTTGTCAAACGAAGATTTTCGCACGGTGTTGGGCGCCAAGTTAAGAGTTTTCAGCAGCATTGAGCGCCAATCTAAAGATGTCCAACGGTAACAGGCGCCAATCCAACAATATTCAACGGCGTCGGTGTGTCTACTTTAGAGTACCTGACGACGTTGGTTGCCAAACGAAGATTTTCGCACGGCGTTGGGCGCCAAGTTAAGAGATTTCAACAGCGTTGCGCCAATCTATAAGTGTACAACGGCTACCGTCGCCAATCCAACAGTGTTCAACGGCATCGGAGTGTCTACTTTAGAGTGCTTGACGATGTCGGTTGCCAATTGAAGATTTTCGCACGGCGTTGGGCGCCAAGTTAAGAGTTTTCAACAGCGTTGAGCGCCAATCTAAAAGCTTCCAACGAAAACGGGCGTCAATCCAAGATTGTCCAACGGCGTCGGAGTGTCTACTTTAGAGTACCTGACGACGTTGGTTGCCAAACGAAGATTTTCGCACGGCGTTGGGCGCCAAGTTAAGAGTTTTCAACGGCGTTGAGCGCCAATCTAAAAGTGTACAACGGCTACGGTCGCCAATCCAACAGTATTCAACGGCGTCGGTGTGTCTACTTTAGAGTACCTGACGACGTTGGTTGCCAAACGAAGATTTTCGCACGGCGTTGGGCGCCAAGTTAAGAGTTTTCAATGTCGTTGAGCGCCAATCTAAAAGTGTCCAACGGTGACGGTTGCCCAACCCAAGAGTGCCCCACGGCATCGGAGTGTCTATCTTAGAGTGTTTGACGGTGTTGGTTTTCAAACGAAGATTTTAGCACGGCGTTGGGCGCCAAGTTAAGAGTTTTCAGCAGCGTTGAGCGCCAATCTAAAAGTGTCCAACGGTAACGGGCGCCAATCTAACAATATTCAACGGCGTCGGTGTGTCTACTTTAGAGTACCTGACGACGTTGGTTGCCAAACGAAGATTTTCTCACGGCGTTGGGCGCCAAGTTAAGAGTTTTCAACGGCGTTGAGCGCCAATCTAAAAGTGTACAACGGTTACGGTCGCCAATCCAACAGTATTCAACGGCGTCGTTGTGTCTACTTTAGAGTACCTGACGACGTTGGTTGCCAAACGAAGATTTTCGCACGGCGTTGGGCGCCAAGTTAAGAGTTTTCAACGGCGTTGAGCGCCAATCTAAAAGTGTCCAACGGTGACGGTTGCCCAATCCAAGAGTGCCGCATGGCATCGGAGTGTCTATCTTAGAGTGTTTGACGGTGTTGGTTGTCAAACGAATATTTTAGCACGGCGTTGGGCGCCAAGTTAAGAGTTTTCAGCAGCGTTTAGCGCCAATCTAAAAGTGCCCAACGGTAACGGGCGCCAATCCAACAATATTCAACGGCGTCGGTGTGTCTACTTTAGAGTACCTGACGACGTTGGTTGCCAAACGAAGATTTTCGTACGGCGTTGGGCGCCAAGTTAAGAGTTTTCAACAGCGTTGAGCGCCAATCTAAAAGCGTCCAACGAAAACGGGCGCCAATCCAAGAGTGTCCAACGGCGTCGGAGTATTTACTTTAGAGTACCTGACGACGTTGGTTGCCAAACGAAGATTTTCGCACGGCGTTGGGCGCCAAGTTAAGAGTTTTCAACGGCGTTGAGCGCCAATTTAAAAGTGTCCAACGGTGACGGTTGCCCAATCCAAGAGTGCCCCACGGCATCGGAGTGTCTATCTAAGAGTGTTTGACGGTGTTGGTTGTCAAACGAAGATCTTAGCACGGCGTTGGGCGCCAAGTTAAGAGTTTTCAGCAGCGTTGAGCGCCAATCTAAAAGTGTCCAACGGTAAAGGGCGCCAATCCAAGAGTGTCCAACGGCGTCGGAGTGTCTACTTTAGAGTACCTGACGACATTGGTTGCCAAACGAAGATTTTCGCACGGCGTTGGGCGCCAAGTTAAGAGTTTTCAACGGCGTTGAGCGCCAATCTAAAAGTGTACAACGGCTACGGTCGCCAATCCAACAGTATTCAACGACGTCGGTGTGTCTACTTTAGAGTACCTGACGACGTTGGTTGCCAAACGAAGATTTTCGCACGGCGTTGGGCGCCAAGTTAAGAGTTTTCAACGGCGTTGAGCGCCAATTTAAAAGTGTCCAACGGTGACGGTTGCCCAATCCAAGAGTGCCCCACGGCATCGGAGTGTCCATCTAAGAGTGTTTGACGGTGTTGGTTGTCAAACGAAGATCTTAGCACGGCGTTGGGCGCCAAGTTAAGAGTTTTCAGCAGCGTTGAGCGCCAATCTAAAAGTGTCCAACGGTAACGGGCGCCAATCCAAGAGTGTCCAACGGCGTCGGAGTGTCTACTTTAGAGTACCTGACGACATTGGTTGCCAATCGAAGATTTTAGCACGGCGTTTTGCGCCAAGTTAAGAGTTTTCAACAGCGTTGAGCGCCAATCTAAAAGCGTCCAACGAAAACGGGCGCCAATCCAAGAGTGTCCAACGGCGTCGGAGTGTCTACTTTAGAGTACCTGACGACATTGGTTGCCAAACGAAGATTTTCGCACGGCGTTGGGCGTCAAGTTAAGAGTTTTCAACGGCGTTGAGCGCCAATCTAAAAGTGTCCAACGGTGACGGTTGCCCAATACAAGAGTGCCCCACGGCATCGGAGTGTCTATCTTAGAGTGTTTGAAAGTGTTGGTTGTCAAACGAAGATTTTAGCACGGCGTTGGGCGCCAAGTTAAGAGTTTTCAGCAGCGTTGAGTGCCAATCTAAAAGTGTCCAACGGTGACGGTTGCCCAATCCAAGAGTGCCCCACGGCATCGGAGTGTCTATCTAAGAGTGTTTGACGGTGTTGGTTGTCAAACGAAGATTTCAGCACGGCGTTGGGCGCCAAGTTAAGAGTTTTCAGCAGCGTTGAGCGCCAATCTAAAAGTGTCCAACGGTAACGGGCGAAAATCCAAGAGTGTCCAACGGCGTCGGAGTGTCTACTTTAGAGTACCTGACGACATTGGTTGCCAAACGAAGATTTTCGCACGGCGTTGGGCGCCAAGTTAAGAGTTTTCAACGGCGTTGAGCGCCAATCTAAAAGTGTACAACGGCTACGGTCGCCAATCCAACAGTATTCAACGACGTCGGTGTGTCTACTTTAGAGTACCTGACGACGTTGGTTGCCAAACGAAGATTTTCGCACGGCGTTGGGCGCCAAGTTAAGAGTTTTCAACGGCGTTGAGCGCCAATCTAAAAGTGTCCAACGGTGACGGTTGCCCAATCCAAGAGTGCCCCACGGCATCGGAGTGTCTATCTTAGAGTGTTTGACGGTGTTGGTTGTCAAACGAAGATTTTCGCACGGTGTTGGGCGCCAAGTTAAGAGTTTTCAGCAGCATTGAGCGCCAATCTAAAAGTGTCCAACGGTAACAGGCGCCAATCCAACAATATTCAACGGCGTCGGTGTGTCTACTTTAGAGTACCTGACGACGTTGGTTGCCAAACGAAGATTTTCGCACGGCGTTGGGCGCCAAGTTAAGAGATTTCAACAGCGTTGCGCCAATCTATAAGTGTACAACGGCTACCGTCGCCAATCCAACAGTGTTCAACGGCATCGGAGTGTCTACTTTAGAGTGCTTGACGATGTCGGTTGCCAATTGAAGATTTTCGCACGGCGTTGGGCGCCAAGTTAAGAGTTTTCAACAGCGTTGAGCGCCAATCTAAAAGCTTCCAACGAAAACGGGCGCCAATCCAAGATTGTCCAACGGCGTCGGAGTGTCTACTTTAGAGTACCTGACGACGTTGGTTGCCAAACGAAGATTTTCGCACGGCGTTGGGCGCCAAGTTAAGAGTTTTCAACGGCGTTGAGCGCCAATCTAAAAGTGTACAACGGCTACGGTCGCCAATCCAACAGTATTCAACGGCGTCGGTGTGTCTACTTTAGAGTACCTGACGACGTTGGTTGCCAAACGAAGATTTTCGCACGGCGTTGGGCGCCAAGTTAAGAGTTTTCAATGTCGTTGAGCGCCAATCTAAAAGTGTCCAACGGTGACGGTTGCCCAACCCAAGAGTGCCCCACGGCATCGGAGTGTCTATCTTAGAGTGTTTGACGGTGTTGGTTTTCAAACGAAGATTTTAGCACGGCGTTGGGCGCCAAGTTAAGAGTTTTCAGCAGCGTTGAGCGCCAATCTAAAAGTGTCCAACGGTAACGGGCGCCAATCTAACAATATTCAACGGCGTCGGTGTGTCTACTTTAGAGTACCTGACGACGTTGGTTGCCAAACGAAGATTTTCTCACGGCGTTGGGCGCCAAGTTAAGTGTTTTCAACGGCGTTGAGCGCCAATCTAAAAGTGTACAACGGTTACGGTCGCCAATCCAACAGTATTCAACGGCGTCGTTGTGTCTACTTTAGAGTACCTGACGACGTTGGTTGCCAAACGAAGATTTTCGCACGGCGTTGGGCGCCAAGTTAAGAGTTTTCAACGGCGTTGAGCGCCAATCTAAAAGTGTCCAACGGTGACGGTTGCCCAATCCAAGAGTGCCGCATGGCATCGGAGTGTCTATCTTAGAGTGTTTGACGGTGTTGGTTGTCAAACGAATATTTTAGCACGGCGTTGGGCGCCAAGTTAAGAGTTTTCAGCAGCGTTTAGCGCCAATCTAAAAGTGTCCAACGGTAACGGGCGCCAATCCAACAATATTCAACGGCGTCGGTGTGTCTACTTTAGAGTACCTGACGACGTTGGTTGCCAAACGAAGATTTTCGTACGGCGTTGGGCGCCAAGTTAAGAGTTTTCAACAGCGTTGAGCGCCAATCTAAAAGCGTCCAACGAAAACGGGCGCCAATCCAAGAGTGTCCAACGGCGTCGGAGTATTTACTTTAGAGTACCTGACGACGTTGGTTGCCAAACGAAGATTTTCGCACGGCGTTGGGCGCCAAGTTAAGAGTTTTCAACGGCGTTGAGCGCCAATTTAAAAGTGTCCAACGGTGACGGTTGCCCAATCCAAGAGTGCCCCACGGCATCGGAGTGTCTATCTAAGAGTGTTTGACGGTGTTGGTTGTCAAACGAAGACCTTAGCACGGCGTTGGGCGCCAAGTTAAGAGTTTTCAGCAGCGTTGAGCGCCAATCTAAAAGTGTCCAACGGTAAAGGGCGCCAATCCAAGAGTGTCCAACGGCGTCGGAGTGTCTACTTTAGAGTACCTGACAACATTGGTTGCCAAACGAAGATTTTAGCACGGCGTTGGGCGCCAAGTTAAGAGTTTTCAACAGCGTTGAGCGCCAATCTAAAAGTGTCCAAAGGTGACGGTTGCCCAATCCAAGAGTGCCCCACGGCGTCGGAGTGTCTATCTTAGAGTGTTTGACGATGTTGGTTGTCAAACGAAGATTTTAGCACGGCGTTGGGCGCCAAGTTAAGAGATTTCAACAGCGTTGCGCCAATCTATAAGTGTACAACGGCTACGGTCGCCAATCCAACAGTGTTCAACGGCATCGGAGTGTCTACTTTAGAGTGCTTGACGATGTCGGTTGCCAATTGAAAATTTTCGCACGGCGTTGGGCGCCAAGTTAAGAGTTTTAAGCAGCGTTGACCGCCAATCTAAAAGTGTGCGGTGCACGGTGCCAAATGAAAATTTTCGCACGGCGTTGGGCGCCAAGTTAAGAGTTTTCAGCAGCATTGACCGCCAATCTAAAAGTGTACAACGGCTACGGTCGCCAATCCAAGAGTGCCCCACGGCGTCGGAGTCTCTATCTAAGAGTGTTTGACGGTGTTGGTTGTCAAACGAAGATTTTAGCACGGCGTTGGGCGCCAAGTTAAGAGTTTTCAGAAGCGTTTAGCGCCAATCTAAAAGTGTCCAACGGTAACGGGCGCCAATCCAACAATATTCAACGGCGTCGGTGTGTCTACTTTAGAGTACCTGACGACGTTGGTTGCCAAACGAAGATTTTCGCACGGCGTTGGGCGCCAAGTTAAGAGTTTTCAGAAGCGTTTAGCGCCAATCTAAAAGTGTCCAACGGTAACGGGCGCCAATCCAACAATATTCAACGGCGTCGGTGTGTCTACTTTAGAGTACCTGACGACGTTGGTTGCCAAACGAAGATTTTCGCACGGCGTTGGGCGCCAAGTTAAGAGTTTTCAACGGCGTTGAGCGCCAATCTAAAAGTGTCCAAAGGTGACGGTTGCCCAATCCAAGAGTGCCCCACGGCATCGGAGTGTCTATCTTAGAGTGTTTGACGGTGTTGGTTGTCAAACGAAGATTTTAGCCCGGCGTTGGGCGCCAAGTTAAGAGTTTTCAGCAGCGTTGAGCGCCAATCTAAAAGTGTCCAACGGCAACAGGCGCCAATCCAACAATATTCAACGGCGTCGGTGTGTCTACTTTAGAGTACCTGACGACGTTGGTTGCCAAACGAAGATTTTCGCACGGCGTTGGGCGCCAAGTTAAGAGTTTTCAACGGCGTTGAGCGCCAATCTAAAAGTGTCCAAAGGTGACGGTTGCCCAATCCAAGAGTGCCCCACGGCGTCGGAGTGTCTATCTTAGAGTGTTTGACGATGTTGGTTGTCAAACGAAGATTTTAGCACGGCGTTGGGCGCCAAGTTAAGAGATTTCAACAGCGTTGCGCCAATCTATAAGTGTACAACGGCTACCGTCGCCAATCCAACAGTGTTCAACGGCATCGGAGTGTCTACTTTAGAGTGCTTGACGATGTGGGTTGCCAATTGAAGATTTTCGCACGGCGTTGGGCGCCAAGTTAAGAGTTTTCAGCAGCGTTGACCGCCAATCTAAAAGTGTACAACGGCTACGGTCGCCAATCCAAGAGTGCCCCACGGCGTCGGAGTGTCTATCTTAGAGTGTTTGACGATGTTGGTTGTCAAACGAAGATTTTAGCACGGCGTTGGGCGCCAAGTTAAGAGTTTTCAGCAGCGTTGAGCGCCAATCTAAAAGTGTCCAACGGTAACGGGCGAAAATCCAAGAGTGTTCAACGGCGTCGGAGTGTCTACTTTAGAGTACCTGACGACATTGGTTGCCAAACGAAGATTTTCGCACGGCGTTGGGCGCCAAGTTAAGAGTTTTCAACGGCGTTGAGCGCCAATCTAAAAGTGTACAACGGCTACGGTCGCCAATCCAACAGTATTCAACGACGTCGGTGTGTCTACTTTAGAGTACCTGACGACGTTGGTTGCCAAACGAAGATTTTCGCACGGCGTTGGGCGCCAAGTTAAGAGTTTTCAACGGCGTTGAGCCCCAATCTAAAAGTGTCCAACGGTGACGGTTGCCCAATCCAAGAGTGCCCCACGGCATCGGAGTGTCTATCTTAGAGTGTTTGACGGTGTTGGTTGTCAAACGAAGATTTTCGCACGGCGTTGGGCGCCAAGTTAAGAGTTTTCAGCAGCATTGAGCGCCAATCTAAAAGTGTCCAACGGTAACAGGCGCCAATCCAACAATATTCAACGGCGTCGGTGTGTCTACTTTAGAGTACCTGACGACGTTGGTTGCCAAACGAAGATTTTCGCACGGCGTTGGGCGCCAAGTTAAGAGATTTCAACAGCGTTGCGCCAATCTATAAGTGTACAACGGCTACCGTCGCCAATCCAACAGTGTTCAACGGCATCGGAGTGTCTACTTTAGAGTGCTTGACGATGTCGGTTGCCAATTGAAGATTTTCGCACGGTGTTGGGCGCCAAGTTAAGAGTTTTCAACGGCGTTGAGCGCCAATTTAAAAGTGTCCAACGGTGACGGTTGCCCAATCCAAGAGTGCCCCACGGCATCGGAGTGTCTATCTAAGAGTGTTTGACGGTGTTGGTTGTCAAACGAAGATCTTAGCACGGCGTTGGGCGCCAAGTTAAGAGTTTTCAGCAGCGTTGAGCGCCAATCTAAAAGTGTCCAACGGTAAAGGGCGCCAATCCAAGAGTGTCCAACGGCGTCGGAGTGTCTACTTTAGAGTACCTGACGACATTGGTTGCCAAACGAAGATTTTAGCACGGCGTTGGGCGCCAAGTTAAGAGTTTTCAACAGCGTTGAGCGCCAATCTAAAAGTGTCCAAAGGTGACGGTTGCCCAATCCAAGAGTGCCCCACGGCGTCGGAGTGTCTATCTTAGAGTGTTTGACGATGTTGGTTGTCAAACGAAGATTTTAGCACGGCGTTGGGCGCCAAGTTAAGAGATTTCAACAGCGTTGCGCCAATCTATAAGTGTACAACGGCTACGGTCGCCAATCCAACAGTGTTCAACGGCATCGGAGTGTCTAGAAAGAAAGAAAGAAAGAAAGAAAGATCCGTTTATTATACACACACATACACACTTACACAACACATAAAAAAAAACATGAAATAAAAAAATAAAAAAAGAAATCCACAATCGGCACATAAAAAAAAACAAACAAGTAAAAACATAAACAGTACGATTCAAATAATTAGGTATATGAGGTAGGAATGCCGTGCCCGCACCAACCCGACCGCACCCCGCCACAGCGAAACACCATCACACAGCGCACGCTTGCGACAGTATTGTCTGTTCCGACCCGCGGGGCATACGTGTTTTTTTTTTTAATTTTTTTCTTCCTATTGAGAGTGTTATAATACTACTGCGGCGCAATGTAACAAAGCATTACTGCGGCGGAGCCGGGCCGCGCCGAGAAGCCCCTGCACCGCACACCTACCACATCACACAATAAAATAAAGATACCCCGACGCACACCGACGGGTTGCTGCACTAGAATAAAAGTACCTTTGTAATATGACCTTCACAATGAAACTTCATTTCCCTTCATATGTCAGTGTGGAGTGTGTGTACAAAAGGCCACAGTTCAGCTACTGCTACAGATTGGGTAGGTACAATCTGCAGCGCTGGTTTTCAACTGAAGCCCAATCCTAACTAGGTAGCATGCTGTATTACCATTAAATAAATAAATAAAAAGATCATTACACACCTACTCACGTACATTCACACACGAGAATACAGGATACACGAGTGCACAATACTGAACAGTAAAAATTTATATATGACACGAATCCAATTACAATATATATCAAAAAGACAAATACAACACAAAAACAAACTTAACTAACAACAAATTCAAGATAAACATTACTTGCACCTCCAGTTAACAACTACTTTAGAGTGCTTGACGATGTCGGTTGCCAATTGAAAATTTTCGCACGACGTTGGGCGCCAAGTTAAGAGTTTTAAGCAGCGTTGACCGCCAATCTAAAAGTGTGCGGTGCACGGTGCCAATTGAAAATTTTCGCACGGCGTTGGGCGCCAAGTTAAGAGTTTTCAGCAGCATTGACCGCCAATCTAAAAGTGTACAACGGCTACGGTCGCCAATCCAAGAGTGCCCCACGGCGTCGGAGTCTCTATCTAAGAGTGTTTGACGGTGTTGGTTGTCAAACGAAGATTTTAGCACGGCGTTGGGCGCCAAGTTAAGAGTTTTCAACGGCGTTGAGCGCCAATTTAAAAGTGTCCAACGGTGACGGTTGCCCAATCCAAGAGTGCCCCACGGCATCGGAGTGTCTATCTAAGAGTGTTTGACGGTGTTGGTTGTCAAACGAAGATCTTAGCACGGCGTTGGGCGCCAAGTTAAGAGTTTTCAGCAGCGTTGAGCGCCAATCTAAAAGTGTCCAACGGTAAAGGGCGCCAATCCAAGAGTGTCCAACGGCGTCGGAGTGTCTACTTTAGAGTACCTGACGACATTGGTTGCCAAACGAAGATTTTAGCACGGCGTTGGGCGCCAAGTTAAGAGTTTTCAACAGCGTTGAGCGCCAATCTAAAAGTGTCCAAAGGTGACGGTTGCCCAATCCAAGAGTGCCCCACGGCGTCGGAGTGTCTATCTTAGAGTGTTTGACGATGTTGGTTGTCAAACGAAGATTTTAGCACGGCGTTGGGCGCCAAGTTAAGAGATTTCAACAGCGTTGCGCCAATCTATAAGTGTACAACGGCTACCGTCGCCAATCCAACAGTGTTCAACGGCATCGGAGTGTCTACTTTAGAGTGCTTGACGATGTCGGTTGCCAATTGAAGATTTTCGCACGGTGTTGGGCGCCAAGTTAAGAGTTTTCAACGGCGTTGAGCGCCAATTTAAAAGTGTCCAACGGTGACGGTTGCCCAATCCAAGAGTGCCCCACGGCATCGGAGTGTCTATCTAAGAGTGTTTGACGGTGTTGGTTGTCAAACGAAGATCTTAGCACGGCGTTGGGCGCCAAGTTAAGAGTTTTCAGCAGCGTTGAGCGCCAATCTAAAAGTGTCCAACGGTAAAGGGCGCCAATCCAAGAGTGTCCAACGGCGTCGGAGTGTCTACTTTAGAGTACCTGACGACATTGGTTGCCAAACGAAGATTTTAGCACGGCGTTGGGCGCCAAGTTAAGAGTTTTCAACAGCGTTGAGCGCCAATCTAAAAGTGTCCAAAGGTGACGGTTGCCCAATCCAAGAGTGCCCCACGGCGTCGGAGTGTCTATCTTAGAGTGTTTGACGATGTTGGTTGTCAAACGAAGATTTTAGCACGGCGTTGGGCGCCAAGTTAAGAGATTTCAACAGCGTTGCGCCAATCTATAAGTGTACAACGGCTACGGTCGCCAATCCAACAGTGTTCAACGGCATCGGAGTGTCTAGAAAGAAAGAAAGAAAGAAAGAAAGATCCGTTTATTATACACACACATACACACTTACACAACACATAAAAAAAAACATGAAATAAAAAAATAAAAAAAGAAATCCACAATCGGCACATAAAAAAAAACAAACAAGTAAAAACATAAACAGTACGATTCAAATAATTAGGTATATGAGGTAGGAATGCCGTGCCCGCACCAACCGGACCGCACCCCGCCACAGCGAAACACCATCACACAGCGCACGCTTGCGACAGTATTGTCTGTTCCGACCCGCGGGGCATACGTGTTTTTTTTTTTAATTTTTTTCTTCCTATTGAGAGTGTTATAATACTACTGCGGCGCAATGTAACAAAGCATTACTGCGGCGGAGCCGGGCCGCGCCGAGAAGCCCCTGCACCGCACACCTACCACATCACACAATAAAATAAAGATACCCCGACGCACACCGACGGGTTGCTGCACTAGAATAAAAGTACCTTTGTAATATGACCTTCACAATGAAACTTCATTTCCCTTCATATGTCAGTGTGGAGTGTGTGTACAAAAGGCCACAGTTCAGCTACTGCTACAGATTGGGTAGGTACAATCTGCAGCGCTGGTTTTCAACTGAAGCCCAATCCTAACTAGGTAGCATGCTGTATTACCATTAAATAAATAAATAAAAAGATCATTACACACCTACTCACGTACATTCACACACGAGAATACAGGATACACGAGTGCACAATACTGAACAGTAAAAATTTATATATGACACGAATCCAATTACAATATATATCAAAAAGACAAATACAACACAAAAACAAACTTAACTAACAACAAATTCAAGATAAACATTACTTGCACCTCCAGTTAACAACTACTTTAGAGTGCTTGACGATGTCGGTTGCCAATTGAAAATTTTCGCACGACGTTGGGCGCCAAGTTAAGAGTTTTAAGCAGCGTTGACCGCCAATCTAAAAGTGTGCGGTGCACGGTGCCAATTGAAAATTTTCGCACGGCGTTGGGCGCCAAGTTAAGAGTTTTCAGCAGCATTGACCGCCAATCTAAAAGTGTACAACGGCTACGGTCGCCAATCCAAGAGTGCCCCACGGCGTCGGAGTCTCTATCTAAGAGTGTTTGACGGTGTTGGTTGTCAAACGAAGATTTTAGCACGGCGTTGGGCGCCAAGTTAAGAGTTTTCAGCAGCGTTGAGCGCCAATCTAAAAGTGTACAACGGCTACGGTCGCCAATCCAACAGTATTCAACGGCGTCGGTGTGTCTACTTTAGAGTACCTGACGACGTTGGTTGCCAAACGAAGATTTTCGCACGGCGTTGGGCGCCAAGTTAAGAGTTTTCAGAAGCGTTTAGCGCCAATCTAAATGTGTCCAACGGTAACGGGCGCCAATCCAACAATATTCAACGGCGTCGGTGTGTCTACTTTAGAGTACCTGACGACGTTGGTTGCCAAACGAAGATTTTCGCACGGCGTTGGGCGCCAAGTTAAGAGTTTTCAACGGCGTTGAGCGCCAATCTAAAAGTGTCCAAAGGTGACGGTTGCCCAATCCAAGAGTGCCCCACGGCATCGGAGTGTCTATCTTAGAGTGTTTGACGGTGTTGGTTGTCAAACGAAGATTTAAGCACGGCGTTGGGCGCCAAGTTAAGAGTTTTCAGCAGCGTTGAGCGCCAATCTAAAAGTGTCCAACGGCAACAGGCGCCAATCCAACAATATTCAACGGCGTCGGTGTGTCTACTTTAGAGTACCTGACGACGTTGGTTGCCAAACGAAGATTTTCGCACGGCATTGGGCGCCAAGTTAAGAGTTTTCAACGGCGTTGAGCGCCAATCTAGAAGTGTCCAAAGGTGACGGTTGCCCAATCCAAGAGTGCCCCACGGCGTCGGAGTGTCTATCTTAGAGTGTTTGACGATGTTGGTTGTCAAACGAAGATTTTAGCACGGCGTTGGGCGCCAAGTTAAGAGATTTCAACAGCGTTGCGCCAATCTATAAGTGTACAACGGCTACCGTCGCCAATCCAACAGTGTTCAACGGCATCGGAGTGTCTACTTTAGAGTGCTTGACGATGTCGGTTGCCAATTGAAGATTTTCGCACGGCGTTGGGCGCCAAGTTAAGAGTTTTCAGCAGCGTTGACCGCCAATCTAAAAGTGTACAACGGCTACGGTCGCCAATCCAAGAGTGCCCCACGGCGTCGGAGTGTCTATCTTAGAGTGTTTGACGATGTTGGTTGTCAAACGAAGATTTTAGCACGGCGTTGGGCGCCAAGTTAAGAGTTTTCAGCAGCGTTGAGCGCCAATCTAAAAGTGTCCAACGGTAATGGGCGAAAATCCAAGAGTGTCCAACGGCGTCGGAGTGTCTACTTTAGAGTACCTGACGACATTGGTTGCCAAACGAAGATTTTCGCACGGCGTTGGGCGCCAAGTTAAGAGTTTTCAACGGCGTTGAGCGCCGATCTAAAAGTGTACAACGGCTACGGTCGCCAATCCAACAGTATTCAACGACGTCGGTGTGTCTACTTTAGAGTACCTGACGACGTTGGTTGCCAAACGAAGATTTTCGCACGGCGTTGGGCGCCAAGTTAAGAGTTTTCAACGGCGTTGAGCGCCAATTTAAAAGTGTCCAACGGTGACGGTTGCCCAATCCAAGAGTGCCCCACGGCATCGGAGTGTCCATCTAAGAGTGTTTGACGGTGTTGGTTGTCAAACGAAGATCTTAGCACGGCGTTGGGCGCCAAGTTAAGAGTTTTCAGCAGCGTTGAGCGCCAATCTAAAAGTGTCCAACGGTAACGGGCGCCAATCCAAGAGTGTCCAACGGCGTCGGAGTGTCTACTTTAGAGTACCTGACGACATTGGTTGCCAATCGAAGATTTTAGCACGGCGTTTTGCGCCAAGTTAAGAGTTTTCAACAGCGTTGAGCGCCAATCTAAAAGCGTCCAACGAAAACGGGCGCCAATCCAAGAGTGTCCAACGGCGTCGGAGTGTCTACTTTAGAGTACCTGACGACATTGGTTGCCAAACGAAGATTTTCGCACGGCGTTGGGCGTCAAGTTAAGAGTTTTCAACGGCGTTGAGCGCCAATCTAAAAGTGTCCAACGGTGACGGTTGCCCAATACAAGAGTGCCCCACGGCATCGGAGTGTCTATCTTAGAGTGTTTGAAAGTGTTGGTTGTCAAACGAAGATTTTAGCACGGCGTTGGGCGCCAAGTTAAGAGTTTTCAGCAGCGTTGAGTGCCAATCTAAAAGTGTCCAACGGTGACGGTTGCCCAATCCAAGAGTGCCCCACGGCATCGGAGTGTCTATCTAAGAGTGTTTGACGGTGTTGGTTGTCAAACGAAGATTTCAGCACGGCGTTGGGCGCCAAGTTAAGAGTTTTCAGCAGCGTTGAGCGCCAATCTAAAAGTGTCCAACGGTAACGGGCGAAAATCCAAGAGTGTCCAACGGCGTCGGAGTGTCTACTTTAGAGTACCTGACGACATTGGTTGCCAAACGAAGATTTTCGCACGGCGTTGGGCGCCAAGTTAAGAGTTTTCAACGGCGTTGAGCGCCAATCTAAAAGTGTACAACGGCTACGGTCGCCAATCCAACAGTATTCAACGACGTCGGTGTGTCTACTTTAGAGTACCTGACGACGTTGGTTGCCAAACGAAGATTTTCGCACGGCGTTGGGCGCCAAGTTAAGAGTTTTCAACGGCGTTGAGCGCCAATCTAAAAGTGTCCAACGGTGACGGTTGCCCAATCCAAGAGTGCCCCACGGCATCGGAGTGTCTATCTTAGAGTGTTTGACGGTGTTGGTTGTCAAACGAAGATTTTCGCACGGTGTTGGGCGCCAAGTTAAGAGTTTTCAGCAGCATTGAGCGCCAATCTAAAAGTGTCCAACGGTAACAGGCGCCAATCCAACAATATTCAACGGCGTCGGTGTGTCTACTTTAGAGTACCTGACGACGTTGGTTGCCAAACGAAGATTTTCGCACGGCGTTGGGCGCCAAGTTAAGAGATTTCAACAGCGTTGCGCCAATCTATAAGTGTACAACGGCTACCGTCGCCAATCCAACAGTGTTCAACGGCATCGGAGTGTCTACTTTAGAGTGCTTGACGATGTCGGTTGCCAATTGAAGATTTTCGCACGGCGTTGGGCGCCAAGTTAAGAGTTTTCAACAGCGTTGAGCGCCAATCTAAAAGCTTCCAACGAAAACGGGCGCCAATCCAAGATTGTCCAACGGCGTCGGAGTGTCTACTTTAGAGTACCTGACGACGTTGGTTGCCAAACGAAGATTTTCGCACGGCGTTGGGCGCCAAGTTAAGAGTTTTCAACGGCGTTGAGCGCCAATCTAAAAGTGTACAACGGCTACGGTCGCCAATCCAACAGTATTCAACGGCGTCGGTGTGTCTACTTTAGAGTACCTGACGACGTTGGTTGCCAAACGAAGATTTTCGCACGGCGTTGGGCGCCAAGTTAAGAGTTTTCAATGTCGTTGAGCGCCAATCTAAAAGTGTCCAACGGTGACGGTTGCCCAACCCAAGAGTGCCCCACGGCATCGGAGTGTCTATCTTAGAGTGTTTGACGGTGTTGGTTTTCAAACGAAGATTTTAGCACGGCGTTGGGCGCCAAGTTAAGAGTTTTCAGCAGCGTTGAGCGCCAATCTAAAAGTGTCCAACGGTAACGGGCGCCAATCTAACAATATTCAACGGCGTCGGTGTGTCTACTTTAGAGTACCTGACGACGTTGGTTGCCAAACGAAGATTTTCTCACGGCGTTGGGCGCCAAGTTAAGAGTTTTCAACGGCGTTGAGCGCCAATCTAAAAGTGTACAACGGTTACGGTCGCCAATCCAACAGTATTCAACGGCGTCGTTGTGTCTACTTTAGAGTACCTGACGACGTTGGTTGCCAAACGAAGATTTTCGCACGGCGTTGGGCGCCAAGTTAAGAGTTTTCAACGGCGTTGAGCGCCAATCTAAAAGTGTCCAACGGTGACGGTTGCCCAATCCAAGAGTGCCGCATGGCATCGGAGTGTCTATCTTAGAGTGTTTGACGGTGTTGGTTGTCAAACGAATATTTTAGCACGGCGTTGGGCGCCAAGTTAAGAGTTTTCAGCAGCGTTTAGCGCCAATCTAAAAGTGTCCAACGGTAACGGGCGCCAATCCAACAATATTCAACGGCGTCGGTGTGTCTACTTTAGAGTACCTGACGACGTTGGTTGCCAAACGAAGATTTTCGTACGGCGTTGGGCGCCAAGTTAAGAGTTTTCAACAGCGTTGAGCGCCAATCTAAAAGCGTCCAACGAAAACGGGCGCCAATCCAAGAGTGTCCAACGGCGTCGGAGTATTTACTTTAGAGTACCTGACGACGTTGGTTGCCAAACGAAGATTTTCGCACGGCGTTGGGCGCCAAGTTAAGAGTTTTCAACGGCGTTGAGCGCCAATTTAAAAGTGTCCAACGGTGACGGTTGCCCAATCCAAGAGTGCCCCACGGCATCGGAGTGTCTATCTAAGAGTGTTTGACGGTGTTGGTTGTCAAACGAAGATCTTAGCACGGCGTTGGGCGCCAAGTTAAGAGTTTTCAGCAGCGTTGAGCGCCAATCTAAAAGTGTCCAACGGTAAAGGGCGCCAATCCAAGAGTGTCCAACGGCGTCGGAGTGTCTACTTTAGAGTACCTGACGACATTGGTTGCCAAACGAAGATTTTAGCACGGTGTTGGGCGCCAAGTTAAGAGTTTTCAACAGCGTTGAGCGCCAATCTAAAAGTGTCCAAAGGTGACGGTTGCCCAATCCAAGAGTGCCCCACGGCGTCGGAGTGTCTATCTTAGAGTGTTTGACGATGTTGGTTGTCAAACGAAGATTTTAGCACGGCGTTGGGCGCCAAGTTAAGAGATTTCAACAGCGTTGCGCCAATCTATAAGTGTACAACGGCTACGGTCGCCAATCCAACAGTGTTCAACGGCATCGGAGTGTCTACTTTAGAGTGCTTGACGATGTCGGTTGCCAATTGAAGATTTTCGCACGGCGTTGGGCGCCAAGTTAAGAGTTTTCAGCAGCGTTGACCGCCAATCTAAAAGTGTACAACGGCTACGGTCGCCAATCCAAGAGTGCCCCACGGCGTCGGAGTGTCTATCTTAGAGTGTTTGACGATGTTGGTTGTCAAACGAAGATTTTAGCACGGCGTTGGGCGCCAAGTTAAGAGATTTCAACAGCGTTGCGCCAATCTATAAGTGTACAACGGCTACGGTCGCCAATCCAACAGTGTTCAACGGCATCGGAGTGTCTACTTTAGAGTGCTTGACGATGTCGGTTGCCAATTGAAAATTTTCGCACGGCGTTGGGCGCCAAGTTAAGAGTTTTAAGCAGCGTTGACCGCCAATCTAAAAGTGTGCGGTGCACGGTGCCAATTGAAAATTTTCGCACGGCGTTGGGCGCCAAGTTAAGAGTTTTCAGCAGCATTGACCGCCAATCTAAAAGTGTACAACGGCTACGGTCGCCAATCCAAGAGTGCCCCACGGCGTCGGAGTCTCTATCTAAGAGTGTTTGACGGTGTTGGTTGTCAAACGAAGATTTTAGCACGGCGTTGGGCGCCAAGTTAAGAGTTTTCAGCAGCGTTGAGCGCCAATCTAAAAGTGTACAACGGCTACGGTCGCCAATCCAACAGTATTCAACGGCGTCGGTGTGTCTACTTTAGAGTACCTGACGACGTTGGTTGCCAAACGAAGATTTTCGCACGGCGTTGGGCGCCAAGTTAAGAGTTTTCAACGGCGTTGAGCGCCAATCTAAAAGTGTCCAAAGGTGACGGTTGCCCAATCCAAGAGTGCCCCACGGCATCGGAGTGTCTATCTTAGAGTGTTTGACGGTGTTGGTTGTCAAACGAAGATTTTAGCCCGGCGTTGGGCGCCAAGTTAAGAGTTTTCAGCAGCGTTGAGCGCCAATCTAAAAGTGTCCAACGGCAACAGGCGCCAATCCAACAATATTCAACGGCGTCGGTGTGTCTACTTTAGAGTACCTGACGACGTTGGTTGCCAAACGAAGATTTTCGCACGGCGTTGGGCGCCAAGTTAAGAGTTTTCAACGGCGTTGAGCGCCAATCTAAAAGTGTCCAAAGGTGACGGTTGCCCAATCCAAGAGTGCCCCACGGCGTCGGAGTGTCTATCTTAGAGTGTTTGACGATGTTGGTTGTCAAACGAAGATTTTAGCACGGCGTTGGGCGCCAAGTTAAGAGATTTCAACAGCGTTGCGCCAATCTATAAGTGTACAACGGCTACCGTCGCCAATCCAACAGTGTTCAACGGCATCGGAGTGTCTACTTTAGAGTGCTTGACGATGTCGGTTGCCAATTGAAGATTTTCGCACGGCGTTGGGCGCCAAGTTAAGAGTTTTCAGCAGCGTTGACCGCCAATCTAAAAGTGTACAACGGCTACGGTCGCCAATCCAAGAGTGCCCCACGGCGTCGGAGTGTCTATCTTAGAGTGTTTGACGATGTTGGTTGTCAAACGAAGATTTTAGCACGGCGTTGGGCGCCAAGTTAAGAGTTTTCAGCAGCGTTGAGCGCCAATCTAAAAGTGTCCAACGGTAACGGGCGAAAATCCAAGAGTGTTCAACGGCGTCGGAGTGTCTACTTTAGAGTACCTGACGACATTGGTTGCCAAACGAAGATTTTCGCACGGCGTTGGGCGCCAAGTTAAGAGTTTTCAACGGCGTTGAGCGCCAATCTAAAAGTGTACAACGGCTACGGTCGCTAATCCAACAGTATTCAACGACGTCGGTGTGTCTACTTTAGAGTACCTGACGACGTTGGTTGCCAAACGAAGATTTTCGCACGGCGTTGGGCGCCAAGTTAAGAGTTTTCAACGGCGTTGAGCCCCAATCTAAAAGTGTCCAACGGTGACGGTTGCCCAATCCAAGAGTGCCCCACGGCATCGGAGTGTCTATCTTAGAGTGTTTGACGGTGTTGGTTGTCAAACGAAGATTTTCGCACGGCGTTGGGCGCCAAGTTAAGAGTTTTCAGCAGCATTGAGCGCCAATCTAAAAGTGTCCAACGGTAACAGGCGCCAATCCAACAATATTCAACGGCGTCGGTGTGTCTACTTTAGAGTACCTGACGACGTTGGTTGCCAAACGAAGATTTTCGCACGGCGTTGGGCGCCAAGTTAAGAGATTTCAACAGCGTTGCGCCAATCTATAAGTGTACAACGGCTACCGTCGCCAATCCAACAGTGTTCAACGGCATCGGAGTGTCTACTTTAGAGTGCTTGACGATGTCGGTTGCCAATTGAAGATTTTCGCACGGCGTTGGGCGCCAAGTTAAGAGTTTTCAACGGCGTTGAGCGCCAATTTAAAAGTGTCCAACGGTGACGGTTGCCCAATCCAAGAGTGCCCCACGGCATCGGAGTGTCTATCTAAGAGTGTTTGACGGTGTTGGTTGTCAAACGAAGATCTTAGCACGGCGTTGGGCGCCAAGTTAAGAGTTTTCAGCAGCGTTGAGCGCCAATCTAAAAGTGTCCAACGGTAAAGGGCGCCAATCCAAGAGTGTCCAACGGCGTCGGAGTGTCTACTTTAGAGTACCTGATTACATTGGTTGCCAAACGAAGATTTTAGCACGGCGTTGGGCGCCAAGTTAAGAGTTTTCAACAGCGTTGAGCGCCAATCTAAAAGTGTCCAAAGGTGACGGTTGCCCAATCCAAGAGTGCCCCACGGCGTCGGAGTGTCTATCTTAGAGTGTTTGACGATGTTGGTTGTCAAACGAAGATTTTAGCACGGCGTTGGGCGCCAAGTTAAGAGATTTCAACAGCGTTGCGCCAATCTATAAGTGTACAACGGCTACGGTCGCCAATCCAACAGTGTTCAACGGCATCGGAGTGTCTACTTTAGAGTGCTTGACGATGTCGGTTGCCAATTGAAAATTTTCGCACGGCGTTGGGCGCCAAGTTAAGAGTTTTCAGCAGCATTGACCGCCAATCTAAAAGTGTACAACGGCTACGGTCGCCAATCCAAGAGTGCCCCACGACGTCGGAGTCTCTATCTAAGAGTGTTTGACGGTGTTGGTTGTCAAACGAAGATTTTAGCACGGCGTTGGGCGCCAAGTTAAGAGTTTTCAGCAGCGTTGAGCGCCAATCTAAAAGTGTACAACGGCTACGGTCGCCAATCCAACAGTATTCAACGGCGTCGGTGTGTCTACTTTAGAGTACCTGACGACGTTGGTTGCCAAACGAAGATTTTCGCACGGCGTTGGGCGCCAAGTTAAGAGTTTTCAGAAGCGTTTAGCGCCAATCTAAAAGTGTCCAACGGTAACGGGCGCCAATCCAACAATATTCAACGGCGTCGGTGTGTCTACTTTATAGTACCTGACGACGTTGGTTGCCAAATGAAGATTTTCGCACGGCGTTGGGCGCCAAGTTAAGAGTTTTCAACGGCGTTGAGCGCCAATCTAAAAGTGTCCAAAGGTGACGGTTGCCCAATCCAAGAGTGCCCCACGGCATCGGAGTGTCTATCTTAGAGTGTTTGACGGTGTTGGTTGTCAAACGAAGATTTAAGCACGGCGTTGGGCGCCAAGTTAAGAGTTTTCAGCAGCGTTGAGCGCCAATCTAAAAGTGTCCAACGGCAACAGGCGCCAATCCAACAATATTCAACGGCGTCGGTGTGTCTACTTTAGAGTACCTGACGACGTTGGTTGCCAAACGAAGATTTTCGCACGGCATTGAGCGCCAAGTTAAGAGTTTTCAACGGCGTTGAGCGCCAATCTAAAAGTGTCCAAAGGTGACGGTTGCCCAATCCAAGAGTGCCCCACGACGTCGGAGTGTCTATCTTAGAGTGTTTGACGATGTTGGTTGTCAAACGAAGATTTTAGCACGGCGTTGGGCGCCAAGTTAAGAGATTTCAACAGCGTTGCGCCAATCTATAAGTGTACAACGGCTACGGTCGCCAATCCAACAGTGTTCAACGGCATCGGAGTGTCTACTTTAGAGTGCTTGACGATGTCGGTTGCCAATTGAAAATTTTCGCACGGCGTTGGACGCCAAGTTAAGAGTTTTAAGCAGCGTTGACCGCCAATCTAAAAGTGTGCGGTGCACGGTGCCAATTGAAAATTTTCGCACGGCGTTGGGCGCCAAGTTAAGAGTTTTCAACGGCGTTGAGCGCCAATCTAAAAGTGTCCAACGGTGACGGTTGCCCAATACAAGAGTGCCCCACGGCATCGGAGTGTCTATCTTAGAGTGTTTGACGGTGTTGGTTGTCAAACGAAGATTTTAGCACGGCGTTGGGCGCCAAGTTAAGAGTTTTCAGCAGCGTTGAGTGCCAATCTAAAAGTGTCCAACGGTGACGGTTGCCCAATCCAAGAGTGCCCCACGGCATCGGAGTGTCTATCTAAGAGTGTTTGACGGTGTTGGTTGTCAAACGAAGATTTCAGCACGGCGTTGGGTGCCAAGTTAAGAGTTTTCAGCAGCGTTGAGCGCCAATCTAAAAGTGTCCAACGGTAACGGGCGAAAATCCAAGAGTGTCCAACGGCGTCGGAGTGTCTACTTTAGAGTACCTGACGACATTGGTTGCCAAACGAAGATTTTCGCACGGCGTTGGGCGCCAAGTTAAGAGTTTTCAACGGCGTTGAGCGCCAATCTAAAAGTGTACAACGGCTACGGTCGCCAATCCAACAGTATTCAACGACGTCGGTGTGTCTACTTTAGAGTACCTGACGACGTTGGTTGCCAAACGAAGATTTTCGCACGGCGTTGGGCGCCAAGTTAAGAGTTTTCAACGGCGTTGAGCGCCAATCTAAAAGTGTCCAACGGTGACGGTTGCCCAATCCAAGAGTGCCCCACGGCATCGGAGTGTCTATCTAAGAGTGTTTGACGGTGTTGGTTGTCAAACGAAGATTTTAGCACGGCGTTGGGCGCCAAGTTAAGAGTTTTCAGCAGCGTTGAGCGCCAATCTAAAAGTGTACAACGGCTACGGTCGCCAATCCAACAGTATTCAACGGCGTCGGTGTGTCTACTTTAGAGTACCTGACGACATTGGTTGCCAAACGAAGATTTTCGCACGGCGTTGGGCGTCAAGTTAAGAGTTTTCAACGGCGTTGAGCGCCAATCTAAAAGTGTCCAACGGTGACGGTTGCCCAATACAAGAGTGCCCCACGGCATCGGAGTGTCTATCTTAGAGTGTTTGACGGTGTTGGTTGTCAAACGAAGATTTTAGCACGGCGTTGGGCGCCAAGTTAAGAGTTTTCAGCAGCGTTGAGCGCCAATCTAAAAGTGTCCAACGGTAACGGGCGCCAATCCAAGAGTGTCCAACGTCGTCGGAGTGTCTATTTTAGAGTACCTGACGACGTTGGTTGCCAAACGAAGATTTTCGCACGACGTTGGGCGCCAAGTTAAGAGTTTTCAACGGCGTTGAGCGCCAATCTAAAAGTGTCCAACGGTAACGGGCGCCAATCCAACAATATTCAACGGCGTCGGTGTGTCTACTTTAGAGTACCTGACGACGTTGGTTGCCAAACGAAGATTTTCGTACGGCGTTGGGCGCCAAGTTAAGAGTTTTCAACAGCGTTGAGCGCCAATCTAAAAGTGTACAACGGCTACGGTCGCCAATCCAACAGTATTCAACGACGTCGGTGTGTCTACTTTAGAGTACCTGACGACGTTGGTTGCCAAACGAAGATTTTCGCACGGCGTTGGGCGCCAAGTTAAGAGTTTTCAACGGCGTTGAGCGCCAATCTAAAAGTGTCCAACGGTGACGGTTGCCCAATCCAAGAGTGCCCCACGGCATCGGAGTGTCTATCTTAGAGTGTTTGACGGTGTTGGTTGTCAAACGAAGATTTTCGCACGGCGTTGGGCGCCAAGTTAAGAGTTTTCAGCAGCATTGAGCGCCAATCTAAAAGTGTCCAACGGTAACAGGCGCCAATCCAACAATATTCAACGGCGTCGGTGTGTCTACTTTAGAGTACCTGACGACGTTGGTTGCCAAACGAAGATTTTCGCACGGCGTTGGGCGCCAAGTTAAGAGATTTCAACAGCGTTGCGCCAATCTATAAGTGTACAACGGCTACCGTCGCCAATCCAACAGTGTTCAACGGCATCGGAGTGTCTACTTTAGAGTGCTTGACGATGTCGGTTGCCAATTGAAGATTTTCGCACGGCGTTGGGCGCCAAGTTAAGAGTTTTCAACAGCGTTGAGCGCCAATCTAAAAGCTTCCAACGAAAACGGGCGCCAATCCAAGATTGTCCAACGGCGTCGGAGTGTCTACTTTAGAGTACCTGACGACGTTGGTTGCCAAACGAAGATTTTCGCACGGCGTTGGGCGCCAAGTTAAGAGTTTTCAACGGCGTTGAGCGCCAATTTAAAAGTGTCCAACGGTGACGGTTGCCCAATCCAAGAGTGCCCCACGGCATCGGAGTGTCTATCTAAGAGTGTTTGACGGTGTTGGTTGTCAAACGAAGATTTAAGCACGGCGTTGGGCGCCAAGTTAAGAGTTTTCAGCAGCGTTGAGCGCCAATCTAAAAGTGTCCAACGGCAACAGGCGCCAATCCAACAATATTCAACGGCGTCGGTGTGTCTAGTTTAGAGTACCTGACGACGTTGGTTGCCAAACGAAGATACTCGCACGGCGTTGGGCGCCAAGTTAAGAGTTTTCAACGGCGTTGAGCGCCAATCTAAAAGTGTCCAAAGGTGACGGTTGCCCAATCCAAGAGTGCCCCACGGCGTCGGAGTGTCTATCTTAGAGTGTTTGACGATGTTGGTTGTCAAACGAAGATTTTAGCACGGCGTTGGGCGCCAAGTTAAGAGATTTCAACAGCGTTGCGCCAATCTATAAGTGTACAACGGCTACCGTCGCCAATCCAACAGTGTTCAACGGCATCGGAGTGTCTACTTTAGAGTGCTTGACGATGTCGGTTGCCAATTGAAGATTTTCGCACGGCGTTGGGCGCCAAGTTAAGAGTTTTCAGCAGCGTTGACCGCCAATCTAAAAGTGTACAACGGCTACGGTCGCCAATCCAAGAGTGCCCCACGGCGTCGGAGTGTCTATCTTAGAGTGTTTGACGATGTTGGTTGTCAAACGAAGATTTTAGCACGGCGTTGGGCGCCAAGTTAAGAGTTTTCAGCAGCGTTGAGCGCCAATCTAAAAGTGTCCAACGGTAACGGGCGAAAATCCAAGAGTGTCCAACGGCGTCGGAGTGTCTACTTTAGAGTACCTGACGACATTGGTTGCCAAACGAAGATTTTCGCACGGCGTTGGGCGCCAAGTTAAGAGTTTTCAACGGCGTTGAGCGCCAATCTAAAAGTGTACAACGGCTACGGTCGCCAATCCAACAGTATTCAACGACGTCGGTGTGTCTACTTTAGAGTACCTGACGACGTTGGTTGCCAAACGAAGATTTTCGCATGGCGTTGGGCGCCAAGTTAAGAGTTTTCAACGGCGTTGAGCGCCAATCTAAAAGTGTCCAACGGTGACGGTTGCCCAATCCAAGAGTGCCCCACGGCATCGGAGTGTCTATCTTAGAGTGTTTGACGGTGTTGGTTGTCAAACGAAGATTTTCGCACGGCGTTGGGCGCCAAGTTAAGAGTTTTCAGCAGCATTGAGCGCCAATCTAAAAGTGTCCAACGGTAACAGGCGCCAATCCAACAATATTCAACGGCGCCGGTGTGTCTACTTTAGAGTACCTGACGACGTTGGTTGCCAAACGAAGATTTTCGCACGGCGTTGGGCGCCAAGTTAAGAGATTTCAACTGCGTTGCGCCAATCTATAAGTGTACAACGGCTACCGTCGCCAATCCAACAGTGTTCAACGGCATCGGAGTGTCTACTTTAGAGTGCTTGACGATGTCGGTTGCCAATTGAAGATTTTCGCACGGCGTTGGGCGCCAAGTTAAGAGTTTTCAACAGCGTTGAGCGCCAATCTAAAAGCTTCCAACGAAAACGGGCGCCAATCCAAGATTGTCCAACGGCGTCGGAGTGTCTACTTTAGAGTACCTGACGACGTTGGTTGCCAAACGAAGATTTTCGCACGGCGTTGGGCGCCAAGTTAAGAGTTTTCAACGGCGTTGAGCGCCAATTTAAAAGTGTCCAACGGTGACGGTTGCCCAATCCAAGAGTGCCCCACGGCATCGGAGTGTCTATCTAAGAGTGTTTGACGGTGTTGGTTGTCAAACGAAGATCTTAGCACGGCGTTGGGCGCCAAGTTAAGAGTTTTCAGCAGCGTTGAGCGCCAATCTAAAAGTGTCCAACGGTAACGGGCGCCAATCCAAGAGTGTCCAACGGCGTCGGAGTGTCTACTTTAGAGTACCTGACGACATTGGTTGCCAAACGAAGATTTTAGCACGGCGTTGGGCGCCAAGTTAAGAGTTTTCAACAGCGTTGAGCGCCAATCTAAAAGTGTCCAAAGGTGACGGTTGCCCAATCCAAGAGTGCCCCACGGCGTCGGAGTGTCTATCTTAGAGTGTTTGACGATGTTGGTTGTCAAACGAAGATTTTAGCACGGCGTTGGGCGCCAAGTTAAGAGATTTCAACAGCGTTGCGCCAATCTATAAGTGTACAACGGCTACGGTCGCCAATCCAACAGTGTTCAACGGCATCGGAGTGTCTACTTTAGAGTGCTTGACGATGTCGGTTGCCAATTGAAAATTTTCGCACGGCGTTGGGCGCCAAGTTAAGAGTTTTAAGCAGCGTTGACCGCCAATCTAAAAGTGTGCGGTGCACGGTGCCAATTGAAAATTTTCGCACGGCGTTGGGCGCCAAGTTAAGAGTTTTCAACGGCGTTGAGCGCCAATCTAAAAGTGTCCAACGGTGACGGTTGCCCAATACAAGAGTGCCCCACGGCATCGGAGTGTCTATCTTAGAGTGTTTGACGGTGTTGGTTGTCAAACGAAGATTTTAGCACGGCGTTGGGCGCCAAGTTAAGAGTTTTCAGCAGCGTTGAGTGCCAATCTAAAAGTGTCCAACGGTGACGGTTGCCCAATCCAAGAGTGCCCCACGGCATCGGAGTGTCTATCTAAGAGTGTTTGACGGTGTTGGTTGTCAAACGAAGATTTCAGCACGGCGTTGGGCGCCAAGTTAAGAGTTTTCAGCAGCGTTGAGCGCCAATCTAAAAGTGTCCAACGGTAACGGGCGAAAATCCAAGAGTGTCCAACGGCGTCGGAGTGTCTACTTTAGAGTACCTGACGACATTGGTTGCCAAACGAAGATTTTCGCACGGCGTTGGGCGCCAAGTTAAGAGTTTTCAACGGCGTTGAGCGCCAATCTAAAAGTGTACAACGGCTACGGTCGCCAATCCAACAGTATTCAACGACGTCGGTGTGTCTACTTTAGAGTACCTGACGACGTTGGTTGCCAAACGAAGATTTTCGCACGGCGTTGGGCGCCAAGTTAAGAGTTTTCAACGGCGTTGAGCGCCAATCTAAAAGTGTCCAACGGTGACGGTTGCCCAATCCAAGAGTGCCCCACGGCATCGGAGTGTCTATCTAAGAGTGTTTGACGGTGTTGGTTGTCAAACGAAGATTTTAGCACGGCGTTGGGCGCCAAGTTAAGAGTTTTCAGCAGCGTTGAGCGCCAATCTAAAAGTGTACAACGGCTACGGTCGCCAATCCAACAGTATTCAACGGCGTCGGTGTGTCTACTTTAGAGTACCTGACGACATTGGTTGCCAAACGAAGATTTTCGCACGGCGTTGGGCGTCAAGTTAAGAGTTTTCAACGGCGTTGAGCGCCAATCTAAAAGTGTCCAACGGTGACGGTTGCCCAATACAAGAGTGCCCCACGGCATCGGAGTGTCTATCTTAGAGTGTTTGACGGTGTTGGTTGTCAAACGAAGATTTTAGCACGGCGTTGGGCGCCAAGTTAAGAGTTTTCAGCAGCGTTGAGCGCCAATCTAAAAGTGTCCAACGGTAACGGGCGCCAATCCAAGAGTGTCCAACGTCGTCGGAGTGTCTATTTTAGAGTACCTGACGACGTTGGTTGCCAAACGAAGATTTTCGCACGACGTTGGGCGCCAAGTTAAGAGTTATCAACGGCGTTGAGCGCCAATCTAAAAGTGTCCAACGGTGACGGTTGCCCAATCCAAGAGTGCCCCACGGCATCGGAGTGTCTACTTTAGAGTGCTTGACGATGTTGGTTGCCAAACGAAGATTTTCACTCGGCGTTGGGCGCCAAGTTAAGAGTTTTTAACGGCGTTGAGCGCCAATCTAAAAGTGTACAACGGCTACGGTCGCCAATCCAACAGTATTCAACGACGTCGGTGTGTCTACTTTAGAGTACCTGACGACGTTGGTTGCCAAACGAAGATTTTCGCACGGCGTTGGGCGCCAAGTTAAGAGTTTTCAACGGCGTTGAGCGCCAATCTAAAAGTGTTCAACGGTGACGGTTGCCCAATCCAAGAGTGCCCCACGGCATCGGAGTGTCTATCTTAGAGTGTTTGACGGTGTTGGTTGTCAAACGAAGATTTTCGCACGGCGTTGGGCGCCAAGTTAAGAGTTTTCAGCAGCATTGAGCGCCAATCTAAAAGTGTCCAACGGTAACAGGCGCCAATCCAACAATATTCAACGGCGTCGGTGTGTCTACTTTAGAGTACCTGACGACGTTGGTTGCCAAACGAAGATTTTCGCACGGCGTTGGGCGCCAAGTTAAGAGATTTCAACAGCGTTGCGCCAATCTATAAGTGTACAACGGCTACCGTCGCCAATCCAACAGTGTTCAACGGCATCGGAGTGTCTACTTTAGAGTGCTTGACGATGTCGGTTGCCAATTGAAGATTTTCGCACGGCGTTGGGCGCCAAGTTAAGAGTTTTCAACAGCGTTGAGCGCCAATCTAAAAGCTTCCAACGAAAACGGGCGCCAATCCAAGATTGTCCAACGGCGTCGGAGTGTCTACTTTAGAGTACCTGACGACGTTGGTTGCCAAACGAAGATTTTCGCACGGCGTTGGGCGCCAAGTTAAGAGTTTTCAACGGCGTTGAGCGCCAATTTAAAAGTGTCCAACGGTGACGGTTGCCCAATCCAAGAGTGCCCCACGGCATCGGAGTGTCTATCTAAGAGTGTTTGACGGTGTTGGTTGTCAAACGAAGATCTTAGCACGGCGTTGGGCGCCAAGTTAAGAGTTTTCAGCAGCGTTGAGCGCCAATCTAAAAGTGTCCAACGGTAACGGGCGCCAATCCAAGAGTGTCCAACGGCGTCGGAGTGTCTACTTTAGAGTACCTGACGACATTGGTTGCCAAACGAAGATTTTAGCACGGCGTTGGGCGCCAAGTTAAGAGTTTTCAACAGCGTTGAGCGCCAATCTAAAAGTGTCCAAAGGTGACGGTTGCCCAATCCAAGAGTGCCCCACGGCGTCGGAGTGTCTATCTTAGAGTGTTTGACGATGTTGGTTGTCAAACGAAGATTTTAGCACGGCGTTGGGCGCCAAGTTAAGAGATTTCAACAGCGTTGCGCCAATCTATAAGTGTACAACGGCTACGGTCGCCAATCCAACAGTGTTCAACGGCATCGGAGTGTCTACTTTAGAGTGCTTGACGATGTCGGTTGCCAATTGAAAATTTTCGCACGGCGTTGGGCGCCAAGTTAAGAGTTTTAAGCAGCGTTGACCGCCAATCTAAAAGTGTGCGGTGCACGGTGCCAATTGAAAATTTTCGCACGGCGTTGGGCGCCAAGTTAAGAGTTTTCAACGGCGTTGAGCGCCAATCTAAAAGTGTCCAACGGTGACGGTTGCCCAATACAAGAGTGCCCCACGGCATCGGAGTGTCTATCTTAGAGTGTTTGACGGTGTTGGTTGTCAAACGAAGATTTTAGCACGACGTTGGGCGCCAAGTTAAGAGTTTTCAGCAGCGTTGAGTGCCAATCTAAAAGTGTCCAACGGTGACGGTTGCCCAATCCAAGAGTGCCCCACGGCATCGGAGTGTCTATCTAAGAGTGTTTGACGGTGTTGGTTGTCAAACGAAGATTTCAGCACGGCGTTGGGCGCCAAGTTAAGAGTTTTCAGCAGCGTTGAGCGCCAATCTAAAAGTGTCCAACGGTAACGGGCGAAAATCCAAGAGTGTCCAACGGCGTCGGAGTGTCTACTTTAGAGTACCTGACGACATTGGTTGCCAAACGAAGATTTTCGCACGGCGTTGGGCGCCAAGTTAAGAGTTTTCAACGGCGTTGAGCGCCAATCTAAAAGTGTACAACGGCTACGGTCGCCAATCCAACAGTATTCAACGACGTCGGTGTGTCTACTTTAGAGTACCTGACGACGTTGGTTGCCAAACGAAGATTTTCGCACGGCGTTGGGCGCCAAGTTAAGAGTTTTCAACGGCGTTGAGCGCCAATCTAAAAGTGTCCAACGGTGACGGTTGCCCAATCCAAGAGTGCCCCACGGCATCGGAGTGTCTATCTAAGAGTGTTTGACGGTGTTGGTTGTCAAACGAAGATTTTAGCACGGCGTTGGGCGCCAAGTTAAGAGTTTTCAGCAGCGTTGAGCGCCAATCTAAAAGTGTACAACGGCTACGGTCGCCAATCCAACAGTATTCAACGGCGTCGGTGTGTCTACTTTAGAGTACCTGACGACATTGGTTGCCAAACGAAGATTTTCGCACGGCGTTGGGCGTCAAGTTAAGAGTTTTCAACGGCGTTGAGCGCCAATCTAAAAGTGTCCAACGGTGACGGTTGCCCAATACAAGAGTGCCCCACGGCATCGGAGTGTCTATCTTAGAGTGTTTGACGGTGTTGGTTGTCAAACGAAGATTTTAGCACGGCGTTGGGCGCCAAGTTAAGAGTTTTCAGCAGCGTTGAGCGCCTATCTAAAAGTGTCCAACGGTAACGGGCGCCAATCCAAGAGTGTCCAACGTCGTCGGAGTGTCTATTTTAGAGTACCTGACGACGTTGGTTGCCAAACGAAGATTTTCGCACGACGTTGGGCGCCAAGTTAAGAGTTTTCAACGTCGTTGAGCGCCAATCTAAAAGTGTCCAACGGTGACGGTTGCCCAATCCAAGAGTGCCCCACGGCATCGGAGTGTCTACTTTAGAGTGCTTGACGATGTTGGTTGCCAAACGAAGATTTTCACTCGGCGTTGGGCGCCAAGTTAAGAGTTTTTAACGGCGTTGAGCGCCAATCTAAAAGCGTCCAACGGTAACGGGCGCCAATCCAAGAGTGTCCAACGTCGTCGGAGTGTCTATTTTAGAGTACCTGACGACGTTGGTTGCCAAACGAAGATTTTCGCACGGCGTTGGGCGCCAAGTTAAGAGTTTTCAACGGCGTTGAGCGCCAATCTTGAAGTGTTTAACGGTGACAGTTGCCCAATCCAATAGTGCCCCACGGCGTCGGAGTGTCTATCTTAGAGTGTTTGACGATGTTGGTTGTCAAACGAAGATTTTAGCACGGCGGTGGGCGCCAAGTTAAGATTTTTCAACAGCGTTGAGCGCCAATCTAAAAGTGTCCAACGGCATAGGGTATAAATCTAAGAGTGTCCCACGGCATCGGAGTGACTATTTTAGAGTACTTGACGACGTTGGTTGCCAAACGAAGATTTTCGCACGGCGTTGGGCGCCAAGTTAAGAGTTTTCTACAGCGTTGAGCGCCAATCTAAAAGTGTACAACGGCTACGGTCGCCAATCCAATAGTGTTCAACGGCATCGGAGTGTCTACTTTAGAGTGCTTGACGATGTTTGTTGCCAAACGAAGATTTTCGCACGGCGTTGGGCGCCAAATTAAGAGTTTTCAACAGCGTTGAGCGCCAATCTAAAAGTGTACAACGGCTACGGTCGCCAATCTAACAGTGTTCAACGGCACCGGAGTGTCTACTTTAGAGTGCTTGACGATGTCGGTTGCCAAACGAAGATTTTCGCACGGCGTTGGGCGCCAAGTTAAGAGTTTTCAGCAGCGTTGACCGCCAATCTAAAAGAGTCCAACGGCTACAGTCGCCAATCCAACAGTGTTCAACGGCATCGGAGTGTCTACTTTAGAGTGCTTGACGATGTCGGTTGCCAAACGAAGATTTTCGCACGGCGTTGGGCGCCAAGTTAAGAGTTTTCAACAGCGTTGCGCCAATCTATAAGTGTACAACGGCTACGGTCGCCAATCCAACAGTGTTCAACGGCATCGGAGTGTCTACTTTAGAGTGCTTGACGATGTCGGTTGCCAATTGAAGATTTTCGCACGGCGTTGGGCGCCAAGTTAAGAGTTTTCAGCAGTGTTGACCGCCAATCTAAAAGTGTACAACGGCTACGGTCGCCAATCCAAGAGTGCCCCACGGCGTCAGAGTGTCTATCTTATAGTGTTTGACGATGTTGTTTGTCATACGAAGATTTTAGCACGGCGTTGCGTGCCAAGTTAAGAGTTTTCAACAGCGTTGAGCGCCAATCTAAAAGCGTCCATCGGTTACGAGCGCCAATCCAAGAGTGTCCAACGGCGTCGGAGTGTCTACTTTAGAGTACCTGACGACGTTGGTTGCCAAACGAAGATTTTCGCACGACGTTGGGCGCCAAGTTAAGAGTTTTCAACGGCGTTGAGCGCCAATCTAAAAGTGTCCAACAGTGACGGTTGCCCAATCCAAGAGTGCCCCACGGCATCGGAGTGTCTACTTTAGAGTGCTTGACGATGTTGGTTGCCAAACGAAGATTTTCACTCAACGTTGGGCGCCAAGTTGAGAGTTTTCAACAGCGTTGAGCGCCAATCTAAAAGTGTACAACGGTAACGGGCGCCAATCCAAGAGTGTCCAACGGCGTCGGAGTGTCTACTTTGGAGTACCTGACGACGTTGGTTGCCAAACGAAGATTTTCGCACGGCGTTGGGCGCCAAGTTAAGAGTTTTCAACAGCGTTGAGCGCCAATCTAAAAGTGTCCAACGGCATCGGGTACCAATCTAAGAGTGTCCCACGGCGTCGGAGTGACTATTTTAGAGTACTTGACGATGTTGGTTTCCAAACGAAGATTTTCGCACGGCGTTGGGCGCCAAGTTAAGAGTTTTCTACAGCGTTGAGCGCCAATCTAAAAGTGTACAACGGCTACCGTCGCCAATCCAATAGTGTTCAACGGCATCGGAGTGTCTACTTTAGAGTGCTTGACGATGTTTGTTGCCAAACGAAGATTTTCGCACGGCGTTGGGCGCCAAGTTAAGAGTTTTCAACAGCGTTGAGCGCCAATCTAAAAGTGTACAACGGCTACGGTCGCCAATCCAACAGTGTTCAACGGCATCGGAGTGTCTACTTTAGAGTGCTTGACGATGTCGGTTGCCAAACGAAGATTTTCGCACGGCGTTGGGCGCCAAGTTAAGAGTTTTCAGCAGCGTTGACCGCCAATCTAAAAGTGTCCAACGGTGACGGTTGCCCAATCCAAGAGTGCCCCACGGCATCGGAGTGGCTACTTTAGAGTGCTTGACGATGTTGGTTGCCAAGTTAAGAGTTTTCAACGGCGTTGAGCGCCAATCTAAAAGTGTCCAACGGTGACGGTTGCCCAATCCAAGAGTGCCCCACGGCATCGGAGTGTCTACTTTAGAGTGCTTGACGATGTTGGTTGCCAAACGAAGATTTTCACTCGGCGTTGGGCGCCAAGTTAAGAGTTTTCAACGGCGTTGAGCGCCAATCTAAAAATGTACAATGGTAACGGGCGCCAATCCAAGAGTGTCCAACGGCGTCGGAGTATCTACTTTGGAGTAATTGACGACGTTGGTTGCCAAACGAAGATTATCGCACGGCGTTGGGCGCCAAGTTAAGAGTTTTCAACGGCGTTGAGCGCCAATCTAAAAGCGTCCATCGGTTACGAGCGCCAATCCAAGATTGCCAATGGCGTCGGAGTGTCTACTTTAGAGTACCTGACGACGTTGGTTGCCAAACGAAGATTTTCGCACGACGTTGGGCGCCAAGTTAAGAGTTTTCAACGGCGTTGAGCGCCAATCTAAAAGTGTCCAACGGTGACGGTTGCCCAATCCAAGAGTGCCCCACGGCATCGGAGTGTCTATCTAAGAGTGTTTGACGGTGTTGGTTGTCAAACGAAGATTTTAGCACGGCGTTGGGCGCCAAGTTAAGAGTTTTCAGCAGCGTTGAGCGCCAATCTAAAAGTGTACAACGGCTACGGTCGCCAATCCAACAGTATTCAACGGCGTCGGTGTGTCTACTTTAGAGTACCTGACGACATTGGTTGCCAAACGAAGATTTTCGCACGGCGTTGGGCGTCAAGTTAAGAGTTTTCAACGGCGTTGAGCGCCAATCTAAAAGTGTCCAACGGTGACGGTTGCCCAATACAAGAGTGCCCCACGGCATCGGAGTGTCTATCTTAGAGTGTTTGACGGTGTTGGTTGTCAAACGAAGATTTTAGCACGGCGTTGGGCGCCAAGTTAAGAGTTTTCAGCAGCGTTGAGCGCCTATCTAAAAGTGTCCAACGGTAACGGGCGCCAATCCAAGAGTGTCCAACGTCGTCGGAGTGTCTATTTTAGAGTACCTGACGACGTTGGTTGCCAAACGAAGATTTTCGCACGACGTTGGGCGCCAAGTTAAGAGTTTTCAACGTCGTTGAGCGCCAATCTAAAAGTGTCCAACGGTGACGGTTGCCCAATCCAAGAGTGCCCCACGGCATCGGAGTGTCTACTTTAGAGTGCTTGACGATGTTGGTTGCCAAACGAAGATTTTCACTCGGCGTTGGGCGCCAAGTTAAGAGTTTTTAACGGCGTTGAGCGCCAATCTAAAAGCGTCCAACGGTAACGGGCGCCAATCCAAGAGTGTCCAACGTCGTCGGAGTGTCTATTTTAGAGTACCTGACGACGTTGGTTGCCAAACGAAGATTTTCGCACGGCGTTGGGCGCCAAGTTAAGAGTTTTCAACGGCGTTGAGCGCCAATCTTGAAGTGTTTAACGGTGACAGTTGCCCAATCCAATAGTGCCCCACGGCGTCGGAGTGTCTATCTTAGAGTGTTTGACGATGTTGGTTGTCAAACGAAGATTTTAGCACGGCGGTGGGCGCCAAGTTAAGATTTTTCAACAGCGTTGAGCGCCAATCTAAAAGTGTCCAACGGCATAGGGTATAAATCTAAGAGTGTCCCACGGCATCGGAGTGACTATTTTAGAGTACTTGACGACGTTGGTTGCCAAACGAAGATTTTCGCACGGCATTGGGCGCCAAGTTAAGAGTTTTCTACAGCGTTGAGCGCCAATCTAAAAGTGTACAACGGCTACGGTCGCCAATCCAATAGTGTTCAACGGCATCGGAGTGTCTACTTTAGAGTGCTTGACGATGTTTGTTGCCAAACGAAGATTTTCGCACGGCGTTGGGCGCCAAATTAAGAGTTTTCAACAGCGTTGAGCGCCAATCTAAAAGTGTACAACGGCTACGGTCGCCAATCTAACAGTGTTCAACGGCACCGGAGTGTCTACTTTAGAGTGCTTGACGATGTCGGTTGCCAAACGAAGATTTTCGCACGGCGTTGGGCGCCAAGTTAAGAGTTTTCAGCAGCGTTGACCGCCAATCTAAAAGAGTCCAACGGCTACAGTCGCCAATCCAACAGTGTTCAACGGCATCGGAGTGTCTACTTTAGAGTGCTTGACGATGTCGGTTGCCAAACGAAGATTTTCGCACGGCGTTGGGCGCCAAGTTAAGAGTTTTCAACAGCGTTGCGCCAATCTATAAGTGTACAACGGCTACGGTCGCCAATCCAACAGTGTTCAACGGCATCGGAGTGTCTACTTTAGAGTGCTTGACGATGTCGGTTGCCAATTGAAGATTTTCGCACGGCGTTGGGCGCCAAGTTAAGAGTTTTCAGCAGTGTTGACCGCCAATCTAAAAGTGTACAACGGCTACGGTCGCCAATCCAAGAGTGCCCCACGGCGTCAGAGTGTCTATCTTATAGTGTTTGACGATGTTGTTTGTCATACGAAGATTTTAGCACGGCGTTGCGTGCCAAGTTAAGAGTTTTCAACAGCGTTGAGCGCCAATCTAAAAGCGTCCATCGGTTACGAGCGCCAATCCAAGAGTGTCCAACGGCGTCGGAGTGTCTACTTTAGAGTACCTGACGACGTTGGTTGCCAAACGAAGATTTTCGCACGACGTTGGGCGCCAAGTTAAGAGTTTTCAACGGCGTTGAGCGCCAATCTAAAAGTGTCCAACAGTGACGGTTGCCCAATCCAAGAGTGCCCCACGGCATCGGAGTGTCTACTTTAGAGTGCTTGACGATGTTGGTTGCCAAACGAAGATTTTCACTCAACGTTGGGCGCCAAGTTGAGAGTTTTCAACAGCGTTGAGCGCCAATCTAAAAGTGTACAACGGTAACGGGCGCCAATCCAAGAGTGTCCAACGGCGTCGGAGTGTCTACTTTGGAGTACCTGACGACGTTGGTTGCCAAACGAAGATTTTCGCACGGCGTTGGGCGCCAAGTTAAGAGTTTTCAACAGCGTTGAGCGCCAATCTAAAAGTGTCCAACGGCATCGGGTACCAATCTAAGAGTGTCCCACGGCGTCGGAGTGACTATTTTAGAGTACTTGACGATGTTGGTTTCCAAACGAAGATTTTCGCACGGCGTTGGGCGCCAAGTTAAGAGTTTTCTACAGCGTTGAGCGCCAATCTAAAAGTGTACAACGGCTACCGTCGCCAATCCAATAGTGTTCAACGGCATCGGAGTGTCTACTTTAGAGTGCTTGACGATGTTTGTTGCCAAACGAAGATTTTCGCACGGCGTTGGGCGCCAAGTTAAGAGTTTTCAACAGCGTTGAGCGCCAATCTAAAAGTGTACAACGGCTACGGTCGCCAATCCAACAGTGTTCAACGGCATCGGAGTGTCTACTTTAGAGTGCTTGACGATGTCGGTTGCCAAACGAAGATTTTCGCACGGCGTTGGGCGCCAAGTTAAGAGTTTTCAGCAGCGTTGACCGCCAATCTAAAAGTGTCCAACGGTGACGGTTGCCCAATCCAAGAGTGCCCCACGGCATCGGAGTGGCTACTTTAGAGTGCTTGACGATGTTGGTTGCCAAGTTAAGAGTTTTCAACGGCGTTGAGCGCCAATCTAAAAGTGTCCAACGGTGACGGTTGCCCAATCCAAGAGTGCCCCACGGCATCGGAGTGTCTACTTTAGAGTGCTTGACGATGTTGGTTGCCAAACGAAGATTTTCACTCGGCGTTGGGCGCCAAGTTAAGAGTTTTCAACGGCGTTGAGCGCCAATCTAAAAATGTACAATGGTAACGGGCGCCAATCCAAGAGTGTCCAACGGCGTCGGAGTATCTACTTTGGAGTAATTGACGACGTTGGTTGCCAAACGAAGATTATCGCACGGCGTTGGGCGCCAAGTTAAGAGTTTTCAACGGCGTTGAGCGCCAATCTAAAAGCGTCCATCGGTTACGAGCGCCAATCCAAGATTGCCAATGGCGTCGGAGTGTCTACTTTAGAGTACCTGACGACGTTGGTTGCCAAACGAAGATTTTCGCACGACGTTGGGCGCCAAGTTAAGAGTTTTCAACGGCGTTGAGCGCCAATCTAAAAGTGTCCAACGGTGACGGTTGCCCAATCCAAGAGTGCCCCACGGCATTGGAGTGTCTACTTTAGATTGCTTGACGATGTTGGTTGCCAAACGAAGATTTTCACTCGGCGTTGGGCGCCAAGTTAAGAGTTTTCAACGGCGTTGAGCGCCAATCTAAAAGTGTACAACGGCTACGGTTGCCAATCTAACAGTATTCAACGGCGTCGGTGTGTCTACTTTAGAGAACCTGACGACGTTGGTTGCCAAACGAAGATTTTCGCACGGCGTTGGGCGCCAAGTTAAGAGTTTTCAACGGCGTTGAGCGCCAATCTAAAAGTGTCCAACGGTGACGGTTGCCCAATCCAAGAGTGCCCCACGGCATTGGAGTGTCTATCTTAGAGTGTTTGACGGTGTTGGTTGTCAAACGAAGATTATAGCACGGCGTTGGGCGCCAAGTTAAGAGTTTTCAGCAGCGTTTAGCGCCAATCTAAAAGTGTCCAACGGTAACGGGCGCCAATCCAACAATATTCAACGGCGTTGGTGTGTCTACTTTAGAGTACTTGACGACGTTGGTTGCCAAACGAAGATATTCGCACGGCGTTGGGCGCCAAGTTAAGAGTTTTCAACGGCGTTGAGCGCCAATTTAAAAGTGTCCAACGGTGACGGTTGCCCAATCCAAGAGTGGCCCACGGCATCGGAGTGTCTATCTAAGAGTGTTTGACGGTGTTGGTTGTCAAACGAAGATTTTAGCACGGCGTTGGGCGCCAAGTTAAGAGTTTTCAGCAGCGTTGACCGCCAATCTAAAAGAGTCCAATGGCAACGAGCGCCAATCCAAGAGTGACCAACGGCTTCGGAGTGTCAATCTTAGAGCATATTTGACGATGTTGGTATCCAAACGAAGATTTTTGCACGGGGTTGGGCGCCAAGTTAAGAGTTTTCAACGGCGTTGAGCTCAAATCTAAAAGTGTCCAACGGTGACGGTTGCCCAATCCAAGAGTGCCCCACGGCGTCGGAGTGTCTATCTTAGAGTGTTTGACGATGTTGGTTGTCAAACGAAGATTTTAGCACGGCGTTGGGCGCCAAGTTAAGAGTTTTCAACGGCGTTGAGCTCAAATCTAAAAGTGTCCAACGGTGACGGTTGCCCAATCCAAGAGTGCCCCACGGCGTCGGAGTGTCTACTTTAGAGTACCTGACGACGTTGGTTGCCAAACGAAGATTTTGGCACGGCGTTGGGCGCCAAGTTAAGAGTTTTCAACGGCGTTGAGCGCCAATTTAAAAGTGTCCAACGGTGACGGTTGCCCAATGCAAGAGTGGCCCACGGCATCGGAGTGTCTATCTAAGAGTGTTTGACGGTGTTAGTTGTCAAACGAAGATTTTCGCACGGCGTTGGGCGCCAAGTTAAGAGTTTTCAGCAGCGTTTAGCGCCAATCTAAAAGTGTCCAACGGTAACGGGCGCCAATCCAACAATATTCAACGGCGTCGGTGTGTCTACTTTGGAGTACCTGACGACGTTGGTTGCCAAACTAAGATTTTCGCACGGCATTGGGTGCCGAGTTAAGAGTTTTCAACGGCGTTGAGCGCAAATCTAAAAGTGTCCAAAGGTGACGGTTGCCCAATCCAAGAGTGCCCCACGGCGTCGGAGTGTCTACTTTAGAGTGCTTGACGATGTTGGTTGCCAAACGAAGATTTTCACTCGGCGTTGGGCGCCAAGTTAAGAGTTTTCAACGGCGTTGAGCGCCAATCTAAAAGTGTACAACGGTAACGGGCGCCAATCCAAGAGTGTCCCACGGCGTCGGAGTGTCTATTTTAGAGTACTTGACGACGTTGGTTGCCAAACGAAGATTTTCGCACGGCGTTGGGCGCCAAGTTAAGAGTTATCAACGGCGTTGAGCGCCAATCTAAAAGTGTCCAACGGTGACGGTTGCCCAATCCAAGAGTGCCCCACGGCATCGGAGTGGCTACTTTAGAGTGCTTGACGATGTTGGTTGCCAAGTTAAGAGTTTTCAACGGCGTTGAGCGCCAATCTAAAAGTGTCCAACGGTGACGGTTGCCCAATCCAAGAGTGCCCCACGGCATCGGAGTGTCTACTTTAAAGTGCTTGACGATGTTGGTTGCCAAGTTAAGAGTTTTCAACGGCGTTGGGCGCCAATCTTAAAGTGTCCAACGGTGACGGTTGCCCAATCCAAGAGTGCCCCACGGCATCGGAGTGTCTACTTTAGAGTGCTTGACGATGTTGGTTGCCAAACGAAGATTTTCACTCGGCGTTGGGCGCCAAGTTAAGAGTTTTCAACGGCGTTGAGCGCCAATCTAAAAGTGTACAACGGTAACGGGCGCCAATCCAAGAGTGTCCAACGGCGTCGGAGTGTCTACTTTGGAGTAATTGACGACGTTGGTTGCCAAACGAAGATTTTCGCACGGCATTGGGCGCCAATCTAAAAGCGTCCATCGGTTACGAGCGCCAATCCAAGAGTGTCCAACGGCGTCGGAGTGTCTACTTTAGAGTACCTGACGACGTTGGTTGCCAAACGAAGATTTTCACTCGGCGTTGGGCGCAAAGTTAAGAGTTTTCAACAGCGTTGAGCGCCAATCTAAAAGTGTACAACGGTAACGGGAGCCAATCCAAGAGTGTCCAACGGCGTCGGAGTGTCTACTTTGGAGTACCTGACGACGTTGGTTGCCAAACGAAGATTTTCGCACGGCGTTGGGCGCCAATCCAACAGTATTCAACGGCGTCGGTGTGTCTACTTTAGAGTACCTGACGACGTTGGTTGCCAAACGAAGATTTTCGCACGGCGTTGGGCGCCAAGTTAAGAGTTTTCAACGGCGTTGAGCGCCAATCTAAAAGTGTCCAACGGCTACGGTCGCCAATCCAACAGTATTCAACGGCGTCGGTGTGTCTACTTTAGAGTACCTGACGACGTTGGTTGCCAAACGAAGATTTTCGCACGGCGTTGGGCGCCAAGTTAAGAGTTTTCAACGGCGTTGAGCGCCAATCTAAAAGTGTCCAACAGTGAAGGTTGCCCAATCCAAGTGTGCCCCACGGCGTCGAAGTGTCTATCTTAGAGTACTTGACGACGTTGGTTGCCAAACGAAGATTTTCGCACGGCGTTGGGCGAAAAGTTAAGAGTTTTCAACAGCGTTGAGCGCCAATCTAAAAGTGTACTACGGCTACGGTCGCCAATCCAACAGTATTCAACGGCGTCGGTGTGTCTTCTTTAGAGTACCTGACGACGTTGGTTGCCAAACGAAGATTTTCGCACGGCGTTGGGCGCCAAGTTAAGAGTTTTCAACGGCGTTGAGCGCCAATCTAAAAGTGTCCAACGGTGACGGTTGCCCAATCCAAGAGTGCCCCACGGCATCGGAGTGGCTATTTTAGAGTGCTTGACGATGTTGGTTGCCAAGTTAAGAGTTTTCAACGGCGTTGAGCGCCAATCTAAAAGTGTCCAACGGTGACGGTTGCCCAATCCAAGAGTGCCCCACGGCATCGGAGTGTCTACTTTAGAGTGCTTGACGATGTTGGTTGCCAAACGAAGATTTTCACTCGGCGTTGGGCGCCAAGTTAAGAGTTTTCAACGGCGTTGAGCGCCAATCTAAAAGTGTACAATGGTAACGGGCGCCAATCCAAGAGTGTCCAACGGCGTCGGAGTGTCTACTTTGGAGTAATTGACGACGTTGGTTGCCAAACGAAGATTATCGCACGGCGTTGGGCGCCAAGTTAAGAGTTTTCAACGGCGTTGAGCGCCAATCTAAAAGCGTCCATCGGGTACGAGCGCCAATCCAAGAGTGTCCAATGGCGTCGGAGTGTCTACTTTAGAGTACCTGACGACGTTGGTTGCCAAACGAAGATTTTCGCACGACGTTGGGCGCCAAGTTAAGAGTTTTCAACGGCGTTGAGCGCCAATCTAAAAGTGTTCAACGGTGACGGTTGCCCAATCCAAGAGTGCCCCACGGCATTGGAGTGTCTATCTTAGAGTGTTTGACGGTGTTGGTTGTCAAACGAAGATTTTAGCACGGCGTTGGGCGCCAAGTTAAGAGTTTTCAGCAGCGTTTAGCGCCAATCTAAAAGTGTCCAACGGTAACGGGCGCCAATCCAACAATATTCAACGGCGTCGGTGTGTCTACTTTAGAGTACCTGACGACGTTGGTTGCCAAACGAAGATATTCGCACGGCGTTGGGCGCCAAGTTAAGAGTTTTCAACGGCGTTGAGCGCCAATTTAAAAGTGTCCAACGGTGACGGTTGCCCAATCCAAGAGTGGCCCACGGCATCGGAGTGTCTATCTAAGAGTGTTTGACGGTGTTGGTTGTCAAACGAAGATTTTAGCACGGCGTTGGGCGCCAAGTTAAGAGTTTTCAGCAGCGTTGACCGCCAATCTAAAAGAGTCCAATGGCAACGAGCGCCAATCCAAGAGTGACCAACGGCTTCGGAGTGTCAATCTTAGAGCATATTTGACGATGTTGGTATCCAAACGAAGATTTTTGCACGGGGTTGGGCGCCAAGTTAAGAGTTTTCAACGGCGTTGAGCTCAAATCTAAAAGTGTCCAACGGTGACGGTTGCCCAATCCAAGAGTGCCCCACGGCGTCGGAGTGTCTACTTTAGAGTACCTGACGACGTTGGTTGCCAAACGAAGATTTTCGCACGGCGTTGGGCGCCAAGTTAAGAGTTTTCAACGGCGTTGAGCGCCAATTTAAAAGTGTCCAACGGTGACGGTTGCCCAATGCAAGAGTGGCCCACGGCATCGGAGTGTCTATCTAAGAGTGTTTGACGGTGTTGGTTGTCAAACGAAGATTTTCGCACGGCGTTGGGCGCCAAGTTAAGAGTTTTCAGCAGCGTTTAGCGCCAATCTAAAAGTGTCCAACGGTAACGGGCGCCAATCCAACAATATTCAACGGCGTCGGTGTGTCTACTTTAGAGTACCTGACGACGTTGGTTGCCAAACGAAGATTTTCGCACGGCGTTGGGCGCCAAGTTAAGAGTTTTCAACGTCGTTGAGCGACAATCTAAAAGTGTCCAACGGTGACGGTTGCCCAACCCAAGAGTGCCCCACGGCATCGGAGTGTCTATCTTAGAGTGTTTGACGGTGTTGGTTGTCAAACGAAGATTTTAGCACGGCGTTGGGCGCCAAGTTAAGAGTTTTCAGCAGCGTTGAGTGCCAATCTAAAAGTGTCCAACGGTAACGGGCGCCAATCCAACAATATTCAACGGCGTCGGTGTGTCTACTTTGGAGTACCTGACGACGTTGGTTGCCAAACTAAGATTTTCGCACGGCATTGGGTGCCGAGTTAAGAGTTTTCAACGGCGTTGAGCGCCAATCTAAAAGTGTCCAAAGGTGACGGTTGCCCAATCCAAGAGTGCCCCACGGCGTCGGAGTGTCTATCTTAGAGTGTTTGACGATGTTGGTTGTCAAACGAAGATTTTAGCACAGCGTTGGGCGCCAAGTTAAGAGTTTTCAACAGCGTTGAGCGCCAATCTAAAAGCGTCAAACGGTAACGGGCGCCAATCCAAGAGTGTCCAACGTCGTCGGAGTGTCTATTTTAGAGTACCTGACGACGTTGGTTGCCAAACGAAGATTTTCGCACGGCGTTGGGCGCCAAGTTAAGAGTTTTCAACGGCGTTGAGCGCCAATCTAAAAGCGTCCATCGGTTACGAGCGCCAATCCAAGAGTGTCCAACGACGTCGGAGTGTCTACTTTAGAGTACCTGACGACGTTGGTTGCCAAACGAAGATTTTGGCACGACGTTGGGCGCCAAGTTAAGAGTTTTCAACGGCGTTGAGCGCCAATCTAAAAGTGTCCAACGGTGACGGTTGCCCAATCCAAGAGTGCCCCACGGCATCGGAGTGTCTACTTTAGAGTGCTTGACGATGTTGGTTGCCAAACGAAGATTTTCACTCGACGTTGGGCGCCAAGTTAAGAGTTTTCAACGGCGTTGAGCGCCAATCTAAAAGTGTACAACGGTAACGGGCGCCAATCCAAGAGTGTCCCACGGCGTCGGAGTGTCTATTTTAGAGTACTTGACGACGTTGGTTGCCAAACGAAGATTTTCGCACGGCGTTGGGCGCCAAGTTAAGAGTTATCAACGGCGTTGAGCGCCAATCTAAAAGTGTCCAACGGTGACGGTTGCCCAATCCAAGAGTGCCCCACGGCATCGGAGTGGCTACTTTAGAGTGCTTGACGATGTTGGTTGCCAAGTTAAGAGTTTTCAACGGCGTTAAGCGCCAATCAAAAAGTGTCCAACGGTGACGGTTGCCCAATCCAAGAGTGCCCCACGGCATCGGAGTGGCTACTTTAGAGTGCTTGACGATGTTGGTTGCCAAGTTAAGAGTTTTCAACGGCGTTAAGCGCCAATCAAAAAGTGTCCAACGGTGACGGTTGCCCAATCCAAGAGTGCCCCACGGCATCGGAGTGTCTACTTTAGAGTGCTTGACGATGTTGGTTGCCAAGTTAAGAGTTTTCAACGGCGTTGGGCGCCAATCTTAAAGTGTCCAACGGTGACGGTTGCCCAATCCAAGAGTGCCCCACGGCATCGGAGTGTCTACTTTAGAGTGCTTGACGATGTTGGTTGCCAAACGAAGATTTTCACTCAGCGTTGGGCGCCAAGTTAAGAGTTTTCAACGGCGTTGAGCGCCAATCTAAAAGTGTACAATGGTAACGGGCGCCAATCCAAGAGTGTCCAACGGCGTCGGAGTGTCTACTTTGGAGTAATTGACGACGTTGGTTGCCAAACGAAGATTATCGCACGGCGTTGGGCGCCAAGTTAAGAGTTTTCAACGGCGTTGAGCGCCAATCTAAAAGCGTCCATCGGTTACGAGCGCCAATCCAAGAGTGTCCAATGGCGTCGGAGTGTCTACTTTAGAGTACCTGACGACGTTGGTTGCCAAACGAAGATTTTCGCACGACGTTGGGCGCCAAGTTAAGAGTTTTCAACGGCGTTGAGCGCCAATCTAAAAGTGTCCAACGGTGACGGTTGCCCAATCCAAGAGTGCCCCACGGCATTGGAGTGTCTACTTTAGATTGCTTGACGATGTTGGTTGCCAAACGAAGATTTTCACTCGGCGTTGGGCGCCAAGTTAAGAGTTTTCAACGGCGTTGAGCGCCAATCTAAAAGTGTACAACGGCTACGGTCGCCAATCTAACAGTATTCAACGGCGTCGGTGTGTCTACTTTAGAGAACCTGACGACGTTGGTTGCCAAACGAAGATTTTCGCACGGCGTTGGGCGCCAAGTTAAGAGTTTTCAACGGCGTTGAGCGCCAATCTAAAAGTGTCCAACGGTGACGGTTGCCCAATCCAAGAGTGCCCCACGGCATTGGAGTGTCTATCTTAGAGTGTTTGACGGTGTTGGTTGTCAAACGAAGATTTTAGCACGGCGTTGGGCGCCAAGTTAAGAGTTTTCAGCAGCGTTTAGCGCCAATCTAAAAGTGTCCAACGGTAACGGGCGCCAATCCAACAATATTCAACGGCGTCGGTGTGTCTACTTTAGAGTACCTGACGACGTTGGTTGCCAAACGAAGATATTCGCACGGCGTTGGGCGCCAAGTTAAGAGTTTTCAACGGCGTTGAGCGCCAATTTAAAAGTGTCCAACGGTGACGGTTGCCCAATCCAAGAGTGCCCCACGGCATTGGAGTGTCTACTTTAGATTGCTTGACGATGTTGGTTGCCAAACGAAGATTTTCACTCGGCGTTGGGCGCCAAGTTAAGAGTTTTCAACGGCGTTGAGCGCCAATCTAAAAGTGTACAACGGCTACGGTCGCCAATCTAACAGTATTCAACGGCGTCGGTGTGTCTACTTTAGAGAACCTGACGACGTTGGTTGCCAAACGAAGATTTTCGCACGGCGTTGGGCGCCAAGTTAAGAGTTTTCAACGGCGTTGAGCGCCAATCTAAAAGTGTCCAACGGTGACGGTTGCCCAATCCAAGAGTGCCCCACGGCATTGGAGTGTCTATCTTAGAGTGTTTGACGGTGTTGGTTGTCAAACGAAGATTTTAGCACGGCGTTGGGCGCCAAGTTAAGAGTTTTCAGCAGCGTTTAGCGCCAATCTAAAAGTGTCCAACGGTAACGGGCGCCAATCCAACAATATTCAACGGCGTCGGTGTGTCTACTTTAGAGTACCTGACGACGTTGGTTGCCAAACGAAGATATTCGCACGGCGTTGGGCGCCAAGTTAAGAGTTTTCAACGGCGTTGAGCGCCAATTTAAAAGTGTCCAACGGTGACGGTTGCCCAATCCAAGAGTGGCCCACGGCATCGGAGTGTCTATCTAAGAGTGTTTGACGGTGTTGGTTGTCAAACGAAGATTTTAGCACGGCGTTGGGCGCCAAGTTAAGAGTTTTCAGCAGCGTTGACCGCCAATCTAAAAGAGTCCAATGGCAACGAGCGCCAATCCAAGAGTGACCAACGGCTTCGGAGTGTCAATCTTAGAGCATATTTGACGATGTTGGTATCCAAACGAAGATTTTTGCACGGGGTTGGGCGCCAAGTTAAGAGTTTTCAACGGCGTTGAGCTCAAATCTAAAAGTGTCCAACGGTGACGGTTGCCCAATCCAAGAGTGCCCCACGGCGTCGGAGTGTCTACTTTAGAGTACCTGACGACGTTGGTTGCCAAACGAAGATTTTCGCACGGCGTTGGGCGCCAAGTTAAGAGTTTTCAACGGCGTTGAGCGCCAATTTAAAAGTGTCCAACGGTGACGGTTGCCCAATGCAAGAGTCGCCCACGGCATCGGAGTGTCTATCTAAGAGTGTTTGACGGTGTTGGTTGTCAAACGAAGATTTTCGCACGGCATTGGGCGCCAAGTTAAGAGTTTTCAGCAGCGTTTAGCGCCAATCTAAAAGTGTCCAACGGTAACGGGCGCCAATCCAACAATATTCAACGGCGTCGGTGTGTCTACTTTAGAGTACCTGACGACGTTGGTTGCCAAACGAAGATTTTCGCACGGCGTTGGGCGCCAAGTTAAGAGTTTTCAACGTCGTTGAGCGACAATCTAAAAGTGTCCAACGGTGACGGTTGCCCAACCCAAGAGTGCCCCACGGCATCGGAGTGTCTATCTTAGAGTGTTTGACGGTGTTGGTTGTCAAACGAAGATTTTAGCACGGCGTTGGGCGCCAAGTTAAGAGTTTTCAGCAGCGTTGAGTGCCAATCTAAAAGTGTCCAACGGTAACGGGCGCCAATCCAACAATATTCAACGGCGTCGGTGTGTCTACTTTGGAGTACCTGACGACGTTGGTTGCCAAACTTAGATTTTCGCACGGCATTGGGTGCCGAGTTAAGAGTTTTCAACGGCGTTGAGCGCCAATCTAAAAGTGTCCAAAGGTGACGGTTGCCCAATCCAAGAGTGCCCCACGGCGTCGGAGTGTCTATCTTAGAGTGTTTGACGATGTTGGTTGTCAAACGAAGATTTTAGCACAGCGTTGGGCGCCAAGTTAAGAGTTTTCAACAGCGTTGAGCGCCAATCTAAAAGCGTCAAACGGTAACGGGCGCCAATCCAAGAGTGTCCAACGTCGTCGGAGTGTCTATTTTAGAGTACCTGACGACGTTGGTTGCCAAACGAAGATTTTCGCACGGCGTTGGGCGCCAAGTTAAGAGTTTTCAACGGCGTTGAGCGCCAATCTAAAAGTGTCCAACGGTGACGGTTGCCCAATCCAAGAGTGCCCCACGGCATCGGAGTGTCTACTTTAGAGTGCTTGACGATGTTGGTTGCCAAACGAAGATTTTCACTCGGCGTTGGGCGCCAAGTTAAGAGTTTTCAACGGCGTTGAGCGCCAATCTAAAAGTGTACAACGGTAACGGGCGCCAATCCAAGAGTGTCCCACGGCGTCGGAGTGTCTATTTTAGAGTACTTGACGACGTTGGTTGCCAAACGAAGATTTTCGCACGGCGTTGGGCGCCAAGTTAAGAGTTATCAACGGCGTTGAGCGCCAATCTAAAAGTGTCCAACGGTGACGGTTGCCCAATCCAAGAGTGCCCCACGGCATCGGAGTGGCTACTTTAGAGTGCTTGACGATGTTGGTTGCCAAGTTAAGAGTTTTCAACGGCGTTAAGCGCCAATCAAAAAGTGTCCAACGGTGACGGTTGCCCAATCCAAGAGTGCCCCACGGCATCGGAGTGTCTACTTTAGAGTGCTTGACGATGTTGGTTGCCAAGTTAAGAGTTTTCAACGGCGTTGGGCGCCAATCTTAAAGTGTCCAACGGTGACGGTTGCCCAATCCAAGAGTGCCCCACGGCATCGGAGTGTCTACTTTAGAGTGCTTGACGATGTTGGTTGCCAAACGAAGATTTTCACTCGGCGTTGGGCGCCAAGTTAAGAGTTTTCAACGGCGTTGAGCGCCAATCTAAAAGTGTACAACGGTAACGGGCGCCAATCCAAGAGTGTCCAACGGCGTCGGAGTGTCTACTTTGGAGTAATTGACGACGTTGGTTGCCAAACGAAGATTTTCGCACGGCATTGGGCGCCAATCTAAAAGCGTCCATCGGTTACGAGCGCCAATCCAAGAGTGTCCAACGGCGTCGGAGTGTCTACTTTAGAGTACCTGACGACGTTGGTTGCCAAACGAAGATTTTCACTCGGCGTTGGGCGCAAAGTTAAGAGTTTTCAACAGCGTTGAGCGCCAATCTAAAAGTGTACAACGGTAACGGGAGCCAATCCAAGAGCGTCCAACGGCGTCGGAGTGTCTACTTTGGAGTACCTGACGACGTTGTTTGCCAAACGAAGATTTTCGCACGGCGTTGGGCGCCAATCCAACAGTATTCAACGGCGTCGGTGTGTCTACTTTAGAGTACCTGACGACGTTGGTTGCCAAACGAAGATTTTCGCACGGCGTTGGGCGCCAAGTTAAGCGTTTTCAACGGCGTTGAGCGCCAATCTAAAAGTGTCCAACGGCTACGGTCGCCAATCCAACAGTATTCAACGGCGTCGGTGTGTCTACTTTAGAGTACCTGACGACGTTGGTTGCCAAACGAAGATTTTCGCACGGCGTTGGGCGCCAAGTTAAGAGTTTTCAACGGCGTTGAGCGCCAATCTAAAAGTGTCCAACAGTGAAGGTTGCCCAATCCAAGTGTGCCCCACGGCGTCGAAGTGTCTTTCTTAGAGTACTTGACGACGTTGGTTGCCAAACGAAGATTTTCGCACGGCGTTGGGCGAAAAGTTAAGAGTTTTCAACAGCGTTGAGCGCCAATCTAAAAGTGTACTACGGCTACGGTCGCCAATCCAACAGTATTCAACGGCGTCGGTGTGTCTTCTTTAGAGTACCTGACGACGTTGGTTGCCAAACGAAGATTTTCGCACGGCGTTGGGCGCCAAGTTAAGAGTTTTCAACGGCGTTGAGCGCCAATCTAAAAGTGTCCAACGGTGACGGTTGCCTAATCCAAGAGTGCCTCACGGCATCGGAGTGTCTATCTAAGAGTGTTTGACGGTGTTGGTTGTCAAATGAAGATTTCAGCACGGCGTTGGGCGCCAAGTTAAGAGTTTTCAACGGCGTTGAGCGCCAATCTAAAAGTGTCCAACGGTGACGGTTGCCCAATCCAAGAGTGCCCCACGGCATCGGAGTGTCTATCTTAGAGTGTTTGACGGTGTTGGTTGTCAAACGAAGATTTTAGCACGGCGTTGGGCGCCAAGTTAAGAGTTTTCAGCAGCGTTGAGCGCCAATCTAAAAGTGTCCAACGGTAACAGGCGCCAATCCAACAATATTCAACGGCGTCGGTGTGTCTACTTTAGAGTACCTGACGACGTTGGTTGCCAAACAAAGATTTTCGCACGGCGTTGGGCGCCAAGTTAAGAGTTTTCAACGGCGTTGAGCGCCAATCTAAAAGTGTCCAAAGGTGACGGTTGCCCAATCCAAGAGTGCCCCACGGCGTCGGAGTGTCTATCTTAGAGTGTTTGACGATGTTGGTTGTCAAACAAAGATTTTAGCACGGCGTTGGGCGCCAAGTTAAGAGTTTTCAGCAGCGTTGAGCGCCAATCTAAAAGTGTCCAAAGGTGACGGTTGCCCAATCCAAGAGTGCCCCACGGCATCGGAGTGTCTATCTTAGAGTGTTTGACGGTGTTGATTGTCAAACGAAGATTTTAGCACGGCGTTGGGCGCCAAGTTAAGAGTTTTCAGCAGCGTTGAGCGCCAATCTAAAAGTGTCCAACGGCAACAGGCGCCAATCCAACAATATTCAACGGCGTCGGTGTGTCTACTTTAGAGTACCTGACGACGTTGGTTGCCAAACGAAGATTTTCGCACGGCGTTGGGCGCCAAGTTAAGAGTTTTCAACGGCGTTGAGCGCCAATCTAAAAGTGTCCAAAGGTGACGGTTGCCCAATCCAAGAGTGCCCCACGGCGTCGGAGTGTCTATCTTAGAGTGTTTGACGATGTTGGTTGTCAAACGAAGATTTTAGCACGGCGTTGGGCGCCAAGTTAAGAGATTTCAACAGCGTTGCGCCAATCTATAAGTGTACAACGGCTACCGTCGCCAATCCAACAGTGTTCAACGGCATCGGAGTGTCTACTTTAGAGTGCTTGACGATGTCGGTTGCCAATTGAAGATTTTCGCACGGCGTTGGGCGCCAAGTTAAGAGTTTTCAACAGCGTTGAGCGCCAATCTAAAAGTGTCCAACGAAAACGGGCGCCAATCCAAGATTGTCCAACGGCGTCGGAGTGTCTACTTTAGAGTACCTGACGACGTTGGTTGCCAAACGAAGATTTTCGCACGGCGTTGGGCGCCAAGTTAAGAGTTTTCAACGGCGTTGAGCGCCAATCTTAAAGTGTACAACGGCTACGGTCGCCAATCCAACAGTATTCAACGGCGTCGGTGTGTCTACTTTAGAGTACCTGACGACGTTGGTTGCCAAACGAAGATTTTCGCACGGCGTTGGGCGCCAAGTTAAGAGTTTTCAACGTCGTTGAGCGCCAATCTAAAAGTGTCCAACGGTGACGGTTGCCCAACCCAAGAGTGCCCCACGGCATCGGAGTGTCTATCTTAGAGTGTTTGACGGTGTTGGTTGTCAAACGAAGATTTTAGCACGGCGTTGGGCGCCAAGTTAAGAGTTTTCAGCAGCGTTGAGCGCCAATCTAAAAGTGTCCAACGGTAACGGGCGCCAATCTAACTATATTCAACGGCGTCGGTGTGTCTACTTTAGAGTACCTGACGACGTTGGTTGCCAAACGAAGATTTTCTCACGGCGTTGGGCGCCAAGTTAAGAGTTTTCAACGGCATTGAGCGCCAATCTAAAAGTGTACAACGGCTACGGTCGCCAATCCAACAGTATTCAACGGCGTCGGTGTGTCTACTTTAGAGTACCTGACGACGTTGGTTGCCAAACGAAGATTTTCTCACGGCGTTGGGCGCCAAGTTAAGAGTTTTCAGCAGCGTTGAGCGCCAATCTAAAAGTGTCCAACGGTAACGGGCGCCAATCTAACTATATTCAACGGCGTCGGTGTGTCTACTTTAGAGTACCTGACGACGTTGGTTGCCAAACGAAGATTTTCTCACGGCGTTGGGCGCCAAGTTAAGAGTTTTCAACGGCGTTGAGCGCCAATCTAAAAGTGTCCAAAGGTGACGGTTGCCCAATCCAAGAGTGCCCCACGGCGTCGGAGTGTCTATCTTAGAGTGTTTGACGATGTTGGTTGTCAAACGAAGATTTTAGCACGGCGTTGGGCGCCAAGTTAAGAGTTATCAACGGCGTTGAGCGCCAATCTAAAAGTGTCCAACGGTGACGGTTGCCCAATCCAAGAGTGCCCCACGGCATCGGAGTGGCTACTTTAGAGTGCTTGACGATGTTGGTCGCCAAGTTAAGAGTTTTCAACGGCGTTAAGCGCCAATCAAAAAGTGTCCAACGGTGACGGTTGCCCAATCCAAGAGTGCCCCACGGCATCGGAGTGTCTACTTTAGAGTGCTTGACGATGTTGGTTGCCAAGTTAAGAGTTTTCAACGGCGTTGGGCGCCAATCTTAAAGTGTCCAACGGTGACGGTTGCCCAATCCAAGAGTGCCCCACGGCATCGGAGTGTCTACTTTAGAGTGCTTGACGATGTTGGTTGCCAAACGAAGATTTTCACTCGGCGTTGGGCGCCAAGTTAAGAGTTTTCAACGGCGTTGAGCGCCAATCTAAAAGTGTACAACGGTAACGGGCGCCAATCCAAGAGTGTCCAACGGCGTCGGAGTGTCTACTTTGGAGTAATTGACGACGTTGGTTGCCAAACGAAGATTTTCGCACGGCATTGGGCGCCAATCTAAAAGCGTCCATCGGTTACGAGCGCCAATCCAAGAGTGTCCAACGGCGTCGGAGTGTCTACTTTAGAGTACCTGACGACGTTGGTTGCCAAACGAAGATTTTCACTCGGCGTTGGGCGCAAAGTTAAGAGTTTTCAACAGCGTTGAGCGCCAATCTAAAAGTGTACAACGGTAACGGGAGCCAATCCAAGAGCGTCCAACGGCGTCGGAGTGTCTACTTTGGAGTACCTGACGACGTTGGTTGCCAAACGAAGATTTTCGCACGGCGTTGGGCGCCAATCCAACAGTATTCAACGGCGTCGGTGTGTCTACTTTAGAGTACCTGACGACGTTGGTTGCCAAACGAAGATTTTCGCACGGCGTTGGGCGCCAAGTTAAGCGTTTTCAACGGCGTTGAGCGCCAATCTAAAAGTGTCCAACGGCTACGGTCGCCAATCCAACAGTATTCAACGGCGTCGGTGTGTCTACTTTAGAGTACCTGACGACGTTGTTTGCCAAACGAAGATTTTCGCACGGCGTTGGGCGCCAAGTTAAGAGTTTTCAACGGCGTTGAGCGCCAATCTAAAAGTGTCCAACAGTGAAGGTTGCCCAATCCAAGTGTGCCCCACGGCGTCGAAGTGTCTTTCTTAGAGTACTTGACGACGTTGGTTGCCAAACGAAGATTTTCGCACGGCGTTGGGCGAAAAGTTAAGAGTTTTCAACAGCGTTGAGCGCCAATCTAAAAGTGTACTACGGCTACGGTCGCCAATCCAACAGTATTCAACGGCGTCGGTGTGTCTTCTTTAGAGTACCTGACGACGTTGGTTGCCAAACGAAGATTTTCGCACGGCGTTGGGCGCCAAGTTAAGAGTTTTCAACGGCGTTGAGCGCCAATCTAAAAGTGTCCAACGGTGACGGTTGCCCAATCCAAGAGTGCCTCACGGCATCGGAGTGTCTATCTAAGAGTGTTTGACGGTGTTGGTTGTCAAATGAAGATTTCAGCACGGCGTTGGGCGCCAAGTTAAGAGTTTTCAACGGCGTTGAGCGCCAATCTAAAAGTGTCCAACGGTGACGGTTGCCCAATCCAAGAGTGCCCCACGGCATCGGAGTGTCTATCTTAGAGTGTTTGACGGTGTTGGTTGTCAAACGAAGATTTTAGCACGGCGTTGGGCGCCAAGTTAAGAGTTTTCAGCAGCGTTGAGCGCCAATCTAAAAGTGTCTAACGGTAACAGGCGCCAATCCAACAATATTCAACGGCGTCGGTGTGTCTACTTTAGAGTACCTGACGACGTTGGTTGCCAAACAAAGATTTTCGCACGGCGTTGGGCGCCAAGTTAAGAGTTTTCAACGGCGTTGAGCGCCAATCTAAAAGTGTCCAAAGGTGACGGTTGCCCAATCCAAGAGTGCCCCACGGCGTCGGAGTGTCTATCTTAGAGTGTTTGACGATGTTGGTTGTCAAACGAAGATTTTAGCACGGCGTTGGGCGCCAAGTTAAGAGTTTTCAGCAGCGTTGAGCGCCAATCTAAAAGTGTCCAAAGGTGACGGTTGCCCAATCCAAGAGTGCCCCACGGCATCGGAGTGTCTATCTTAGAGTGTTTGACGGTGTTGATTGTCAAACGAAGATTTTAGCACGGCGTTGGGCGCCAAGTTAAGAGTTTTCAGCAGCGTTGAGCGCCAATCTAAAAGTGTCCAACGGCAACAGGCGCCAATCCAACAATATTCAACGGCGTCGGTGTGTCTACTTTAGAGTACCTGACGACGTTGGTTGCCAAACGAAGATTTTCGCACGGCGTTGGGCGCCAAGTTAAGAGTTTTCAACGGCGTTGAGCGCCAATCTAAAAGTGTCCAAAGGTGACGGTTGCCCAATCCAAGAGTGCCCCACGGCGTCGGAGTGTCTATCTTAGAGTGTTTGACGATGTTGGTTGTCAAACGAAGATTTTAGCACGGCGTTGGGCGCCAAGTTAAGAGATTTCAACAGCGTTGCGCCAATCTATAAGTGTACAACGGCTACCGTCGCCAATCCAACAGTGTTCAACGGCATCGGAGTGTCTACTTTAGAGTGCTTGACGATGTCGGTTGCCAATTGAAGATTTTCGCACGGCGTTGGGCGCCAAGTTAAGAGTTTTCAACAGCGTTGAGCGCCAATCTAAAAGCTTCCAACGAAAACGGGCGCCAATCCAAGATTGTCCAACGGCGTCGGAGTGTCTACTTTAGAGTACCTGACGACGTTGGTTGCCAAACGAAGATTTTCGCACGGCGTTGGGCGCCAAGTTAAGAGTTTTCAACGGCGTTGAGCGCCAATCTTAAAGTGTACAACGGCTACGGTCGCCAATCCAACAGTATTCAACGGCGTCGGTGTGTCTACTTTAGAGTACCTGACGACGTTGGTTGCCAAACGAAGATTTTCGCACGGCGTTGGGCGCCAAGTTAAGAGTTTTCAACGTCGTTGAGCGCCAATCTAAAAGTGTCCAACGGTGACGGTTGCCCAACCCAAGAGTGCCCCACGGCATCGGAGTGTCTATCTTAGAGTGTTTGACGGTGTTGGTTGTCAAACGAAGATTTTAGCACGGCGTTGGGCGCCAAGTTAAGAGTTTTCAGCAGCGTTGAGCGCCAATCTAAAAGTGTCCAACGGTAACGGGCGCCAATCTAACTATATTCAACGGCGTCGGTGTGTCTACTTTAGAGTACCTGACGACGTTGGTTGCCAAACGAAGATTTTCTCACGGCGTTGGGCGCCAAGTTAAGAGTTTTCAACGGCATTGAGCGCCAATCTAAAAGTGTACAACGGCTACGGTCGCCAATCCAACAGTATTCAACGGCGTCGTTGTGTCTACTTTAGAGTACCTGACGACGTTGGTTGCCAAACGAAGATTTTCGCACGGCGTTGGGCGCCAAGTTAAGAGTTTTCAACGGCGTTGAGCGCCAATCTAAAAGTGTCCAAAGGTGACGGTTGCCCAATCCAAGAGTGCCCCACGGCGTCGGAGTGTCTATCTTAGAGTGTTTGACGATGTTGGTTGTCAAACGAAGATTTTAGCACGGCGTTGGGCGCCAAGTTAAGAGTTTTCAGCAGCGTTGAGCGCCAATCTAAAAGTGTCCAAAGGTGACGGTTGCCCAATCCAAGAGTGCCCCACGGCATCGGAGTGTCTATCTTAGAGTGTTTGACGGTGTTGATTGTCAAACGAAGATTTTAGCACGGCGTTGGGCGCCAAGTTAAGAGTTTTCAGCAGCGTTGAGCGCCAATCTAAAAGTGTCCAACGGCAACAGGCGCCAATCCAACAATATTCAACGGCGTCGGTGTGTCTACTTTAGAGTACCTGACGACGTTGGTTGCCAAACGAAGATTTTCGCACGGCGTTGGGCGCCAAGTTAAGAGTTTTCAACGGCGTTGAGCGCCAATCTAAAAGTGTCCAAAGGTGACGGTTGCCCAATCCAAGAGTGCCCCACGGCGTCGGAGTGTCTATCTTAGAGTGTTTGACGATGTTGGTTGTCAAACGAAGATTTTAGCACGGCGTTGGGCGCCAAGTTAAGAGATTTCAACAGCGTTGCGCCAATCTATAAGTGTACAACGGCTACCGTCGCCAATCCAACAGTGTTCAACGGCATCGGAGTGTCTACTTTAGAGTGCTTGACGATGTCGGTTGCCAATTGAAGATTTTCGCACGGCGTTGGGCGCCAAGTTAAGAGTTTTCAACAGCGTTGAGCGCCAATCTAAAAGCTTCCAACGAAAACGGGCGCCAATCCAAGATTGTCCAACGGCGTCGGAGTGTCTACTTTAGAGTACCTGACGACGTTGGTTGCCAAACGAAGATTTTCGCACGGCGTTGGGCGCCAAGTTAAGAGTTTTCAACGGCGTTGAGCGCCAATCTTAAAGTGTACAACGGCTACGGTCGCCAATCCAACAGTATTCAACGGCGTCGGTGTGTCTACTTTAGAGTACCTGACGACGTTGGTTGCCAAACGAAGATTTTCGCACGGCGTTGGGCGCCAAGTTAAGAGTTTTCAACGTCGTTGAGCGCCAATCTAAAAGTGTCCAACGGTGACGGTTGCCCAACCCAAGAGTGCCCCACGGCATCGGAGTGTCTATCTTAGAGTGTTTGACGGTGTTGGTTGTCAAACGAAGATTTTAGCACGGCGTTGGGCGCCAAGTTAAGAGTTTTCAGCAGCGTTGAGCGCCAATCTAAAAGTGTCCAACGGTAACGGGCGCCAATCTAACTATATTCAACGGCGTCGGTGTGTCTACTTTAGAGTACCTGACGACGTTGGTTGCCAAACGAAGATTTTCTCACGGCGTTGGGCGCCAAGTTAAGAGTTTTCAACGGCATTGAGCGCCAATCTAAAAGTGTACAACGGCTACCGTCGCCAATCCAACAGTATTCAACGGCGTCGTTGTGTCTACTTTAGAGTACCTGACGACGTTGGTTGCCAAACGAAGATTTTCGCACGGCGTTGGGCGCCAAGTTAAGAGTTTTCAACGGCGTTGAGCGCCAATCTAAAAGTGTCCAACGGTGACGGTTGCCCAATCCAAGAGTGCCGCATGGCATCGGAGTGTCTATCTTAGAGTGTTTGACGGTGTTGGTTGTCAAACGAATATTTTAGCACGACGTTGGGCGCCAAGTTAAGAGTTTTCAGCAGCATTGAGCGCCAATCTAAAAGTGTCCAACGGTAACAGGCGCCAATCCAACAATATTCAACGGCGTCGGTGTGTCTACTTTAGAGTACCTGACGACGTTGGTTGCCAAACGAAGATTTTCGCACGACGTTGGGCGCCAAGTTAAGAGATTTCAACAGCGTTGCGCCAATCTATAAGTGTACAACGGCTACCGTCGCCAATCCAACAGTGTTCAACGGTATCGGAGTGTCTACTTTAGAGTGCTTGACGATGTCGGTTGCCAATTGAAGATTTTCGCACGGCGTTGGGCGCCAAGTTAAGAGTTTTCAACAGCGTTGAGCGCCAATCTAAAAGCTTCCAACGAAAACGGGCGCCAATCCAAGATTGTCCAACGGCGTCGGAGTGTCTACTTTAGAGTACCTGACGACGTTGGTTGCCAAACGAAGATTTTCGCACGGCGTTGGGCGCCAAGTTAAGAGTTTTCAACGGCGTTGAGCGCCAATCTAAAAGTGTACAACGGCTACGGTCGCCAATCCAACAGTATTCAACGGCGTCGGTGTGTCTACTTTAGAGTACCTGACGACGTTGGTTGCCAAACGAAGATTTTCGCACGGCGTTGGGCGCCAAGTTAAGAGTTTTCAACGTCGTTGAGCGCCAATCTAAAAGGGTCCAACGGTGACGGTTGCCCAACCCAAGAGTGCCCCACGGCGTCGGAGTGTCTATCTTAGAGTGTTTGACGATGTTGGTTGTCAAACGAAGATTTTAGCACGGCGTTGGGCGCCAAGTTAAGAGATTTCAACAGCGTTGCGCCAATCTATAAGTGTACAACGGCTACCGTCGCCAATCCAACAGTGTTCAACGGCATCGGAGTGTCTACTTTAGAGTGCTTGACGATGTCGGTTGCCAATTGAAGATTTTCGCACGGAGTTGGGCGCCAAGTTAAGAGTTTTCAACAGCGTTGAGCGCCAATCTAAAAGCTTCCAACGAAAACGGGCGCCAATCCAAGATTGTCCAACGGCGTCGGAGTGTCTACTTTAGAGTACCTGACGACGTTGGTTGCCAAACGAAGATTTTCGCACGGCGTTGGGCGCCAAGTTAAGAGTTTTCAACGGCGTTGAGCGCCAATCTTAAAGTGTACAACGGCTACGGTCGCCAATCCAACAGTATTCAACGGCGTCGGTGTGTCTACTTTAGAGTACCTGACGACGTTGGTTGCCAAACGAAGATTTTCTCACGGCGTTGGGCGCCAAGTTAAGAGTTTTCAACGGCATTGAGCGCCAATCTAAAAGTGTACAACGGCTACGGTCGCCAATCCAACAGTATTCAACGGCGTCGTTGTGTCTACTTTAGAGTACCTGACGACGTTGGTTGCCAAACGAAGATTTTCGCACGGCGTTGGGCGCCAAGTTAAGAGTTTTCACCGGCGTTGAGCGCCAATCTAAAAGTGTCCAACGGTGACGGTTGCCCAATCCAAGAGTGCCGCATGGCATCGAAGTGTCTATCTTAGAGTGTTTGACGGTGTTGGTTGTCAAACGAATATTTTAGCACGACGTTGGGCGCCAAGTTAAGAGTTTTCAGCAGCGTTTAGCGCCAATCTAAAAGTGTCCAACGGTAACGGGCGCCAATCCAACAATATTCAACGGCGTCGGTGTGTCTATTTTAGAGTACCTGACGACGTTGGTTGCCAAACGAAGATTTTCGTACGGCGTTGGGCGCCAAGTTAAGAGTTTACAACAGCGTTGAGCGCCAATCTAAAAGTGTACAACGGCTACGGTCGCCAATCCAACAGTATTCAACGGCGTCGGTGTGTCTACTTTAGAGTACCTGACGACGTTGGTTGCCAAACGAAGATTTTCGCACGGCGTTGGGCGCCAAGTTAAGAGTTTTCAACGGCGTTGAGCGCCAATTTAAAAGTGTCCAACGGTGACGGTTGCCCAATCCAAGAGTGCCCCACGGCATCGGAGTGTCTATCTAAGAGTGTTTGACGGTGTTGGTTGTCAAACGAAGATCTTAGCACGGCGTTGGGCGCCAAGTTAAGAGTTTTCAGCAGCGTTGAGCGCCAATCTAAAAGTGTCCAACGGTAACGGGCGCCAATCTAACAATATTCAACGGCGTCGGTGTGTCTACTTTAGAGTACCTGACGACGTTGGTTGCCAAACGAAGATTTTCTCACGGCGTTGGGCGCCAAGTTAAGAGTTTTCAACGGCATTGAGCGCCAATCTAAAAGTGTACAACGGTAACGGGCGCCAATCCAAGAGTGTCCAACGGCGTCGGAGTGTCTACTTTGGAGTACCTGACGACGTTGGTTGCCAAACGAGGATTTTCGCACGGCGTTGGGCGCCAAGTTAGGATTTTTCAACGGCGTTGAGTGCCAATCTAAAAGTGTCCAATGGCAACGGGTACCAATACAAGAGTGTCCCACGGCGTCGGAGTGTCTATTTTAGAGTGCTTGACGACGTTGGTTGCCAAACGAAAATTTTCGCACGGCGTTGGGCGCCAAGTTAAGAGTTTTCAACAGCGTTGAGCGCCAATCTAAAAGTGTACAACGGCTACGGTCGCCAATCCAACAGTATTCAACGGCGTCGGTGTGTCTACTTTAGAGTACCTGACGACGTTGGTTGCCAAACGAAGATTTTCGCACGGCGTTGGGCGCCAAGTTAAGAGTTTTCAACGGCGTTGAGCCTCAATCTAAAAGTGTCCAACGGTGACGGTTGCCCAATCCAAGAGTGACCCACGGCATCGGAGTGTCTATATTAGAGTGTTTGACGGTGTTGGTTGTCAAACGAAGATTTTAGCACGGCGTTGGGCGCCACGTTAAGAGTTTTCAGCAGCGTTGAGCGCCAATCTAAAACTGTCCAACGGTAACGGGCGCCAATCCAACAATATTCAACGGCGTCGGTGTGTCTACTTTAGAGTACCTTACGACGTTGGTTGCCAAACGAAGATTTTCGCACGGCGTTGGGCGCCAAGTTAAGAGTTTTCAACGGCGTTGCGCGCCAATCTAAAAGTGTCCAACGGTGACGGTTGCCCAATCCAAGAGTGCCCCACGGCGTCGGAGTGTCTATCTTAGAGTGTTTGACGGTGTTGGTTGTCAAACGAAGATTTTAGCACGGCGTTGGGCGCCAAGTTAAGAGTTTTCAACAGCGTTGCGCCAATCTATAAGAGTACAACGGCTACGGTCGCCAATCCAACAGTGTTCAACGGCATCGGAGTGTCTACTTTAGAGTGCTTGACGATGTCGGTTGCCAATTGAAGATTTTCGCACGGCGTTGGGCGCCAAAATAAGAGTTTTCACCAGCGTTGACCGCCAATCTAAAAGTGTACAACGGCTACGGTCGCCAATCCAAGAGTGCCCCACGGCGTCGGAGTGTCTATCTTAGAGTGTTTGACGATGTTGGTTGTCAAACGAAGATTTTAGCACGGCGTTGGGCGCCAAGTTAAGAGTTTTCAACGGCGTTGAGCGCCAATCTAAAAGTGTCCAACGGTGACGGTTGCCGATGTTGTCGATGAAGAACGCAGTTAACTGCGCGTCATAGTGTGAACTGCAGGACACATTTGAACATCGACATTTCGAACGCACATTGCGGTCCGTGGAGACACATCCAGGACCACTCCTGTCTGAGGGCCGGCTGTATAAATAACAAAAGCCACATTGTGCATTGTAACAAATGCGCATTTGACGGTTCCGTTTGCGTTTACTTTGTTTCGTATAAAATAAACCGTACACGGTCCGTTTAAATATTATAAATACGTACACGTCGATCATACGACAATATCAGAGACGTTCGCACACCGTACTACGAGTGTCGAACGACCGATTGTGCATATCGCGCGTTGTCGCGCGCGCGCGCTTGTGTGTAGTTCTACACACGCACGCGCGCGCGCGTACGCCGATAGCGCTCGACTCTTCGCGCGTATAATCACACACGAGAGGGTTGCGCGTTGTGCTTTCTGGTCGTACGAATTATACACTCTCAACGGTAACGTTGAACAATATTCTGTTTATTAATATTGACGTATCGCATCGTCGTGAACACGTGTAAACACTATACACACACATAGTGTCGTGTCAGTAGGCGGACTCGACGTCCGAAGAGCGCATCGACGCCGTTGTCGTTATCGTAGTTGTATTGTAAAAATATAAACTTGGTGACGGTTGCGTCGTCGTAACGCTGACGGATATCGCGTCTGCCTCATTTTTTTTATCGTTGGCCTCAGATCAGGGAGGATCACCCGCCGAATTTAAGCATATTAGTAAGCGGAGGAAAAGAAACTAACTAGGATTTCCTTAGTAGCGGCGAGCGAACAGGAAAGAAGCCCAGCACTGAATCCCGTCGTTTTTCAGGCGGCGGGAGATGTGGTGTTCGGGAGGTTCCGCTTTCTCGTCGCGGTCACTCCTGTCCAAGTTCGTCTTGAACGGGGCCGTTTTCCCGCAGAGGGTGCCAGGCCCGTAGCGACGGAGGACCGTGGCGAGAGGGACTCTCCTTAGAGTCGGGTTGCTTGAGAGTGCAGCCCTAAGTGGGTGGTAAACTCCATCTAAGGCTAAATATTACCGCGAGACCGATAGCGAACAAGTACCGTGAGGGAAAGTTGAAAAGAACTTTGAAGAGAGAGTTCAAGAGTACGTGAAACCGTTCAGGGGTAAACCTGCGAAACTCGAATGAACGAACGGAGAGATTCATCGTCACTCCTCGGCGTACGGACGCGCGCTTCGATGTCGTCGACCTCGGTCGGCGTGCACGACGCGCGTCCGTCGACGTCCGAGGACGGCGTGCACTTCTCTCTTAGTAAATACATCGCGACCCGTTCGATGTCGGTCTAAGCGCCGTTCGGGAGCCCCACGGACCCTTCACGGGGTCTGTGGGACCGCGACGGTGGCCGACCGGCCGTCGGACGGTAGTTCTGACGAAACGCGCACGCGTTTATAACGCGTCCGGCCCGACGCAAGTCAACGTCGTATCTTGCGTACCGCCTAAGCGCGGACGTAAGTGCGGCGCGTCTATTGTTGCAGCCGTGCAGTCTCGGACTGTGCGCGTCTCTGTCTGCGATGATTCAGTTTCGGGCACTCGCAGGACCCGTCTTGAAACACG